>CAMZMU010000056.1:20571323-20844663 GCA_947311845.1 Poa pratensis | reverse complement strand
GTGAGCCTTGTCAAGTTTTTCCATATTCTCAAGGAGTCTAGCATTAGCAACCACAAAATCGCTTTCTCCTTTTAATCACCTTTATATTTAGCAAAGACATGGTCTCTATCCTTAATGATTTTACCAATTATTTTATCATTTTATCATCAAGGACTCAAGTCTTTCCTGAAGAGAGTTCTATATCACCTCTCTTCTTGAAAGAGAGGCATTCAAGGATGCAATGGTGAGAGCGTCCTCTCTCTCAATTTTTTCCCTTGTCATCAAGGATTTCTCGCCGCATCAAGTTGTTCAAGAGAGACTCAACATATGCCTTAGTTTCACCTTGCAAGTAGCCACAAAAGTATCGGAAGCAACGTTCTTTCATAATCACAAGACTAGATTTATCATCTATTTCATGCTAGTCTTGGAGTAGAAGATGATACCTCGGTGACGTGAGCCATGAGGCAACGAGCGGTGTTGATGGAGAGGTTCTCATTGGGGGATTCGAAGAGAGAAAGAGATGGAGTTGATACAATGGCCAATGCGGCCACCTCGAGTGGGTTCTTCTTCTTCTTCAGAGTCCGCGGAAGGATACTCTTCTTGAGTCATCAACACAATTCTTTGGTGGCTTTCTTGAAGAATGGTTCTTCTTGACAAAAGGCTTCTTTTGAATCATGTTTTGATTGGCTCTTGAGGACAAGCCTTCCACCGTTTTCTCTTATTCTCATAAGGATTCTTTGATGAAGTGATGCTTGTTATGACAATTGTAGCAAGTCTTTGTTCTTAGCCAACTCCTTTCTTCCCGCTTGGATTGTTGCAGATCAACTGAGCCTTTTCTTGGCGGGTCACGCCAAAAAGTCCTTGTTGCAAGAGCTATGTGACCATGGAGGGCTTGTTCAAGATCATCGGGAGAATGTTGTTCGGGCATGCTTCAACTTCATCTGTCATCAAGGCACCCAACCTATGGCCTTCAAGCAAGAGAGGGACTTGTTTCATTCCCATGGCCCTACATGGTTTGTCTAGAGCTTTTGGGTGGCAACCTTGGAGGCTGGCATCTCTTGCATACTTCATTGGATGACATGTCAAGGTAGTTGTGTCTTCTTTGTAATGGCCTTTCAAGTCAACGGCTCGAAGGGCTGAGAGCATTCACATATTCCTTTTGATCCAAGCACTTCCACATAGGTTTTGCCCCCACATTTAAAAGGCTTGTGGCAAGTAATCTTGAGTCTTCCATACATCTCCTCATGAGTTTCATTATCAAGCATGTAGAAAACTTCGGCCTCAATGCTCAAGGCATCAAATCTATTCCTCTTCATGCTTTCATTTCCAAGAAATGCCACCTCAAAGCAATCCCAAGCTTCTTTGGCGTTGGAGGCATGTTGAATGTATGCATACCATTTTCTCCAACGGCAAGTTCAAGCATGTGAGAGCGAGGATTGAGTTGAGCATCAACCACCTCTCTTCTGTCAAGTTGTTGGTCCACGGCCTTGTATCCCACTCGTATGATCCTCCAAAGCTCGATGAGGCACTGTTGACATGAGATTTCATCGAGTGTTGCCAACTAGTAAAAGCCAATGCCTTAAGCTTAGGTGGAGGACCTAAGGTATTTAAGCTGAGGATGAGGATGAGTGGGTCGGGAGAGTAGACACCATGAGGAGAGACCTCATGGTACTCGGCTTCCCACTTTCCGGCTTTGTTGTGGATGGAGAGGGGTTCTAATGGTCAGAGTTTTCAACCCCTTTCTTTTTCTGTGTTATCTCCTCGGTATCACCGTCATTGAGTAGTTAGCGGAGTCCTCTAGTGGGATGGTCTCCGTAGGAACCTTCCACTTGCGAGTTGCTTGAGCAAGTCACGCATCTCAGCAAATTGGGTATCGATGGACGATTTCAATGATGTTTCCATCGTTTGTAGATCGGCCAGGATGCGGCGTGGCTTGGTTCCTTCGCGGAATCATCATCACTTTGTGTTGTACTACTTTAGGTGGTTAAGCCCAACAAGAGAGCCGAGGCTCTGATACCAATTGAAAGGATCGTATGACACCTAGAGGGGGGGGAGGTGAATAGGTGCTACTCCAATTTTAGTACTTTTTCAAATTAGTCTTGAGACAAAAGGTAAATTCTCTAGATATGCAACTAAGGTGAATTTACCTATATGACAAGCTAGCAACTAAACAAGATACACGAAGTAAAGACTATAAACAAGGATAGAATTAACCGAAGTGAAAGCACGCGGAAACAAGGATGTATTCCCGAGTTCCTCCTTTTTAGGGGAGTACGTCTCGTTGGAGAGGTGTGAGCTACCACGAAGGTCAAAACTCAACCGCCACAAAGGCGTCACCTTCTTCTCCGATGAACCGCACCACAATGGTTTGGTTCACCTTCCACTATCGGAATCCTTCAAGGCGGAATCCGGAGCCCTTACAACAACGATCCGGGGCACAACCCACAAGAGGATTGGGGGCTCCCGAATAGCTACAAATCTATCACAAAGACAACAAGTGAGTACAATAATGAGCTAGGTTTTCCCAAAGGAAATCCTAGCAAAGGGTCCCTCAAGTGAATGAGGGGGAAATGAAGAACGGCTTGGTGAAGATGTAGATCCGGGCCTTCTCCTTCAATCCTCCTGTATCAACAAGTTTGGGTGGAGGGATTGAGAGATCTAACAAATCTTGAGCTTGCAATAATGGTGTTCGTCAATGTGGTCAAGCTTCTTGTCCAAAGGTAGGTGAAGAGGTATTTATAGTCCCCTTCAAAATATGGTCGTTGAAGGGGTAAGAGACGTCGCGCAGGAAGGTGGGCCGGCCTGGGGCCGGCGGGGCGGCAGAGGCAACCGGCCCGGGGCCGGCCTGGGCCGGCCTGGGGCCGACAGGGTGGCCGAAGCAACCGGCCAGGTGGGGCCGACGGGGTGGCAGAGCCAACCGGCCTTGGCCAGCCTGGCCGGCCTGGGGTCCGGCGGGGTGGCAGAGCCAACCGGCCTTGGGGCCAGCCTGGGCTGGCCTGGGCCGGCCGCCCTGCAGCGCGCCTTCTCCCTTCACCTTCTAAAATCCGACAACTTGCTTTTCTTCCTTTTTGCATAGAGAGAGGTAAACTAGCATCCTTTTGATTTAGACAATCATAATTCCTGTGGACACTCAGCGGTATGTTAAATACTTCCAAGTGTTGTGATCAAACATCAAAACAAGATTAACGGACTATGTCCTTTCAGAAACCAAAGGAGTAATTTCGTTTTTGTCACCACGTTATTTGCTATATCGAACTATTAGTAATCATGAAAACATATATACGAGGAATGATAATTGAAGAATCCTAGTAGCTGTATGCATGCAACGATGCTCTTACTACCGATGATCTCCAATTCAGAAAATACTCGTTGCCTAAAACTGAATAAATGTAGTGAAGTAAAATAATGAAGGTTATTTCAAGGGACAACATTAATGCATGCTTACAATGGAAATCAGATCGAAGATTGGAAATGGGAGATACACTATCTTGCCCAATCTTCTACTGCATTAGATGTTGGTACATATTGGGTTCATGACTACCCATAGTGATTTTGGTACCCATATAAACATTATGCCTATTACGTAATAAAGCTTTTGGCGGTCCACTTAAATATCGGCCAGTCAAGTTTTTGGTCAAAGTTAGACTCGAAGTATGATGCAACTGTAACATCCCAAAATTGTAACCCAGCTTTATTAGTCAAATTTGTGGGCCAACAAAAACTTTTGTTATTTTTGTATGTTTGATGTTTGTGCTTGCTTGTGTTGGTTTGTTTGCTAAAACAAAAATGTAAAGAAAAGAAACATAATAAAAAGTTCCCACATAAAAATCTTGTGACAAAAGTCACACAAAATTCATCCTGTCAAGAAAAAAAAATTTATTTTTAAAACAAGTTCAGAGGGGTGACATGTGATCACTCCCACTTACCCTTATATTCTTTTCCCTCTCTCTATTTTAAATTCTATTCTAAACCCTATTTTTTTTTTTAAATTTCCCAAATGTTTCTTTAACTTTGGGAAATCCTCAAAATCACCAAGCAACACTCCCAAAGAAAATCATCCAGTGGTATCCCCAACCTTGGAAAAATAATTGGAAGCAAATCATGAAAAGAATTTTCAAAATTTCAAATTTGGTTTTGGTTCGGGAATTAGATCGAACACTTGTTGAGCACCACTGTGTTCTTCTTCAACCCGAAAATCAACTCCAAAAATTGGAGCTCGATTTCGTGTAATTGAGCATCCCCGCGACCTCCATTCACCCCTCCACCTCACTCCACCGACGGAGGTCGATTGGACGTGCTCGTTGACCTCAGAGGAGGCAGGCCAGTGGCGCCACGCCATGGCGGCCATGGCGAGCTGCCGCTCGGGTCACCTCCGTGGAGGAGGCAGGCGCGACGCCGAGGCGACGCCACGCCGTGCCCGCCACACCACCCTTCCACTCCTTCACCTGCACGACGAGACAGCACCGCCGCAGAGGGCCGCTTGCGTGCTCACCTTCCGTGCCCACGGCGCGACGCACGCCGCGCGACGCCGTGGTCAACTACACACACCCGCCCTGCCCCCACCTTGCCCCTCTTGCCATCTCTGCTCCGCCACCTCGCCACGAGCACCACAGACCCTCTGGAGCACCCCAACGCAACCGACCCGTCCCTAGCGCACGCGTCCGTGCCGCCGTACGCCATGGCGAGCAGCGCACGCCACCGCAGCTTCACGCGCCACCCCTGATCCCTCCCGACCAGCCGACCGTTCCAGAAGCTGCCCAAAGCTCTCCGCAACCCCGTGGACAACCCCTCTGGACCCAGCTCCCCTCGAGCACTCGCTGCACCACGTCCACGGCGAGCCCGAGCTCGCCGATAAAAGGCCACCCGCACCCGTGCTTCCACCCCGCCTCACACCTCACTCTCGCACTCTCCACTCACTCAGTGCACCGCCAGGAGGGCGGAGCCCCTGCATCCCAGCCTCTGCTGCCCAGGAGCTCCCTCGAGGTTCCGCCGAGAAGAAGGTGGGCGACGCTCACGGCCGAGCCGCGCTGCTCTCTCCCCCTCTCTTCTCTGCCTCTCCCTAGCCTCCCCATTACACCCTCGTTCACCCGCCGTGTTTTGGCTGTGTTTCGTGCACAGCAGCGCCGCGGAGGGATCGCCGGAGTTGCAGGCCGTGACGGAGGGAGTACAGCGGCTCGCCGTCGACGATTCACGCCGCCCCAGCACGCACCACTCCGCCCAGACGTTCGCACGAGCCTCCGCCGTCGATCTGCACCATCTCCGCGTCCACCCGAGCCCCTAGGTGAGCTATCCGTGCTCGCCACCGTCGCCGGCGCGGCGGCGCCGCCCAGTTATGGTCGTCGCCGTTCGCGGCCTCTGTGCGCCGTTGGATCTAGATCCAACGGCAGCATACCCGTTCGTTAAGTCAGTCGCTGACAAGCTGGCCCCACCCGTCAGCATTTTAATAATTTTCCCGCGCACACGGAGTCACTGACCGAAGGGCCCCACCTGTCATGGTTTTAAACATTATCCAGAGAATTAGGTTTTTCGAATTTAAATCTCTTCTGAAATCCAGTACTGGACCCAACTTTGAAATTCAATAACTCGAGTTCTAGGAATCCAAATAAATCAAACTCAAATGTTCTGGAAAGCTTGTGAAAATATTTAACTCACTAAAGTGGTCTCATCTCTTTTAAACAAATAATAAAAATGTATTAATAAAAATGCTCCAGAAGGTTCAAAACACCAAACCATGTTTCTGGAGTTATATAAATCCAAATAACTTGAAACCAATTTTGGTAGCTTTGTATTAGGATCCTTTAGCTCCCCAAATTTTGGTAGAATTAATTGAGTAGTCTAAAATCCTTAGCCTTTGGTTGAATTTCAGTGCACCCTTCTGCACTAAACCAATTAGTGTGATTTATCAGTAGGTCCAATTAAGCTCAAACCAATTTTGTTAGATCACTTGTAGCCAAAGTTAGTTGCCCCTAAAAGGATTTAATTTTTGGAGCAACCTAATTTGTTTGGTAGCTAAAACTTGTTTGAAAACCTTCTGAACTAAAACAAATGTGTAGGGAGTTTGGTAACTCCAAAGGACCCCAATCCAATTGGGTGATCTTCTACACATCAGTAGCTACCCATAGAATTTTAGTTTGAATTTTTGTGACAAACATAGATTAAATGGTGAATTAATTGGTGTCCAACTAGATTCTGCCTTAGTTTGAAAATAATTTAATTAAAGATTAATTCAATTAAATTAAAACCACCTTGTGTTGCTTGATGTGTGCAGTAGCTATTTGTAGCATTTGTGATTGTAATGATGTGATAATGCTTGAGCTAGTGTAGTGATTGTTTGTCTTGCTTGTTTAACGTTTAGACGATACCGTTGACGGATTCATCGAGGAAGGAGGTTTTGCTGAACCCGAAGATCAGGACCAGTACCACTTTGTTGAGCAAGGCAAGCTACTTCACTGAGCTTGCATTTATATACCTCTACTTTAGCCTCAAGAGTTAATCGAAAGTATCGATGATTTTGGAAAAAACCCCTTTTTCAAAACAATGAAAACTATTTTGCCACCCTATGTAGAAATATAGGGTAGTTATTTTACAACTGTAGGATGGGAAAAACAATGTTTATTCAAAACTCCTTTGAAAGTACTTGAATGAAGGTGAAGTACCGAAAGGTCGGTATGAAGGTGAAGAACCAGAGAATGGTGTTGTTTCTGGAAAGAAAAATGCACATTGTGTCCTTGTACTTACATCCCCAGCCAAAATCTGTGCGACCACATTTACCCACATATGAGCAAAGGACAGACTATGGCCGGGAACTCAACTTCGCATACCTCTGGTATGGCGGGACGTGGCTGACACGATGAGTGACCGGATGGGTGTGGGAAAAGCGTGCTACCTCTGCAGAGGGTAAAACTATTCGAATAGCCGAGTCCTCGGATATGGACAGTTGGGAAGAACTACTAAGGCCATGTGCAAAGTTTTGCAACTCTGGTTTGTGTTGAGGAAATTGGATTGGAAAGGAATATTTCCCACCTGTACCAATGAGTTGGTACGAGGTGGTGATGGGTTTTGGAACCATAACCAGGTTATGGTTGGATACCGGAGGAGTTCCGGAGAAACAGCTAAAATGGCGTTTTCTTAAAGGATAGTTTAAACTTCTTCTCACCCCCTTTTTATTAAAAGGATTTTGAGAGTTTTCACATAAAAGTTTTTTAAAAATAAAACTAGTTAGTGCTTACTCTAGTTGGGGTAGTTTGCGAGTACAATCAAATGTACTCATATTGGTTTCGTCCCTGGCTATTGTCTTAGCCAGATTTCGAGGAACCCTACGTTGAAGAGGAGTTTGGCGACGTCTATGCGAACTGAGATCCATAAGTCAGCTGCCTGTCGGGTGTTGTTAGGATGGATTAGCCCTACTACCGTAGCTTCCGCTGAATAAAGATGATTTGGCCCTTGAAGGCACCTATGTATAATTAGGCCAGTATGGCCATGGTTGTAAGACTTTAAACTCGGTATTGTATGGATGTAAACTTTGACATTCAGTTCGGATTATGTGCAACGACAGACTGATCAGGATCGTTGTGTTAAGCATAATCGGGTATCGGACGTCCGGGGTCCCCACAGAGCTGGTATCAGAGCCATCCTGACTTTAGGAGACCTTAGTTAACATGGGCGTTAGTCAGGAGTTACAAAAGTTAATTTCTAAAACAAAGGAAGAAGTATTTTCGAAAATTTCTTATCTCCCCAACCCTCCATTTATTTAAAACCTTACACTCATTAAGAGTCATTTCTTGAACCCTTAAAATTTTGCACACTTGCTACTCCATTAAGTTTACATCATGTCTTCATGTCACTTAACTAACTTAAAATTTTGCTTAAACTTGTAGATGGCACCCAACGTCACCGAGTTCGTCCAAGTTAGGAAGGACGGCCTGCTGATGTTCGAGCAGGACCTGTACGAGTTGAGCCAGACTTTGGGACGCCCTGTTCCAGAGTTTGAGGGAACTCAGGTCGATTCCCTCGGTGATGGGAACCTGTCCTGGCTCATCAAGTCGTCTCCGAGGCAGGATTCAGCCACCCCGCTCCAAGGACTTGGTCTACTCCACGATGGACACTACTTGGGTTGACGGTCTGACCCGAGTTATGCAGAGGCTACTAGCCCGCCTTTGTGAGGAGCACAAGGACGAGCTGGTTGGCACTCGTTTCCAGTACTTCGGGAGGCGTGACGATGAGGGAAACCCCACCTACCCCGCGCAGCACACTCTCTTCGGCGAGTACATCACCGACATGGAGGTGCTACTTCACGACACCCAGGAGAACCTGCGCGATGCTAGACTCAAGGTTCACTTCCAGCGTAGCTCCCTCGACGATGCCCGAGTCCGTGAGACCCAGCTGAAGTGGGAGAATGATAATCTCCGCCTGAAGCTGGCCCGTCAGAGGAGGTCTATCGTCAGGCTCCGCAAGACGGTAGCAGAGCAGAACGAGATGATAGACGAGATGGAGCAGCAGGCGAACGAGATGGAGGAGGAGGGCGAGGATCTCCGCAAGGAGAACAGTGCCTTCATCAGCGATGATGAGGACTACCTTGAGGAGATGGATTACGAGGAGGAGGACGACGAGGAGGAGTTAGTTGACGAGGAGGAGGAGCCGTCTGAGCCAGTTCTCGAGGAGGAGGATCCCGAGGAGCCACCCTACGACTCAGACGTTGAGATCGTCGAGCCTGAGGTTCCACCTCAGTAGTTGAGCGACGAGAGCACTACCTTAGGACTGTGTCGACCCCCTATGCGAGTAGAGTTTATGTGATGGTTCCTAGAGAAACCATGTTATGTACATTAGGTGTAGTAGGATGTTGTAAGCTTGATGTGTGAACTCCTTGATGTGATGATTGTGTTGAATAAATGTGATGGTCTTGTTTGACTAGTGTTTCATCAACCACCCCCTTTGTGACTTCATCGTTAGCCAAAGCCTCTTTGCCTTGCCTCTTATATCGTATCTATTCCAGGATGACGAACACTCGCCACAACCAGCACGCGGCACCACCACCACCGCCAGAACCCACCGCTGCTCAACTGCTTGCGATCATCATGGAGGATCGCCAAGCTGCCCGGGAAGAGCGTCAAGCTCATCTCGCCGCCCTGCAGCAACTTGCCGCTGCCCACGCCAACCAGAACCACAATGGTGGCAATGGTAATGGCGACGAGGGTGGAAATCAACGCTCTACCCTGAGTGACTTCCAGAAGACCACACCGCCCACCTATTCCAAGGGACTTCACCCCTGGAAGCAGATGACTGGATCCGCACTATTGAGAACGACCTGGAAGTTGCCTCGGTGGGAGAGAATGAGAAGGTCCTGTATGCTACCCACTACCTTGCTGGACCTGCAAGAGCTTGGTGGGAACTACCAAGACCCTCCAGCAAGCAGGTCATGTCATTACCTGGGAGGAGTTCAAGGACAAATTCCGCAAGAAGTTCATCTCTAGCGGTCTTATCGAGAGGAAGAAGGATGAGTTCCGTAAGCTAAGGCAGGCAGGCAGAGATGTGGTTGGTTATCTGGATGAGTTTACCGATCTTGCTCGGTATGCTCCTGAAGATACCGACACGGAGAAGAAGAAGATGGAGCGTTTTCTGAATGGACTCCATGATGAGATGCAATGTGCCTTGGTTGTCCAGGACTTCCGTGATCTGGAGTCACTTGTGGACAAGGCCATTCAGCTGGAGACCAAGCGCAAGTCCATGTTTGAAGGCCGCAAGAGAAGGATGAATATTCAGGAAGGTTCCAGCAGCCAGAAACCCCGCACCTTCCAGCCAGCACCCAAGCCAGTTTATCGACCACCCCCAGCTCCACGTCCCAACTATCCCAACCGTCCCAACAGCAACAACAATGTCCCCCGCCCAAACATCAACAACAACTACCACCCCAATGGCAACAATCGTCCCGGAGGAAACACCACACTTTTACCCCTACTGCCAGCGTTGTCTGCTTTGAATGCGGCAACAAGGGTCATTACTCCCGAGACTGCCCCAATCCCAAGAGGAATGCTCCACGCCCCAATGCCCCTGCACCTAATCCTGGACAAGGCCGAAATGGGAATGGAAATGGCAAGAATGCTGCACCCCGTGGCAATGCTGCTGTTGCAAGAGGCCGTCAACCACATGACTGGAAGCCCAGGAAGCGCCAGATGTT
Source organism: Poa pratensis (assembly GCA_947311845.1). Taxonomy (NCBI): domain Eukaryota; kingdom Viridiplantae; phylum Streptophyta; class Magnoliopsida; order Poales; family Poaceae; genus Poa; species Poa pratensis. Next base: position 20,834,510 of record CAMZMU010000056.1, on the reverse strand, counting down.
GTGCTGGGTACGTTCCTTGTCAACTCAGTACCTGCAACTGTCCTGTTTGATTCTGGTGCTACCCATTCCTTTGTTACCAAGGAGTTTGTTGTTAAGGGAGGTCTAGTCGGGAGTCTCTTGTCCAAACCCCTGCTTATACAAACCCCAGAGTTCCTAGTAGAGACCAAGCTGTTTTGTCCCGACGTCTCTCTTGAGATCAAAGGAGAAAACTTTCCAGCCGATCTAATCATTCTAGGAACCCAAGGCATAGATGTCATTCTGGGCATGAATTGGTTAGCAAAGTATCATGGTCGTATCGACTGCGCCAGAAGAGCAGTATCTCTCACCACAGACCAAGGAACCGAAGTGGAGTATGCATCACAAGCCAATCAATCCCAACCCGTTGTCATGAAGGCATAGCCCGACCAACTCTAGATGAGATCCGTGTTGTCCACTATTCAAGGATGTTTTCCGGAGGAATTGCCTGGTATGCCACCAGACCGGGATATTGAGTTCGTGATTGAACTTATTCCTGGAACAGCCCCTATATCCCAGAGACCCTACCGGATGAATCCAGAAGAACTGGTGGAATTGAAGAAGCAGTTAGCTGATCAGCTCAGTAAAGGTCTGATTCGCCCAAGCGCATCACCTTGGGGATCACCATCATCTTCGTGGACAAAAGAGACGGTACCACACGCCTGTGTGTGGATTATCGCAAGCTCAATGATGTAACCATCAAGAACAAGTACCCCTGCCCAAGATCGAGGATCTGTTCGATCAGATGAACGGAGCCCGAGTCTTTTCTAAGATCGATCTTCGGACAGGTTATCACCAGTTGAAGATTCGAGAGTCTGACATTCCCAAGACCGCCTTCACCACCCGATACGGATTGTTTGAATACACCGTTATGTCCTTTGGCTTGACCAATGCCCCTGCTTATTTCATGAATCTCATGAATAAGATCTTCATGGAGTACCTCGACAAGTTCGTGGTTGTCTTCATCGATGATATCCTTATCTACTCCAAGACTGAAGAAGAGCATGCTGAACATCTGCGTTTGGTTTTGGAGACCCTCAGAGAACACAAACTGTATGCCAAACTTAGCAAGTGTGAATTTTGGCTAAGTGAAGTGGCATTCCTCGGACATGTTGTGTCTGCAGGAGGAATCTCTGTTGACCCCGAGAAAATCAAAGCCATTCTAGACTGGAAATCACCCACCAGTGTAACGGAAATCCGAAGTTTTCTCGGACTAGCAGGTTATTACCGCAAGTTCGTTGAAGGATTCTCCAGTATAGCCAAACCCATGACCCAGTTGTTGAAGAAGGATAAGAAGTTTGAATGGACCCAGAAGTGTGAAGATAGTTTCCAAGAACTGAAGAAGAGACTGACTTCAGCCCCAATCCTAGTCATGCCAGACGTCACCAAGAGTTTCGACGTGTATTGTGATGCTTCACGTCTCGGACTTGGTTGCGTTCTGATGCAAGAAGGAAAGTTGTGTCGTACCTGTCTCGACATTGCGACCGCATGAGAGAATTACCCAACCCATGACCTGGAGTTAGCAGCTGTGGTTTTTGCTTTAAAAAATGGCGACCCTATCTTGTGGGTCATCGCTGTGAGGTCTACACAGATCACAAAAGCTTGAAGTACATTTTCACTCAGAAGGAGTTGAATCTGAGGCAGAGAAGGTGGATGGAATTGATTAAGGACTATGATGTCGGAATTCATTACCATCCCGGAAAAGCCAATGTAGTTGCCGATGCCTTGAGCCGGAAGCCATGCACCCTGAATACCCTAATCCAAGCAGAGCAACCAGCCTTGTTTAAGGAGTTCGAAGATTTCGGACTTGAATTGGTTAGCTATGGATATCTTGCCAACCTGGAGTTAGCCCCAACCCTGTTGGACCAAATCAAAGAAGCCCAGAAGGGTCATGAGAGTATTGAAGGAATTAAGAAAAAGATACCCCTTGACAAAGCACCTGGTTTTGCCATAGATGCTGAAGGAGTTCTGAGATTCAAAGGACGCCTATGTGTGCCCGATGATAAGGAACTCAAGGGTCTGATCCTAAAAGAAGCCCACAATACCCCATACTCGATCCACCCCGGAGGAACCAAGATGTACCAAGATCTTCGTGAGAAGTTTTGGTGGCATGGAATGAAGCGAGAGATTGGTTCTTTCGTGGCCAAGTGTGATATCTGTCAGCGAGTCAAAGCAGAGCACCAGCGCCCTGCAGGATTGCTCCAACCCCTTAAGACCCCCGAGTGGAAATGGGATGAAATTGGAATGGATTTTATCACCGGACTTCCTAGGTCAAACCGAGGCCATGATTCAATCTGGGTCATAGTCGATCGATTGACCAAGGTTGCCCATTTCATTCCGGTCAACACCACTTATAGAGGGAACCAGCTAGCAGACTTGTATATTTCCAGAATAGTAAGCCTGCACGGAGTGCCTAAGAGATTGTATCTGACAGAGGCACGCAGTTCACCTCACGGTTCTGGAAAGCTCTTCACGAAGCCCTCGGAACCCACTTATCATTCAGCACAGCCTATCACCCTCAGACCGGAGGACAGACTGAGCGAGTAAACCAGATTCTGGAAGATATGCTTCGTGCATGTGTCCTAGCCTATGGCTCTAAATGGGAAGATTGCCTTCCGTTTGCAGAGTTTTCCTATAACAATAGTTATCAGTCCAGTCTGCAAATGGCCCCATTTGAAGCACTTTACGGCAAGAAGTGTCGTACACCCTTGAACTGGTCCGAGACCGGAGAAGGAAAAGTGTTTGGACCAGATACCCTCCGTGAAGCCGAGGAGCAAGTCCAACTTATCCGTGAACGTCTCAAAACAGCCCAATCCCGTCAGAAAAGTTATGCTGATCCAAGCGTCGTGACGTCACCTTTCAACCTGGAGATTTTGTCTATCTTCGGGTGACACCACTCAAAGGGATGCAACGTTTCCATGTCAAAGGAAAGTTGGCACCCAGATATATTGGACCTTTCAAGATTCTTGCCCGTCGCGGAGAAGTAGCCTATCAGTTAGAGTTACCCCCAGAATTATCGGAATTTCATGATGTCTTCCACATTTCCCTGCTCCGGAAGTGTCTTGAAGTTCCTGACCAGCCAGACGTTTTCAAGAACATTGACCACCACTCCATTGACCTGAACCATGATCTGACTTACCGTGAGAGACCATTCAAAATTCTCGACGAAGATATTCGTCTCACCCGGAGGAACAAGATCAAGTTTTATAAAGTCCAGTGGACTAACCACTCCGAAGAGGAAGCAACTTGGGAACGTGAGACTATCTTAGGAGCGAATTTCCCACCTCTTTAGCACCTAAGCCCAGCCAATCTCGGGACGAGATTTATTCTAAGGGGGGAAGGATCTGTAACATCCCAAAATTGTAACCCAGCTTTATTAGTCAAATTGTGGGCCAACAAAAACTTTTGTTATTTTTGTATGTTTGATGTTTGTGCTTGCTTGTGTTGGTTTGTTTGCTAAAACAAAAATGTAAAGAAAAGAAAAGAAACATAATAAAAAGTTCCCACATAAAATCTTGTGACAAAAGTCACACAAAATTCATCCTGTCAAGAAAATAAAAATTTATTTTTAAAACAAGTTCAGAGGGGTGACATGTGATCACTCCCACTTACCCTTATATTCTTTTCCCTCTCTCTATTTTAAATTCTATTCTAAACCCTATTTTTTTCAAATTTCCCAAATGTTTCTTTAACTTTGGGAAATCCTCAAAATCACCAAGCAACACTCCCAAAGAAAATCATCCAGTGGTATCCCCAACCTTGGAAAAATATTGGAAGCAAATCATGAAAAGAATTTTCAAAATTTCAAATTTGGTTTTGGTTCGGGAATTAGATCGAACACTTGTTGAGCACCACTGTGTTCTTCTTCAACCCGAAAATCAACTCCAAAAATTGGAGCTCGATTTCGTGTAATTGAGCATCCCCGCGACCTCCATTCACCCCTCTCACCTCACTCCACCGACGGAGGTCGATTGGACGTGCTCGTTGACCTCAGAGGAGGCAGGCCAGTGGCGCCACGCCATGGCGGCCATGGCGAGCTGCCGCTCGGGTCACCTCCGTGGAGGAGGCAGGCGCGACGCCGAGGCGACGCCACGCCGTGCCCGCCACACCACCCTTCCACTCCTTCACCTGCACGACGAGACAGCACCGCCGCAGAGGGCCGCTTGCGTGCTCACCTTCCGTGCCCACGCGCGCGACGCACGCCGCGCGACGCCGTGGTCAACTACACACACCGCCCTGCCCCCACCTTGCCCCTCTTGCCATCTCTGCTCCGCCACCTCGCCACGAGCACCACAGACCCCTCTGGAGCACCCCAACGCAACCGACCCGTCCCTAGCGCACGCGTCCGTGCCGCCGTACGCCATGGCGAGCAGCGCACGCCACCGCAGCTTCACGCGCCACCCCTGATCCCTCCCGACCAGCCGACCGTTCCAGAAGCTGCCCAAAGCTCTCCGCAACCCCGTGGACAACCCCTCTGGACCCAGCTCCCCTCGAGCACTCGCTGCACCACGTCCACGGCGAGCCCGAGCTCGCCGATAAAAGGCCACCCCGCACCCGTGCTTCCACCCCGCCTCACACCTCACTCTCGCACTCTCCACTCACTCAGTGCACCGCCAGGAGGGCGGAGCCCCTGCATCCCAGCCTCTGCTGCCCAGGAGCTCCCTCGAGGTTCCGCCGGAGAAGAAGGTGGGCGACGCTCACGGCCGAGCCGCGCTGCTCTCTCCCCCTCTCTTCTCTGCCTCTCCCTAGCCTCCCCATTACACCCTCGTTCACCCGCCGTGTTTTGGCTGTGTTTCGTGCACAGCAGCGCCGCGGAGGGATCGCCGGAGTTGCAGGCCGTGACGGAGGGAGTACAGCGGCTCGCCGTCGACGATTCACGCCGCCCCAGCACGCACCACTCCGCCCAGACGTTCGCACGAGCCTCCGCCGTCGATCTGCACCATCTCCGCGTCCACCCGAGCCCCTAGGTGAGCTATCCGTGCTCGCCACCGTCGCCGGCGCGGCGGCGCCGCCCAGTTATGGTCGTCGCCGTTCGCGGCCTCTGTGCGCCGTTGGATCTAGATCCAACGGCAGCATACCCGTTCGTTAAGTCAGTCGCTGACAAGCTGGCCCCACCCGTCAGCATTTTAATAATTTTCCCGCGCACACGGAGTCACTGACCGAAGGGCCCCACCTGTCATGGTTTTAAACATTATCCAGAGAATTAGGTTTTTCGAATTTAAATCTCTTCTGAAATCCAGTACTGGACCCAACTTTGAAATTCAATAACTCGAGTTCTAGGAATCCAAATAAATCAAACTCAAATGTTCTGGAAAGCTTGTGAAAATATTTAACTCACTAAAGTGGTCTCATCTCTTTTAAACAAATAATAAAAATGTATTAATAAAAATGCTCCAGAAGGTTCAAAACACCAAACCATTTGTTTCTGGAGTTATATAAATCCAAATAACTTGAAACCAATTTTGGTAGCTTTGTATTAGGATCCTTTAGCTCCCCAAATTTTAGTAGAATTAATTGAGTAGTCTAAAATCCTTAGCCTTTGGTTGAATTTCAGTGCACCCTTCTGCACTAAACCAATTAGTGTGATTTATCAGTAGGTCCAATTAAGCTCAAACCAATTTTGTTAGATCACTTGTAGCCAAAGTTAGTTGCCCCTAAAAGGATTTAATTTTTGGAGCAACCTAATTTGTTTGGTAGCTAAAACTTGTTTGAAAACCTTCTGAACTAAAACAAATGTGTAGGGAGTTTGGTAACTCCAAAGGACCCCAATCCAATTGGGTGATCTTCTACACATCAGTAGCTACCCATAGAATTTTAGTTTGAATTTTTGTGACAAACATAGATTAAATGGTGAATTAATTGGTGTCCAACTAGATTCTGCCTTAGTTTGAAAATAATTAATTAAAGATTAATTCAATTAAATTAAAACCACCTTGTGTTGCTTGATGTGTGCAGTAGCTATTTGTAGCATTTGTGATTGTAATGATGTGATAATGCTTGAGCTAGTGTAGTGATTGTTTGTCTTGCTTGTTTAACGTTTAGACGATACCGTTGACGGATTCATCGAGGAAGGAGGTTTTGCTGAACCCGAAGATCAGGACCAGTACCACTTTGTTGAGCAAGGCAAGCTACTTCACTGAGCTTGCATTTATATACCTCTACTTTAGCCTCAAGAGTTAATCGAAAGTATCGATGATTTTGGAAAAAACCCCTTTTTCAAAACAATGAAAACTATTTTGCCACCCTATGTAGAAATATAGGGTAGTTATTTTACAACTGTAGGATGGGAAAAACAATGTTTATTCAAAACTCCTTTGAAAGTACTTGAATGAAGGTGAAGTACCGAAAGGTCGGTATGAAGGTGAAGAACCAGAGAATGGTGTTGTTTCTGGAAAGAAAAATGCACATTGTGTCCTTGTACTTACATCCCAGCCAAAATCTGTGCGACCACATTTACCCACATATGAGCAAAGGACAGACTATGGCCGGGAACTCAACTTCGCATACCTCTGGTATGGCGGGACGTGGCTGACACGATGAGTGACCGGATGGGTGTGGGAAAAGCGTGCTACCTCTGCAGAGGGTAAAACTATTCGAATAGCCGAGTCCTCGGATATGGACAGTTGGGAAGAACTACTAAGGCCATGTGCAAAGTTTTGCAACTCTGGTTTGTGTTGAGGAAATTGGATTGGAAAGGAATATTTCCCACCTGTACCAATGAGTTGGTACGAGGTGGTGATGGGTTTTGGAACCATAACCAGGTTATGGTTGGATACCGGAGGAGTTCCGGAGAAACAGCTAAAATGGCGTTTTCTTAAAGGATAGTTATAAACTTCTTCTCACCCCCTTTTTATTAAAAGGATTTTTGAGAGTTTTCACATAAAAGTTTGTTTAAAAATAAAACTAGTTAGTGCTTACTCTAGTTGGGGTAGTTTGCGAGTACAATCAAATGTACTCATATTGGTTTCGTCCCTGGCTATTGTCTTAGCCAGATTTCGAGGAACCCTACGTTGAAGAGGAGTTTGGCGACGTCTATGCGAACTGAGATCTTCATAAGTCAGCTGCCTGTCGGGTGTTGTTAGGATGGATTAGCCCTACTGCCGTAGCTTCCGCTGAATAAAGATGATTTGGCCCTTGAAGGCACCTATGTATAATTAGGCCAGTATGGCCATGGTTGTAAGACTTTAAACTCGGTATTGTATGGATGTAAACTTTGACATTCAGTTCGGATTATGTGCAACGACAGACTGATCATGGGATCGTTGTGTTAAGCATAATCGGGTACTTCGGACGGTTAGTCCGGGGTCCCCACAGCAACCTTGTATATATAGAAACTGAAAGAGTAATTATTGTCGCCATGTTATTGATCATGTGGAACTATTAGTGACCATGAAAAGAAAATTATGAGAAATGATAACTGAAGGATCTTAGTAGTTACTATTCTCCATTTATTTTTCGATCTCATATCTGCCACCACTGGAATCTAGCGAAACTCTGTTCGCACCTCGGCCCCACCATCCCCATGCCCTTCCCCTGTCTTTTAAAAACCCTTGCCACGACTCAAAATTCCAAGAAAGACTGATGGAACAATCTAGACGTAGAAGGGCACCTCCCAACCCAACCCAAATGGAGAACCCACTTATGGTACGGGTCATCGACGAACTACCTATACTCCTTGGCGACGTCGACCTCGTCCAACATCTCCTTGACCACACCCATGTCCAGATCAACTGGAACATCGCTAGCCTCGGCGAATTGGTGGCCATGCTCGAGGAATACCAGCGCATGGATGGCCTACTCCTGGTAACCTCACTTCCCTCAGAGGAGTTGCTCGTGGAGCTCAAGGGTTGCATCCATATGCTCCTGCGACAGCGGAGGCAGCTCAACGCGGTTGTGGCAGTGCTCGTCACCATCCGAGCAATCTCCTACGCGAGGAGCTGCTCGCGTGTCATCCCCGGTCTGCTTCTCACGGCCGCATCTGCGGCGGCGGTCCCGGGGTACAGGACCTTTGTGAGGTTCTCCGTCCTAATGTTAGGTTTCCTATTCACTTCTCATCGGTCTCGTCGTGGTGGGTAATGTGGCTTTGAGGAATCAACAAAGGGTAATTTTGATAAGCATAGTTATCTGTTAACTTCGTTTGATCAATGTTTATTAGTGATTTTATTTTTCTCGTCTTGTTGTTTGGTCTATTCATGACAATGAAATACATATATGAGACATGGTAATTTATGAATGTGGATGCATACCATTAGAGATTTAGGATCTTTAAATTTTGGTATGAGTTTTTGGAAATTAACGACATGAGCACCACCTTCCAATTAGAAGAAGAAGAGGTATCACAACATCAACTTACAACGGAATTTTGGAAGGAAATCCCAAAACTTCCCCGATATCATCTAGGGACTACTCTTACATGTAAAAACTACTAGAAATATGCAGGCCGATATCCGTCAAAGCAAGCTCCACCACTTCCTGGTAGAGCTTCCTTATGTCGCTGAATACCCCGCGGTTTCTTTCCTTTCAGACGTGCCACGAAGGATAAATGAGAGGTGGTTGTTGTGCTCCTTTGATTTGGCATTTGACGGTCAAGGAAGGATTGTCCCCCACCACGAGTCAAGAGATACATAAAGGGGGCTTGCCGTAGGGGTAGCGGAGTGGTCCAATTGTGCAGTGATTATTATTTTTATTTTTTTGAAAGAGAGGAGTACGAACCTGCGTGTGCAGTGATTATTCTTTGTAGATGTCGGCCATAGTTTCCTTACATGACATGTAAATCTGGCAGATGAGATGATGGACCATCCTCTGACTTCCAGACTAGGCAGTCATAATCTTTCCATGAAGGACAAACTAAGATAATAATTTGCATTTGGCACAATTGTGGCTTTCTAGAATTTGATGGGGCAGATGCCTACCAAAGAATTCTACGTTGTAAGCGGAGGCACCCAAATATTTCTCGGTGGTGGTTAGGGTCCGCAGGTAGGATTGGTTACCGGTTGTTAAAACATACCCCAAATGTCAGTTCGCATAGTCTGCACGAGGTGGATGAAACGATTGATTGCTAGCCTTGGAACTCATGCTACACAATCAATTATTTATGGTTATAATTTTGTACAAGTCGAGCACACAGACGCAAAGGGTGTTGTCTCCGATCCACTTGTCTTTTAGAAAACCGTTCTTCGTGCCCATCGCCGATGGTTACGGTCATGGTAAGCGAAAGAGGTACGTATCGGTTTTGCGACATGGCAGTTCCGAACCTGGCCATGGTTGGTTTTCACCAAATACACTATCTTTTCTTTTTAAATTTGACTGAAATTCAACCAATATCTTACTTGAATAATTTTGAAGTTAATTCGAGTTCACCGTGTGCCACTGATTTTTCTTTCAACTGAAATGTAAGTATTTTGGTAGAAAACAATTGGTTCGCAAGTGTCTGCCTCCATAAAAGTGAATTTGCTATTGATCTGTGCAGCTTTTCCGGTCACCCATTTTGTAATTCTCAAGTTCTTCTTGGCTAGTGATTTTGGTGGTTCAGGTTCAGTGCTTTTGGTTAAGATGGCGTGAGAATCCTGTGTCTTTTCTTGTCCCCTGACTCTCTCTTGCTTGCTACATGTTCTCGTGGCCAGTGTGGCTTTGACATTTGAGAGAGCAACACGGGTTCTTCAGAGTCATGATTAACTTCAAACAATCGCTTTTTGTTAATTCGAATTTTCTGGTCATGCTATTTGCTCTATTGAGGATGATGAAATACAGATATTTTTTGCCGGTACAGATGAGTGCTGATACCAATGTTGGACATTTAATTTAGGGGGTTCTCAATGTCGGTTTCGGTCACATTTATTTGCCATCAGTCCATCACTACATTGCGAAATTACCAAATTCAGTTTCAGCAAAGATATGAAATTGGTATTTAAACTTGACTGAAATTGAATCAGTATCTCACCAAAGATTTGTTGGGGTTTCCGAATTTTGTTGTCGGTTTGACCAAAGGGCGTATAGTTTATTTTAGATTCGACTAAAATTAAACAAACATCCTTGAAAACTTTGAATCATGTTGAATTTAACATGAACGTGTGTGTGCCACAGATTTTCTATCAGCTGTCATTTAAATATTTTAGTAGCCACCAATTGGTTTGCAAGTGTCTTCCACCATAAAAGTGGACTTGCTCTTGATTCTTGCGTCATCGGCAAAGGCATTTAGTAATGTTGAAGTCCTTTTTGGCTACTGATTGGACTAATTTGTTGGTTCACTGCTTTTAGTTAAGAAGATGTCATGCCAATCCACGTGTCTATTGCACCAAAAGGCCTATAGTGTCTTCTAGATTCGATTGAAATTCAACAAACATCCTAGAAAATTTGGAATCGTGTTGAATTTTACTCGAGTTCACATGTGTGCGCCACAGATTTTCTTTCAACCAAAATTTAAATATTTTAGTAGCCACCAATTGGTTCGCAAGAGTCTTCCTGCATAAAAGTGGTGGTTCACTGCTTTTGGTTAATAAGATGTCATGAGAATCCATGTTTCTGTTTTCAAATCGTCCATGCAGGATGAGTACTCTCAAGTGTAACATTGTGCAATTAACATGTTTATTTACCAACTCTTTCACAGCATACGGCATTTGTGATGAGCTCCCTCTGAAACCGTAGCAGTTCTGCAGTAGATAATAGGCCTTATGTGCACTTGGGGTGTGTTTGGTTTTGGAACGAGGTGGAATGGAATAGAACGGTTCCATTCCACTAAAATGGAATGTCACGGTTCCATTCCATTCCGGTGTTTGGTTAGAAAAAAATGAGGTGGAATGGAATGGTTCTAATGCAATTTCATAAGAAATACAATCAACACATAATCTGTTATTAAAACAATTTTTTAAATAAGCACACATCTAACACTAATTTAGGATTAGCAATTCAATTAGCACTAATCTAGTGATAAAAAGCACACACGGTCGCCATGGGCTTCGTCTTCGCCGTGGTCTGGACGCCGCCACGCCACTGGCCCACGCCGCCGCAGCTGGCCGCTGCTGGCTGGTCGCGCCGCTGGCCGCCGATGGCTGGCCGCGCCCCTAGCCGCTGCTCGTAGGACCTTGGAGGAGGGCGGCGATGGCGGCGAGCTCGGAGGAGGGTGGTGACGGCGTCGACCTGGAGGAGGGCGGGAGGGCGGTGACACGAGAGCGGCAAGCTCGGAGGAGGAGGCGACGGCGGCGAGCTCGAAGGGGGGCCGGAGGGCGGCAATGGGGAGGGCGGTGAGGGAAAGCAACCGGAGAGAGAAGAAATGAGAAGACACTAGTCTAATTTTTTTCCGTTAGCCAGCCGTTCCACCCCGTCCGGCCGATTTGGTGGAATGGGTGAATTCCGCATATAGAGAGAATATTCCCTTTTTGGGAACCACTTCATTTCATTCCACTTTCCAACCAAACACAGGAACGAGCTCTGAGCACCCAAATTCTAGACAATTCTGAATGTGCCATCAGAGTGTTGAGAACTGTCACCAAATTAACACTACTTAGTACAGTACATACTCACCAAAAGAAACCTCCGGCTGCCGCTACTACATGTAAATTTTGGTGTTCATCACTTAGACATGTTTGGGTCCTATCAAACTTTCTTCACAAGCAAGTCACGGCGAGGACATCACTCTGACAGCGTGACATCCCCGCCCCACCCTCCCCATCCACTTTCCCCATTTCCAGTCCAAAACCCTGGCACACCCACGCCACGCCTGAAAACCCCACCTCGCCGCACCGGCCCAACGCCACGCCATGGAGAACCCGCTGGCGGCGGCGGTGCTCAACAACCTGCCACATATTCTCGACAACCCCGACCACGTGCAGCCCCTCCTCGACCGCGCCTATGCAGACCTCCACCGGAACAGCGCCCTCGCCTTCCAGTTGGTAGCCCGTTTCTGGGAGGCCTTGCGCTTGGAGGCCCAGCTCCGGACCTTACCGGCGCCCACGGAAGAGGAGATGATCAAGCACGACGAGGTTGACGCTGCGCTTGACGAGCTCCTGGCCAGCGCCGAGTCCCTCATCAAGCAGCAGTTGCTGCTCCTCCTGGTCGTCGGGGTGCTCTTCCTGGTCCGGGCCTGGACCCGCGCGCGCCTCCTCCCCCTCCTGCTCCTCGCGGCCGGCTCGGCGGCTGTGGTCCTCTACGTCTCGACGGGCGGCGGCGTCGTGCCGGGGCTCAGGAGCTTCGTCAGGTTCTTCATCCTGATGCTGGATTTCCTCTTCGCCTCCAATCGGCCTCGTCGTGGTGGGTAAATGCGGGTTTGGAAAATTAACACAGGACCTTCAGAAACGTACGGTTAGCTTCGTCCAATGGTTTGTTTAATTCTGTTCATTTCGTGCGTCTTATTACGCGGTGCTGATAGTAAAATCGACACCTGAGACATGCTAATCGCTGGTACACTCTGTTCGAAGAGGTGATGCTCCTCTTGTGTTTTCCGTGGTCCTTTCTGAGATCTGTTGCTGCATGTTCCCGTGGGTAGTGTGGCTTCGAGATAGCAACAGGAGATCTTCAGATTCATTGTTAACTTCGTATATTCGCTGTTTGTTAATTCCATTTTCCTCGTCATGTTACTTGTTGCTCTGTTGAGGATGATTCAATGCAGATATGGGTCAGTTGCTTGAATTTTCATACCAACTGTTCGACAATCTAATATAGGGAGTTCTCAGTTTCGGATTTAGTCACATTTTTCTGCCGTCATTGCCATACTCAAATTAACAAATTCAATTTCACCAATGGTCTGAAATTTTTATTTAAACTTGACTGAAATTCAATCCATATCTCACCAAAATTGTGTTGTGTTTCCGTTTATCAAAAAAAAAAAAAAAAACTCTAGTCACATGACATTGATTTTCCATCATATTTTTTTAGATGATTTTCTGCATCATCGTCTGAAGTATTTACTGTTTGGCCTATAAAAAATTGCGATTTTAGTGTTGTATTTATTGGGACAACCCAATGGATCTATTTAGGTACTTGGCAATGAGAACATGCCGATGAAGGTGCATGCAAGAGTTGCAATGAGCGAAGTCGGAGTTTGGGGTGTTTTCATTAAAGAGATGTATTCCCTCTGTTCCACAATATAAGCCCTTTTTAGCAAGCTAAACTAGCTAGCTAAAAAGGATTACATTGTGGAACAGAGGAAGTAGAAGCTAATCCCTATAGATGATGATCCAAAGGCATAAGAAGACAATGGGCGCGTTAGAAACAACAAGTAGTTGCAATAGATAGGAAGTTAAAGAAACACCATTTCTTTGAAATTTTCAAAATTTCGATGTCTAGTGAAATATTACTTTTCTTGAAATTTCGGCATAGATCCAAACTAAATTTGATCATAATAGTCAAAGTTTTCCTAAATTCATTGAATTTTGGTCTTTCGAAACAATTTCAGAACTTGGATTATGAATTTATTTAGTTTTGATGTTTGTTAATTCCATTTCTCTCGTCATGTTACTTTTGTTGTTGTTGATGATAAAACACTGATAGAGGCCAGCTGTTGAATATTTGTTACCAACTTATCGACGGTTTAATTTAGGGGGTTCTCAATTTTGGTTTCGGTCACATTTTCTTGCCATCACTTGAATACCGGTATTACCAAATTAGTTCATTAAAGGTCACGAAAAATTGTGTAAACTTGACTGAAATTCCAACAATATCTCACTAGAAATTCTACCGTGTTTCAGTTTAATTCGACAACACCTATCACTTAATTTTTGCATCATCTTCTAAAGTTTTTATGTTTTAGTTTATGAATTTACGGCAATTTGACTGTTGTATTTTTTTTTTTGATTTTCTGGTGTATATTACTCAAACAATAAAATGTTACAAAGGGGATTACAATCTTTCTGAATTCTTCCAACAACACATTCCGGAACCGTATTCATCAGAACACCATTGTTCCACTCGCGCATACCTAAGCCAGCAAGAGAGTGGGCAGCAAAATTACCCAGTCTATTGACTTTGCTAATTTTGAAATCCGGAAGCGACGAGATTCTTGCTTTGACATCAGAGATAATCATCGAGATGGCTGATTTACTCCTCTGTCTGCTCCGCAACTCATTGACGACAGCCACATTGTCACATTCCAGAATTACTGGGTTATGCGAGATGTGGAGAATTGCGTTTACTCCTTCCCTGCAGGCGATGGCTTCTCCGGCTTCAGCAGACTGGCAATGGGGGATGCAACCCCAGGCAGATAGAAGCACATTGCCATTGTGATCACGCAGGACTGCTCCCCAGGTACCTTTGTTCTGGTCACTAAGGAAGCTCGCGTCAACATTTAGCTTGTTCCAGTTCTCTGGAGGTTTTTCCCAGGTTATTGCTCTGTCCGTCTTCTCCTTTGGTTGTCCATCACCCAAGGGATGAATAGCCTGTTTACCTTTCACATCAAACGATTGATTGGAGCCCTTGTGCATCTGGAAGGAGGACATGTACGACTGAATGAAGAGGGCAGACTGCTCGATGGTGCACTTGCCGTCTCCAAACAGGATGTTATTCCTAATGTGCCAAGTTCTCCACCACAGGAATAGCAGTTTTGCTCGCATGTCAGCAGTGCATTGGTTTAGCAAAACAAGTACCCAGTCATCGCCAGTTTGCCTAAAGAAGTTGTTTTTGGGCATCATCCAATCTTTCCTCAGTCTCTTCCTCAGGCCATCAGCTTTTGTGCAGTTTATCATAGCATGGTGTGCAGTTTCAGGTTCTACACCACATATTTTGCACATTGGAGTAATATCCATGTTCCTTTTGTGACGCTGTGCTTGGACTCCAAGGGAGTTTGTGGCTAGTTTCCACCCAAAGACTTTAACTTTTGGTGGGACATTTGCGCACCAGATCATCTTCCATAGATCCCTGTCACCATCAGGTTTTGCGCTGCTTGCAGTCTGACTTTCCTGCTCTTTCAGTTGCATACCCAGTCTGTATGCACTTCTGACAGAAAATTTACCATTCTTCTCCAGCGACCATGCAATGAAGTCATCTTCTGCTCTTGAGTTCAAAGGGATTTGCAGTATCTCATCCGCATCAGGGGGGTGAAATATCGATCTGACCCGAGCTTCATCCATCGAACGATTGGTAGGGTTAATTAGATCAGATACCCATTTATGTCTAGAACCATCTGCTTTTCCAATGGCTTTATGATTTCCCCTTGGCAGCCAGTTGTCTCTCCATATTCTGATTTTGCTGCCACTGTTTATCCTCCAAACAATACCTTTCTTGAGCAGTTCTAAACCGTAGGCAATTCCTTGCCAGCAGGGAGACACATTCTGGCTGAAGACAGTGTCAGTCAAGTCACCCGAGTGGTAGTATTTAGCTTTGAGTAATCTAGCACACAGACTGTCCGGGAACTCCAGAAGTCTCCACGCTTGTCTGGCTAGGAGAGCCTGGTTGAAAACTCTCAGATCTCTAAAACCAATCCCGCTAAGGTTTTTTGGTTTTGTCATCTTGTCCCAAGATAACCAGTGTACCTTCTTGCGATCTTCCTCATCTCCCCACCAGAAGTTCCTGATGATTTGCGAGAGTTCATCACATAAGGTTGCAGAGAACTTGAAGACACTCATTGCATAGTTTGGTATTGCTTGTGCTACAGATTTTATCAGTGTCTCTTTAGCAGAACCTGACATGTACTTTTCATTCCAGTCTGAGCATTTTTTGGAAAGTCTTTCTTTTGTGGTTTTTAGCTTTCCATCTTTTACCCGGCCTTCCGGAATAGGGAGGCCCAAGTATTTGTCATCAGTGTTCATTTGCCCAGCACCTAATATGGCTACCACAGATTGGCTATCCTCTTCACAGCATTTCTGTCCAAACATGATCGAGCATTTCTCAGGGCTTAGGAGTTGACCAGTACCTTT
This sequence comes from Poa pratensis, assembly GCA_947311845.1. Taxonomy (NCBI): domain Eukaryota; kingdom Viridiplantae; phylum Streptophyta; class Magnoliopsida; order Poales; family Poaceae; genus Poa; species Poa pratensis. The sequence continues at coordinate 20,818,650 of CAMZMU010000056.1, read as the reverse complement.
CTCATAGTCACGCAGGGATTTGTTGATAGCAGTTGCTTGGTCAATGGAAGCCTTGAAGAACAAGAGGCTGTCATCTGCAAATAACAGGTGGGAGATACCAGGAGCAGACCTACAGATTTTAAGCTCCTGTATGTTCCCAGCATTAATTTGATTTTGAAGGATAGCAGATAGACCATCAGCGACAAAAAGGAATAAATAGGGAGACAGGGGGTCTCCTTGTCGCAGGCCTCTAGACGGGGAGAATTTCTCCAATAACTTTCCATTGAACCTGACAGAGAATCGAACTGTTTTGACACATGTCATTATCCAGTTGATCCATTTCTCATCAAAGCCAATTTTTCTCATAGACTCCTCGAGGAAAGGCCAGTCCACACGATCGTACGCTTTCATCAAGTCCAGTTTGTAGGCACATAATTTGCCTGAGTTTATAGAACCATTTTGCAAGGCATGGAAGCATTCGAATGCTATAACTGCATTGTCAGTGATCATTCTTCCCGGGATAAAAGCACTTGAGTTTCAGAGATGATATCCTGCAGAATAGGCCTTAATCTGTTCACCATACATTTAGCAACAATTTTATATATCACATTGCAGAGGCTAATGGGCCGGAAGTCTTTCATAGACAGGGGTTTTTAATCTTTGGGATTAACACAATGGCTGTGTCGTTGACTCCCTCAGGCATAATGCCATCTTCAAAAAAATTTCGCACCCCTCTAATAATGTCCTCTTTCAGGGTGCCCCAATTTCTTTGAAAAAAGGCAGCAGGGAAGCCGTCAGGACCTGGCGCTTTCGACGGCCCAATTTGAAATAGCGCAAAGCTTATTTCTTCATCCGAAAAAGGGCTGCAAAGAGTATCATTAGTGTCTGCATTGATTTTGCTTCTCAGGAGGTCTGTGATAATTGAAGGTTGGACTCCCAGATCAGCAGAGTATAGATTCTTGAAGAATGATGTTGCTTGGTCTTCCATAGTACTTTGATCCGCAGAAATGTTTCCATTATCCAGTAGCAACTTTTCAATATTGTTCTTCTTTCGCCTCCAAGTCGCTCTACGATGGAAGAACTTGGTGTTTCTATCACCATCTTTTAGCCAGGCAACTCTAGATCGATGCCTCCATTTTATTTCTTCCTTCTCAAGCAATTCATTGATTTCTTGACTGACCTTTTGTGCTTCTTTTCTACTTCGATCATCCCTTTTCCTCATCAGATTTTCCAATTTCCTTCTCTTCTTTTTCAACTGACCCGTGATGGATCCAATGGTTCTTTTGCTCCAATCATGCAGAGAGTCCATTACTCCTGACAGATTGCCGGCCACCTCGCCCAGGTCCATGGGTTTTTATGCATGGCCCAGGCTGTGTCAATTTCATCCTTCAGAGTTTCTTCACGTTCCCAATAACACTCATACCTGCGAGTTGGGGTCACGTTTCTAGTGGCAGCAGGCTGATCTAATGTTACAAGCACAGGGCAGTGATCAGATTTCGTGGAGATTAAATGAGTGACATTAAAATTTGGGAACATGGACGACCAAGCTGGGTCAGCAACAGCACGATCCAGCCTCACTCTAACATTTCTGTTTCCCTGTTGTTTATTGTCAAAAGTCCAGGGTGTTCCTTTGTATCCCAGGTCCTGAAGATCGCAGTGCGATAGAGTTTCTCTGAAGTCAAGCATCTGTTTCTCATTTCTACGTCTAGCAGAAAAGTGCTCTTCTTGCCACATACACTCGTTAAAATCCCCCATCATAAACCAGGGTCCAGGAAGGAGTGGTTTTATTCTTTTCAGTAAATTCCACATGTTATATCTATCATTTGTGCGAGGTTCTCCGTAAACAAAAGTGCATCTCCATTTATTTCCCATAGGGTGGTTTACAACGGTTACATCAATGTGACGATTGCTAATCTTAAACAGATCAACTGTGATGCTTTCATCCCAGAAAAGAGCTAAACCCCCTCCTTTCCCTTTTTCACTAAAGGTAACGACATGCTTAAGCCCTAATCTCCAACGCAGACTCTCTACATATGCTTTTTTCTGTCTAGTTTCCGAGAGGAACAGGAGCTTAGGTTTGTGAGTATGCACTAGCCTCTCAAGTTCTTGAACTGTCGCGGGGTGGCCAAGCCCATGACAGTTCCATCCGAGGATCGTCATGGCTCCTGACAGGTGCGCTCCTTCGCACCTGTCAGGGTACCAGCGGCCCCAAGGCTGGTTGCCTCCAATTCAGCATCCTTCTCACCACTCTTCTCAGTGTCCTTGTCCTCTTCTTCCTCCCTTGCCTTCTTCTTGCTCTTTTCCCCAAGGAACTCCTCCATTGCCTGGTCTCCTTCCATCATCAACAGATCAATGCTTCCTGGCTTTTTCCTTGCAGTTTTGTTCTTCATCTTCATGGAGGCTGAGGCTGTCCTAATTGCGTCAGCACACAGTTCTTGCATCAGGCTCCCATCAGGTTGCAGGCACTCTTCAGTTGGCGGCACATTGAATGGCGAGGTCTTTTTGTTCACCAGTTCCCCATCAGTTTGGCTTCCATCCTTTGCCTTGCTCTTCTTCAGGTACACTCTCGACCATTTCTTCTGTTTCAGCAGGTTACTTGCAACTTCTGTCACATCCTCCGCCGTGATGATCAGGTTGGTTTCTGTCCCAGTCTTCTCCGTGACCTCCAGGTTTTCAACAGCAGCCACCACCTTTAGCACCTCCGTGGTGTTTGCCATCTTTGTGATGGCTTCCTCTCCTTCTTCCATGGTCTTCTTTTCACCCCTGTCTCGCTCGTACTCCTGAGATGCAGCTCCTCCAACTATCTTCCAATCTGCACTGGATCTGGACTGAAACTGCAGGTGTCTTTTAACATTAGTGCCTGTCATTGTGCCGGCGGCCCCTGGGCCGGCTGCCTCCTCAATCTGTCCACCACCATCCAGCGCATCAACCTGGTTCTCCTCCACTAGGAATTGGCAAACTCTTACACTGTACGTATAGAGTCCATCATTGTTCTTCTCCCGATCAGGACCACCACACACCGTTGCTATTGGATAATTATGGACACTTTTATCATAACCTTGTGTATGAGGTAGTGCTACTCCTGGGTCCGGAGGCTCGTCATCAACACGTATCAACAAAACAATAGAGAGCATATCAACAGCAAGCAGAGCCCTCCCATGATTTTCCGTATCAGAACCAACACCAGTTTTGGCAGAGATGAACCCCGTATCTGTGGGGCCTACACTCTTTGTTACCAAGGTCTGTGTATCACTCACGGTAAAGAACAAACCACTGGGCGCAGACCAAGGAATTGATTCCACTGAGCCTAATATGCACTCATCTTTACTAATTGCTTCGAATTCAAACTGAGGCACCTCGAGCATAACCTTCTCTGAATCATTGTCGGGATCACCGTTGTCTGTACTCCTAATTTCCATTCCAACGGCCTCAGGCAGAAGGGGAGTGTTGGTAAAGAAAATCATACCCGTGATAGTAGGGATCGCAGTAGTCATGATCTTCTCCATTGATTCCTCTTTCAGGAGCTCAGCCTTGCGTTCCCCTTGATGCTCTTGTTCCTGGGTGGGGTCTTCCTCCTTGATTGAGGCTGATTTTCTGTCGGATCCCTCACTGCTGTGACAGCAAGAGGCCCGCTGACTATGGGATTCCAGATCCGGAGTGGGGCGAAGACTCTGCATAATCTTGGAACGGAAGATCTCCAAGCTTCTGTGTGGATCGCGGGATTTCAGGATCAGCTCACGCATTTTCTATCTGGTTTCCAGGGGGATGAAGTCGTGTGTGTGGCTACGGGATCGCATGGGAGGGATTGTGTGGTGGATTGATAGAGGTTCTTCTCTCTCGCATCTCTCGCTCACTCTCGTTCCTCGGGGTTCATCGATCTCGATCAATCCGCCGCCGTCGCCGCCGCGACTGTTGTATTTATTTTGACAACCCAATGTATTGATTTGTATGCTTAGCAACGAGAACTTGCCAGTGAAGGCGCATGCAAGACTTGCCATGAGCAAACGCTGACTACTATTTAGAACTATAGGGGTTTCACATATTAAGAAGACGCGGTTTGGGGTGTAAGATCCAAAGACATAAGAGAGACAATGGACATGTTCGAAACAACTAGTAGTTTCTCTAGATATAGTAAGTTAAAAAAACATCATTTCTATGAAAATTCCGAAAATTTTGTGTGTACTAAAATATTTTGTCTTGAAATTTCTTGCTAGATCCAAATTAAAATCTAAATTTAGTCAAAGTTCGCCTAAATTCCATGATTTTTTGGTCTTCCGAAACAATTTCAGAATTTTGATTATTTCTGTGGGCACCGCAAATTTAAACCCTTGACCTTTAAACCGACCTTTTTAGAATCACTTTGACCTTATTTTGGCGGAACATCACTTAGAACTTAGTTAAGGCAGTCTATCTCGAAGCCTCCGTGCTCTTCTTCGGTCCCTAATCTAACTTCCTTTGCAAGTAAGCTCAACACTGCCTGTCATAACAAGAACAAAAATATTAGTGCAGCACTATGAAAGTGTGACACCTTGGCCCCACTCACCCCAGTCCAGTCCAAAACGGCAAAACCCCAACCCCAGGTCCCCAACAGCACGCCTGGCAACTCCAAAGCGCACTCCCTAAACTCCAACAAGTCCCTGTAGGCTGCAGGCCCTTCGCCCCCCAAGGCCCCAATGGAGCACCCGGTGGCGGCGGCGGTGATCAACAACCTGCCCCACCTCCTCGACAACCCCGACCTCGTCCAGCGCCTCCTCGACGCCGCCCGTGCAGACCTCAACCTGAACGCCGTCCACCTTGTCCAGGCGGCGGCCCAACTCAGGGAATGCTTGGCGTACGAGGCCGAGCTCCGGTCCATCCCCGAGGCCACGGAGGAGCAAAAGATCGAGTGTGCGGTGCTCGTCGCTCGCTGCAGGGTCAACTGCGAACTCTTCCTGAAGCAACACCGGATGCTCCTCGAGCTCGTCGGGGCGCTCCTCTTCCTCCGGGCGGTGGCCTTTGCCAGGAGGCGCGCTCACCTCATCCCCGGCTTGCTCCTCGCGGCCGTCTCGGCGGCTGTGGTCGTGTACGTCTCGACGTGGGGCGGCGTGGTGCCGGGATTCAGGAGCTTCGTGAGGTTCTCCGTCCTTATGCTGGGGTTCCTCTTCGCCTCCGATCGGCCTCGCCATGGTGGTGCGTAAATGTGGTTTTTTTTTATAGAAGGCAACACCTTTCAGAAACGGGATTCAGTTTCGTCTGCCGGGCCGTTTCGTTAATTTGTTTGGTCGTTTTGTTACGCGCTCCATTGCTAATGTTGCGATAGACATCTGAGACTTGTTAATTGCTGTCACTCTGTTGTTCAGAGAAATTGACTGATGGTGATGCTCCTCTTGTCGTTCCCCTGGTTCATTTCTCTTGCAGATCTGGTGATACACCTTTCCCGGCACTTACGATTCGTAGTTTGGCAACTTGATTGCTACTGTACTATACATTGCGCTACTCCTTTAATCTGTGAACTTCGTTTAATCTCTTTGTGTTTAATTTTATTTTTCTCGTCATGTTACTCGTTCTGTTGACATGTTATCCTGAGACATGGCAGTTGCTGCATGCTGATTCAGACGTGAGAGACGCTTAAGGTGATCTTCATATTCCTCTGATCGTGCCAGTTCCGATCTTTTGCTGCACGTTTCTGGGAACTCATGATTCCCATGTTTGCATCAATTTTACTGATATTGCTTAACTCTGAGCATGTAACATATTTGGTGTGCTGTTCTTAACTCTGCTTCGCTGCTTCAATCTGATGATGTCCTGGTGCTAGCTTCTGAATGGTTGTACAGAAACTTCAGTTTTGGATGAACTTGGCCTGTCAGGCAGAATAGACATGCGGCGACCCTTGTTTTTTTTTTTTTTTGAAACAAAGCAAATTTTTTGCCTATTTCATTGATTAAGAAGAGTTCCGAATTACAACAAAACAAAACAAAGGGTTGGATACTACGCCTATTCTCAAATGTTTTGTATCCGCTACGCGCCTACGCCCTAAAGAGTGGCACTATGTTTGATGCTAGAGAGCACCACAGTTGGCAATTGGCATAGAAGGCACATTGCGAAAAACCTTTGCATTCCTCTGGTTGCAAATTTCCCACGAGGCGAGGATGATCAAAGGAGTGGCTCGGCTTGATGGATTTCGACACGTCCCAATGGAAAGGGTACGATTTGGTTGAGGCATGGTGGTGCTCAATCATCAGGGTGCATTTAGGGGTAGCCCAATTATCCCAAAACGTCGGCCTAGGATAAGGTTCACGTGGAAAATGTGAGGTGAAATGGATATCGTTTGGAGGCGGAAAAACACGGACACTGAAAATTTAAATCCTTGACATTTAAAACATCATCACTCAGATATTTTGACTCATAAGCTTAGATACACCCATTATGGGAAAAATACAAAAAGATTAAACTAAAATTTTGGGTATATATTCGGACATTTTATGTCCGCACAAAATTTTTCACAAGAAAAGACATATTTTGTGGCCTATAGAAAAGAAAAAAGATGTCTCGCGAAATATCATGAAACACCGGAATTCTCTTTTCTATATATGCCACATAAAATGTTTTTTACCGAAACCTTTTTGCATACATAAAATGTCTGTATGTACACCCGTATTTTTTGTTTGTAATTTTTTAACATTTTGAAAAACAATTTTTAAATAGTGGGTGCATCTACACCGAAACGGATTTCCCGAAATTTTTATTTGTAATTTTCTGTTATTTTGAAAAACGATTTTTTAAAAGTGGGTGGATCTACTCCGAAACAGATTTCCCCATAACCTAAACGGAGTACCTATTTTGGCGCAACATCACTTAGAGCATCCAAAGCCACCCTCCCCCCTCCCAAAGCCCTATGGGGCGCCCCAGGCGAAAAAAGGTTTCCACTCGCGCGCGCCATATGCCGATTTCGTCCGGGGCTAGCAGCCCAACCCTGCGCCATGGGGGGTTGCTTCGGTAGCGCTAGACAAAACGGCGTGCGCGGGCCCGCCCTGTCAGTGGCACACCAAATCCAACTAATTTTTTTGCTTGTCTTGTCCACATTCAAGGCGAGGAGGCCGCCAATGCCAAACCCAACCGAGGAGGCTCGCGACTTGGGAGGAGGAAAACCAAGCCGAGGATGAGGATGAGGGCGGAGGGCCATTGCATGCTATACGCCGACTAGTTTGCCGACGATCCAAGGTTTCATTTAAAGGATTTTCGTCGGAGATTTCGGATGAGTAGAGACTTGTTCATGAAGTTGGTGCAAAGTGTGCAGGAGTATGACACTTGGTTCAACTAGAAGAAAGACGGTGTGGGCATGATTGGTTTCTCATCACTCCGGAAGTGTACTGCCACGATGAGAATGCTTGCGTATGGAGCCCTACAGATGGTCAAGACGGCTATATGCGCATGTCGGAGTCTACAACTATCAAATCAATGTACATATTCTGTAGAGCAGTGGTGGTTGTGTTTGGTCCGCACTAACTGAGAGGACCAAATAAAAAAGAAACAACTCACATCATGGCAACAAACGAAGCAAGAGGATTTCCTGTGATGCTTGGAAGCATTGATTGTATGTATTGGAGCTGAAAGAACTGTCCATTTGCTTGACACGGGCTGTACAAAAGAGGGCATCATGAAGTTTGCAGCTTGATCCTTGAAGCTGTGGCTGACCAGGAGACTTGGTTTTGACACGCTTTTTTGGCATGGCAGGATCTCACAATGACATCAATGTGCTGCAGCATTCTCCGGTGTTTGCGAAACTTACTGACGGTCATACTCCTCCGTTGAACTATCAGATCAGTGGCAATACATACACCAAAGGGTACTACCTATCCGATGGCATCTATCCAAGGTGGTCTACCTTTGTGAAGACAAACTATGCGCCTATCGGCAACAAGAGATCTTGGTTTGGCTTGCAATAAGAGCGTACAAGAAAAGATGTTGAGCGTGCATTTGGAGTGCTCAAGCAGAGGTTTGCTATTGTTCGGTACCCTGCTCTCACTTGGTCGTCGTAGGTCATGAATGCATGTGTGATCATGTACAACATGATACATCGCCATGCAGATGGAGATCTGAGATGAAGTTGTTCATGAGCAACTCCAACATGATCTAGTGGAGCATTTGTGGATCCGCAGAGGGGCCGAACTCCAATTTATTTTAATTGTATGAATAATTTTTATTTCATTGTTGAACTCCAATTTTTTAAACTATTTGTGAAATTATACTTTCATTGTTAAACTCCAGTTTGTAAAATTTTATTTTTTATGTTAAAAACTGCTATGGGGCGTGCATTTTGGGTCGACGAGTGGAGAGAGGCGCCCATAGGCGCCATCTCGCCCGGACGGCCCATAGTGCTCGTTCCGGCGCCCACGCTATGGTTAAGGCAGTCCATCCCGAAGCCTCCGTGCTCTGTTTCGGTCCCTAATCTAACTTCCTTTGCAAGTAAGCACAACACTGTGGCTGTCATAACAAGGAAAAAAAACTACAGCACTGTGAAAGCGTGACGCCTTGGCCCCGCTCTCCCCAACGCCTTTCCCCATTTCCAGTCCAAAACCCCAACCCCAACACCACGCCTGGGAACTCCAAACCGCACTCCCTCAACCCCTCCAGGCTGCAGGCCATCCGCCCCCCAATGGAGAACCCTCTGGCGGCGGCGGTGATCATAGACCTGCCCCAGCTCCTCCACAACCCCGACCTCGTGCAGCGCCTCCTCGACGACGCCCGTGCACCACTCAACCTGAACGACGCCCTCCTTTCCGAGGCGGCGGCCCATCTCAGGGAATGCTTGGAATACGAGGCCGAGCTCCGGTCCTTCCCCGGGGCCACGGAGGAGAAGAGGATCGAGTGCATGGAGCTCGTCGCTAGGGGCGCGGCCACCTGCGAATCAACGGCGGAGCCAGGGGGACCAGCAGGGGCCCCGGCCCCCCCTAACATGCATAATTTTTTATATGACCCCCGATTAGTTGTGCACTGAGCTGTGTGTCATACTCTATATAAATCTCACAAACATGAAAATACACGCTGCTCACAGAAGATCGCATTGAGTAGCTTTTTGACTATTCCTCCCGTTTTTTCAGCGCCAAGAGTCTGCATGCCTGCATGTGCTTTTCTTGTTCTTGTAGTTTCTCTCCCCTCCCTCTGTTCATCAATATTTTAAGCCGGAAGCACCTAAACCCAACCGACCAAGCCCTTAATCATCTCTGTTCATGGAGCATAATGAACTATATTTCACTTTTGATCTGCTGACTTGCAATAGTCGTCTGTAGAAGACGAGTTTCTAAGAGATGGCTTGTTATACATCAAGAAAGAGATTTCAATGGATTCTCTAAATTATTTATGAATTCAATACGATGACACGCCTTGTGCAGTTCAACTAGAAAATTTTAGTTCACTATTATTCAATCATATATTTTACCGGCAAAAAAATCTGATCATATATTTTGCCTCCATGCTAACTCTTGTGTAGCTGTCTTAATATTTTTAACATATTTATAGGGTATAATGGTACATATTTTGTCTAAAAAATCTATATATTCCACTCAATTTTTTGCAATTTAGAGTTGTGCCCAATGCTCGGCCCCCCTTATGTGTATTTCCTGTCTCCGCCACTGCTGCGAATTCTTCCTCAAGCAGCACCGGTGGCTCGTCCAGTTCGTCGGGTCGCTCCTCTTCCTCCGGGCTGTCGCCTCCGCCAGGACCCGCGCTCACCTCATCCCCGGCTTGCTCCTCGCGGCCGTCTCGGCGGCTGTGGTCGTGTACGTCTCGACGTGGGGCGGCGTGGTGCCGGGATTCAAGAGCTTCGTGAGGTTCTCCGTTATGATGCTGGGTTTCCTCTTCGGCTTCGATCGGCCTCGCCGTGGTGGTGGGTAAATGTGGCTTTTTGAGAAAGCATCAACCTTCAGAAACGGAGTTAATTTCGTCTTATGGGCCGTTTCGTCAAAAACAAATTGGTGGTTATGTTGTTCTGGCACTCTTATGTGGCTCGTCTGCTGCCCCTGGCACTCACAATTTGTACTTTTGCAATTGGATTGCTACTGCACATTGTGCTTCTCCTTTAATCTGTGAACTTCGTTTAATCTCTGTTTGTTAAGTTCATTCTTCTCGTCATGTTACTCGGTCTGTTGACATGTTATATTGTTATATCCCGAGACATGGTAGTTGCTGAATGCAGATACAACTTACTGTTCAGACCTGGGAGACGCTTAAGGTGATCTTCACATTCCTCTGATCGTGCCAGTTCTGGTTTTTGCTCCACGTTTCTGGGCACTAATGATTCGTAAGTTTGCATCAATTTGACTGATACTTAACATTGCTTGTGCTGTGAGCACGTGGCATTTTAAACCTGAATGACAGATTTGTAGATGCTATTTTTAACTGTGTTTCTCTGCCTCATGTTCAATCTGATGATGTCCTGGTGCTAGCTTCCGAATGGTTGTAGGTTGGCATGTCAGGTAGCACAGACATGCCGCCGCGCCGGGCGCTGATCTGGATCGTCCTTTTCAGGGTCCTCGCTTTCTCGTTCAGCCGTTCGCCCCTCCTGCCCGCCGTGGTAATCGGATTGGTTGCCGCCCAGCTCATCGTGGCCTACGCATTTGGGGTCCGCGATGTAGTTGGGGGCCTGAGCCTGAGCAGTACCACGGCGTTCATGATCCTGATGATGCTTTGGGTGTTCGGATATTGATGCGTTCCAGTTCCTGATATTGCCCGTCGTTACAGCATATAGAAGCATAGTGATGCACTGGAGTAGGATTAGGAATCTGCGAAAATAAAATTGACTAATGTTTGCCTAGCTTTCTGGGGATAGACCCTGTCACAAAAATTTTAGCCTAATGTTGGCCATTCCGTGAATTGGTCATCTAAGTGTCTCACCGCTTGCCGAGTGTTGAAGCTTTTAGCCTAATGTTGGCCATTAGAATCATGAGATTACTTGATACATGTTATTATATTTTTTTTTGAAGCTTTTCTACTGTGGGGGAGCCCCCCACAGTCCTTTATTTCAACCAACACATCAGAAACAACATATATACATATTTACAAAAGTATTTTCAAAGTAAGGAGCTACGCCATAAATCTAAAGAGGGACGGACAGTTTTCTTCACCCTATGCCCAAGTAAGGTGACATCCAGTACAAAACCAGCCTTCCACCCCCTAAAGGAGGGTTTAACAGAGTTGAAGATCCATCCATTACTTTGCTTCCATATATTCCATATAATAACAGAGTTATTATAATTTTTTTAGTATCATGGTAACAGTGGGGGACTCTAGGATATATTAGAACAACAATAATCGTTAGTTGTTTAGTATATATGATCTTTGAAATTACCTGTGGTAACAGTGTAACAGTGGGGCTGTCCATATGTATATATTAGAAACTTTAAGGTGTGATTTTTTGTATCCGTATGTATGTCTCATCTAGTTATGATCCATGAAAAAGAATAAACTTGGGAGTGATATTTACTATTCATTTTAAGGACATATCATGTGTTTAACTATGTTAATAATGTTGAGAGTTGTTATTAGTGAAAGTATGAACATGTTCGAGCATTGAAATACCTTTTATTCACTTTTGCTACTTATTAAGTTGCTCCCTTTATTTATTAAAATTATTAAAACTCAGTTTTACCATCAATATTAGCTATCTATCATCATATTTTTGCCTAACCAGTGCACCTATATAATTAACAATTGAGACACGAGAAAATTTATATCTTGATTGCAGAGTTCTTTGAGAAGATTACTTCCAACCTACACCTAAGCGGCTAAGCCGGATTGATAATTCTTGGATCATCCACTTGAGGAAAATTTTGGTTATCCTATAGTTCTGTTCTCTTGGAGGCTCCAACAGAGTCTAAAAACTAAAAAGACATCAAGGGTCGCCACATGCCTTAGGTGCAGGCAGGCATCAAGCATGGAGGCAGAGCGTCGTGAGCTCACGTTAGGAGCTTGCGCTGGCGGCGTTGGCTCGCCGGTGAGGGGAGAGCAACTGGGGAGCTCGGCGTCGGTAATAGGTCGTGGATGTGGGGCGCGAGCTTGTGCCGGGAGTTTGTACTGGCGACGCTCCGCTCGTTGGCAACGTGAGAGCAAAATGGGGAGGACAAGGGGGTGTGCTGGCGAGGAGCAGGAGGTGTTGAGGAGCTCTTGGCTGCGGTGTCTCTCGATTGGGAGGTAGAGATTGACGAGAGAGATGGGGAGGGTCGCACGACGTTGAAACCGGTAAATGCGTCTCCCGGTTGACAATTAGCTTTTTCCAAAATTCAAGCTCAGTTTTGTGATGATAGGTTAAGATTTACCAAGAAGAGGACATATCTAAATGACGGTCTAATTTTCTCTGTAGAACTGAGCGGAAACATATCACGAGGCATAGCTCGCTTCACATCTACAATGGAGGAAGTCGCATATTCATGATGATTTTTAGATTTTGTACAGTAAACTAATAAGAAGATAATAACTATACGTGGGTGGGGTATGGAAGTAAACATATTGTACTAGCCTATCTAGTACAAAAAAAGAATAACCGGGCTCGATCAACATCGTTCTTGATCCCATGTCTGGCGGCTAAGAATGGCCCTAATCTTGATTGAATAAAGAATAATCGACCTAGATCGATCACATGCCATGATTGTGATGGTAACAACGCTCTTAATCCATTGCCTGGCGGCTAGGAATGGTTATAATCTTTGTTTGTCTACCTAATTCTCCTCTCGAATTTCACTATTATCAGTGTCTAGTATACATGCGCACGTAAGCATGCATGCAAGCTGTTGGTTATGTATGTGTGTCCTAGGTTTCACTCCCATTTTGCGTTTGTGTGTCAGCTAATTTGTATGTGCTCTCGTTGGATACATACCAGCTAATCGATCATATGTCACCTGTTCGGCCGGCCTTTCCCTGAAGCGCGTATAACCACTTCTCAGTGAGAACTGCAAGGCAAGCACTTGTAATATAAAATTGTTGTAGAGTGCATTATCATGATGCAGAGGCCGGGAATGCTCTCATTTCAAGGGAAAAACATAAGAATATCTTTTTCACACCATTGGAAAATGTGGTGCAAGATCTTGTAGATTCTCAGTTAAAAGGAATATCTTCTAGGTGCTATGATGCAACCACATGGGTCCATCACCCTTTAGAGCAACTCTTACCGATAACGCATAAAAGCATACACTGTAGAGGTCATGTTTGCGTCCAATCACAAATCACTCTTGACCAGTTATGATATGGCAGAACAGATCCGCTAAATCTCATACTGCAAATTTTAAAAAAAATGTTTCGTGATGTTTTTATCACAGATATATGCGCATTCAAACACGCACACACACATGACTAACGATTTAAACACGAAATTAACACAGTCCAACAACATTTTACATAGACCGGGGCATAGTTCAACATAATCTAAACTAGATTAGTAGACAAGTCACTCGGAGGCCGCGGTATCGACATCGTTCACTCGGTGCTGTAGTTGCTTCTAAAGTCGAGCCGCCATCATGCAGAGTCGCCGCAGCTCCTCCTCTGCTCTTGCGGTACTGAGTGAGATCTGTCTCGCGAAGTCCACACACCGCTCCTCCCGGTGGGTGCGCTTTGCATGATCTCCCTCCTCCTGCTCGTAGTCGAGGTTGGAGCCGCATATCGCCTCTGCCATTTGCACATGCTCATTGTTGTTCTCCTCTGGCAAGATGTCGTAGTCCGCAACCGGCGGGGCCAGGGGAGGGGAGCCTGTCGGACTCCAAGTCCAGCAAGGTGAGGTGGAGTTGGAAGCGAGACCACTAGAAAAGGGCGAGGCGGGCGTGAGATAGGCTCCTCGTGGTCACCTCTGCGCTGCGGTGCCGGCCATCCGTGTTTGGGTGAAAACCAGCCATCATAGTGCATGGTTGCACCAGCCTCCTCTAGCTGTAGCCCCGCGGCGGTGGAATGGTAAGAGAGGCCGCCGCGGGAGCGCGTTGTTGCGAAAGCCGCTTCCCGGCGCGTATGGGAAGGCCAGCGAGCGAGCTCCACCTCCCCGGAGCGCGTGGTCGACAAGTTTATTGGCCACAACTTTCGCAAAGAGGAGGCCAACGAGCGCGTGGGTGAAAGCAGAAGGTAGATCTGGTCGCGGCAATCTGGATCCGACACCGAAAGGGGGAGGTAGCCGCTGGCAAAGGGATAAGGCGAAAGAGCGATCGACGTTGGAGGAGAAGAGGATGAATTGATTTTACGGTTTATCATAAAACCGGCCCCAGAACCATGGATATACGGGACCGAGGTGATCCCTTTTCAATATCTGCTAGAGTTGCATTTACGTGAGTAAAGTGTTGTGCCTCAAGACCGTCGTTTTGTAGCTTGGGCTACATGTATATCTTTATTTTAGAAAATATGAAAAAAAATATGTACATCTAGCCACAGATATATCCTATAAGTTTGCAAAATCAATCTGAAATAAGTTGTATTCTATGGTACATTAAAAAGACAAAATTTGTATGTCAGAGGGCGTGAACAGTGTACACCTCCAAATCTTGCCAGTATTTCTCTTTTTATGTAGCCCAAAATACAAATAATTTTGGATTAGAAACTTGCACAATTGTATGATATAGCATACACTACACCACGACACTACATCCCCAAAATCGGTAGGGAAAACGGCTTTCACCGACCGAAAGTCGGTCGGGGATCAGTATTGCCGACCGACCTTGTCGGTCACCGTAAGTCCAGTCGGGAAAACCCTTTCCCGACCGACATTATTTTGCCGACCGACTGTTGGATGGCTATTGAAAAGCTTTCCCGACCGACTTTTTCTTTCCCGACCAACGTTTCTTTGCCGACCGACATTTTATGCCGACCGACACGTGGACGGGAATATCTTTGCCGACCGACTTCTCGTCAGCCTAGCCATGGACCTTTCCCGACCAACAGTTCGACGTTGTTTGTTTTGCCGACCAACAATCAGACGGTACTTTGTTCTACAGGATTAAATTTAATTTAGCATCCACCTTAATTATTACCAGGCAATAACATCCAACACAGAAATTACTTCAGTTGTAATAACGACACTGGACCAAACAATATATATGCTCACAAGTGCATTCCAACTTGAGTTTAGCATCCACAAGTACAGAACATTGTGACCATTACACCAGATAGGTTTTACACAAAATGGCTCATAATCGAATGTCCAACGATTCATGATGCTCCATTACACCATCAAGATGATAACAGACAGTAGATAAGTTTACAAAACGATAGCTATAAAACACTAAATAGCCAGTTGCAAATCGCCAGCTTCAGGTTCCTGGTCCTCTTGAGTGTCTCTCCTACAAAAGGTAAGCAAGTACATTACATTCATGCATTCATACATCAGGAATATTCTTCAGTTTACATACGCAAGCAAGGATCACAACAGGTGCAGACTACAAAAAATGAGTTTAGAGGTAATGCATACTACAAAAAATGAGCTCGTCTCTTTTCTATGTATCTGTGCTGCCTCATATATGTCAGATTGATTTTTAAATGCAGCAATATTGCATTCATCAGGACATGGACATGCAACTGTAGCTGAACTATACTAGAATTTTCTAATGGTGGGATTTGGTTAACCATACCAGAAGAACACAAGCAGAATGCTAACCATCTACTACATGTGCTATTTACACAAACCTTTCATGTTTCAGTAAAAAACAAACGAACCTTTGATGCAGTTTAGAAAGCCTAAACATTTCTGCTTCCTTGTGTGACCAACTTCAGGAAATGTCAAAATATGGGGCAAAACAAGCAAGATACTGAGAAGTCCAAAGCCCAAATGGCCCCTTCACCTTGGAAAGAAACCCACTCCATTCCAGTAAAATCTAATTGTTTGTGTTATCAAATTATAAACCTATTTGTGTTTTTTTGTAGCAGAACTCTACTCATTTATTTTTGTCGAAGAATGTTCAGTTGCTCATGAATATGAAAGGTGCCAGAAGATGGCTGCTGCTGCTTTAGCATATAAAGGTGTCGAAGTAGCTTATCTTAAGGCTGCATACTATAAGTACCCTATTGCAAGCAAGGAACCAAATCTGTGCTACACTAGCATGCAGTGTTGTTACACAAAATAAATATTTTCCTTGCCGAATTATAAATGGTTGTGTATCTAGCCAAGAATTTCTACAGAAACATTTTACTGGATAAATATGATGACTTTACTTGGATTCCTAGTTGCCATGAGCAATTATCTTCACACATCCGATTTGTGCTAGTATGTACTGTAGAAGTTTTTGGCATGGACCAATTGGTACGTATTCTGGCTTTTCACGAAGAAGCAATAAAATACCTCTAGTTATACATACTTTATATCTATATTTTTCCCTAAAGTGGAGACAAGTAGTGAGTGAACAAAATACCTCAGGGGCATCTCAGCGGCGGGATGAGGAAGATGTCCCGGGTCTATAGGGCTTCATCTAGCAAAATGATCACGAGTCAATCATCATCTCACATCAAACTAAAAAGTACAAGCTACGAGGACAGTACACACATTGTTGGTGATTACCTTGGTGGATGGCCATGCAATGGACATTTTGACAGCATCACTGATATAGCGTAAACCATCATACTGATAAGGCAGTACAGCATCCTTTTTGAGTGAAACATTGACAATAACCTCATAAGTTTCTGGTCCAAGGGGCTCCCTTCCCACAATAGTGTCAGGATCAATTGAGATAATTGTTGCCTTCGCAACCGGAGTTTCAGGACCAGTCCATGCATAGAGTAGCACATCCATACCAAGCTGAAAATGATTATTTTAGAAACATGGAAACAACAGTTGCAAGAAGCAGTTGCAAGATGTAAGGGATGAAAAGATTACAAGGCTTTCATCTTGGTGGGTTGAGGAGCTTCTTGCAGGAGCAGTTGTAGGAGCAGGAGTAGTTGCAAGAACTCTTCTCTGAATGTAGACCCCATCACCATTTTCTTCTTCGAGATCGTCTTCTCCAGCATCGTTATGTTCGTTGGTTTCATGACGAGAATTAGAACCATGCTGCGAGCTAGGAGCTTCCAGATTATGCCCTCCATGTCTACCTGTCATCATTTCTTTCATTTGGTTTAGTTGTTCCTGCATCTGTTGCATCTGCACCTCCATCATGTTCATACGATTTTCAGCCTGTCGGCGTCCCTCCATTTCAACTAGAACCCTTGTGCTCACTTTACCACGTGTACCAGGTGTGCGGAGATCTTGAGGTGTTACACTTTGACCTAGCACACGGATACTACCCCTGGGCTCCTTCATTCCACAGACATGAGCAAATAGATCACCTTCCTCGATGCTTTTTTCCTTCAGCTCGGGGTGATTTTCAGCTTTGTCTATGAGATCTTTCTGCAAAACGTATTGCATTTACTTGTTATGTAAATTCCACTTCTAGAATATCCGAGTACAGAAAAGGCATGACAAAAAAATACTTACAATTGTTGACGCTGCCTGTGGCACATAACCCCCTTCCTTGCGCGTATGTGTTTTGATATAAATTTCATCTCTTCGAGGCTTATGCCCAAGTTCCTCAGCCTACAATCATTTTGACGTTTTATAGTTCGTACTTGAAAGATAATGGATATCAATGTTACTTGGGGTAAATTTTTTACCATTTTTTCGGCTACAATGGCATGACTCTTGCTACCAGATGTATGAGGCACTGCATTGGCGCGATTCTTTTTGGCGATAGCACTGCGAGACTACAAGAGAAAGGAAAAATCAATCAGTGGAACAAAGTCAAACAGGATGTACATGAATATAGATTTGGAAGGATGACTTACTTCAAATAGCGGAGATCTCCAATGACTAATAAGGGACTGCCAGTCAGTTATACTAATTCTTTCGTCACGTTTTTTCATAAGTTCTTCATCAGTCAATTCAGGATCGAATTTTGACTTCTTCAAATCTGCCTTCCACTCTTTCCATTTTGTGTGTGAAGTGTTTATAACAAATCTCAAAGCGTTGTGTCCACCTCATAAAATGCCTATTAAAATGATAACAAATCTCAATTAGTTAGATGGCATTAAAGAAGAGCATGCAAGTTATCTAGCTGTCCATGTATACCTTTAAATTCTTCCACACTAACAACTTCTTCTCTTCCTCAACATCTCTCCAATCTAGTTGTCCAGGTGGTATATGCTTCCTTACCAAAGTACCAATGAAATTGGCAAATTCAGTAGCCTTTGGCCCAATCGGTTGGCCAAGTTCGTTAAGTGGAATATGGATTTTGGGTTGATTCAGCCTTGCATATACGTCAGCCTTTTGAGTAATTGTTCTTCCACCTTTCTTCTCCTTACCAGCATTATTAAGCTCAGGAGTAATCTCTACACACAAGAAAAATAACACAGTTTTTAAACACTTCTAACTACAGACATGAAGCTATAATCAGAACAAATATAACCTACTGCATATACCATTTGAAGGCTGCTGCGCAGGATCTACATGATCACCATCTTTTCTTGAACTTGACCTCAAAACACGATTACTTGCAAGTGCGTCCGAGGGTCCCTAAAAAAATAGGTTAGTGCTAGAACCATTTTAAAGGTGCTGCGCAGGGAGAAACTGAATGTGCTGGGAGCTGTGTACCTTTTTGTTTTTCTTTTTGGGAGGTTTGCTTGCTTCTGCCAGCTGTCTCTCTTTTTCGATATGTTCCTGTAAAGCAGCACTTTTTTGGCGTATCACTGCCAGCCGTTTTTCATTTTCTTCAACAATCTTATTTCTCTGAAGTTGATACTCTACTTCCTTCAGTTGGTCCATGGTGACACCACCATCATTACCCTTTCCGCTTGCGCTTGCCATTTTTCCTGTTGCAAAAAACACAATATATAGTTCAATCCTCATGAACAAATGTCAAGCATGTGGTTGGTCGCTATATCTCCATGTACTGCTACAGATCAAGCAAGTTTGGAAAGTCACTTCATGTGTTTCTGATCATCTAGTCTTGCGTACTAAATGTGATGCTCCTGATACTTACTAATGTACATTTTACTTGTTTTTCTTACAACATCAGGGGCGCACCCCCGGTTCTATTTAAACTCAACGAAACCTGGAGTTCGAGCAGGTCCAAAACATATACTGCATTACAAGTTTTCTGAGCCGCAGCTCCAAAAGTAAAACGCTACTGCAACCTGGAGGTCTTAAAAAGCTAAATGACTAAAGGCTAACGCTTTAAAGGGCAGGGAAGAGCTATATACATGTTTCAGAGAGCAGCGAAAATGCAACAGAAAAGAAATTACAGGCCAGACGCCTAGCCCTCCACTTCGACAATACCTTCAGGAGAAGAACGAGAGGAGATGGTAGTTGCCTCCAGGGTCGACAAGATACATGCTCACTTCTCACCAATGGCACTCACATGCTCATATACAGTACAGTACAACACAGCCAAGACGTATACAATCCACCAAATCGAATCCACACGCAACAATCTAAACAAAATCCACAGGGAAAAAGTAAAAAAGTGGAAGAACTGCAGGACTTACTATTGGCCGAAGGAGCAGAGAAGGCGTCGCTGGGTGCTGCTCTGCGAGCTCTTGAAAACGCTAGCAAGGGCGCCGCCGCCGGGAAGAGGGAGCAGCCGCCGCCGGTGCCTGGAAGAGGGATCCGCCGCCGATGCCTGGAAGAGGGAGCCGCGCCGCCGGCGGGAAGAGCACACCGCAGCCGAGCTCAGGGTAGTCGTCGAGGTGAAAGCTCGTGCGAGGGCGTGGAGAGGAACGAGGGCGCTCGTAGGAGGATGGGTTGCGCGAGGGGCACGCCTCGCCGGAGCTCCGCCACCGGCCGGAGAGAATTGAACCTGGGCGCGCGACGGAGAGGCTATGGTTCGAGTGGGGCAGAGACCGTCGATGTGGGTGGAGCACACCGCAGCCGAGGATGGAGGAACGACTCGCCGGAGCTCCGCCACCGGCCGGGAGCCGCCACCGGCCGGAGAGCCGCCACCAGCCGGAGAGAACCTGGGCGACGGAGGAAGCTAGGGTTCGAGTGAGGCAGAGAGCGCGAGTGGGGAATTGGGGCACAGTGGGGGGTTTATTTCGCGGGTGGGCCAAATATTCGCGCTAGTTTTTTTCGCCCGCGCGCGCGTGCACCCGCCAGCCCAATAACTCACCGACGGTGGGTCGGCAATTTTTGCCAACCGACAATTAGATGGGCTTCGGCGAATTCCCGACCGATGGCTCGACAGTAAATGCTTACAGATCGCCGACCGACATGCTGATAGGGTATGTCCTTTTTCCCGACCAACAATCGATCACTAGCTTTTCCGACCAACTGTCTGTCGCGAAACCAGACTTTTCCCGACTCACGTCGGCAACATTTGAATTTACTTACTTTTTTTTTTTTGAAATGGGTAGCCCAGCTTCTGCATTGTGATGATGCACACAGCCATTTTATATTAACAAAAAAATAGCAACATAGTATGAGTATCACTTATTACATTCACGGGTCAACTAGAGTGGCTACATGAATCAGCCACCGAAATAAAGCAGAGGGTCAACTAGTATGCTGCCATCCATTTTGGTTGAAAATAGCCCGGACCATCAACATCAACCGGGTACATCCAAAGTCCATGAGTGCTCGTTGGTCCTGTGACAAGAGGAAAGACCACATATGTATCCAATAAAGGGCTCTGTTGACCACCTGCAAATAATGAGCATCACTGATTTTGTTAAAAACTATATCATTTAGATAATTCCAAATTGCCCAAACAAAAGCACAAGTACCAATGCGAATACGAGCTTTTGTTTTTTTATCTACACCATCTAACCAATGTCCAAACATATTAGTTACACTAGTCGGAGGTGAGATGTTAAACGTAAAATGAATATTAGCTACACAAGTTGAAATTTTTAAATATTGTTTTCAAAATTTTAAAATTAAGGGATACGCTACAAATGCCTTTTTTCGGGTGTGCCACTCGCCGATACGGAGAGAATCCGAAGAACAACGTGCCAAGCTCTGTTGATCCGTAGGCCACACGGTGAAATTTATTTTGCCATTCATCCCACAAGACATACTGGTTTCTTTTCCCTCTAAAAAAGGACACACTGGTTTTCTTTTTCCTTCTAAAAAAGGACATACTGGTTTCCTGGCTAGCAAAACAAGTGGCCACTGATAGTCTGATGTAGTCGAATAGTGCTGCGTCGCTCTATAAATGGTCGGTTCTGGATCGTCATATCCATCACCTGCACCACGCATTCCACATCACGCTCCAGAGCAGACACCGCGCCGCTCCGGAAGGCAACAAGCCTGCCGGTGCCGTGATGGACGGCGACGCAACCACCATGACGGCACGCAAGCAGGTGGTGCTGTACCCCTCGCCCGGGATGGGCCACCTTGTCTCCATGATCGAGCTCGGCAAGCTCTTCGCTGCCCGCGGCCTCGCCGTCACCATCGTCATCGTGAAGCTGCCGTTCGAAGACACCGGCGCGAGGGCGCCTTTCTTGGCTGGCGTCACCGCGGCTAACCCATCCATCTCCTTCCACTACTTCCCGCAGGTCGAGCTTCCGCCGGTCCAGTCCAACCACCCCGAGGGGATAACTTTCGAGGTCGCCCGCGTCTCCAATCCGCACCTCCGTGACTTCCTCGCCGGCGCCACCCCTGCCGTCCTCGTGGTGGACTTCTTCTGCAGCGTCGGCCTCGATGTCGCCGCGGAGCTTGGCATCCCCGCGTACTGCTTCTTCACATCTTGCGCCGAGGCTCTGGCCGTTTTCCTGTATCTCCCGGTCCTGCACGCTCAGACCACGGTGAGCTTCCGAGACATGGGCGAGGAGCTCGTCCACATTCCAGGAATCTCCTCGTTTCCGGCATCGCACGCAATCAAGCCGCTCATGGACCGTGACGACGCGGCATATAGAGGATTCATGAGCGTGTCCCCTTACCTTTGCCGCTCCCAGGGCATCATCGTCAACACCTGCCGCTCGCTCGAGCCGCGTGCCGTCGACGCGATTGCCGCCGGGCTCTGCACGCCGCCCGACCTGCCGACGCCTCCAGTCTTCTGCATCGGCCCGCTGATAAAATCGGAGGAGGTGGGCGTGAAGCACGGCGAAGAGTGCCTCGCCTGGCTGGACTCGCAGCCCAAGGGCAGCGTGGTGTTCCTCTGCTTCGGCAGCCTCGGCGTGTTCAGCGCAAAGCAGATCAGGGAGGTAGCCATCGCCTGGAGGCGAGTGGCAAGAGGTTTCTTTGGGTCGTGCGGAGCCCGCCCAACGAGGACCCGGCGAAGAGGTTCGAGAAGCCGCCGGAGCCGGACCTCGACGCTCTCCTCCCGGAAGGCTTCCTGGACCGTACCAAGGGCACGGGCCTCGTCGTCAAGACGTGGGCGCCGCAGCGCGACGTGCTGGCGCACCATGCGGTGGGTGGATTCGTGACGCACTGCGGCTGGAACTCCATCCTCGAAGCGGTCATGGCCGGCGTGCCCATGCTGGCCTGGCCACTGTACGCGGAGCAACGGATCAACAGTGTGTTCCTGGAGAAGGAGCTGGGTCTGGCCGTGGCGGTGGAAGGTACGACAAGGATGGGGTCGAAGCCGGCGAAGTTGCGTCGAAGGTGAGGTGGATGATGGACTCCGACGGGATTTTTTGACACATTGGACCACTTGCCCGAATGAATTGTCAAAAAGTACCACCTGTGAGTCAAATTGCCAAATCTACCGTGGCGGCGTCTGCGCCACGCGACACGTGGCAGATGCCGCCGTGGGCGACGGCGGCCACCAAGGCCGCCACCGGTGGCGGCGGCATGTGGGACGGCGCGGTGACGTGGCTGGCTGGTGGGCCCTGCCGCCATGGCGGCTTCTGCATGTCGACGTGGGAAGCAGGAGGCCGCCGTGGGCGGTGGCGGCTTCTGCATGCAACTCCTTTTCTCTACTGGCTGTCTCACGGAGCACATGTGCAGCACACAACCGCATGCATGTATTCATGCAACGGTGATTGGTTTAGTCATTAATGTCATCCATCTCTATTCTCCAGCAGGAAAACGTACGAGGAAATCCTTTTAAGTTGGCCGTGTGCAGCGAAGGCCGCCACCGCCCACGGCGGCCTCCTGCCTCCCACGTCGACATGCAGAAGCCGCCATGGCGGCAGGGCCCACCAGCCAGCCACGTCACCGCGCCGTCCCACATGCCGCCGCCACCGTGGCGGCCTTGGTGGCCGCCGTCGCCCACGGCGGCATCTGCCACGTGTCGCGTGGCGCAGACGCCGCCACGGTAGATTTGGCAATTTGACTCACAGGTGGTCCTTTTTGACAATTCATTCGGGCAAGTGGTCCAATGTGTCAAAAATTCTATCCCGTGGGAAGGTGCTCCGAGAGCGGGCGTTGACCGCCATGCAGCAGGCTAAGGAGGCGCTGCGCGAGGGCGGGGAATCAGATGTGACGTTGGCACGGCTGGTCGACGGCTGGATGATTTGCTTGACATGATGATAGGTTGGGTGGCCTGTTTGGGCCAAAAAGATCCCGTTGTCTGTGGACATAAGAGCATCTCCGGTCGCACCGTCCAAATGGCCGCCCAAAGCGTGTCCGATGGGAGATTTGGGGCGTGTCCGGACAAAAATAGAAGGCAATATTGGTTTGGGCGCCACAAAAAAGCACGTCTTCCAGTCGCACACCCCAAACGCGCACCGGGACCCACCTTTGCAACCTCTCCACCATCTCCCTCCCTGTACTTGTCCTCTGTGCTCTCGGTGGTGCGGCCGTGGCGCCGTTCCTGTTGTCGACGGGGTGCTTGGTGGAGATGGCCACGGGCGCGGAGCGCGACGGCGGCGGCGGGCGGCGCGCGTTCCTGCTGCCGGAGTCGCAGGAGGAGGCCGACGAGGACTAGGAGGAGTCGCGCGAGAGGAGCGGCCGGCGCTCATCGTCGTTGTCCTTGCGCGCTCGACGGCAGCGCATTCACGCCCGGCGGAGAGGCCCGAAGGTTTGGTCCGCGCCCGCGTCCAAGCTTCTCTGCATACGCCTGTTGGTGTCTACAGCAGGCTCCTCTCCGCGCCCGTCCAGGGCTGCCGCCCACGCGCGGCCTTGCCCGTCTTTCGTCTCCGCCACCACCTGCCGGCGTGCTGCGCGTCCGCCCGTGTCATGGCTCCATCGTGCTCCAACGTCCTTCGCCCGTCAATCTATATCGATATCTAAGCAAGCAGCAGGTACATGAATCGAATCAACTGATTAAGCAAGCGTGCAAGCAGATGGATCGATCGAAGCAAGCAAGCAGATAGCTGGATCAAATCAGCTAACGAGGCAGGATGCAGCTGAATCGTTCGCGCTTGCACGCTCCTCCAGCGCGCAGCACGGGCCTCTCCGGCGGCGGTGGCCATGGCCCGGAAGGGGAAGCGGCGACTGGGCGGGGAGAAGCGGCGGCGGAGGAGGAGGTTGGGAGGCGGCGGCGTGGGGTGGAGACGGCGGGGAGAGAGAACGAGAGGAGAGGAGGCTGTGGTTGGTGGAAAGATGAGGGATGAGGAGAGAGAGGGCCGCCCATGACTGACGTGTGTGACTTTTCCCTCTGTCCGGACAGAAAAATCGTGTCCGGCACCGCCCAAGGAAGCCCTTGGCCTAGGCGGTGGTTGGGGTGTGCCGGACAATATTTGCGGACCAATTTTGATTTGGGCGCTCCGAGTGGAGCAGTTTTGGTCCAAAAGCCCCAAAAGTGCTTTGGGCGGGGCTTTGGGCGCCCCGAGTGGAGATGCTCTAAACAACGATGTTATGAGTGATATTTCAGTTTCAGCTCCATAATTTCAGTATCTTCCACTTTGCACACCGCTACGATCATCACAAACATATCACCGGATCATTTATAACTAGGATGCAACTTGCCGGCGCTCACGTGCTTTTGATTCTCTGATTTCGCACACCAACCTATCCAAAACCTCCCGGGAGCGCCGTTTTGGCTCCCGAGCACAGATGCTCCCGCTGCGGTTCAAAAAAATTTCAAAATTTGAAAACTCATCAAAAAATCTGAAAAAAATCATGCACGTACATGACCATGGTACGCACCACCGTATTTTTTTTCGCGACGAAATACCATCGTACGCGCCCTGTACAAAAATGACAAATTTCCTGTCAGAAAAGTACAGTTCAAATTTTGAATTTCTGACAGGAAATTTGTCATTTTTGTACATGGCGCGTACGATGGTATTTCGTCGCGAAAAAAAATACGGTGGTGCGTACCGGCGTCAGGTACGTGCATGATTTTTTTCATATTTTTTTGATGAGTTTTCAAATTTTGAATTTTTTTTGCAAATACCGGGTGCATCTGTGCCCGGGAGCCAATATGAATTTCCGAAAACCTCCCCCACTATTTTCCCTCAGAGAAATAAATGACAACACCATGCAAACTGGTCCAAAATCAAAAGGAAACACATAACTTTCAAAGCGAGCATCCTAATCAAAATCGTGACGAGGCTTTTCAAACGTGATTTCACATATACACGTTCTTGTAACTATTTTTAAAAAGCAACTTTATTTCACGACGAATCAAGTTTGTGGTAATAACTAAAACATGCTTTTATAGCACAAATTTATATTGCTGCGAATTGTTTGATTGAGAAGCAAGTGACTATAGTATATAGAGTTACTTTTGATAGTACTATTAAAATTATATTAGAAATATTCTTCACAATTTAGAGGGAACTAACTGAAATGTTTAGAAAAAACAAAGTTTTCGAAACCAACTATTTGTCTCAAACAAACCAATTTATGGTTAAAAAATTGGGACGGATTTCCTGTTGACTTTCTCAATTGCTCTTATCACATACTAGTACATATCAGGCAATCGCAAATGGCTGATCTTGCCCATCGCACACAATTAAAGCAACTTTCACTATCCATGGTGGACGATGCGGTGCGTAATCACACATGGCACAAAAATCATGTGCGATGCGTGTAAGTTTGCACACAGTTTGTTGTCTTTTGTCGTGTGTGTTGGTTAGTTATCACATGCGGTTGTATGTACTAAATTGTATGTGTGTGTGATATGATCGCATACGTTTACTCAAACTAAACCGTATGCGATCAGACCCTTGTGACATCGAATCTGGACTACACATATTGTACCCATAATTCAATTATTCAAACACTTCATCCAAAACACAATAGCACATCCCAATCAAAGTATTCATTGAGCATTGTAGAAATTATTTGTACACGTATATATACATTTCCACATAGTTTCAATTGCTAGCTGGGCATATAAATCAGAAAGATCAACAAAGAACATAACATGACTTTTCTTGGTTACCTCGTTGTCTCCATGATAGATTCCGAACGATATAGCCTCCACGTCTTCGCAACAACATGTCCATGTTGCCTTTATGGTTAATTAATTTGTTCAGAACATTCAACTAACTTTTTACGTCACCAGCGTGATAGTTTGGTGACAATATACAACATATTGTGTCGTGGTGGTGTCACGGCAGATGCCATGGGTATGGCTAAGTGTGGGGCCGAAAGGACGCTGGAGGTATCTGGGGAGGGCTTGCGCGCTGTGGAGCGCGCACGGACGAACATCAAACCAAGAACACACAAGCACACGCACACGATTTACCCAGGTTCGGGGCCCTCGTGTGGAGGTAACACCCCTACTCCTGCCTCTCTCTGTGTATATGGGTGAAGCACGAGCACAAGTACAAGATCTGCTCCTTGAGCTGTATTGCTAAACTATGAACAGTGGTACGAGGTAGAAGATGAAGCTAAACACAAAGGGGGCAAGTGAGCTCTTTCTCCTTCTGTCCCTCACGCAGGAGGAGGTACAGGGGTACTTATAGCGATCTTGGTGACAACGGCTCTCTCCTCCACGGTGGCTTCACATGCTCCTGCAGAGATCTCCGGGATTCCTGCAGGAGACCCGCGCCTCCGGGATCTCCGGGTCGTCTCTGCCATGACAGGACTCCTCCTGTCTTGTCCCAGCATATCCGGGCTGTCCCATCCCGGGATGTCGGTCTGTCAGCTCCGGGTTCCCCGGCCAGGCGTGCTCCTCTGCCAGGCCAGGAGACAAAAGCCATTGACCTCTTAACCGAGGTAAGCTTTCTTCTCTTCCTTAACCCGGCATGGATATGCCGGATTCTCCTCGTCTCTTTCCTGTACATAAGAAAGAACAAGATCGGACCGACATTGGTACGTCGGTTAAGATGACCCGGCCTAAGTGACCCGGTGGCCATGAGCCGGTTTGCAGTCACACCAAGTCTCGGTCCCTCCGGGTCTTGGTTGACCCGGTTTGACCATGACCCGGTCTACTTTTTATAGCTCTTTATACCACAACTTACCCTACCCGGGGGTAGCCCCCCGACATTAGTCCCCGAAGCTGGTGCGGTCCTACAGCCTCGGATGAAGGGCCACGCCAGGTTTAACAAAACAAACCAGATTAACTGCCTTTCCGGCTCAAGTATGCCTCGGTCTGGCCGAGTTTTACCGAGTCAAATCAACCAATATTATCCGAATTTCATCTTTGCCTCGGTTCAACCGGAACTACGTGACTCTTCTCAACTCCACCGAGTATTAGTCTCGGTTTTCTTATCTCGGTTTGCCTTGATTTGTGCGTACGGCCGACCGCGCCTCTGCGCGCGCCGCACACCGCACGTTGCTCACGTCACACGTGTTGTGTTCGGTCACATCAGGCACAACCTTTGACTGTACTTGACCACCCCGCGCGGCGCCTGGGTAACCGCGCCAATGATGGCGGACCCACCACTACGTCCATTAATGGGCAGTTACCACGTCCAGATCGTGCGCCTTCAGTTTTGGGCGCGGTTTGAGGGAACTGCTCCCACCACTTCAGGAACCGCACACCTCCCCGCCTATAAATAGGAGGAGGAGAGCACGAGAACTCCTTCTTCTTCCTCTGCTTCCCTCTCCACCGCGCTAGCACTTCCGTCGCCGCCGCCGCCGCGAAGAGCACTCCGCCCTGGCGCGACCTTGAAGACCTTTTGCCATTGCCGACGACCGACTCGTCCGCACCGCCGCCGCCGAACTCCTTCCTGCGGGATCTGCACTCCGGTATGGATCCTAAATCTCCATCTTGTTCTTGAACCATCTCTAGTGTTCTTCTTCGCATGTTCTTCACGGTTCATCCCTTGGGGTTCTAGATCTCCAAATGCTAGTCCTGCTAGGTTTAGCCTTGTTTGCTCACAGAAGACATTAAGCAGATTTGTTTCTAGATCTTTCTCGCACGGATACGCGGACGCGGCTCCTGATAGTTTCCTCCTTTTCTGCCCTAGACTCCTATTTTATTTCCTTTTTTACTCGCTCGGTAGATCTTCTTTGCCCACAGATTCATGCAAATTCAAGTTTGTAACTTTCACCCAAGTCATTTAACTCGACTTTCCGAATCACTTAATACTTATCTTTCCGAATCATCCTTCCGGGTGACTATACCTCGGTTTCCGAATTATTTGCATCGTCTCTCCTAGTTACCTGTTCCGACTCTAGATTCATAATCCAGAATTACTTATCTCGGTTGTAACTGCACTTTTTTGCAGGTTCTGATTCCGAGATGTCAAGCCGCAGTACCCCCGACCCGGCCGAGTCATCGGTGGTACCCAGCAACCGAGGTGGATGGGAAGGGTCCGACGTGGAACAAGATGACCTCGGTTGGCTACTCAAGACCCGGCGTATCACGGCCGAGGTTATATGCCGGCGTCCTGGCTCGGAACTCGAACCAGCTCCCGAATCGGGTGAACGAGTGGTGTTCCTTGCGCACTTTCAACGTGGGTTTGGACTCCCAGCTAGTCCCTTCTACCGGGATTTCCTCGACTACTTCGGTCTACAACCTCACCATCTCCCTGCCAACGCCATCACATCTCTCTCAGCTTTTACTTCCTTCATGGAGGGGTACCTCGGCCTCTGGCCCACTGTTGCCGCCTGGGCCAAGTATTTCCGCCTCCGGAAGCACACCGTCCCGAACAAGGAGGAGATCGTGAAGGAGATGACCGCATGCGGAGCGGCTAGCATCACTCCGAGGAAACACTCCCCCTTTCCCCGGATCACTGGCTTAGAATCTTGCCGGAAGTGGCAAAGGTCCTTTTTCTACGTCAAGAGCCCGGAAGGGCGGGATGCTCTCAATTTGCCGGAGTTCGATATTGCTCCCCCTACAGCCGAGTTAAACTGGAACTATGACCCGCAGGACTCCATTCCTGAGGTCCAATTGATCCATCAAACCCTTGAGGGTCTGCTGGAAAAGAAGTTCTGTGCAGATGACCTCCTGAGGACTTTCACCATTCGCCGAGTCAACCCTCTTCAGTATCGTGTGCACAAGATTTGCCACATGAGTGGCTTGCTGGACCCTACCCGGGTCAGCACCCATGAGCTCACCCATCCTCAGGTTAGGAGACGGGTTAAGGCCATCGCCCAGACCGACATGGAGGACGACTGGCAATGGGGTGTAGAGCCATTTGAACGATCCCGGCTTCCTCCTCCGGTTAGTTTGTCACTTCTGAATCGACATAGTTCTGCCTCCCGAGGCTACTTTTATCTCGGCCATGTACCTTAAATCTAATCCGAGTCTACTTTGCTTTTCTTGCAGCTGTTTACCGCAAGCCACCGAAGACGGGGACCTGAAGACCCGGAAATGGACAAAGATCGCCGCCTCGACCCGAGGAGACTGAAGATCCGGACAACGAGGATTATATGCCGGTTCCTCGAGCCAAGGCTTCTACCTCGGGTAAGCCATCCGCCCGTGTCTTCGTTCAAGACTTGTCCGACGACGAAGATGATGATTGTCAAATCCTAGATCCCATTGATGCTATTCCTATTTCATGGTCTGCACCTCGTGCTACAGCCAATCCGGGTGCGCAAGGCACATCTCGGAAACGCGCCGGTGCGTCCGGGTCAGCGGCTCCTCCGGCTAAGAAAGCCAAGAAGGTTGTTACCAAGCGCAAGCCTAAGGTCCTTCCAACCAGCAAAGGGTAAGATAAACTTCGCATAACTTTCCGGCTTTCCTTCTTTCTCTCTTTCCTTTAACCGAAGTTAACCTTATCCGAATTAACATTCTACCTCGGTTTATGCAGTGACCCGATCGCCACAAACAGACCCACAGTTCGATTCGGTCTCCTGTTCCTTCATCGCCACCTCGGACGACCCACCGAGGTTAGCAGCCCCGGAGGAGCAATCCCTTCCCCGGTGCGCGCTAGCTCAGCCGACATTCCGCCGCCGAATCTTGATTCGGATGTGGGAGGGACCAAGGCCCGAGCAAACCTCGGCTCCGGGTCAAGACCAATCTCCCTCTCTCCTCTTAAGGATTTGGAGACGAAGCGGGGTAAGACTCCAACTGAGACCTCGTCTAAGTTGGAGTTCGACCCTCACCTCAGAAGCACACCAAGCAACAGCAACAGTTGAAGCAACAGCAGAAGCAGCAGCAGAAGCAGCAGAAGGAGAAGCCGCAGCAGCAGAAGGAGAAGGACCAGCAACAGCAACAGGAAAGACAGCAAAACTGCAGCAGGAGAGACAACAGAAGCTGCAGCAAGACAAGTCTCGGAAGCAGCAGCCCCCAGTGCCGGTCCATACTCCGGTACCACCGCCTCCAAGTGTGCCAACTCAGCAAGCCTCTGGCCAACCTTCAACTGTCCAGAGCAAACAAATTACTGTGACTCCAACAGCAAACCGGGCGTACCAAGACCTTTCCGAGATGATTTCCCGCCCCCGGGTCAACAGCCATGTTCTTCCGAGTCTCCGCACTCCGAGTGATAACAGCCTCGGCTCGGTTGGACAGTACGTGATGGATTGGAACGCCGCGGACCCGAGTGAAGTTTCTTCTATCCGGCAAATCCCACCCGGTTGGCCCCGGCCTGGTTGCACAATCCCTACACTCCATGCAGGTCTCGGCCCTTCAGGCTAGCAGGGTTGTCGAGGTAAATTCTCGGAACTTAGCACTTGCTCTAAAATGATCAATAGTCACACCATCCACAGTCCCCGAGATTCGGGCTGAGTAACTGATACTCGTCCGAGTAATAGGTAACTCGGCGCGAATCTTCAAAAACTTGATCATTTTAATCTTAACTTGTTAAAAATACTGGGATTCCCAGTCCCCGAGTCTCATGTCGAGTTTACCCGGCATGAGCTTACATTAAACTCGGACAACCAGTCCCCGAGTTTCATGTCTAGCTGACTCGGTATGACCTTTTTCAATCTCGGGCTCCAGTCCCCGAGATTCTTTTTACCCTTACTAACATCTTTCCTTTTGCAGGATTGCACCAACACTCGGAGCCGGATCTTCAAGAACCTAGCCTTGGAGCACCGGGCGCTTAAACTCTCCTTCCAGAACCAGCAGGAGGAAATGAAGAAGAAGGAAACAGAGCATAAGCGTGCTCTTAAAGAAGAACAGTCCGAGGTGATCGGCTCAAGCGAGAGCTTGACCGGGTCGAGAAAGAGAAGATGAGCTGAAAAAGGAGAGGAACACTGAAGACAGCTCTGGAGAAGCGTGCCGCTGGTGACCAGAAGATTCAAGCGCACATCACTGCATGCGAGGCTAAGGCTACCAAAGCTCAGAAGAGTCGGATGCCCTCAAGGCAAATGCTGCCAAGTGGCTGGCTGAGCTCACCAAACTTAATGCCGAAATGGACAGTAAGTTCTCCGAATCATATCCTTTTTGTTTATATCTTCTCATGAAACTTTGTGTCGGTGTCTCATTTGATTCGGTGTCAGCCTATTTGCTCTCAGAACACTTTGAGCACTGCCAAGCTGCAGCAGCCAACACTGTGAAGAAGGCCCGAGCTAGAGGGCCGAGGCATCTGGAGCTCCGCTACCCGAGGCTTGGGACATCGACGATCACTTGATCGCACTCCAAGCTCGCATTTCTCCTTTGAAGAGCATCGGCGTCGAGCTTCTTAATGCCAGTATCCGAGCCTACAATGTCTTGTGGCCCGAATCTCCCAGTGTCAAGACCATTGCTGAGTTGTCCACATGCTTGCAGCAAACCGAGTCTCGGTTAAGGGAATGGAGGTCTTCTTCTGCTCGTGCCGGGGCCGACGCAGCTTGCTTTTTCTGATGTCCTGGTATGAGGAAATTAACCTCGACGGCTTGCGCACCCTTCGCGATGGTTCCCATGGGCTACTGATCCGGCATTGATCGCGAAGCGAGGAAGCTGCTACCTTCATGGCCAGGTTTGCCAATACCGGTCTGTTGAATCCGGTGTGGTTTACTCGGATGATGAAGAGAGAAGAAGAAGAAGAAGAAGTCAACGCTGAAGATGACTCTGAGCAAGAATATGGTGACTCTGATTCCGAGTCTTCAACTCCCGATGACTCGGCTAAGACTGCGAAACCATCTGCTGCCGAGATTTCCAAAGAGCCAGCGGTTGACCCGGCCAAGCAAGTGCTACCGATATCTCTTGAAGACAATGTCTGATCTTATCGATGCATCGGCAAGCAAGATTACCCCAACTGCCCCCGAGTCTGCTACTTCTCCGACCAAAGTTACTCCTGCAACCGAGGTTCCTCCTTCAACCAAGGTTGCTCCCTCTCCGGGTCTGTCCCTGAAACCGAGGCTGCTCCTTCGACCGAGGTTCCTCCTTCCACCGAGGCTCCTGCGTCATCCGGGTCTGCTCCTGCAACCAAGCTGCTCCTTCCTCCGAAGCCGCTGCTTAACTTACATGAATTCAAACTGTTAAATCCCCGGAATGCCGGGTGCAGATGTAATATACATTTTAAGTTCCTCCGAGACTACTTTTATTTTGCTTAATTCGAACAAGACGAGGTTTATGTTGGATCAATTTAAACCGAGTCCCCGAGTTTATTTTCTTGTTCACTATACTTGTCAATCTTTGCTCTTGTCTACCATTTAGGCGTTCGACAGTCGAGTCACAAGATAGGAATTATAGCATACAATACTTCATAACATTCGAGTTGGGGTTTAAAGTCATCCGACATAAACAAATATGAAAAACAGGGTTAGTAAACAAGCTATGCCGAATCATTTTTGGCCGAGTCTCCGAGTTCATTTTCATGTTCACTACGAACCATCACCTCAGCTCTTGACTGCCTTTTTGGCGTTTGTCAGTCGAGTCACAAGATCACAATAAGATAGCATACAGTACTTTGAACTTTGAGGCAAGGCTTCAAATCATTCGGCATAGGAAAAACATAAATGAAAAAACAACAGATGACACAAGCATATAGACGAGGCAGTCCCCGAGTTTTGATTCGGGTGCCGACATTTCATTCATATAGAAACCGAGATACATACACTGCACCCTTTATGAGTAAAAGGGCGGAGTAGAGCTATATTCCATGGACGCTTAGTTTCCTCTCCGGATTTGTCCATCCTGTGCTTCATCGGTTCCTGTGCATCTATAAGATAGTATGAATCATTGTGCAGAGCCTTGCTCACAATGAACGGTCCCTCCCATGGAGGTGTCAACTTATGTCGGCCTGCAGTGCGCTGCACCAGCCTCAGTACCAAATCTCCCTCTTGGAACACCGAGGGCTGATCTTCCGGCTATGATAGCGTCGGAGATTTTGCTGGTATATTGCTGACCGAGATAAGGCCAACTCTCGGGCCTCTCAAGTAGGTCACACCATCTTCCCGGGCTTCTTTTGCCTCGGTTTCAGTGTACATTGCCACTCTCGGTGCATCATATTGTATGTCGGTTGGCAGAACAGCTTCTGCTCCATAAACCAGAAAGAATGGTGTGTAGCCAGTCGATCGATTCGGTGTGGTCCTGAGACCCCATAATACTGCTGGGAGCTCATCTATCCAACAACCCGGAGTGCGTAACAATGGTGCAATTAACCGAGCCTTTATGCCATCTAGCACCAAGGCATTTGATCTTTCTACCATCCCATTGGCCTGTGGGTGTGCAACTGCAGCTACATCCAGCTTAATTCTCTTCTCGGCACAAAACCGAGCAAATTCTCCCACAGCAAAGTTGGTTCCATTATCTGTGATGATACTGTGTGGATAACCATATCTCAGAATTATGTCCTTCAAGAAAGTCACTGCTGTGTGTCCATCACATTTCCGGATTGGCTTTACCTCTATCCATTTGGTGAATTTGTCCACCATCACCAATATATGAGTCATGTTACCTCGGGCTGGCTTGAATTCTCCCACCATGTCAAGGCACCAAACAGCAAAAGGCCAAGTGATTGGAATTGTCTTGAGTGCCGAGGCTGGCATGTGAATCTTTTTTGCAAATCTCTGACATCCTTCACATTTTCTGACTATGTCTTCAGCTTGTTGCAAAGCAGTGGGCCAGTAGAACCCATGCCGAAATACTTTGGCCACCAGGCTCTTGAGCAGGCATGATGTCCACACTCCCCTTGATGAATCTCTAGGAGCATTTCTTCTCCTTCTGCCGGGTCAACACACCTCTGCAGCACTGTGGTTGTGCTTCTCTTGTATAGCTCCTTATTGATGATGGTGTATGCTTTTGCTCTTCTCAACACTTGCCTAGATTCGGTTCTATCATCCGGCAGGCTCCCATCAACAAGATATGTCATTATAGGCTGTGCCCACTCCGGGACAGGTCTTACAGGAAACACTGGCATATCTATATCCATTGGCTCAGCATCTATTGGCTCGTCCGACATTTCCTCGTCAGTCCCCGGGTTCTGCTTGGCAGTCCCCGAGTTATCCCCGACATAACCGACATCAACATCCATTGGAACTGCATCTGACTTTGGCATTGGCGGGATATAAATTGATTCGGATTCTGGCGATGGCTTAATGGACGGCTTTCTCAAATGCTCCAAGCTATTCCGGGTGGAATTGGATCTCTGGATGAACCGAGTTTGGATAGCACATCGGCAGCTTCATTCTCTGCCCGAGGTATATGTGTGTACTCGCATCCTTCAAAAAATCCGAAATTTTCTGCACATGAAATCGATATGATGCCATGTTGGCATCCACTGCATCCCAATTTCCCGAGGTTTGATGTATAACCAGAGCCGAATCACCGAAGCATTCAATTCGGCGAATCCCAACTTCCTTGGCCACATTAAGCCCATGGATGAGTGCCTCATATTCGGCTACATTATTGGATGCTGTGAAATGAATTTGCAGCACATATCTCAGTTGATCCTTCTTCGGTGAGGTAAGAACTACTCCTGCACCCAAACCAATCTTTGTTTTGGATCCATCAAAATGCATTGTCCAGTAATTCGGGTCATGGGCTGGTGGTTCATACTGCATCTCGGCCCAATCCACAAGGAAATCCGGCAATGCCTGAGACTTGATTGCATCTCTTCTCTCATACTGTGGAGTGTAAGGGGATAACTCGATTGCCCATTTGGCAACTCGGCCATTTGCATCTTTACATCCAATGATCTCCGAGATAGGAGCCTCACACACCACCCTTATTGGATGCTCTTGAAAGTAGTGCTTCAATTTCTTGGCTGCCATATAGACACCATACACCATCTTCTGGTAATGAGGGTAATTCTGTTTGGACGTCGATATCACCTCACTCAGATAATACACCGGCCTCTGCACGGTTTTGCCATCTTCTTCCCTCTCCACCACTACTACAGCACTCACAACTCGGTTTGTGGCTGCAATATAGAGCAACATCGGCTCTTTGGGCAGTGGGGAAGCAAGTATCGGAGCTGTGACCAACATCTTTTTTAACTCGGCAAAAGCCGCATTTGCCTGTGGAGTCCACACAAAGTTATTGGTTCTTTTCATCAATTGATACAAGGGCAAGGCCTTTTCTCCTAACCGGCTTACAAACCGACTCAGGGATGCAAGACAACCAGTAAATTTTTGCACATCTTTAAGATTTTGAGGCAACCTCATATTTTCAATAGCCCGAATTTTTACCGGATTAGCTCGATACCTCGGCTAGACACAAGGAAACCGAGTAACTTTCCTGCTGGTACACCGAATGTACATTTATCCGGGTTAAGTTTCATCCGGTATTTTCTCAAGTTTTCGAATGTTTCTCTTAGATCATCGACCAAAGTCGATTTCTCTTTAGTTTTAATGACTATGTCATCGACATACACCTGCACATTTTTTCCTATTTGATTCTGCAAGCATTTTTGCATACACCTTTGATACGTAGCACCAGCATTTCTCAAACCGAATGTCATGACACGATAGCAATAAGCCCCGTACGGGGTAATAAAGGCAGTTTTTATTTGATCATCCGGTTCAACGGTATCTGGTGGAAACCAGAGTAAGCATCCACAAAGGATAACAGCTCACACCCGGCTGTGGAATCGATCACTTGATCTATCCGAGGCAGCGGGAATGGATCCTTAGGACATGCTTTGTTCAGATTCGTGTAATCAATACACATACGCCACACTTTGCTACATTTGGGTCATCTTTCTTCTTCTCTACCAGGACTGGGTTAGACAACCAGTCCGGGTGCAGTACCTCCATGATGAATCCGGCGCCAGTAGCCGGGTCAGCTCATCTTGTATCACTTGTCTTCTCTCGTCCGAAAGTCGCCGCATCGGCTGCTTCACAGGCTTCATCTCGGGCCTCACAAATAATGAGTGCTCAGCCAATTCCCTCGGAACACCTTCCAGGTCATGATTTGACCATGCAAAGATGTCTCGATTCTCACGGAGGAATTGGATGAGCTCGCCTTCCTATTTCTCAGTTAACCCGCCCCTATGATAGCCTTGCGCTCAGGGTGCTCCGGGTCAATAGTGATCTTCTTGGTCTCCTTGGGGCCTCGAACGCCGCATTTTGCTCCATGTGGCCATTCCCGGCATGCCGAGTTGCGCAGCTTGAGCCATGGCCACCACCTGCTCATCTTTTTCTTCTCAGCAGCTATGATCAGAGACTCGGCTAAGTTGGAGCCAGCCGAGGCACACTCGATGGAGCTCTTGTAGTTACCCGCAATGGTGATGATACCATTCGGTCCTGGCAGCTTCATCTTCAGGTAAGCCATGTGGGTGGATATCATGAATTTGGCCAGAGTTGGCCTGCCGAGTAGTGCATGGTATGGACTTTCAAGGTCTACTATCTCGAACAGGACAGTCTCGGTCCTGGAGTTCTCCTTGGTGCCGAGACATACATCAATCCACATCTTGCCCATAGGTGCACATGAGACACCAGGTACTATACCATGAAAAGTTGTGTCGGTTGGTAACAACATGTTGGCTGTAATACCCAACTTCACCATTGTGTCTCGGTACATGATGTTGATACTGCTGCCATTGTCAATCAGAACTTTGCTGAATCTGACATTCTGGTTGGGCCCAATGAATGTTGGGTCCACCACCAGAGCATAGCCTCCTGGGGTTGGCATGATTCGGGGGTGATCTTTTATCCCCCAGGTAATCCTGATCCGACCAGTGCATATATTTTGGCACAGCCGGCATAACAGCATTGACCTCCATCTGGCGCCGCGCCCGACTCTTTTTGTCAGTTGCCTCGGTCACGAACACCACATAACTATGATGAGCTTCATGATACTCATTCTGGCGATTAGGCCGGCATTGCCATAGTTGCCTCCGTGGTTCACCTGATTCACATCATTCGGTTCCCTCCTGTTATCATTCGGCCTCTGTTGCTGCTGTTGATTCGGCCGGTTCACCGGAGTGTTGTTTGCCCGGTTAGCGCAACACGCTGCTGAGGTTTCGGCAGTGGCGGCCTCGGAGGACCAACCCTCTGGTTTCCTCCGGATCCAGCTCCTTCCCTCAAGGTCCTATGGTACCAACTGCATTGCCGAGTCGAGTGATGTGCTGGCCCACGCTTATCATTGTGTGGTATCTGCATGGTCCATCCAGCATTGCCTCATAAGTGGCAGGCAGTTGTGTATCTTGGCCCCAGGGCTTCTTTCCCTCTTGGTTCTGGCCCAAGGTGGGCCATTGATCTTCGGCCTTTGGCTGCTACCAGCATTTGGTTGCTCTTGATCTACCGCTGCTACCATGTTTGATCCGTACCGAAGATCCGGCCGATCTTCCCTTCTCTTATGTCCGAAGTTCTGGCTATCATTTGGCCCGAACTGTCCGGGTCTGCTGTTACCCGGGTTTCGTCGACTCGGTTCACCGCGTTGAGCAGAGGCTGCATTGGATCTCCAAGTGCATAACTGTCTGCAATCCGAATTGTCTCGGCCAAAGTGGCGGCATCTCCCTTTGTAACCTTTGCCACAACATGGAGCCATGTCGGCATCCCTGGGCAAACCACGAAATGGCCTGCGCCTCCACAACTCCTTCGCAGGAATTGCGCACTGTACTCCACCGAGTCAAGTAGTCTCGGTCAGTCTCATTCTGCCTCTGCACACACATAGCCAATTGCTGTGGCCGATTCGGCCTCTTGTATGTGCTAGAGAAGTTACTCACAAAGGCTTCTTCAAAATCCAGCCAGCAGTTGACACTGCCCTCGCTCAAATTGTTCAGCCAAATTCGGGCTGGCCCTTCCAACATCTGAGGTATGTACCTCACCGCCCATCGGCGGTTTCCTCCGGCTACATTTACTGCCGAGAGATAATCCGACAGCCAGTCCTCTGGCTTGGAGTTACCATCATAGGTCTTCGAACCTCGGGGCAACTGGAAGTGCGGCACTGACGGTTCCCCCATGATTCGGGGCCCGAAGCATTTAGGTCCAGGTGGGCCCTGCTCTTCCAGTATCTCGGACCAATGGAGCCTGTCCAACTTGATGCGTGCATCACCCGGCGCCAACATGCGCGGTCCCAACCTGTCTCCTAGTGCATTGTCATATCTCTGATATCCGGCTCTCTCCAGAGCCGAATTGCCATCATCATAGCGGTTGTTCCTCTGGTCAACACCTTGTGGTTCCTGAACATGCGCAGCCCTGGGTGTTGCTGAGCATGGTTTGATTCGGATACCGAGGTGGTTGACCCCGGCCAGCTGGATTGGGATTCCCCTGACCCGGATTTCCCTGAGCCGGGTTACTCCTAGCTCGGCCTGCACCGTTCTGCCCGGCCATCTGCTCTTTAGCATAGTCCGGGTTGTAGGTCTGGATCTGCTTGTTCCTTCCCGAGTTTACACTCGGGTTACGATCTCTACTCGCATGCGGCGAGGAAGCTTGCCCTTTGGACCTCTGACTACCGGCCTTAGCCGAGTGTACAATCTGGGAACCCCCAGCCATGGTGTTGCCTTTCAAATATGCCTCATTCTGTCGGTTGGCCATTGCCACCAACTCATTCACTCTTGCTTGTTGCTTCTGGTAAGCTTCGCCGGTTAATCCGGCTAGCTCAGCCCTTGCTGCCTCTGCAG
Organism: Poa pratensis; assembly: GCA_947311845.1. Taxonomy (NCBI): domain Eukaryota; kingdom Viridiplantae; phylum Streptophyta; class Magnoliopsida; order Poales; family Poaceae; genus Poa; species Poa pratensis. The sequence goes on along the minus strand of CAMZMU010000056.1, from coordinate 20,779,605 downwards.
CTCTAAGGGTCTTGGCTGGGGAGCTATAATTCGGCTTCGCGCCGTTACCCGAGTCGCGCTTGACGCGGATCTACCGTCCCTAGCCATCTCTACATTGAGGCCTTTGCCTCTCTTTCGCACATCAGCCATGCGCAGCATCAAGGCCATGAGCCTTGTTATACTCACGCATCGATCTATCAAACTCTTCCTAGTCTTGGCCATCTCCATGGCCTCAGCATGCAGGTCCTTGCGCTGCTGCTCCAGCTCTTCCTCGGTCAAGGCTACACCCGTACCAGGAACTATGGGAACAGCCAGCCTTTCGATCACCTTATCCAGAGGAAGAGGCCTGGACTCGGACGGGCCGCCCTGCTCGTGGGTCACCCTCTCCAGGGTGGCCTGGCCGTCCTAACGACTTCTCCGGAGTCTCGGCATCATCCTCCAGACCAGCTCCAGTCGCAGTCCGGTCATCATGACCTCTGCGCAGCTCTCGGGGCGAGTGATGCGCCGACCGCGAGCCGCACAAAGAGCAGGAGGATCTTCTGCCTCCAGCACCCGCGCGGGGTACTTGCGGACGAGCTCGGTGGCGACGTAGGTGTGGAGGGAGCCGAAGGCGATGAGGCAGCCGTTGACCGGGAGAGGCCTGCCGCCGAAGCAACCTGCGTTGTCGCTGACGAAGTGCATGTCGCCGAGCTTGCACACCAACCCGCTGAGCACACGCTCGCCGGAGGTGGTGATGGAACCCGTCCGGATGAAGACTCCAGCCAGCGCCGCTGCTGGCCCCACGGTGGGCGCCAACTGTCGTGGTGGTGTCACGGCAGATGCCATGGGTATGGCTAAGTGTGGGGCCGAAAGGACGCTGGAGGTATCCGGGGAGGGCTTGCGCGCTGTGGAGCGCGCACGGACGAACATCAAACCAAGAACACACAAGCACACGCACACGATTTACCCAGGTTCGGGGCCCTCGTGAGGAGGTAACACCCCTACTCCTGCCTCTCTCTGTGTATATGGGTGAAGCACGAGCACAAGTACAAGATCTGCTCCTTGAGCTGTATTGCTAAACTATGAACAGTGGTACGAGGTAGAAGATGAAGCTAAACACAAAGGGGGCAAGTGAGCTCTTTCTCTTCTGTCCCTCACGCAGGAGGAGGTACAGGGGTACTTATAGCATCTTGGTGACAACGGCTCTCTCCTCCACGGTGGCTTCACATGCTCCTGCAGAGATCTCCGGGATTCCTGCAGGAGACCCGCGCCTCCGGGATCTCCGGGTCGTCTCTGCCATGACAGGACTCCTCCTGTCTTGTCCCAGCATATCCGGGCTGTCCCATCCCGGGATGTCGGTCTGTCAGCTCCGGGTTCCCCGGCCAGGCGTGCTCCTCTGCCAGGCCAGGAGACAAAAGCCATTGACTCTTAACCGAGGTAAGCTTTCTTCTCTTCCTTAACCCGGCATGGATATGCCGGATTCTCCTCGTCTCTTTCCTGTACATAAGAAAGAACAAGATCGGACCGACATTGGTACGTCGGTTAAGATGACGCGGCCTAAGTGACCCGGTGGCCATGAGCCGGTTTGCAGTCACACCAAGTCTCGGTCCCTCCGGGTCTTGGTTGACCCGGTTTGACCATGACCCGGTCTACTTTTTATAGCTCTTTATACCACAACTTACCCTACCCGGGGTAGCCCCCCGACATATTGTTAACTAAAATACGTCTTGTGCAGTGGACCAAAACATTATAAGAGGCACGGTTGTACCAACATGGGTTGGTACACACCCCATGTTATATCGCGATTCAAGCCGTAAAAACCCGTTGTATGTTGTTTTCCTAGTAGAACACGGATTTTCTAATATACGAAAGTGGTTTCATAATTTTCTTTTAAAGTATTTTTTGTCAAAGTCAACTCAAAAATCAAAGAGTCAACGAAAATACGTTAGTGCCTTGAGTTTGACCTAAAAATATTCAAAAAAAACTAGAACCACTTGTGTACACCATAAATACGTGTTCTACTATGAAAACAAGCTAAAACAGATTCATACAGGTTGAATTGCCATATACCGCATGGGTGCGTACCCACCCATGTGGGTACCGGGTCTTTATTATTGTGTCATTATGTGTGTCTCCTTTGTTTTAATTAATAGGAAAGTAAATCAGTTATATTGTTAAATCGATAATGATCTGACATCAACATATGAATATATACTTATTGTTCAAAAATACGAAAGGGAAGTGCATGCAAGAGAGACACTTAAGTCTCTCTGTGATCATGCCCTACTATATCAACACTAGACCTTCACGACATCCTGCATGCGGCAGCTGCTGCATCATCATGACAGTAATTGTTGCTATCCCAGCGTGAGAATATAAACGCAGAGAAGTTAAAATGCAAATAATTCATTGAGACTTACCGGGAACAAGATCAACCGGTGCATACAAAAGGGAGGGTATGAGGGCTGAGCAGGTTGGTCGTACACCACCTCGCAGACCTTCCCTCTTTATTTTGTCTTTGTTTAGTGTTATTAGGAACATAGATAGTAACCACAATTTTTGGTATAGTGCCATCAAAATAAGATCTCTATTATTAGATACTAGATATAGTTAAATATGAAAACATTTAAAACATACAACACATAATAAAAATGTTGAACAAATTGCAATAATAGACGTAACACATGCGTCCGGTCCAACACATTTATTAGCACAACATAATTAAGAAAACACATGTACTTGTAGAAAAAAGGGCCGAAGATGGTCATATAACATTAAGACATGTACCCCTAAGAATAGGTATAACACATGCATTGGTCCAACACATGATCTTGAACAACATAAAATAACCAAACACATGTACTAGTAGCACAAAGGGTTTAAGAGGTTCATATAACATTAAGAGATGTACTCCTAAAAATAGATCTAGCACGTGGACGGGTCTAACACATTAAAATTTATTGGATCTAAACACATGGATCCGATCTAACCCGTTAAAAGAGTCTTAACAAACGAGTTGACGGACATAAAACCGAACACATTAGGACTAGCAATTAGCATCTTACAACATCATGAGTACTACAATGATAACCCTCACGTTGTTGGAGGAATATTTTTTTTTTAAATGAGAGGGTGTAAAACACGTGAAAATAACAGGTTCGCTAACGTGAATATACATGCGCTTGATTTAATCGCCATGAAATGGTTGTGTATTTATAAGTTAAATATGGTCAAAATTTAGTAATGTATCTTTTTTTGGCAAAAAAGGTCCATCAATCTATCGATAATCATCAACAACACTTCAAAGAAACCAAAAAAAACTTTTTTTTGTTTTTATTTTCTTCTTCTACCATTTACATATTTTATTAATAAATAAAAAATTGTAGTGGGAAACTCTCCCACCATTTCTCTGAAAAAATAGAAATCCAAAAGTAATAAAGTTACAAATAGTTCTTTAGACCACCTAGTGATGAGATGGTGCATACAAATTAATTGAAGCCGTAGATATGGTGAAATCAACGCCTTGAAAAAATAATGGCGTGGACAACTTAAGAGATAGTTTATCATAACTGCAGTTTGTGGGTTTTGCTATGATTATAGATATCTGCATGACTACATAATACCTGGCCAAAACTCGAGGCTGGCCTAAAAAAGCCCGGCCCTAAAATGCCAGGACCGAGCACGTCTCGGCCCGACCGTCGGGCCTTATAAATCCGGCCTGAGGTCAAAAAAGCCCGACAATCCCGGTCGGCAAGATCTCAAACCAAAAGTCGCATTTTCGCAAGCCTGAGCCTTGCCCGTCCCGATTGTCAGGTTCAAACGTCAGGCCCAAGCCCGCTCCAATGACATGTCCTGGCCCAGCCAGCGATGTTCGAGTTGGGTCGGGTCGAGCCGTCCGGTCCGGGCTTCCCATGGCCGGTTATAGCTAGACTACATGGACAACTAAAGTGCTACTAATACACAAGCAATGACATCACTGCCATGGGGCTGCGGATCTACACATACACTTTTGTACTAATTAATCATATGGGGTGTTAGCCCTTGTGGAATGTATACCAAATGACAGGTGGGGCTTGAAATGGTTCCTTTTGTCATCGCTGACGTTGCGATATCCTTATCGTCGGAAGTCCTGTGATATTGTAGTCGGATGAGCGTCCAGGTTCGCAGCCAACTTCAAAGCTGTCGAAAGTTTGGTGCCCATGCATTCAGCTTCCCGAATTTGGAAGGGCCGAAGTTAAGGATGCGAGTCCAAGTGTCCAACCATTCCACACACTTAACCACATGATGGTTGCCACGGAATCTGTCAATTGTTTACTGTCTTCCAATGTATCACTATCACGGTATCACCACACTGGAAGTATGAGTAACAAGTAGAAAATCAACGTGCTCTATAAATACTCGGTTCGAGACATGCATCTCCATCCAGCTCCACCCGTCCTAGTCAACACTGAACACACACGCATTGTCGCCAAGAGCAAGATGGACGTCGCCGCAACCACCAAGGTGCCCCGGAAGCTGGTGGTGCTCTACCCGTCGCCGGGAATGGGCCACATCGTGTCCATGATCGAGCTCGGTAAGATCTTTGCCACCCGCGGCCTCGCCGTCACCATTGTCGTCATCGATCTGCCGCACAACATCGGCTCAGGCGCAACAGGGCCCTTCCTCGCCGAGGTCTCCGCCGCCAATCCCTCCATCTCTTTCCATCGTCTTCCGCAGGTCAAGCTTCCACACGTGGAATCGAACCACCTCGAAGCGTTAAACTTCGAGGTGGCCCGCGCGGCAAACCCACATCTGCGTGATTTCCTCGCCAGCACATCCCCGGACATTTTCATTGCCGATTTCTTCTGCCATGTCGCCCGCGACGTCACCTCGGAGCTTAGCATTCCCATCTACTTCTTCTTCACGTCCGGCGCCGAGGTCCTGGATGTCCTTTTGCATCTCCCGGTCCTGCACTCTCAGACCACTGCAAATTTCAAGGACATGGGTGAAGACCTCGTGCATGTTCCTGGAATTCCCTCATTTCCGGCGACGCACTGCATGCTTCCAATCATGGACCGTGACGACGCAGCCTACATGGCGTTCGTGAACGTGTGCGGCGACCTGTGCCGCTCTCAGGGCATCATCGTCAACACCTTCCGCTCGCTCGAACCGCGGGCCATGGAGGCCATCGTCGCCGGGCTCTGCACACCTGCTGGACTCCCGATCCCTCCAGTCTACTGCATCGGCCCGCTGATAAAGTCAGAGGAGATGGGCGTGAAGCGTGGCGACGAGTGCATCGCGTGGCTGGACAAGCAGCCCATGGGCAGCGTGGTGTTCCTCTGCTTCGGCAGCCTCGGCGTGTTCAGCGCAAAGCAGATCAGAGAGGTGGCGCTCGGGCTAGAGGCAAGCGGGCAGCGTTTCCTTTGGGTCATCAAGAACCCGCCCGACGACGACCCAACGAAGAAGTTTCAGAAGCCTTCAGAGCCGGACCTCGACGCCCTCCTCCCAGAGGGCTTCCTGGATCGAACCAAGGACAAGGGGCTGGTCATCAAGCTTTGGGCGCCGCAGCGCGACGTGCTGATGCACGACGCGGTGGGCGGCTTCGTGACTCACTGTGGGTGGAACTCAGTGCTGGAGTCGATCATGGCGGGCGTGCCGATGCTGGCGTGGCCGCTGTACGCGGAACAGCGTCTGAACAAGGTGTTCCTTGAGAAGGAGCTTGGGCTAGCCGTGGCAATGGAAGGGTACGACAAGGAGGTGGTGGAGGCCGAGGAGGTGGCAGCGAAGGTGAAGTGGATGTTGGACTCTGATGGCGGGAGGGTGATCCGGGAGCGTACTCAGGCGGCGATGCGGCAGGCGAGGAAGGCGATGGCCAAGGGCGGGGAGTCGGAGCTGGCGTTGGCGCGACTAGTGGATACGTGGATACTCGCTTGATGTTCTATTTTGTTTCCTTTGATCAGTACTTGCTTGATGTTCATGGGCTCGGTTAAGCAGAGACCTGAATACCTGATGGGTGATGACCCACATGAACATGGACAAGCAAACCAGACAAGTCTGCACTTGTTTCCCCGAATAAAAAACAATCGTGTGCTCGTTTCTTCATACAACCTCCGATCCATATTAATGGCCTCAACTTTATCTAGATATGGATGTATCTAGTTAAGTGTTTAGACTAGATGCATCCATATCTAGACAATGTTGAGACCATTAATATGGATCGGAGGGAGTACCAAAATCGGATGCATTTTTTTTTAATCCTCGATGAGTCTCTCTCTAGAATTGTGTCGTCTCAGACATGATATGTCTTTTGGCCCAACAAGCCCAAACTCCTGAACGCTCTTGAGCGGTTGAGCCCATCGCCCGCACCTGGGAAGGAACTTAGTACGACGTGATAACACGTTCCTGTTTAGTCCCGTACTGCTCGTTAACAGAGGAAAACACATCAGAGGGATACTATATATATGGGATCAGGTGCTACCGATAAACATACTTACCTGGACAGGGTCAATGGGTGATCAAGAATACCCATGGCCTGGATTATTGGCCTCCATTGCACTTGGGAGGAGCATTAGTCCACCATCTTCTCTAGTAGGAGACTGGATGTCATAATTTGTGATAGAGGGGGTACGCGTTCGCGCGCCCCCTATCAATTTAAATCTGAAAATATTTGGATTTGAATAATGAGTTACGCAGCCCCTATCAATTGAAATTTGAGTAAATTTGAAAATATTGGATTTGAATAATGAGTTTGGTTCATGACCAATAGGGTAAATCAAGAAAACTGCAACAGGAGCTGAGTATGCAACAACAATCCAAGGACGCATACCCAAACGAAAACTAAGTTCCCACTCACGACCCATATAACAAGCTACATCTGCTTGAAAGGGGCAATGAACCCATAGTCTCTACATTGAATCTTGTTAAGAATTTAATGATATATAATTATTTTTGATAATGTGCTTGTTTTGTGCGAAATATTACGATTGCTTGACTATTTTGTCACCTTTTTTAATTAATTAGAGGGGCAATAGTATACAGCTTTAAATTAAGCATAGAGCATAGACTGGATCACTAGTAAACAGGCAATCGCACAAGACTGAAATCAATCTTTGCACACAGTTTACTGAGGTTGCTGATAGGGTGCTTCATCGCATACATTTTTAAATCGTGTGCTGTGGGAGAAGTATCTCCCACAATTCCTTTATAGGACCTTGTGCGATGTCTGAGGGGTTTGCCCCCGATTTGTTCACACGTTTGGGAACCTTACAACATCGCACACATTTTCTTATATTTAATCGTCATTATTACTGATGACATTGCACATGCTATGTTTACAAAATCATTTATGTTTAGGGATGACAACACATACACTTAATTTTAACTAATAGTGTTTGAATGTACTACCAACTTAGAAGGCTAATTTGAGCAGATTTAAATCTGCAGCATCGTAACAAGAAAAATTTATATAATCACATAGATGTACCAATTCCCATCATAACAAACATTTATAAGGCAATGCTATTATTTTTCAGACAATAACAAGCAGGCAGTACGTAGATCACATCAAAATAAACGTAGTATATACATATATAAATCCCAACATCAGAACATAATGTATATATGAAACTAGAGAACATATACAAATCCTTCTAGCAGTGGTATGTGGCTCCTTTAGGAAGGGCATGCTTGGTGAAGAAAAGAGTAAGAGGAAAGACATACAAGACACAACATGACTCATATTTGTGGCGTTATACGGTAAAAAGAATAAAAATATTTAATTAGTCTAGACAGGTTTACCTTTTCAAGATGTTTATTGAAATTCTTCCTGTTGGATATTCCCATTGATCTGGCCATGTGTGCAGCAATATAATAGCACAAAGATCAAGGGAATTGAAATAAGCCTACAAATAATCAATTGTTTTACAATTTGTTGGTATAAAATAATAATCGTAAGTAAACTTGATAACATGAATCAATGAATCTAAAGATCATCCAATATGTCTTGTATCAACTAGAAGACATAAATCTATTTGTTTATCATTTTTAGCATATTGAATGTATTTTAATCAAATTTAGCACAATAATCAGGTGAGCAAAAATAGATAATGGACTATAGCATACATAAAATTTATTAATGAACTAAGCATAGAAAGAACTTATAAGAGAAACAGTATATGGAAGGTGGTCACAACTGCTGTGTGGAGTATATGGAAGGAGAGAAACAGACTTCTCTTTGATGGCATTCCTCACTCTGTAACCTCCTGGAAGGAGAGGGTTAAGGAGGATTTCGCCTTGTTAGAACACAGGACTAAGTCCTCTCTACATCCTTTTATTTTTTACTTAGTAAATAACTTATAAGATCTTTCTTTCTTGGCTACGGCCTTGAGATGTACATATGTAATTCAATCTGTTTGGTGATATAAAAGCAGTAGGAGCCTTTCCTACTGTTAGAAAGCTTAAAAAAAACATAGAAATAACTTAAAATTGGGATTGGGTAGCGCACGTTCTCCACAATTATCTGTGCCAAAGTAATCTCATGTGTGAATTTGATACCACGTTTGACGTACTCTGCATTTGCACTACACAAAATGAGATGACCTTATGTAATTATCAACAAAAAATCACTACAAATGATTCGCTATTACCTTGTCAATAATGTTTTTGTAGGTGTAAGATCGCGAGGATAGTCTTGGCCAGTGTGTTGTAGAGAATCAAGATAGTAAGCTTTGTTCCTTTTGTGTAAGAGGACAATCAAGGGCTCGGCTCCTCTGCAGTTGCATTGTTACTGTACCGCGTACAGTAGCCCGAAAATCTGCCGTCCAATGCAATCTAACGGACCTCCTTTCATTCATCGCTGCATACCTAATCGGAATCAGATTTGGCGCAGAATCAGACTCAGAGGTAGCACTCGCAACAGTTTGATTGCTAGTGCAAGACCCCGCTCAGGCGGCAACAGCCGTGCATATGCGCGATCGTCGCCGGCCGGCCGGCCAGTTTGCACTGAACTGAACTTGCTCGCTTGTACTTTGCCGGACTTGTAAAGTATGTACTTGCTCATCTGCACATTCCCGGAGTTTAAAATACGTGTGTATGGATTTCTAGCTAGTCCAAACAGTGAACCAATGAGAATATGAAATGAGCATTTGTATCTCCAAATAAGTGTGTTCAAAAAAATCTTTAAATAAGTACATAGTTTAGGACTGTATTGAGATCGTTACATAGCAGAAAATCACGCACTCAATTGTAAAACTTATTCAGTATGTATCTAGCTAATGTGGCCAGCCAGTAAAATATGAGTGGTTCTGGAAGTTCCAAGTGTCGTCAGCTATGTTCTGCCCCATGCTACGACCCTACAGATTAAAGAGAGAAAGAATTGATTAGAACATACAAACTATACAGATTGACAGACTGATTTCGACATGTTGAGTTAAATACCATCAGCAGTTGCGTGTAGCTGGGGATCCACCCATATTCTCCAAACTCATTCTCATTTGTTCTAATGCTTGGCTCTAGAGGAACTTGGTCTTGTGGTGCTGCCATTTCTTCCTGCTCCCTCTAATCAATCAAAGAAGTTTATAAAATATTACTCTATGTTGAACAAATTTAATTAATATTCACAAAGATATTGGTAAGTAACTTACATAATCAGATTGTTTCTCCGGTACTTCTTTACTTGATTCCTTTTTCTTTTTACGCGGACGCTGCTTATCAAGCCAAGTTCTCTTCCGCCTTGTACTTTTTTTTTAGGCTCTTTTTTCTTTAGCCATGCACTCTGCAAATGATCATCTGGTTGTTCAGGTGTAGCTTCAGCGTTGCACATACTGCTAGGAGTTTTTTCATCAACTCGCTTGCTGAAAGCATCGAGAGTATTATCTAATAGTGTGCTGCATTCTTCAGACTGTGCTACTCGAGAAGCTATACGGATAAATTTTCTAATGAGAAAATTCAAGCGGTGCCTATCTTCAGATTTAGGATCGTCCAAAATAATATTCCCACGCTTGTCCTCAACAGAACCGCTTCGAGCTTCTCGAGTCCATCGCTTCAATATATAGCGTTCTGGAAGTGACTTAATATTCATCACATCAAGGACTTTTAAAGCATGGCTGCATAGTATACCAGTTCGTTCAAATTGATAATACATTGTACAGGAGGCGGGAGAGGTGGGAGAAGGCATCAGACAATGAACACAACGCAGTCGAGAAAGGGCGCCGTATTGCTGCCGACGGCGAGGCGTCCCGGCTGCCGGGGGCGAGGCGTACCGGCTGCCGGCGGCAAGGAGTCCCGGCTGCCGGCGGCGAGACGCTGTGTGCTCCCGTGTCTTTCGTGACCCCATCGTGATCGATTCTTGATCTGTACCTGTACTTGGTCGTTGTTAATTGTTTTTGGCGCCAACTTAGAGTGCTTACGAAGTATTTTTGGCGCCAAGTTGGAAGAAAATGCGAGATTTCCCTCCCTGTCTCCTTAAACACAGGGAATTTGTTTCCAATTAGGTGTGCAGCGATGAATGAAAGGAGATCCGTTAGATTGCATTGGACGGCAGATTTTCGGGCTACTGTACGTGGTACAGTAACAATACAACTGCAGAGGAGCTAAGCCCGACAATCAAGATCTAATTAGTGTGCGTGATATTTATGAGGGGGCTAAGCTAGCTAAAGAAATTAAACATGGAGATGGAAGGCTAATAGTTCTAAGAAAATCAAGAGTATGGGTTTGTGGCCCCTGATCGTCCCCCCTTGTGGATGCCCCCCCCCCCCCCCCCCTACAAAAACACCAGCAGTAGCGTCATACATTTTGCATGGGCGTAAACTAAAGAAAGTACCCTCCATCTAAAGATGTAAAATGTGTTCCTCATTTTGTTTTAAAATAAAGTGTTCTTTTCGCCTGTCCATTGTGGACTTTATCCCCATTTTTATACAATATATTATGGTTATGAAATTACAATCATTGGGAACAATATTTTATTAATCCAATCGGAATAGTATGGATAACGCACATGAGCAAGTCTAGCAGATACACACAAATCTTGTACTCAAAAGGCGTTTTTTATTATGCTTCAATATATATATTTTAGTACAAGAGGTGTGCTTCCATAACAAATACACTAAAAAGGGGCAGGAAACAACCTTCTACACGAGGAAGGGGGAGGGTGGCGGTATCAATTGGTTCTGTTTTCCCGTTCCCGACACAGTCCACGGCGTCATCTGCATATCCCTCCTCCTCCACTGCCATGCCCGCACCTCCTACTCGTGGGCTTCCTCCAGTGTTCCGTGTGCCCTTCTCGTGCACAAGCTCCTCCTCCTCCCCCGTGGCCCTGGCCTCCTATCGCGGTCGCCGTCCCGTGTTCAGTGCGCCCCGGTTCCATGCTCCGCGTGCTGCGTGCACTGGTCTTGCCAATGGATGAGCACACGGTGGTTCTGCTTGTCGGAGACAACAAATATGAAGGACGGGAGCTCGTCTGCGCCAAGGGCATGTGCGATGGTGTTGTGCTCGTCTGCGGCGAGGGCGTTTGAGATGGTGTCGAGCTCGGCTGCCGTCATGGCCTCGGTCTTGATCACAGTAGAAGCGCCGGAGGGGGCATCGGTCGATGAGAGTTTATTTCCACCACCGGGACATGGTCGGAATATGGCTGGAATCGGGGCGATGCGGCTGAATGTGGTTGGACCAGAGCTGGTCCAGTGGCGGTTGGATCTGAAATTTTTCACCAGCTATTTCATGTTTTGATTATACTAAAAAACGACCCTTGTACCGCAAATTTACGCCCCGCTTAATTGGGGGATTTTTTTTGTCACACTAGTATTTCCCATTTTGCTTTTGCGACTCTAATTTTTGACATTTTGCATTTGCCCTCCCAGTTCTTTGTAATACATCATTTTGTCCCTCTCTGGGGCAAAAACAAAATGAAGATGGTGAAATTTTGTTTTGCTTCTAATGTTGCAAAAAAAAAAAAATTCCGATTATTCTGCTAGAGTTGCTCTTATTGTATCGACTATAACTAAATTCAGATAGTTACAAACTCTCAAGTCTCAATGTGTCAAACATAATACACAAGCAATGACGTACAAGAACGAACATGAGGAGAGTTGATCATTCTCCACTAGTAATACTATACTCCATAACAACAAAGGTAGTAGGTGTACAGATTAGTATAACTGGTTTCGGTGGTGAACTGATTCTGTGAGACGTATATAAAGTCTGGTTCCAGTTGTCATCGATGACGTTGCAACATCATCGCTGTATTTTGACATAAGTCATGTGCAAGCTCAAACACGATTCCCACCTGGGCGAGCGATGGAGACATGGTCGTCAGCTGCACTAAAACAGGGGTTGCGCCTCTATAAATGTTCGATTCGTCTTTCATCAATCTCCACTTTTTCAGTCAATCATCCTACTCTCGCTCAGACATTCTTCCCGCCGCTCAGCAACTGCAACAGTGTCATCGTGACCATGGACGGGGCCGCAACCACAATCGGCACGAGTCCACATAAGCCGGTGGTGCTCTACCCGTCGCCGGGCATGGGGCACCTGGTCTCCATGATCGAGCTCGGCAAGCTCTTCACCGCTCGCGGCCTAGCCGTCACCATCGTCGTCATCGACCTGCCGAACAATACAGGCGCTACGGGGCCCTTCCTCGCCGGCGTCTCCGCGGCCAACCCGTCCATCTCTTTCCACCGTCTACCACAGGTCAAGCTCGTGGAGTCCGCGCACCCCATGCTAACCTTCGAGCTTGTCCGCCTCTCCAACCCGTACCTCCATGACTTTCTCGCTGGCGCCTCCCCAGCCATCCTCGTGGTGGACTTCTTCTGCAGTGCCGCCATGGACGTAGCCGCGGAGCTCGGCATCCCCGCCTACTTCTTCTGCACCTCCGGCGCCCAAGTCCTGGCTTTCTTTATGCATCTCCCGGTTCTCCACGGTAAAAGCACGGCGAGTTTCCGGGAGATGGGCGAAGAACTGGTGCACGTGCCAGGAATCCCATCGTTCCTGGCGACGCACTCCATCAAGCCGCTCATGGACCGCGACGGCGCTGCCTACAAGGATTACCTGAACATGAGCACCGGCCTTTTCCGGTCCCAGGGCATCATCGTCAACACCTTCCGCTCGCTCGAGCCGCGTGCCGTCGACACCATCGCCGCCGGGCTGTGCACGCCATCCGGTCTGCCGACGCCTCCAGTCTACTGCATCGGGCCACTGATCAAGTCGGAGGAGGTGGCCGTGAAGCGTGGCGACGAGTGCCTGGCGTGGCTGGACACGCAACCCAAGGCGAGCGTGGTGTTCCTCTGCTTCGGCAGCCTCGGCCGGTTCAGCGCCAAGCAGACCAGGGAGGTGGCCGCCGGGCTTGAAGCGAGCGGCCAGAGGTTCCTGTGGGTCGTGAGGAGCCCAGCCAACGACGACAACCCGGAGCCGGACTTGGACGCGCTCCTCCCAAAGGGTTTCCTAGATCGGACCAAGGACAGGGGCCTCGTCGTGAAGTCGTGGGCGCCGCAGCGCGACGTGCTGGCGCACGATGCGGTGGGATGCTTCGTGACACACTGCGGCTGGAACTCAGTGCTCGAGTCGGTCATGGCGGGCGTGCCTATGTTGGCGTGGCCGTTGTACGCGGAGCAGAGGATGAACGTGGTGTTCTTGGAGAAGGAGATGAGGCTGGCCGTTGCGATGGAAGGGTACGACAAGGAGGTGGTGGAGGCCGAGGAGGTTGCCAGGAAGGTCAGGTGGATGACGGACTCGGACGGCGGGAAGGTTCTCCGTGAGCGCACTCTGGCGGCGATGCGTAAGGCGAACGAGGCTCTGCGCGAGGGAGGGGAGTCGGAGGCCACGTTGGCGGGGCTGGTGGATGCGTGGGTTCATGCTTGAGATGGGAATTGGCATTGTAGACTGCAGAGGGACACGGTGGTGAATCCGTGACGCAAAATTGAGGAGGACAGACGAGAGATATCCGATTGATCGTGAGAATAAGGAGAGTAACATGTGATTTCAGTTTCAGACGTTCTCTGTACAGATTTGTGCTGTTTATCCTTTTTTTTCCTTAGCCATAGCAAAAGCCAAAAGGAACCACAAGTTTTGGGACGGTCAATCGAAAATCGTGTCCTAGCCCATTGGCTTGTTCTACCTATAATCGAATTGGAGGCCCAGGTAGGTGGACGATCTTCTGATCCATAGCGGGCAACCGCAAACCCTATATATCGCCTTCTGCGAGTCGTAGCTCTGCGGCTACAGTATTGGGCCGGCCTATTAGAATATCACAGCAGCTAAAATGTAGGAAAATATGTTGCATCGAGGCGGAATCGAACCAGGCAACAGCAGATGATGGGTTGAGCGCTTGACCACTGTGCTAAGATAGGAATTGTGCCAATACTACTTTGTCGTCCTATTCATTGTTTACTATTTTCTGTTTTCGTTTTTTCCCTGTTTCTTTTTTCTATTCTGCTTTATTTTTTTATTTCTTTCTTTTTCTTTCTTGTTTCTGTTTTATTATTTATTTTTACTTTTCTTTCTCTTTATTTTAAATTATTTGTTTTTCATATTTTCAAAATCTGAACCATTTTCGTTCTTTTTCTGAACTATAAATGAACCATTTTCAAAATTGGAACCATTTTAAAAAAATAGAACCATTTTCAAAATGGACACTTTTTTAAATCAGAATCATTTCCAAATTTGAAACCATTTTTCAAATTTCGAACAATTTTCGAAATTGGAACCATTTTCAAATTTGGAACCATTTTAAAATTTGGAACCATTTTTCAAATTTAGAACCATTTTGAAATTTGGAACCACTTTAAAATTTGGAACCACTTTTCGAATTTCGAACAATTTTCTAAATTAGAGCCATTTTAATTTAGCAACCATTTTTCAAATTTGGAACCATTTATAAACTCTGAACCATTTTAATTTTGGAACCATTTTGAAATTTTGAACCATTTTTTAAATTGGAACCATTTTAATTTTGGAACCATTTTCAAATTTGGAACCATTTTCGAAATCGGAACCATTTTTAAAATTTGGAACCGTTTTCGAAATCGGAACCATTTTCAAAATCTGAACAATTTTTTAAATTGGAATCATTTTTTAAAATCTGAACTATTTTCAAATTTGGAACCATTTTCAAAACGGAACCTTTTTGAAAATTTGAACCATTTTCGAAATCGGAACCACTTTTAAAATTTGGAACCATTTTTGAAATCAGAACCATTTTCAAAATAGGAACCATTTTTAAAATCAGAACATTTTTCGAAATCTGAACCATTTTCAAATTTGGAACCATTTTAAATTTGGAACCATTTTCGAAATTGGAACCATTTTAAAAATTTGGAACGGTTTTTGAAACCGGAACCATTTTCAAAATCTGAACAATTTTTTTAATTGGAACCATTTTTCAAAAGTTGAACCATTTTCAAATTTGTAACCATTTTCAAATTGGAACCATTTTAAAATTTGAACATTTTTCGAAATCGGAACAATTTTCGAAATTGGAACCACTTTTTAAATTTGACACCATTTTTGAAATCAGAACCATTTTCAAAATTGGAACCATTTTTAAAATAGGAACCATTGTTCAAAATCTGAACCATTTTAAAATTTGGAACCATTTTAAAATTTGGAACCATTTTCGAAATCGGAACCATTTTAAAAATTTAGAACCATTTTCAAAATTGGAACCATTTTCAAAATCGGAACCAATTTTCAAAGTCGGAACCATTTTTTAGAAAATGAACCATTTTCAAAATGTTCAGATTTTAAAAATTACGAATTTAAATCGTACAACAGTGAGGTGTACGCAAAATCGTAGAACACGAGAAAATAAAATTAACTATGAAAAAGAAACAATTAATATCCCATGAAAATAAAAAAAGAACAACGAGAACCGAAAAAAGAAAATAAACCAAGACATTTCGGGTGAATATTAAACGATCTAAGGGACCAAAACTAGGAAGAAGGAAGAAACACGATCGACATGTGCTTCGAAACGAGCAAAAAAAGATTCGAACGAGCCAAATAGAAGGAGCGTTGCAAAACGATTAGAAACGAGCGTAAGCGAACGAAATAGAAGGAAGTGCGGAATGGGCCGTCGCACAGCGTAATGGGCCTTACTCGCTCCGGTTTCCCTAAAAAAAAGACTCGCTATGGTTTCTGGCCGGAACAGGCACTGCAGTGAAGGGCGGCGGACGGCCGCCGCTGCCGCCGTCCTGACCTCCCCCGGACGCGCCCCGGTCGATTCGAGATCCGCACGACCATGAGCTTGCGGCTCATCGACGACGCCGCCCCGCGTGGCTACGAGCCCATGGAGATGGACCGGCGCAGTTCTGGCTTCACGGGCTCCGTTCAGGATCTCCGTGTGGACGGCTGTCCAGATTTTCCAAGTACGCACGTACGACATCTCTCATCCTCCTAAGTCCAATGTTAACCATGACGCTGCTGGTGCTGTGGTATGTCTTGATTTTTGCTAGTATTTCCTTAACACTTCGGCATTTAATTGCAGTTTGTAAGCTCAATTCGTAGACTGAAAATTGCTAAAACATGTGAAAATGACCGCTATTGCATCCTATAATTATACAGGTTTCCAAGGTGATCTTGAAACTATTTATATAGGTATTAACAGCAAAATTACACAGATTTACACATCTACATGGGAAATGTACATTTGAATGAAAATCAAAATCAGAAGCAGAAGCTTTCCTTCCAAATGCTTACAATCTTAGATACACCAATACAAAAATAGCAGATTACCTCTCGAATTCCTCTTCAAGTCCCAAAGAATAATGCAGCACAATTACAGGAACGACAACAAAAAGGGGGTCAAGGAAGATTGTACACCATGTGGAGATAGGAACCAAAACTGATCCTAGGTATTATGATGATGCTGAGCGAAGTTCTACTAGTGAAGCGTACACTCCATCTTGGATATTCATCAGCGCCTCATGTCTCCCTTTCTCCGCTATTTCACCATCCTTGAGAACTGCGATTATATCAGCACCTTTGATCGTCGTGAGGCGGTGTGCCACAACAACAGTGGTCCTGCCAACCATCACACGATCCAAGGCATCCTGCACAATCCGCTCAGACTCAGCATCCAAGGCACTAGTTGCCTCATCAAGTAGTAGTATCTTAGGGTTTTTCAGTATGGCCCTCGCGATAGCCACTCGCTGCTTCTGTCCACCGGATAGCTGTATCCCCCTCTCCCCAACGGTGGTGTCATATCCTTGGGGAAGGCTCGATATGAACTCATGTGCATTGGATGCCTTCGCTGCAACAATGAGCTCCTCCTCGGTGACTTCCCCATCCTTACCATAGGCTATGTTGGAACGGATTGTGTCGTTGAAGAGTACAGGCTCTTGGCTCACCAGCCCCGTTTGGTCCCTCAACCAATTGATGTTTAAGCTCTTGATTTCCACTCCATCCAATGAGATGGTACCTGAATCGGGATTGTAGAATCGCTCCAACAATCCGATTACTGTTGACTTGCCACTTCCACTCTCTCCAACAAGTGCAACAGTCTATATAATACCATAAGACAAGTAAGCTGCTAAGTACTTCACTGTAGAACATATAACAATTTGATTGATGATAGGAGAAGTAGGCTAACCTTGCCAGAGGGAATGTGCAGGGTAAAGTCACTGAAGATCTGAATATCTGGGCGAGTTGGGTACTTGAAGCTGACATGTTGGAAATCAATGTTGCCCTTGACCTCATCTAATGTCAAACCCTCATTGCTGCTTGAGTCAATTTCAGATTCTCGGTCAAGTAAAGCAAATATCGAGATAGCTGAATCCTTTGCTTTTGTTGAATCAGTGGCCATTGCACTTGTTTGAGATACACCCATAGTCGCTAAAACTAGTGCAAAGAAAACCTGCAAATGATTTACTATGTGAAATAACCTCGTGAAAAGTGGTAACTGTGGTTAAGGATGGAAGGATCAAGACTGAAAACCTGAATTCTAAGAAGGCAACACATGAAGAAGAAGAAAGATAACTTCTGAAATAATGCATTTACATACCTTAAAAACACCACCAAAGTCTGATTGTCCGTGGCGCACGAATTGTGCTCCAACATAAAAGCATAGACCGTACGTAAGATACAGCATCAAGAATGAGAAACCAAATCCAATGCCTCCAACTATTCCTGTTCTTACTCCTTGAGTCATCGAGGCTTCACATTTCTGATCATATATTCCTGTAATTCTTTTTTCAGAACAAAAAGAAGCTACGGTCCTGATACTACCAATTGCATCTGTGGCCACTTGACTTGCGTCTTCATACATCATCTAGAGAACCAGCAATTCATTATCAGTAACTTAACATTTTTTCAGATAGTGAAAAACAATTATCTAGAGTACTCTTGATTAAAAAAATGACTGAACTTTATAAACTTGATCAAATCATGTTTATCTTATCTTACTATTATATGAATGGAAGTTTATGGTGGTTCATCCTCATCTCCCACTTCTCTAACCACCATGCTAAAAATCTCCAACAGAAAAAAATAGCTACCAAACTAACTGAACACAGCGACCTTAACGACTAGGCTTGGCTGTAGAGAGCCGAGGGCATGATGTAAGGTATTTAGCCGAGCATGAAAGTGGACGCATGATGTCGGCCAAGGTGGACTGAGACGAGCATGACAGCGTAGGACATATGTGAAGCAGGCTGAGCCGATTAATGGCTTAACCTGACCGGTGATATATATATTTAACCGTAGCAAAGTACAGGTATTTAATTAGCTAGAAGTCTAGCTTGGCAGTTTGAAACTTATTACTCCTTCCGGTTTTCCTTCAGGGTGTTGTTTTGGACAGATGCAGATTTGTGTTATGCCTTTTTTTTAATATATTATTACAATAGATTTGGTCAGAGTTGCACCGGGCTTATGTCCAAAGCAACAGCTTATATGGAACTGCAGGGAGTAACATTTAGTTTTAGTAATTGTTTGGAAAATATCATATAGCTAGAAGAACAGCCTAACGGTTTTGTTTCATGGATTACCTTAGCGTCTTGACTGAAACCCTTCAGAAACTTCACTTGGGCATAACCTTGAAGACCCACTAATGGAATCACACAGAGGATGACTAAAGAGAGCTTCCAGTCAGTTATAATAGCAACGACAAATCCTGTGATAAGTGTAGCGATAACCTGAACTGTTAAGGCCAAGTTATCTCCCACTAAACGACGTACATTCATAGCATCAACTGACAGTCTTGCACCAAGTGCTCCACTGTAAGATACAATTCGGCAGTTAGCACCTGAAAGTAAAGCTCACAGAATATGGAGGATGGAGAAACCAAAAGAAAAGCTGTAACATACCTGGAATTCTTAGGATCATCAAACCAAGCAACTTCTTGGTGCACAATGCTTCGAAACGACATAGCACGGATGCGTTCTATAAGCTTCCCTCCGGCTATTCCAAACAAGAAGAGCTCTGCTGGTATTGAGATT
The DNA here is from genome assembly GCA_947311845.1 of Poa pratensis. Lineage (NCBI taxonomy): Eukaryota > Viridiplantae > Streptophyta > Magnoliopsida > Poales > Poaceae > Poa > Poa pratensis. The sequence continues at coordinate 20,760,250 of CAMZMU010000056.1, read as the reverse complement.
ATCGACAAGATACCCAGCACAACACACATCAAAGCCCAAAAACTAGAATCCTTTCGGAGTTTATCTGGTGGATCATAGAAAGTTGTAATGGCACTGCCAATCATTACACCAAACATTGGGAAAAGCACTCCATGAACCGCTGCAGCTAGGGATCCTAACAGAATAATAGGTAGCTCTGGCTTGTTAAGACGTGCTAGCCTTCCCATAGGAGCTTTCTTGGGAACCTCACCATCCAGCTCTTTCTGATTCTCCCCATGTGTATCATTTTCTTCAGGCAATTCAACTGAGCCAGGCAGCCCGAAGGGGAGGGTGAAAGAATGTCCACTACTATTCCCTGCAGAACCTCTACTAATTGACCGCTTCAGTGATAAGCTTGTACTTTTAGACCTTGGGTCCACCATTCGACGGTCTACTTTCTGCTCTTCTTCACGATTTTCTTGAAGTCTAATAAGTTGAGAGTAAGCACCATCTGGGTTTAGTACCAATTCATCGTGAGGACCTATATGAAACGTACATTTGTGTAGTAAATTGATCAGTTTAGTTGAAATATGAGTCCTATGACAAAGAGGTGATTTATAAAAAGATGAGTGATGGGAATGGAATCTGACCTTGTTCAACTATCTTTCCTTGTTGAACAACTGATATGCAATCAGCATTCCTGACAGTGGTCAGACGATGTGCAACCACAAGCGTCGTTCTGTCCACCATGATCCTAATCAGTGCCTCCTGAACTATCCTCTCTGACTCCACATCCAATGCGCTAGTAGCCTCATCTAACAAAAGTATTTTGGGGTTTTTAATGATTGCTCTTGCAATAGCAATCCTTTGCTTCTGTCCGCCTGAAAGCTGAGCACCACGTTGGCCTACCATTGTGTCATAACCCTGGCACGAGATTAAAGTAAATATTAATTAGCAGTCAACTCAAACAGAAGAACTTGAATTTACACGACTTATTGAAAGTGTCACGCACATTTGGTAACTTATCAATGAAATTTGCTGCATTGGCGAGCTCAGCAGCTCTCTTGATCTCTTCAAATGTTGCATCATCTTTGCCATACATTATATTATCTTTAATTGAGGTCATAAAGAGCAAGGGCTCTTGGCTAACAAGACCGATTTTCCCTCTTACTGAAGCAAGCTGTAAACTCTTGATATTGATCCCATCAATCAAAACCTCACCAGCCTGCGGATCATAAAATCTCTCTACAAGACTAATCACAGTTGACTTGCCACTTCCACTCTCTCCAACTATAGCCATTGTAGTGCCACTAGACACACGTAAGGAGAATCCATCAAATATCAGTTGCTCGGGTCTTGCTGGGTAGCTAAAATACACATCCTTCAGCTCAACGTCACCTCTGATATCTTCTAACTGCTTACCAGCGTTGTCATCAGGATCAATCTCTGGTTTCCTCTTGATTGTTGTGAACAATCTGTGTGCTGCAGATTGTCCTTCTGCAAAGGCTGTCATGCACGGGGTTGCGTTGCCCAAAGACCTGCAACACACAGTTGGAAATTATCAGTATTAATGATGTGATGTGAAGTATCATTATGATATGAATTCTACTTGAAGGTAAATAACTCACATTGCCCCAGTCATGATAGCAAACAAGATACTGATGACTGTTCCTCCTGTGTATCCTTTGCTAAGTATCAACTTTCCACCATACCATATGGCTAAGCCATAGCTAGAAAAGAATATGAAGAAAACAGAACCCATGCCAAAGCCATTGACAAGTCCTTCCTCCATAGTAGTCTTGTATGCCTTGTGTATGAGTTTATTGTATGCTGCGATGGCGTGCTTCTCCCCATTGAAAGAGGCAACCTATATTTGGCAGATATACCCACAAGAGTACTCAACAATATAGAACCCAGAACCCCTCTTCTAATCCTAGTATAAACGTTTATACTAGCCATTATGTAAATTGCTGTGCGAACTGAACTTACCGTTTTTATGGCTCCAATTGTCTGTTCAACAACGTTCCCTGCATCACCGTATGATGCTTGACCTTTGCTAGAGATTGTAGATAGCACTTTTGCCACTGCTCCTCCAGCAATTACAACCGGAGGTATGGATGCCAACATGACAAGAGATAGAAGCCATCCTTTGACAAAAGCTACAACAAAACCACCGATGAAAGTAGCCACAAGTTGTAGAAATTTGCCAACCTGCAGTAGTCAGTTTGTTTGAGTTGGAATGTAATGGACAGAATTTTACTTATATGCTCTTCATTTGACATGGAGAAAGTCCTTACCTTCTCACCAATAGCATCCTGAACTAGCACAGTATCACCGGACATTCTTGTAACTATTAGCCCAGTTGTCATTTCTACATCAAAAAACGATATATCCTGTCTCAAGACAGATTTGAGGTATAGGGAGCGAATGCGTGTTGCCTGCCTTTCGCCGGTAATTGTCCAGCATGCCACCTCTGCACAGACAAGTTGGCTTGACAGTTATTCTTCTGTCACCTTTCAGTTGTGTTGAAATATTCAACGGTTTTGCTATACTCTTTGGACATGAATTTTTAGGAGCACAAGTTGGACTTTGCACCATGATGACAAGCAGTAGCAGATTTGAATACTAATATGGTATATTAACGTTCTTTTTCTCAAACGTATATTAGTCTCAGTATTTCCATTTCTCCTTGAGATAACTATCATGTTCAGTAACTAGCAGCAACTATGATCAGCAGCCAGTTACTGCAAAAGTGCAAACACATATGAAGTTGACAAAGTCTGCTCATACTTACGGAGAAAGGAGACTACTGCTGTTCCGATGCCCAAGTAGACAAAGCTTAGAACGGCCTACAAAAACGAAACAACAACAGGGTGAAAATTTGTTCCAGTCTTCATTGTCTTACAACGAAGTAATATATGCAAGCAAGTAACTTAACTATATTATGTGCATTAGTGACTGTTGATGCATGGTTGAGAACTCAAGTTGCTATTAATTTTTGCAAATGTTGGACCCTAGATTATTATGATAAATCCACAAAAAGATCAGACGTGGAGCAGAACGCATGGTTGAGTTCTCAAGTTTGTAGATCTGCGCAGAAGGCTATTATCATGCAACACAACTGTGTGGAGCAGTTCTAGTTCCCACTAGAGTTACATTGTTGTCTTCAGGCTGGAATTATGGACAGTTCTGGTTAAAGATCGATCCGTTTTGAATTGATCCTGGTGGCAAACTGATAATGAGGAAGAAAGTGCAATCCGACAAATGTGACAGTCTCTCGTTTCATTAAAAAAATATGGGCACATGTGGCAGTTGATCTTGTCTGTCCCGTTTCAGAGTTTCAGAAGAAGAAAAATACTGCACGGATCTGCTGGGCAGAGCTTCGGGTCCTTGTGAAATACAGTATTGTTTTATTAAGTTGCAAGGAATTGAGATCATCTGCAAGCTACTTCAGAAACGTAGTTTTCACACAGAAATGCAATGCGTAAGCTATTTCAAATTGTGTCTCCCCAAAATTAAGAAAACAACCTGCATGCTTGAGGAGAAGGAAGGGGCCAGGAGGCGGGACTCCATTATAAGTAAAAGATTACTTGTTCAATTATTCCTCGAGCAGGAAAGAAAATTGATTGAAGGAAATGGGAAGCGAATGCAAAACTACAGGCAAAAGAAGGAACAAAAGAGGCAATAGCGGCAAAAGTCAACATGTACTAAAATGAACGAACGGCAACATTTTTGCGGCAAAACTACAGGCAATAGTATCATCTCTAAGAGAAAGCTCTCAAGAAGCATGTTGGCGGACGTCCGCCAGGAATAAATTTCTGTCCGCCCCGTACGTGTTTCACCGTATCCACTGCAGACTCGTACGTATGCAACTGCATATCGATTAGCAAAAAATTGTGTAGCGGACTGTCCGCCAATCCTGTTGGACTGTCCACTTGCATCCCCAGGCCGCAACAACCAACAAGTTTTGACGGAGCTTTCTCGAGATAATACTAAAAGAATCGTCCAAGCTCGATCGAGCAGGGTAACCACGAACGAAAGCGGTTCTTGCGTGTTGATGGCGAGATGAAGCGGGCGTGCTGAAGGTTGAAGAAGCCGAGCTGGTCCGAAAGGCGAAGGTGACGGGGCAGAGAGACGGATGATGGGCGCGCGGCTTTTACCTTGTTGACGCGGTTGAGGACGTTGCCGTCGGTGGCTTCGCCGAAGGCGTCGATGAGGTCGCCGAAGATGACCGTCATGAGCGGCTGCGACACGCCGTTGCCCAGCGCGGCCAGCGTGCCGACCAGCATCAGCAGCAGGTCCGTGCTGTCAGCGTAACGGAACATCCCCGTGAAGGACACCCGCTTCCCGTGCTCGACGCCGCCCTCCTCCTTCTTCTTCTCCTCGCCATCCCTCCCTGCCGCAGGCGGCGCTGAAGCCATTGCTCGCGGGCTGGTGTGTGTGCAAAACGCACGGCTTTCTCTAAGCCTGATTCTTACGGCTCTACTTGTTTGGAGAGTATTTATGGGGTTGGGTCAGCTGCTTGGGCTGGTGGTCAATGCTTCAGAGCGTACAAGAGGGAGGAAAGGAGGAGGAACTCCCGACTGTATCGCTCTGTTGCCAGATTGGGTATCACGCAAACAGATTATTGATTACTGCCTTGAAATTCCTTAGATTGTGTAGAGTATACAGTTTCAAATTCAGAGTGCCAGAACATTAAAAAAAATTCAGAGTGCCGGACGCTGATGTCCACGAAGTTTTAGTTCTACCGACGGCATCTTCGAGTGTAACTTATCTGGGTTTAGGTCTATCATCAGCCCAATGTTATGCTACTCCTATGTCATCATCAAATTAATGTCACGCTACAAGTCCTACTAGTTAAGTGGGTTTTAGACTTTTAGTCGAAGGTCTGACTTGCGAAACTAAATGACTCAAGCATGCAATTTGACCATTTCTAGACAATCAGCTAATTATACTATTTTCACATCACACGTGTTAAAATTCGTTCAAACAGAGGACGTCCAGAAAGATAAAGTGTGTCTTTAGCTTGTTTTGCCATGAGTAGTGCCTTAAGCTGACTCTACACCAAAAATTAGCAATAAATACTGTGCGTATAGATTCAAGAAAGCCAACTCTTAGTCTAATGCTATGCTATGTTTGTCATCAAATGTTACACTAAAAGTTCTAATGCTCGTTTAGTATCTATGTGGAGGAGTTATTTTAACAAAAGATAATTTGGCCAAAGACCATTAAAATATTAGCGAAAAATGTTTTATTTTTGGTATCAGGATGAACCAAAATTCATCATTTATTTTTATATTATAAATCCCCCTTTGTACGATTCTTGTGTCGAACCATTTATGTAGGGTTCAACCTGGCCCCAACAAAAACTATTTAGCGGGGTTAGCAACCAACTAAGCCTAAAGTCCAGGCGGGGCCAATATGCGCCTTGGGATGGACCATATGAAATTATTGCAAATATACGGTTTCTAACAAAAATAGAATTTTCATTTTGTTTTTGCAAATTATCAACGAAGCTACATATTGGATCCATATATGTTCATTGCATCATCATGTCGAGGTGCGGAGCCTCTGATCTATGTGTGAAGTCATTTGGAGACGGTAGCATTTGACATATTCAACCAATATAGATAATAGTCTAGTAATAAGGATTGTGAGGAATAAATGCTTTATGTGATCTCTATTTGTGGTTGTTCCAACTAGTTTTATATCTCAAACTTAATTCAATGAATTGTTTTTTAATAAATATGGATGTGTGCGCTCAGAAGATTCAAAAACCAAAGGTATTCGACATTTATGAAAAAAGTTCTACCGCTCATCAAGGAGGTTTATTTGTAGGTCAAAAGTGGGCCTTTTTATCTTCTACAATCTCAAATATGTAACTCTGGCCATAATATGCAAGTAAAAACAACACAAAACTATGATACAAAGGAAATGTTCTCAAGAAAACTCTAATTATACTATTTTACATCCCAAGATAAAGTCCTTTCTACATATATCACAAGTCAAAGTATTGCTCGCCTTTTAAGATACCCCTCTCAAAATATAAGGTGCATTAGTTATGTCCTAAGTCAAGCTTTTAAAAGTCTTGCCAAGGTTACTCAAGCATACCAATATATAAATACCAAATCATCATACAATGTGTTTTTGTATACATATTAATGTTGATATTATTTTTATAAAGTTGTCATACTTAAATTTTTGATGGAGAACAAAACTAATACACCTTATTTTAGGAAGGAGAAATTATGTTAAGAAAGTTTATAAAAATCTCACGAAAATAGGGAGAGGAAGAATGTGGGAAGTAGAACAAAAAAAGGTCCATTTTACCTAAGTGAATGAGGGAAATGGTAGTGATTATTTGTTGAGAAACACAGAATATACACAAACATAATGCACATAGTCAAACCTGGGTTTTAATACTTGATGGGCTAGATGTACAACCACCCTATTAGCCATTAAGCCAAGGGTTGGTTAGCAAGATGGTACATATCAATTCTAGGGTTTAGTCGACAAAAAATAAGCAATGCAATTTTTTAACTTGTCTCGTGCGAGTAAATTCCACTTGTTACGACCTTTTTGTGATTTTTGACACTAGTTACCCTATTTAATTTTGTGTGCCAAATTTATCCCGAACTTGTGATAGTGTGTCAATACTTACCTCGTTTAATCCATATTTTTGGCAACGTGGACCCACATGTCAGGCCGATGTGGATGTTGAGTCAGCTGCCACTCAGAAGCCTATCGTATTTTTGTGTTTCCTTCCAACCCGAACACCCCACACGCTAACATATACTCGCCTCTAGAAACACTCGGAAGCGGGTTAGGGGTTCAAGCCGGGTGAGGAATGGGTCGGGTAGACCATATGAGAAGAAAATGCAGAAAGTTATGCGTTGCCATGTTGGCAGTTGACCAAGTGTCCATCGTCTGCCAAACATGTGGGGCTATGTTTTCACAAATTGGAAAATTATTAAATACGGTAAGACATGACACACCGTGACAAGTTCAAAGTAAAATTTGACACACACAAATTTAAATAGGGCTACTAGCGGGCTAACAAATAGAATCCCGTCTTTTATTTATTTTATGTTCTCCATTTTTTATAGAAGTCGAAGCCATATTGTTCTCAGTGTCTCTCTTTTGCGAATTCTACGTTTCATTAGTTATGCATACGCTACGGCGTATATGTTTTCAAAAAAGAATAAAATCTTTTGGGTGTTCATAAGATGTGTGTACATTCCCTAAAAATCTGCAGAACAAAACTCGAACACATGCAGAACAAAACTCGAACACATGCAGAGAAATAAAAATCTGCAGACACGACTGAGATCTGGTGAGTTCTCATGCAACTTAGAACTAGCAATTCCGCATAAAAATTTGCAGAACACATGTAGAGAAATAAACAGACAAATCCGAAAACACACTGACACTATTCACAACTCGCATAAAAAGCCTATGCACAATTCGGAAATTGTTCAACACATAATGTAAGCGCCAAGAGTGGACGTGCGTTGTATTTAGTGCACCCAAACATTTTTGGGCCCGCACATATATTTTGGTGGTGACGTCAGGGCATGCGTATGCGCCGGAGGCGGAGCAAAGGAGATTGAGTCTGGGAATATATTTTGGTTTAGTCTTAGGCATGGGCAAAGGTCAACGACTCGAACGGGGTTCCGCCGTTATGGCATGCATACACACGTGCTCAGGCGAACGCAGGGTCACCGATGGAACACGTAGGCGGGTAGGACGGGACGACGAGGTTCAGTTTTCACGGCGTATCGGTGGGGCCGTGGCGGGAAGGAGAGCGGCTGGCTGGATCGATGGGCCGCATCTGTTTTTTTTAAACGAGGCAAAAACTTTGCCTTCTATATTGACTAGTAGGTGTGCACGTGCAACGCATGTCTATATAATGTTGGTTTTACGATTGTACTAATTTATAACTATACAGACTAAAATAAACCTGTATGTGAAATTTATGTGGACAAAGATATGATTCTATGTTGTAAATATCACTGATTTTCAATAATTTAATTGCAGTTTATCTCCACAAGTTCTAATTGTAATACCACGTTCAAACTTTGATGTATATATATTTCAGAAAATAATTATCAATCTTATGTACATGTTAGCGGGAGAAAAAGAGTAAAGCCAGAACATACATAAAGCATACTAGCAAAATGCCCCGTGCGTTGCAACGGGTTTAAAAATACATCAATCATATTAGGTTTGAAGTAAACTTGGATTTTAGGTCTATCATCGTTTCAGAATTATGTTGGCTTTCTCCCAGATTTCAATTCTCTTACACGTCCCATTATACAACAATCCTCGCAAAGGTAAAACAAATACTCACAACTTACTTTCTAATCTTCTTTGTATATACATCATGGGGTATCCAAAAGTCAGCTCAAGATATAGTTCATGGCCTCTTCTTGTGCAAACCTACTCACTTAGATTCTTGGACATGCAAATCTCTACTGTATAATATTGCTTGAGGAGGTGTTGGTGCGTTTTTCACTTTTCCGGTTTTACCCCTGGGTTTTGGGAGAATTTACGGCCGCTGCCACCGCCAAGTGAAATCCCCAATTGACCGTACGGTAGTCGTTCACAATCCCCCCGCGCCGTTGTATCAACGTGTGTATGCGGATTATCCGAGCCCTCTGCTCCGACCTACGCTCAGCTGCTCTCAAACCGTGATAAATCAACCCCAAATCCCTAGGCCTCTTCCTCGCGTGCGGGCGTCGCTGGCCTCTACAGCTACATCTCTCGCTTGCACCTCTTTCCGAGGAACAGAGGCGGCGCGGCCATGTCGTCCCCGGCACCGACCCCCGTGTCCAGCTACATGAGGGCCACCAGTAGTTCCAGCGGCAAGGCCGGCCAGCGCCAGCCCGCGGGGGCGCCCTCATCGGCATTGGCGTTACCGGCGAGGCAGCGGAGGCTGGTACGGGTGGCGACGACGGGGGATTTGTCCCTAGCGCCTGCGGCGGCGGCGCCCAGGATGGTCCAGCCAACATGCTCGTCATGTATTGCTGCCGCTCTCTGAACTTGATGACAGCAGCTAGCTTCCCATAGGTGCTAACCCGATATACAAACAATATTGCGATGGCCGATGAAATTCCCAGCCACATCTAGGCATCCACATCCAGGCATCCAAGATGCCATCAACGAGGCTGCATTTACTTAAGTATTTCAGAAGTTCAATCCTATTCATGTTTAAATTCAGCTATCTGTAGACTGTAATAGAAATAGATTAATTGCAAAGGTAACAGTTCAGTTACGTAAGCTTTGTCACCTGCCACTGTGATTTAATTTGAAAGGCAGCTTAGTGATTAGTATGTTACTCCAGTAGCTGTTCAATAGTTTCATCAGAGAACTCTCTCACCATTTTAACTGAAGTAGCCATCTAATTGGCCTGGTCATTGATGAGGATATGGTCTGCAAGTGTGGTATGGCAGAGCTGGAACTGAGTATTTGGCGTTGTTGCGGAGAGTAGGTTGCGGCCGCGGCGCAGTCAGAGGATTCACCTGAAGTCCTGAACGTATCAGGCTGGAGCTGAGCGAGAAGAGAAAGTGAGAGGCATGGTGCATGGCTGAAGTCATCATGCAATGATTCAGAAGCAGCATACTACTGCCGTGTGATTTACTAGCCCTGCCCGATTTTTTGAACAAACTCCTGCTGTTATAAAATGTTTTTTATTAAGCATTGGCATATGTTTTATGTTCCTACTACTTAGTATGTAGGCACACAATTCAGTAATATTTGCAAATTCTTATGTTATTAGGTGATACACCATGTATGTAGATGATGCAAAGAGTCATGCTTTTTATTATTATTTGCATGTCCAAGAATTTAAGTGAGTAGGTTTGCACAAGAAGAGGCCATGAACTATATCTTGAGCTGACTTTTGGATACCCCATGATGTATATACAAAGAAGATTAGAAAGTAAGTTGTGAGTATTTGTTTTACCTTTGCGAGGATTGTTGTATAATGGGACGTGTAAGAGAATTGAAATCTAGGAGAAAGCCAACATAATTCTGAAACGATGATAGACCTAAAATCCAAGTTTACTTCAAACCTAATATGATTGATGTATTTTTAAACCCGTTGCAACGCACGGGCATTTTGCTATAATAATAAAAAGCATGACTCTTTGCATCATCTACATACATGGTGTATCACCTAATAACATAAGAATTTGCAAAAATTACTGAATTGTGTGCCTACATACTAAGTAGTAGGAACATAAAACATATGCCAATGCTTAATAAAAAACATTTTATAACAGCGGGAGTTTGTTCAAAAAATCGGGCAGGGCTAGTAAATCACACGGCAGTAGTATGCTGCTTCTGAATCATTGCATGATGACTTCATCCATGCACCATGCCTCTCACTTTCTCTTCTCGCTCAGCTCCAGCCTGATACGTTCAGGACTTCAGGTAAATCCTCTGACTGCGCCGCGGCCGCAACCTGCTCTCCGCAACAACGCCAAATACTCAGTTCCAGCTCTGCCATACCACACTTGCAGACCATATCCTCATCAATGACCAGGCCAATTAGATGGCTACTTCAGTTAAAATGGTGAGAGAGTTCTCTAATGAAACTATTGAACATCTACTGGAGTAACATACTAATCACTAAGCTGCCTTTCAAATTAAATCACAGTGGCAGGTGACAAAGCTTACGTAACTGAACTGTTACCTTTGCAATTAATCTATTTCTATTACAGTCTACAGATAGCTGAATTTAAACATGAATAGGATTGAACTTCTGAAATACTTAAGTAAATGCAGCCTCGTTGATGGCATCTTGGATGCCTGGATGTGGATGCCTAGATGTGGCTGGGAATTTCATCAGCCATCGCAATATTGTTTGTATATCGGGTTAGCACCTATGGGAAGCTAGCTGCTGTCATCAAGTTCAGAGAGCGGCAGCAATACATGACGAGCATGTTGGCTGGACCATCCTGGGCGCCGCCGCCGCAGGCGCTAGGGACAAATCCCCCGTCGTCGCCACCCGTACCAGCCTCCGCTGCCTTGCCGGTAACGCCGATGCCGATGAGGGCGCCCCCGCGGGCTGGCGCTGGCCGGCCTTGCCGCTGGAACTACTGGTGGCCCTCATGTAGCTGGACACGGGGGTCGGTGCCGGGGACGACATGGCCGCGCCGCCTCTGTTCCTCGGAAGAGGTGCCAGCGAGAGATGTAGCTGTAGAGGGCGGCGACGCCCGCACGCGAGGAAGAGGCCCAGGGATTTGGGGTTGATTTATCACGGTTTGAGAGCAGCTGAGCGTAGGTCGGAGTAGAGGGCTCGGATAATCCGCATACACACGTTGATACAACGGCGCGGGGGGATTGTGAACGACTACCGTACGGTCAATTGGGGATTTCACTTGGCGGTGGCAGCGGCCGTAAATTCTCCCAAAACCCAGGGGTAAAACCGGAAAAGTGAAAAACGCACCAACACCTCCTCAAACAATATTATATAGTAGAGATTTACGTGATCTTGTTCTAAGTAATAAAGTGCCCTGTCAAGTCAGTCCCCACGTAAAACACGTGTATTAGTATTTGCAAATTATCCCTTTGCACAAGGCATGTCTGTGCGTTGCAATGGGAGAGGCGAGACGGACGAAACAAAAAATAAGTAAACATTCCTGCTTTTATAACATGCTTCGTGGAAATTTCAAATGATTGATTTAAGTCGGTCAGAAACAACGAACCTAGTGCATTTCGCGGCATTCGTTGGAAAGTTAACTGTGCCCGGAAATTTCACCCGTTTTGGGCTAGAAAACGCCGATCGAAGCGAGGACTGAGTCGTGCTTAAAGAAAACCTATCGTGGTCTTCATGATTCTTTTTCTCCCCTACTATTTGCCAACCTCCACAATTTATTTCTTCTCCCTACCAAAACCCCAAAATTCAGAGAATATAGTAAGAAATCCATCACAACTTCAAATCAAACTAATACAAAAATCTCTAAAATACAATCAGAAAGACTATAACATATTTATAATTTCATACTGTGGTATATCCTGAATATACAGTGTACTATGCATCTTACATCTATGCTAAATATCTGGTCTGCAGAACTTCCTGTAAGAAAGGTCGAACACAGCAGAGCAGAATGAAACCTGTTGTTGCCTCTTGTATGATGCGGCCAGTTTCCACAATCCTTCATGTCCTCTCCCTCATACTATATACAGAAATAAATCCCAAAGCCTATATCAACATACTCAATCCAAGCACCAAATACAGGGAAATTCAGAAATTGTGAGCTGAAAACACTCCTGGCCCTGAAGCTGGCTGTGATATCCCATTCCTCATCCTCCCTCCTCTCCTCCTGAATAAAACTGGAAAATAGTATCGGCAGCTGCTCATCACATAGATAAACACGAATTGCACCCGAGAGGGTACATGCAGAAGCCTGGCCAGGAGCTGCGCGGGGAGCCTACCCGTGGTGGGCTGCCTGCACGTCCTCACCGTTGAGGGCCAGGCGCCCGGGCATGGCCAAGAGCCTCGCTGTGGAGGGCGCGCCGCCGATGCACCCGCGACGGGGATCGAAGGGAGACCACAACCACAGCACGGGGAGGGCAGAACCAGGGGCTGCGCCTGCCGTCCTAGCAGTGGAGGGTCGGGCCGCCGACCATGCGGATGCACGTGTGACGTGTCCACACCGCCGAGAACATTGCCGGGACAGGAAGCCTTTGACGCCGGTAGCTCTGCATCCTCCTCGACGAACCATGTCTAGGTGCGAGATCTGACTGGTGTGGGATCCGTCCTCCAAGACATCGCTGGGAGAAATCGATGGATGGAGGGTTGACGGCAGCGCGTCGTGGTCGTCGAGCGGGGTCGTCAAGCAGGCATCAGGGCTGGGTCGTCGGGTGGGTTCGTCTCGCGTCGGGCGTCGTCGTCGGAGTAGGCGTCGGGTCGACGCGGCCGGCGGCAGGCGGGGGTGTCGGGCAGATGGGGATGGAGTCCGGCCGGCGGCGCGTCACGTCGCGCGCGGTCGTCGGGCAGTCCGGTCGGGCGCGTCGGGCGGGGATGGAGGGTGGCCGGCGGCGGGACGGTGCGTCGGGCTGGTCGTGCACGCACCGCATTGTTTTGATATGTTTTTTAATTTCTTTTACCGGTGGCAAATCTCGTAATTATCACGAAACGAAAAGATGTGTTGAGTTGTCAAACATTGGAGAAATCTGGACCGTTGGCCAAATATTGAAGGGATCGGATTTAATGTATCAACACAAGTTTGCCCTTTTAATATTAGTATAGATAAAGTAGAAGCTAACATGTAGGACAAGGCCTAAAAAATAAAAAAAGTTACAACTCGATCCACGCCGGCCCCGAGGCCGCGCCCCACACGGTCGACGACCAAGTTGCCCAAGCAACCAAGGCCGACACCAAGACCCCTCAACGCAACACGGCGGAGGACAGAGTCCGGAGCCGCCGCTCCGACATCCACGCTGGCCCAAAGCCACGCCCCAGACTGGTCGACGCCCAAGACGCCCAAGCGACCAAAGCCGACACCAAAGACCTCGACGCAACATGGCGGAGGTAACCTTGACGCCTCACAGCGGAGGCGAAGCATCCGGAGCCGCCGCTCCGACATCCTCGCCAGCCCCAAGGCTGCGCTCCAAACAAGCCGACGACCAAGACGCCCAAACGACCAAAGTCGACGCTCCACCACCTCGACGCAGCACGGAGGAGGTGAAACCCAGAGCCGTCGCTCCGGCATCCACGCCGGCCCCAGGGCAGCGCACCCCCAAGGCAAAGACGAAGACTCGCCGCCGCCAGCCACCACACTCCACATGTCCCGCTGGTCGGTGGAACATCCAAGGCGAGGCCCCAAGAGGCAAGCGACACAGGTGCGTCGCCCTCGCCCGATCCTGCGAGGGATCTGAGGTTTCCCCCGGAGAACCCGGCGTGGAGAAGCGAGCGCACCACCTCGACGACGCCTTCAAGAAGGACGCGGCGCCCTCGGGCGTCGCCGTCGTCGGCCCCGGCCGACAGCCCGGGCTAGGCTTTCGCCTGGCGATGTGTCGCAAACCCCACGGACCGCCCATCAAGGACCGACCAGACCACCATCTCCGCATGCCGCAACCACCGCGTCACCTCATGCCACGGCAGGCGCCATGCCAACCACGGTCCACCCGCAGCCGCAACTCCCCGACCTCACCCTTGCCGCAGCAAGGGCGGCTTCCTCCTCCCCGATTTCGCAGCAAGGGCATCTGCTTTTACATGAGGATAATCTGTTGGTGCTGCATTTGGTGACCTAATCTTGTCATTTAGCAGTAACCAGGCTGGATGGACACGTAAAATACTCCCTGCCTATGGAGTAATCGATCTGTAGAACATGCTAGCTAGTTTTGTCCCTGCTAACCAGTCGAGCTAGCTACACAACCTTCTTCAAATTGATGTACTGCCTCCAGAACAGAACAGGGTCGTGTACGTGAGCAAGTAATTAAGGTGGACTTTTTTTAAAACTTTCAAATATCATTTTCAATTTTTTAAAAAATAAAGAGCTACATGTAGTCCAGGGTACAAAACGTTGCACTCGTAGGAATAGCGTTATTCCTAACAATGATGTAGTTACGTGCTCCAGTTGTATGGAGTACATGTATGTACTCCCTCCGTTTTTTAATATAATATGTTTTAGGTGATACACAACTACACATGTTGTCTATATGCACATAAAAATGAGTGAACATGCACATAAAAATGAGTCTACATACATTTATGTACATGTGCATATGGACAAAAACTAAAACATCTTATATTAAAAAACGGAGGGAGTATGCACGAAGAAGTACTTGTTCTAGAAGAAATATCTGGTCAGTGACAGGGGACGTACGTATGGTCAACGGGCTAAAAAAAGTCAAATACTGTTACGCTTTCCCTTCTCGGTATTTAAAATTTTAATAATGGAGGACAAGAGTAGAAACATAGAACAATACTTGGAGACCACGAAAGAATACCACTTGTCGCACTCATTGCGAAACGTCTAGCTGTTGCTCGCGCAACAGCTCGCGCGGTTGCGCGCAGCGCAGAGGAGACACACACGACGCGCATCACGTGGTGGGTCCCACCCCGTCGCCTTCTTCCTCCTCCTTTTTCCCCACCTTCCCCACGCCGCCGACGCCCGATTCTTCCCTGATTTCTCTCTCCCCGACTCTTCCCGGCGACGAGACGGCGACCGACGACGCCGCTGCGACCGGAGGGAGCTGCGGCGGAGGAGGCGCCGTCGAGCATGGAGCGAGGCGAAGCCGAGCGATGGAGATCCCCGACTAAGGGCAAGCGCGAGCCGCGGCTGGCCGCGCCGGAGGCGGTGGAGGCGAGCAAGCAACTTAACTTGGGGGGTGCGGGGGTGGGGTTCGCCGGCGACGAGCTTCGGTGGCGGGGGCTTTTAGAGGGATGGCCGGGGCGGCGGCGGACCGGCGGAGGTGGAGATTGGGGCAGGACGGGGCGGCGAGGCGGTCGCGGAGCGCCGCCGGCCGCGGGTGGCGGAGGCAAGCGGTTCGGCCGGCGTCGGCGGCGGGGGCACGGCGACCTTCTTCCTCCTCCACGTCGCTGTCGGGGGACCCACCTGCGCGCACGTGCGCTGGTCGGAAACCTCGCGAGGCTTCGCGCGCGCGCAAGCTAGTCTCGCCCCACTCATTGGCTGCCTGATCAAGTGATCATTTGACATGAACTCCACGTAGTTGTGTAATATATCAAATAGTTTTGACCTCAGGCGGGGCGAGCAAACATAAATATTTCTGACAAAGCACCTCAAAGCTTCGAGGTTCGAGGACAAAATGCATGCACCTAGCCTTGAACAGATGACCCAAGGATCTTTCGGAGTTGATCCGCAAAGTCCATATTTTCAGTTACACGAGATTGATAGGATTTACTCAGTCACATCAACCCGTCCAAGAAAGTTTACGATGGACACGATGTTTTGACTTATAGGTCTAGCTGCATCCATTATGTAAAAATTATTTTAAATACATTTTAAAATGTTTTAAAAATACAAACAATTCCGATTGAAAATCATGACATTCTATGTCCACACAAAAAGTTTTGCAGAAAAAAAAGACATTTTTGTGGCCAGTATAAAAAACACACAAAAAATGTATTGTGAAAAAACATTTTCTAACACCAGAGTTTGTTTTCTTACACAGATCACAAAAAAAAATTAACGAAACTTTACGTGCAGACATAAAATGTCATTGTTTATATCTGAATATTTTTTTATTTTTTTAACATTTTGAAATATGATTTTTTGGATAGTGGGTGCATGTACACCTACGAGCCGAAACAGATTGCACGTTTACGATGTCTAACTTACATTACGCGTACTTCTGTTTCAATGAAACATGTACACTCCGGAAGCCCCGCTAGGATGGAAGCCACACGATTTGAATAGATGGGTCGAGCTACCCCATACCTTTAGCCATTCTTTAAGCTTACCCATCACCCGTACCCGCTGATGGGTAATTGTTTTTTCCCATACACGCCACACAACAGGGTAAACGGCTATCTGCGGGTAAAAATACACAGGTTTAAACAACAATTTGTAGTCATAATTTATAAACAATGGCTCGAGTATGGAGCCCTGAAGTCGGCAGGTGGCATGATCTGCGAGGGGATCCGCATAAAAGGGTGAGGATATGTACGGCGGTATGGAATATCAAGATGAGAATATGAGATGTGGGATCGGTACAAGAGACGGGACTGCAAAAGGGGTAGGGTCGAAGAGACTTGCATGTGATTAGTTGTGTTGAGGGTTTAAGCGTAAGGCGACCGTGACCTTCGTGGCCTCACGGGTTTGTCTTCAGGATTACGAAAAATATTAGGATTAGAAACTTAGGTTTACATAGAAAGGTCCACTTGTCATATTTTCATATGGGTACATGGTACGTGGGTATGGGTTATTCATTCTTATAGTCGTACCCGCTCTATTTGACGGGTATAAATTTTTTCTCATTTACATACCCATGTGCATGCTTCCGCTACGAAGGGGTGGACCAACAGGGGCCTGGCCCCGTAAGAATCTAAAATCCTTTGTAAACTTTCAGATTTTGGAGATTTTCTTTGAATTTTTTTTAAATAATATTATTTTTAAATTTATTTGGAAACTAGCACGTGTTTTGAAATTTTTTGAGAAATAGCGCGGTGTCGTCACGGCCCGTGACGAAAGCTGTGTTTCGGCGCTGCCCGTGCCGAAAGCATCTAGTTTCGGCAGCGTCCGTGCCGAAAGCCAGGTTTCGGCCGTGGCCGCGCCGAAACCCTGCGCAGCTGCATGCGACCCGCTGCTTCGCGTAACTCCAGTGCCGACAGCCAGCTTTCGGCTCGGGCCGTGACGAAAGAGGCTCTCGTCCCATTTCATGCTGATTTTTTTTAATAATACATTTTTTATTAATTTCGACTAATATTACGCAAATCGAAACATTTGCAGAAACAATAGAGCCTCGTCTTCGGATTTTTTCACCATTTTTTCTCTCGGCACCGCCCGTTCCCGCCAAATTCATTGCCGCCTTATTTATCGCCAATCCGTTCCCGCCCTTTTTTTTCCGCCATCTTTTCTCCCACATGTTTCTCCCGCCAAATTCGTTCCCGCCATTTTTTCCCGCCATCCTATCTCGCGCCCGTTTCTCCCGCCAATTCTTCTCATCTCGGCCTATAAGAACCCCTTCTCACTGAGGTTGGTAAGCATTCGAGTCCACTCATTCGAACATGTCGAGGTTTCCTTCAGATCGTAGTTTCCATCCACAAATGTCCGTACGCCTTTTGAGTTGTGCGGCCGATTTCAAGGTAGACAATAAGGTAGTGCCATTCGAGGATATTATTAGTTATCCACCTCATCTCGGTGAGCTATCAGCGATGCTATATAGGCATGGGTGGCCATCGAGGACTTGGAGGGAAATACGGGAAGAACTTCTCAGGTTGCATGCTAGGTGGCAGAAGAAGAAGCCAACATATAGGAGTGAATCAGTTTTGAGGTGGGCTGAAAGAAATCCTTTTTCATGGGTCGAGGAGAGCGAGGATGAAGATGATATCTTCATGCCGAGTGAAGCGAGCAAGAAAGCTGCAGCGGGGGCGGCGGTGGCGAAGGGCAAGGGTGCTGCGTCGTCGAAGGACAAGGGTGAAGCATCGTCGAAGGGGAAGAGTGCTGCGGCGGCGAAGGGCAAGGGTGTTGCGTCATCGAAAGGCAAGAGTGATGCGGGGGGCTGCGTCGATGGTAGATGACTTTTCTTTTTCTAATTTGTAGAGTACCATGTATCTTCAATTTATGTTGTGTTGTCGCTACTACCGATATTTTGTTGTCTGTGTAATTTGCAATGTTTGTTTAATGAAGGAAAAAATATGTCTCATAAATATGTCTCATACATAGTAGTATCAGTCATCTCTGTGAGGACGAGCCCGCGGCTGCCTACGCGGTCGAGGCCCGGTAGGTGACAAGCGTGTCGGAGCGCGGTGGTCACGCATCCCTCGGCCTCGCAACGGCTCCTCCTCCTGTGCCTGTGTCTCCTGCGTCGGGGGCGGCGGTGGAGTCTGGTACATCTGCTCGTCGTCCAGCTCTGTGTGTGGAGAGTCGTGACCCCCACCTGTACATGTACATGTTATGTCAATAGTCCGTCATGGTGAATAAGGTAAATATGTGTGAGTACTATAAACTACTTACCGAGGTGGCCCGGAAACTGAGTCATCGGCAGAGAAGACGGGTTCCACCCGACATGTGGAGGTGGCTGTATCCCGTAGCCATGCGACATCGCGAACTGATAACCAGGCTGCATACCATACCCGTAAGAAGGCGGCATCCCGTAACCATGCCACGTCGAACTACCAGGCTGGGAAGGATCTGGCTGTGGGTACAGAAGTGGCTGTGAACCACCAGGCTGGGAAGGATCTGGCTGTGGGTACAGAAGTGGCTGTGAACCACCAGGCTGGGAAGTATCTGGCTGCTGCGACGAACTACCATGCTCATATGTAGGTCGTGGGCGAGGACTCGGTACTGGTGTAAGACGTGGTCGAGGGTCCTGTCGACCTGTAGAGTGACGGGAGGGTGATACCTGTGGTTCCCGAATAACTGGCGACTGGCGCGTGGGGCATGGGGGATGCGGGGCTGGGCCGTGGGGCGCAACGTCTGCACCGCCAGCACAAGTAAGAACAGAGTACACCCGTCGTAGCTTGTTGATACCCACAAGTATAGGAGATCGTTGAAATCTTCGATGTGTAAGTATTAGTATCGATCCCACGAGGAGTAGAAGGTATAAGTATTTATCCTCTCAAATAAGAGTGTCACTTCTCTTATTATCTATGCACTAGACAAACTAAAATGATTAAATGATGCAAGTGTTTTTGGGTTTTTGGTGTAGAGTTTGCAATAAAGTAAAAAGCTGAAAATAAAATATGACAAGTGAAAGCTCTCAAAGAGAGAAAGCCCAATCCTCTATGCAGCAAGAGGACAAGCTTAAGTGGGTGTTTCTTATGCGTGGAAAACGTTCCCAAGGGCTACATGGATTTCATGGCATAGATATTTCTAGAACAACAAGGTAAACATTTTGTCAAGTTTTAATCTTCTTTGGACGGAGCCATAATTAGGTGTAGCTAAATAAATATACTAAACCCCTTATGATGGATCTCATGGCCAAGTAAATGACTGCACAAGAGTTATTAAGACATAGAGTCCCACCATAGCCTTAAACTCTAAGGTCCCCGATATAAATCCCCTCCTAATGTAACTTCATGTATCGGTCTCAGGTTTACGTGTCCTCCCAAGTCTCCCTCAATTCATTACACTAGTGTGATAGCACCTTCATGCATTACTCAATATATGGTGCACTTCATACATTGTACATCAAGACAATCATAAAAGATAAAAACTTGACCAAATACTCAACACAAGTTAAGTGAAAATCATTGCCAATCCATCCTATGCCCCGGAAACATGAGAGAACTACTCACAACAAGGAGACATTACAAAACCAGTGGTGGAGATGATGTTGTTGATGAAGAGAAGCCACAGCCCCGGGAGAAGATGGTGTCCACGGCGGTGGCGCAGCCGCTTCCTAGGGCGGCGGCTGCCCTAGGGGACGGGAGGCCCCTTCCCCCTTCTTCTTCCTTGGTGATGGTGCAGCAATGGAGGAGCTCCTCCCCCTCCTTGGCGGCTGCCAAGAGGAGGAAAATTCGTGGCTTTTTTGTGGCTTTTTCGACCTAGGGTTTCCTTCTTTATATAGACTCTCGGATTTCCGTCACCACCTATTAGGGTTCCACCAAAACGGGCCTACAGGCCGCGTCCGAACTCCGATTGGGCTGATCTCGGGCTTAAAATCTTCGTATGGAAAATTGTGACAACTTTCTCTTTAATTTGATTTCCATTGGACGCCATATTCGAGGGTCAAACTGACAATCTCCGTAAAAAGTTCTCAGACAGATTTCAGGAAAGTCCCAATTTGACTCCAACAAGGTTTCCTTTTGTATTTTTGATAATTCCTACACAACAAATAGGAAAACAAGAAGATTTTGCACTTTGGCAACTATTAGTAGGTTATTCCAATAAATGTCATAATATGATATAAAGTATGTATAAAACATGTGCCAATTGACATAAAACATGTATGGAACATCAAAAATTATAGATACGTTTGGGACGTATCAAGCATCCCCAAGCTTAGTTCCTACTCGTCCTCGAGTAGGTAAACGATAAAACAAAATAATTTTTGAAGTGACATGCTACCATCATAATCTTGATTATATAATATTGTAAGGCACATGTTATGAATGAAGTGATGAAGTTATTGCTACATACAGTCAAATGATTCATTCTTCAAAGGAGTAGCAATGTACAAGATAGATTATGAAGTGATATCAAATATTCAATGTAAGGATGTTCAATGATAATTCACAAAGTGTAACATAGAAGAAAGTACTATGAACCACAAGTATGCATAATGATAAGTAAGAACATCCTAAAATGGCCATAGTGTACTCTTATAAAATCTGAATATAAAAGGTGGACACTTTGAAAAGACATATAAATGAGTGGAGGTAAAACATGAATAAGTTTCATCTAACTTCCAAACACTTCTACTTAAGTTAATGCTTGCAATGTGGTAGTCATTGGTGTGGAGCTCTCATTACCCCTATCATAGCATCTTGAATGATTAATGTTTAAAGTGAAAGCAAATATGAGTGGTGTGCTTGACAATGTATTGGCTGAATGTCTCATGTCCCTTGAATACAAGTATCTACACCATGTGTTACTCACTTTGGTCCACAAAGTAAATTCAAATAAAGGTCATTGCAAGTAATAATAGTATCATCAAGAACTGCACTGGGGTACCTCTTGCCCCTTGACATGAACAAGCCCATGTCAAAACAACAAGACAAACAGACAATGAACAATCTCAGCACTCTTTTATTTACTATGGGTATAGCTTTTTATTATGAGGTGCATCACTGAATGAACATTATGGTTATGCTGTAAATTTCCACCATGAATGATGCATGGCTTAGGTTAGCGGCCCAGGCATCTAACCATTTATACAAACTCTTTGAACTTACTAAGTATCCACATTCATTTCACCCATTATAGGCATCCATAAACAAAAATACATGACATCAACTAAATATAAATAAGTGCAATGTTGAAAGCTTGCCATGTGACAGCACATATGGGCTAACTCCCAACCAAAACTATTGTCAAGCCCACAACTTCATAATTTTAATCACAATGGCTCATGCTTATTAAATGCAATAAAAGTAAATTGTGCATCAAGTTCGTGAGAGCTTTTAACCAATTTTCCCACGACAATCAATAACATAAGCATTTAAATTCAGAGGTATAGATAATACAAAATAACATGATAAACAACCTCGGAATAGCATAAAGCTAATAGGTAGATATGGTGGACTCACTGGAAAAACTTTGGTTGAAGATGTTGGAAACAAGTTTTTACTTGTTGGAATTTTTGGGCTAGCAAAAGGGAGAAAGTTGACCGTCTAAATGCATGCATAAGTGTCCATAGAACTAACCAATCCATGTTAAACAAAGTAAAGTAACATTCAGCATCAAAACATGAATAAAAGATAGCTCTTGATAAAACACTTGCAAATTAATATTCATTAAAAACATATGAATCATGCAACTATATATATCTTTTTGAATCAACTCAAACATCCCTTTTCCCATATTTTTAATAGCATCCAACTTAATTCAACCCAAATTTCCAGTAGCTCTCTCATATATAAATGATGGTGGTGGTCTCACAAAATAAAAATCAAACCAAAATAAAAAGCAAACAAAAGACGCTCCAAGTTTATGCGATAAGGTGCATTGATCGAAAAACAGAAGTTAGACGTGTGCAAACCGAGAGTGTGTAGGTCCAGTGGGGTTGTCTTCACATCCCCGAGCTTATGGTATTCACCATCCTTGGATAACTCTTGGTGCATCTCCTCTAATCCCTGTGAAAAAACTTCAAAACACCGTTTCTCCCATTACTTTTCTGTGGGGTGACATTAGTAGTGATAGACAAATAGATTTCTTCCCAACTTAAATATGTCGAAAAATTCTGAAAAAATTTATGCATACAGAGGATGAAAAGTTGCAACTACAGTTTAAATATCAGCTCATTCGGAGTTACAGAATAGGAATGAAAAATCATACCGTGCACAAATTCGTGCTAGAATAAAATCTCCGAATGCAAATAGCAACTTTTTCAAACCAAAATGGGTAAAACTTGGCACTTTATTAAAAATTCCAGAAACAAAACTAAAAACTAAGTCTCTTGTTACAGCAAGAGGACACAAACAAAATCAAAAGTAAAAACAACCGGGTTGCCTCCCGTAAAGCGCTTTCTTTATAGCCATATAGCTATGCTTACTTACTTGTTATCAAGATGGTTGAAGTGAGGTGACTTGGCATCCCCAAGCTTAAATTCTTGTACTTACATGATATATCTAGAGTGAGCCTAGGGGTACATCCCCAAGCTTGAGTGTTTGTCCCTCTTGATCATTGTTCATCACCCTCAACTCTTCCACTTGAAAATTCTCTTTACACAAAACTCATCATAAAACTTGATTAGAGGGGTTAGTGTCTCCATAAATTAAATCCACATAGGTACAGCAAAGACATATCATGAGTTGATTCTAGACATTAGGTAATGTTACTATGGTTATGTACTGCTCTTTGATCAATAGAACCACACAAAACACAAGTAATGAGAGTAATGCAAAATAAAGACAGAATCTGTCAAAAACTGGACAGCCCGTAAAGAGTGAATTTTCAGAGGCACTTACATTGCTCAAATCAGAAAACTTTGAACTAATGAAATGTGTAATAATAACTGAAGATTGCTGTCGTAAAATTTCAGGTCAAAATTCCTTTTCTGTGATTTTATACATTTTTCGCAGTGAAGCTTAGTAATATGTTTTCTGGACAGCAAATCACTATTGTTTGATCCTACCTCTCAAAAGAGGTTATTCTTGCCATAAAGATGAAAAATAAGATACAAAGGTGTTGTTACAGTAGTAAACAAGCACCTTGACTCAAAAACCAAAACTTAAACTGAAGATAAAAGAAATAAAAAAGAAACAAAAAGAACTAAGAAAGAATCAAGAGAAACAAATAAAGAAGAAAGAAAATATTTTTGTTGTTTTTGATTTAGCAAAAGGGCAAAAGAAGAAGCAAATATATACAACATAAACACTCTTTTTATTTGGTTTTAGCTTTGGGAAAAGTTTTAATGATAGAGACTTTGCAACGGTTCCATTGGCATGAACAACACATGTTCAAGGTCGACCCCAACTTCTCCATTACTCATCCTTCTCATTTACTTTGCCAAATTTTATATAAAATGAAAATCTTAAACTAGCAATTAGAAAACAGTAGGTAAAGTTATTTTACATGTTGTAAAGATATAAAGGTGTGCTCAAACCGAATAGGAAATTAAAGCATAAGGAACACACCCCAGAATATTAAACAATTCACTTTTTAGTCTAACTCTCTTCCTATGCATTGGAATCTTGTAAGAAAATAAATCATTGAAACACAAAGCAAGTAGCATAGGAAGATAAAACAAGAGCAATTTCAAGACTTTGAACTTAAAGAGAGGAAACGTAATAATATTGAAATGTTTAGAACCATGTTTTCCCCTCTCATAATAGTTACAAGTAGTGGAACCAAATTTGATAAAACAACTATTAGATTGGTTCAACTTTGCAAACTTAGGAACATATAAAGGATTATTAAAACTATCATGTAAGATATTAGCATGTTTTCCTCTCTCTCATAATAATTGCAAGAAACATCATAAACATGATGGTTGTGGGTGGAATGGTTATTGGTGCAAGATAATTTCAGCCCACATATGTACTTTTCAACATATAAAAGCTTCTCCTCCATGGTGTGAATAGGAGAATCCAAAAATAAAGTAGGACTCTCATAAGTGAGAGTATTGTCACAAGCAGCAAGTATATCATTTTTATCCTCACATAAAGTAGTAACAATTTCTAAACATGGAGGATCATCAATAAGCATAGGTTGATATTCCTCCTCATTATCAGAATCATAAGAACAAAGTTTATCATCAACAAAAATTTTAGTGTTACCCTCGTCCATAGGTGGTGAAGGTGGAAGTTCCTTGTCTTCATTCTCTAGTTGTTCATCATTTTCATCATCTTCTTGGGGTTGCACGGGCATCCCCAAGCTTAGGTCTTTATCCTCTTCTTCACATACTTCCTCTTCCAAGCTTATGTTTTCATCATTCTCTTCCTGAAAAATATTAGTTCTTTCCATGGCAGCAAGAGTTATTTCTTTATATTTAATAACATAAGCATTATCAGAAAAGATTTCTTGGAATTGTTCAAGGAGCATTGAACTTGTTTCTTTAAGATCACGAGCTACCTCACAAGTTTTATATTTCTTATTAATAATTGAATCCACCTCATGAGCTCCCATGAAAGCAACAAATTGGTCATGTAATCTCATGTCAAAGTAATTATTATCCTTCTTATGATATGAGGCAATTATAAAGTTGTTACTACATTTGCATTGAAAATAGAGATGCTTATCGTTTTGTCTTGTGTAGCAAGACATATTATATAACTCACAAAGTCGTTTAGCACTCTCATTTAGCCAGCCAATAAGTTTTCTAAAATTCATCCTTTCTTGAGAAAAGATATAATCAGCTTCTTTTAATAATTCAAGTTCCTCATGTGTATATTCATCCATATTCTCCATAGTAAAAGTATCAATAATTTTTATGTATTTTATGTTTTTATGAAAACTGAAAATAAAACTAAACTAAATGCAAAACTGAAAGTAAATAAATATCTAGTACAAACAAGAATAAATACTTAAGCGCTACTGATACGTCTCAAACGTATCTATAATTTTTGATGTTCCGTGCTTGTTTTATACCAATTGCTACATGTTTTGCATCTACTTTATATCACTTTTATACATTTTTTGGGACTAACCTATTAACAAGATGCCGAAGTGCCAGTTCCTGTTTTCTGCTGTTTTTGTATTCCAGAAAAGCTAGTCTGGAAATATTCTCGGAATTGGACGAAACTTCACGGGGGTCCCTATTTTTCCAGAACTCACCTGACGGAGCAAAGGAGCAACAGAGGAGGGCCACCAGGGCCCCACACGCACCTAGGGCACGGGGCCCCCCTCTGCCGCGCCCTAGGGTGGTGTGGGCCCCTCGGGGGTCTCCAGCCGCCGCCCTTTCGCCTACTTATTCCCCCCGACGCGAAAACCCTAAGTGCCTGAGCAAATATCCACGAAAAGTTCCAGAGACGCCGCCGCCGTCAACCCTAGCTCGGGAGGGTTCAGAACCTCTTCCCGGCACCCTGCCGGAGAGGGGAATCGTCACCGGAGGCTTCTACATCGCCATGCCTGCCTCCGGAGTGATGCGTGAGTAGTTCATCCTTGGACTACGGGTCCATAGCAGTAGCTAGATGGTTGTCTCTCCACTTTGTGCCATCATGTTTAGATCTTGTGAGCTGCCCTACATGATCAAGATCATATTATTGTAATGCTACATGTTGTGTTTGCTGGGATCCGATGAATATTGAATATTATGTCAAGTTGATTATCAATCTATCTTATATGTTATTTAAGATCTTGCATGCTTTCCGTTACTCGTAGATGATTTGGCCAAGTAGATGCTTGTAACTCCAAGAGAGAGTATTTATGCTAGATAGCGGGTTCATGCCTCCGTTTAATCTGGGACAGTGACAGAAAGTTCTAAGGTTGTGGATGTGCTGTTGCCACTAGGGATAACCTAACGATGCTATGTCCACGGGCATATGTGTTTGTTTACATTACGCACTTTACTTAATGCAATTATCCGTTGCTTGCAACTTAATACCAACGGGGGACTCGGATGACAACCCGGCGGTGGATTATTAGTCATAGATGTTGTTGGATAACGGTCTATGTATCTTGTCGTAATGCCCAATTAAATATCATAGTAGTCATCATGTCATGTATATGCATTGTCATGCGCTCACTATTTGTCAATTGCCCAGCTGTAATTTGTTCACCCAACATGTTAGTTATCTTTTATGGAGAGACACCACTAGTGAACTGTGGACCCCGGTCCATTCTTTTACACTGATTAAACCACCACAAACTGCAAACTGTTCCTTTTTCATTCTCTGCAATTTAATACTCATTTTCCACACCATACGTTTAATCCTTTGTTTTCAGCAAGCCGGTGAGATTGACAACCTCACTGTTTCGTTGGGGCAAAGTAGTTTGATTGTGTTTTGTGCAGATTCCACGTTGGTGATCGTGTTGCACCGTGCGAGCCACCAACAACCTTCTGAAGAGTTGCTGCTCCTACTGGTTCGATAACCTTGGTTTCTTTCTGAGTGAAAACTTGCTGCTGAACTGCATCATACCTTCCTCTTGGGGTCTCCCAACGAGCGTGTGATTCACGCCATCAGCTACACTCCCCGGCAACGGCGCCAGAAAATGTCTTGATACCCACAAGTATAGGGGATCGTTGAAATCTTCGATGTGTAAGTATTAGTATCGATCCCACGAGGAGTAGAAGGTATAAGTATTTATCCTCTCAAATAAGAGTGTCACTTCTCTTATTATCTATGCACTAGACAAACTAAAATGATTAAATGATGCAAGTGTTTTTGGGTTTTTGGTGTAGAGTTTGCAATAAAGTAAAAAGCTGAAAATAAAATATGACAAGTGAAAGCTCTCAAAGAGAGAAAGCCCAATCCTCTATGCAGCAAGAGGACAAGCTTAAGTGGGTGTTTCTTATGCGTGGAAAACGTTCCCAAGGGCTACATGGATTTCATGGCATAGATATTTCTAGAACAACAAGGTAAACATTTTGTCAAGTTTTAATCTTCTTTGGACGGAGCCATAATTAGGTGTAGCTAAATAAATATACTAAACCCCTTATGATGGATCTCATGGCCAAGTAAATGACTGCACAAGAGTTATTAAGACATAGAGTCCCACCATAGCCTTAAACTCTAAGGTCCCCGATATAAATCCCCTCCTAATGTAACTTCATGTATCGGTCTCAGGTTTACGTGTCCTCCCAAGTCTCCCTCAATTCATTACACTAGTGTGATAGCACCTTCATGCATTACTCAATATATGGTGCACTTCATACATTGTACATCAAGACAATCATAAAAGATAAAAACTTGACCAAATACTCAATACAAGTTAAGTGAAAATCATTGCCAATCCATCCTATGCCCCCGGGAACATGAGAGAACTACTCACAACAAGGAGACATTACAAAACCAGTGGTGGAGATGATGTTGTTGATGAAGAGAAGCCACAGCCCCGTGGAGAAGATGGTGTCCACGGCGGTGGCGCAGCCGCTTCCTAGGGCGGCGGCTGCCCTAGGGGACGGGAGGCCCCTTCCCCCTTCTTCTTCCTTGGTGATGGTGCAGCAATGGAGGAGCTCCTCCCCCTCCTTGGCGGCTGCCAAGAGGAGGAAAATTCGTGGCTTTTTTGTGGCTTTTTCGACCTAGGGTTTCCTTCTTTATATAGACTCTCGGATTTCCGTCACCACCTATTAGGGTTCCACCAAAACGGGCCTACAGGCCGCGTCCGAACTCCGATTGGGCTGATCTCGGGCTTAAAATCTTCGTATGGAAAATTGTGACAACTTTCTCTTTAATTTGATTTCCATTGGACGCCATCTTCGAGGGTCAAACTGACAATCTCCGTAAAAAGTTCTCAGACAGATTTCAGGAAAGTCCCAATTTGACTCCAACAAGGTTTCCTTTTGTATTTTTGATAATTCCTACAAAACAAATAGGAAAACAAGAAGATTTTGCACTTTGGCAACTATTAGTGGGTTATTCCAATAAATGTCATAATATGATATAAAGTGTGTATAAAACATGTGCCAATTGACATAAAACATGTATGGAACATCAAAAATTATAGATACGTTTGGGACGTATCACTTGTCCTCTAGGCGCTTGAACCAAGGCACTTGTTGCGGCGGTGGGGCAAAGGCAGTAACATCACTCTGAATGTCCTGTATCAACTCTGCCTGTAATACGAAAACAAATTGTTTTAGGTTCGATTATGAAGACATACATTTACAAATATTAGTAAGGTACGTACCGCGTAGTATCTGCTTTCCCCAATAGCCTAAAGTGGGTACATGTCCGTAATAGCAGGAGGTGGCAACTGATCAGGCTGGGACGTGTGCATGATTCTAGCGAAGAAACCCACTGCTTTGTCCGATCAAGCGGCAACAACTACCAGTAAATATTTGACCGGGATTTGGTCCATAACGACTGAATCTTAACAGTCCAGTAATTAGGATCATACCCAAAATTCACCGTCAAATACCACTGGACAACGTTGATTTGCACTTTCTCTGGCTCTGTCAACTGGATCTCCACATTTTGAAATTCACTAAGATCAACCCCTGACTCATTTGCACAGACTGTACCGGCACCATAGTGCACAACAACATCAACCACTTCCATTACCTAAACAAATTTATTCCATCATCAAATACTACAAAGCAGATATATCTAAATAATACGACCATCGAAAAAAATTATGACGACCACCGGTAAAATAAAGACTAATCAAAATATATAACACATCTAACCGATAACATATATCTACACTAATCCTAACACATCCACCGACAAACTATAGGGACATTAACCCTAAAAAATCTAGAGATTAGGATTTACCCTTGACGCGTGCGTAGCTCCCGTTGTCCGGCTTCAATCTAGCACCACCACCGCTGCACCACGCCTCTAGCTTCCTCAGCGCCAGCACACACCACCACTATCCACCATTGTTGATCACCATTGCTCTACCTCCACACCCCCAAACGCCTCCACAAAAAGCTAACCCATCAACAGATCGGGGATGACCCAACCCTCCTCTCCTCTATTTCTTGAATTTGTGGGCTTGTAGGGATTTTTTGGGGGGTAAGATTCGGTGCTATTTTCGTTGGAAACGGAAGAACAGAAGAGGAGAAGGAGCTGCTCGAGTGAAGGATGAAGAAAGAAGGCCGAGCCGGGCGTGACGTCGTTATCTCCCTCCTTTCGGCGGCGCCCGTG
The DNA here is from genome assembly GCA_947311845.1 of Poa pratensis. Lineage (NCBI taxonomy): Eukaryota > Viridiplantae > Streptophyta > Magnoliopsida > Poales > Poaceae > Poa > Poa pratensis. The sequence continues at coordinate 20,730,741 of CAMZMU010000056.1, read as the reverse complement.
CCGAAACAGGTGGGCCACGCCTGCTGCCGCGCCTACGGGCATGCAGATCGTCACGGGCCGTGACGACAGGGCTCTTTCGGCATCGGCCGTGCCGAAAGTGAGCTTTCGTCCTCGCCAGTGCCGAAAGTCCACGGTTTCGGCGCGGGCCGTGACGACACCGCGCTATTTCTCAAAAAAAATTCAAAACACGTGCTAGTTTCCGAATAAATTTTAAAAAAAATATTATTTAAAAAAAAATCATTTTCTTTTGGCACTCTCTTTGATCGATCCCACGCAGCAAGAATTTTTGTATTCCTGCCTCTGTTCATGCATCTACATATAACTTATCTTCATGAAGATTACTTCATTTAAAGTATAATTACGCTGCATTTTTTATAATCTCCCTCATTCTAGTCTTCATGTCTTGATAGTTCAATGTATATGTGTGGTAATTCTGGTTATAGTAGAGAATAAGTTAGACTAATAAAATGTATATGTTAAGAGACCTTCATTTAATACTCTATAGTCATTTTTTTAATTGAAACGCTATGTGAAGATAATATATTATATTACTCCATTTGTCTCGTTCACATTTTATTACTACTTGATATGTTTTTTACGTGACGGACATGGGCGTATTTACCGGGTGGGCAGGGGGCCTGGCCCACCCAGAATTTTCAGATTTTACCCCCCTCCCCCCATATAGGAAGCATACTTTTTTTTGCGAAACACAGTACAACGTAGGCGCTCATATACATGCGCACACACTCACCCAATGAACGCACGCACGCACACTCTACCCCTATAAGCACCTCCGAGAGACCGAGTCGGCGGGTCGAGTCTTGAGATTGACGAAGTCACCACGGGCGCCTCGCTGTCGACGGGAACGTCGCCTCCCACTGAAAAATATTCCGCCTTAAATGAGAAACACCAGCGTCAAACCTGTGGTTTGAACTCTGGTGGGTGGGGGATACAACCACCCTCCTAACCATCTTGTCACAGGCACGTTCTCATATAGGAAGCATACTTGCCTAGTGACATTTATTGAGAGAGAGAAAGAGGTGTTCTTGGAAGTAAGTGAAAATGACATAGTTGAAGCCTTCATGGCAATGCGACGGCATAGAATTCCCAAATGATATTGTTGTAATTGTCTGTTTATGCTATATTTCGTCATGTAAAACTTTTTCATGTGTTTGAACTATTGTATTGGGATCACGCATATTTGAAACATATATATGGAAATATAATGTCATAAATCGATTTGCTATTTATCTTGTTCGTTTGGCAACTTTTAATCGTTGTGCGAAAAAAATATTGGAGAGTGTGCCCACCCTCCATTTTCCTGCATCCCCAGACAAACATGGTATCACTTATGTTATTCGCCCACAGTGAGTAATCTAATCGGTGTCTATTATACTCCCTCCGTTCCTTAAAGTAAGGCATATATTTTTAGTCAATAGTAACTTTGACTGATTTTGTTGATACAATTATGAAAGGTTTTGAATATCAAATCAATATCAATAGACTCACCATAGTATATATTTTCATTGTACGTTTATCAAATTTTATAAATATTCCTATTTTTGTCTATAAGATTAGTCAAAGTTTTATGTTGATTTTTGACTAAAAATATGCGTCTTACTTTACGAAACGGAGGTAGTATATATGTTCTCTTCTCCAAGTTACCTGTCTAGCAAGTTAGCGATCGACTGGCCGCACGAGTGCTTTCACAAGAGTGATTCTTGCGTGTGCTGCTATTGGTGACCTAACCTATTGGACACATCAACTAGAACAAAACAAGCCAAAGCGGAGTTTTGGCTCCCGAGCGCATCGGCTCTCGGTATCAGATCCGTCCGTCTGGTCGTTGTGATCTGTGCGGGGAAAGAGAAAGTGTGGGCCAAAAAGGAAGAAATAGAGATACGGGAGTAGACGAGGCTGAATACGGGGTTGGTAGTGCGTGCAATATAACTATCAAATTCTGTCAGGTCTGACGCCGACCTGATGATGCGTGGCGTACGCGCAGACTACCCCCGGGCCCCGGCCCATCTGACTTGTCTGCTGTGCCGCTTTGGTCTTCTTATCAAGCTTTTCTCATCGCTTATCTGTTCCTGCTATCTCCCCTAATCGATTGCTGACCCGCACCCTCGCTGAAAGTGAAATTGGATGCCGCCGGCAGCCCGGCACCGCCTAAATCCTCGTCATCCTTGAGTCCTTGTCCGCGCCGGGGGCGTCCTCCAGGCTTCCCTCGCAGGCGCGCGACGTGCACGACGCGGCCGGCAGCGTGCTCGCAGTTGCCTCACGAGGCGCTCGCGGTAGAGCCGCGCCATCCTCCTCGGCTCCCAAAGCCAAAGCCAAAGCCGCGCGCACCGCCTGAAAGAATAAACTTCGCAGCCATCGCCGGAGAGTTTGGCGGAGCAGAGAGCACCGCCGCCGTACCGCCCTAGAGGAAGGGTAAGAAGAGAGCGCCATATTCACCACTGTCAAGATCCCGCCGCCACCGGCACCGGCCGAAACCGCCGGCCGAACCGCCCTATCGCGGCGCCCTGCCGCAACTCCCCCTCCGCCGATGCGCCGAGAAAAGAGGATAAGATTGAGAAGAAACGAGGAAGAAGAAAGGAACTGATGTGCACGTGGATGGGGTCCACTCCGGATTAACTCCTACGTGGGTGGGCTTCACGCGAGCTTGACGTGTCGCTGGTGACCCGGTAAAGACTTGCTGCTTCGGCTTTGACTTCCGCGCGTTGGGCCGGAGCCGGTTGTTGCCTTGTTGGTGTGAAGAGAAAATAGGAAATTGTCAGATACTCAGATGTGCACTGTGCTTTGCAGGGATACCATGTGCACTGGTCTGCTCTCTCCTTCGAGTATCAAATCATTTGACAGTTTTTAGTCCAAGCTAGGCTTAATAAGTGCTTAATTTTTGTCAAGGACCAAAATAAATAAATTGATCGAATGTTTTTAGGAAAAGCGGTACATGTAACTGGAATTTACGTAGTCGCCGAACATCTATAATTCTGTCCCAACCATATTACTACTTATAAAAAAAGTATTATACTCGGTACGTGACAATATTATAAAAATGTTCGTAAATATTGCAAAAGATATTTATGGTTTACAACCAATATTTGCACCGTTTGAAAAAGAAGTACATTCGCAGGTTTAAAAGAAATTTCATGGGATCAAAAAATGTTCACGTGTTTAGAAATAAAAAACATATTTAAAGATTTTAAAAACATTTAGTGGATTTTGAAAAAAAAAACATTGATTGATTCAATAAAATATTCACGAGAGATTAAAAAATGTTCACTATTCAAAAAGTGTACACTTGGACTTCGAAAAAAGATCTGTGTGCCACACCCTTTCTATGAAAATCATAACTTTTTTGAAGTTAAATTTTTTCTTAACATTTGGACGACTCATATTTTTTTAACAATTTCCAAACCAATAAATTTCTTTATTTTTACAAAAAATATTTTCAGAATTTTGTCAAACAATCACAAAAAATGGTCGAGTAACCGATTCACAAAATATGACCAAATATGCAGTGTATAAATATTGTATTAGCACTACTAATGGTAGGTAAAGGGTTTGTAACCGATTCAATTATATTTGCGGGATTAATAATCATGTTCACCGTGCGATGACTTTTTATATAAAAATAAAAAATCTAATTCAATTTATATTTCTATGAAAATTGGAACTTTCTTGAAGCTAAGTTTGTGTCTAACATTTGAACGAATCATAATTTTTTCTAACAATTTCCAACCAAATGAGTTTCTATATATTTTTTAAAATATTTCATGAATTTTGTCAAACAATAACCAAAAATGGTCGAGTTGATCAAAATATGAGATGGATCGAAATAACATGCATTGTATTAATGATGTATTAGCACTTCTAATGATTTTTAATTACATGATTAATATTGTATTAGCACCACTTTTCATGCTGTATTAATGTTGTATTAGCACTTCTAATGATTTTTTTCTCGAATCAATATGGTTAATTTTTTTTAACGAAATTTGTTGTAATTTCCGACGAATTTGTTGTAATTTCGGTTGCGAAGGCAATATATTTGCCTCGCATATTTTGGTCGATTTTTTACAACACTCATTTTAAATCAAACTCTTTTAAACTTAACATGTTTAGACAAAATTATGAAATAGTTTCGAGATTTCCAAACTTTCGGAGATTTCGGTGATAACCGAAATTTGAAGTTTTTGGTGAGTCTTGAAAATTTTCTCGTACCAAAATTTCAAACCCTGATAGTTGAGTTCTAAATTCCGTCAATCGTTGCTTAATTTTGTAGAATATTGCAAACAACGGTGGTAATATTAATGGTACAGTAATGCCCATGCTTTAGTTTGTGGATTCGTTATTAATAGCAATGTTCAAGTGCGGTGCATGCAAACTAATACTCACTGTTGCCTGCCACATCCAAACAAGTCCAAGCTTGTGAGTTAATGAGACAGACACATGCAAAGCTAACGTGCAGAGTGTTGACAACGGGACACATGCAGAGGTAACGTGCGAAGTACTAACCCAGCTTTAAATGGTGCTGACACAAAACAGTGCACATATACGATAAATTATACAAGGTAAATACGAAGGAGTCAGGGCTGTGGGATGGCTATCCAGGAAAGACGGAGAGATGGGATAAAGAGAGCAGTGGCTCCCGAGAGCCAAAGCGCATTTTCGAAAACAAGCTAGCTAGTTTTGTGACTTTGTCCCTTACTAGTTGGAATGTACGTGCAACGCACGTCTTCATAAAAAAGGATAATTTACAAGTAGTAAAGAAAATATCAGGGTTGACAAGTCCGGCCGTGGCCGAGAAGCTCTGCAGTTAGTTGGCCGCCTTTTTCTAATTAAGGATCGTTTATTTCAGGCAGTGACAAAATACCTGTAATATCTGTGAAATTGAAAAGCTTTTGCACGTGTGATCCGTGTTTTGACTAATAAGGATATATTTACGAAAACACATGTAAACAAATTAGTAATACAGCTCAGTAATGAATTAATATATATATTCTTGCAAGCATTGATATATTTGTCCCTAAATGTCACTACAAATCATCCAAAATGACAACACATTTTATGATACATCAAATAAGAATTTACAAATAGTTAAATCATGAATATTTTCCATCTATCCCAATTCAAGTTACTAAAACATAATAGTATGTGTCTTAAGAAAAAAAATTGCCGAAAGACTAATAACATATTGAGAAAGACTAATAGGAAGGAGTGAAAGTTGCACTACACGTCAATAGGCAGCAGTTATTCACTTATGGCATCGGCCACCGGCAGATGCATGCTGCTTGGTTCCACTGTGCGTCACGGTATGGTCCAATAAGGATGGCGCTACGATGATTGGGGCCATGAGGACGCAGGCACATGACGCCGTGAAACAGAAGTAAATAAGGGGCAGGACCGATGGGAGCGATCGAGATGCATCAACGCAGTCGGCCTGCTCATCCTGTGCGCGCACGAAGGGGCGTGGAGCATGAGATCGAAGGCGCGGACGACGGGGTCGAGGAGCTCGCCTCAGATTAACAAATCGTTTATTTTTTGCGGTGGCAATCTCTGTAATATTTACGAAAACGAAGAGGTACGATGGCATTAGCAGTATTATGTGATTTGGTGGGAGGGTAATACGGTCAAAAGTGGATTTGTGTTGAGTTGTCAAACATTGGAGCGATCTGAACCGTTGGCCAAATATTGAAGGGCTCAGATTCAATGTATCAACACAAGTTTGCTCTTTTAATAGTAGTATAGATAAAGACATGTACAATGAAACATGCTTAGAGAGGTCCCGAAAATTGTTTTCTAGACAGTAGTGCTTATTTACGCTAGCCAGATATCTGAATAGACACCTTTCCTATGCAAATAATCACCCGTGCTTAAAAAAAGTTCGGTTTATTTTCATAACTACCTCTCTAATTAAGCACCCTCCATTGTACATGGTCTAATCTAATGGAGCTACATGTCTTGTCCTTAAAATAGTGTAGGGTAGACTTTTGTGTGCAACGATCGATTTTATACTACCCTTCTATACCACGTACTTAATTATTTAGCCTTCTCGACACGTAGAATATCTGTAGACTATTATGCATGTAGCAAGTCGTAAGAACAACATTATTGCTATTCAGTCTATTCATGACTAATTGTATATGTATGCACGAAGAATACTTGATTTAGAAGAAACGCCATATGACCGAGCCTGACGGGGGATGTGCATACACATCGTCAAATGGCTACAAAAAAACGTCAAATCATGTTAGCCGTTTCCTGTTCATAATTTAAAACTAATAAGGAGGAACAAGAGTGGAAACGTACGTAGAACAACGCTTCAAGGCCAGGGAAGGACTTCAGCACCCACTTATCGCACATATCGGCTGCCTGGTCATTTGACATGTGGAAAATATATATTTCTCGCCAAGAAGCTTCCACGATAAAATGCACCTAGCTTGAACAAATGAACGCGTTGGCGGAGATGGACGCCCATCGTCGGCTCCGCAAGAATGCCAAATGCGTTGGTGGAGGCCATCGCGTTGTTCGAGCAGGAGGCGGCGGAGAAGAAGGCTGCCAAAACCAATGTGGTATGCCTCGCTAACAAGCGGGCCCACCATCAAACAGCTCGAGGGGCTTCCCACCGGTGACGAAGACAGCTCCTCCTCCGGTGGCAGCTCTTTCTCCGACCCCTACGCCGCCTTCAAATCGCCCCGAACTAAGAGATGACAAGGGGAAGGGCAAGGCTCTGCGTGATGAACTTGTGCTCCTTTGGTCTCATGATGAACTTGTCTGCTTTATGTTAACTAGATGTGAACTTTTCTGATGATGATCTATTTTGATTGCATTTTACGTTTTTAGGTTAATTTTCTACGTTGTGTGAATTTTATGGATTTGAATGGTGAGATTTTTTCGACGAACCAGGGCGGGGAGTTCCCGCATTGTATTATAGAAGAATATAATTAATCCAGTTAATTAGAAAAACCGGACCCAAAATCCATACAAAACACGGTTAAAAATTAGAGAATTGATCGGCTCTTTGTTCGCGCACATGTTTGAATTATCCACGGACATATAGTGAGTCAAATAAGAGAATTGTGGTTGAACATGCTCTTTATACCATTCTGTTGCACAGGGGCTGAAAGCTACTCCGTATGTCCCTCTGTATCCTTTACAAATGCAGACAAATGGCATCGCGTTTGCTTCCGGGGTCTAGCCTTCTTGTTGGAGCTGAAATACACACGTGCTAGCGCCACACTAAACACCAGCTTTCTTCCGCGGATTCGCGCGGGACAATATATATAGTCGCCATCACGATGTGATCCATCGTGGAAGAAGGCAGGTTGACCACACTGCTGCAGGTACACATAACTTTGCAAAGAGTACTGGTCAAATACAGTATACACATCGTGAATTATTAACACGTTCGGTGACGTAACTGAAATGCAGATGCGCGCTTCATTTTCTTAGATTAGACGTTGCTGTTTCGTTAGGCGAGAACTCCTTTGGTTTTTTTTTGACAATCAATACCATATATTATATTATCAAATAGTACATGGTAGAGATACACGAGCTGACTACTGCGATTGCAAAATAACGACTAAATGAGACGAGCAAATCTTTGAGATCTTCAAGCTCTTTCTTTTTCTATGACATAATCTTGTACTTTTCTGAAGGCAGCCGTAGATAAATGACAAATATACCAAACCATATACCTGTGAATACCAACGAAGGTTCTCCCATAATTTTATTTTTGAGCCGCAATGTCAAAGCTTTGTGCATAAAGTAATCAACTAACATCGGAAAGAGTATCAACACTGATATTCCACGGAAAAATAACCAAACAATTTGGTCGACGTCGTTGGGAGCCGAGAGAACGAATCGCCATTGTCGAGGACGTAGTAGCCGGGACAGATATTGCGAGGACAATTCTCCTCGCGGCAACCATGAGAAAAAAAAATCCAAAATCGATCTAGCGAAGCAAGATATGAAGAACCATACCTAGACAAATATAATCTTTCAACACCACCATTGCCGCCGGGAAGAAGGTCTCGTCGTCGAGCCAAGGGCCGAAGATTACTTATTGTAAACGAAACCATCTCCAATGAAAAGAAGATGGCTATCAAAACCCTAATCCAATATATTGAGAAGCACAAATTTTATTGAAAACTGCACTCATAGATCGGGTTTCCCACCCCTCCCGACACCGGTGAGGCCGGCCGGAGGAGGGGGAACCGACCTATGATGTGGTGGCGGCGGCTAGGTCACGAGAGGAGCTCTCATACGGACGAACTTGGTCGCGAAGGAAATATTCCAACTCCTTTGGTTTCTTGACATCCAAGGCGTGATGTAGTGGAATCCTCTTCACGCCTAGCACGAGCTGCTCCCTTTTTTTATATTTGCAAATACGACATGAATATGTGCGCCCGAATTTTCCTCCCCGCTCTGTTTCTTCGCAGCTCACATAGCTAGGCATCCGTCAGCAGATGCTTGGTCTCCAAGGCCCATACTTGGGTCCCAAGGCGCTTAGTTAGGCAGGCTGGTCAACTCGATTATTTAAGCTGATCGGGGCAGCAAGATCGAGTGTCCCGATCCATCCTCCTTCATTGAGGTTATACATATAATACTTCAATAATAAAAATCTGTTGATTCATTTGTAAAAAAAAGGTGGTTGATCACGCTTGTACTCCAGCAGATATCGCAAGTCGCACCACATGCATTGACAGCATGGTAGATGGCAGTTTAAACATGGCGAAGTACCTGCCTGACTAGATAGTGCTGAAGTGTACGGCCTTCCGTGATTCTGCAGCGGTCGCAATCGTGTGGTTGGATTTGACCGTGATACGCGCTGATTAGGGAGGGAGTTTGTTTATTTTTCGTCACGAGACGATCTCCTTCTAGAAGGAACCGCGCGCGCGTATGTAGCTTTTGCTAGCTGTGTGTGTTCTGTTCATGTGCTCGTGGTTGGGAATCTCTTTCTGTTTGTTGTTGGGAACGCGCACGCACGTCATGACGTCACATGGCATATCTTTGCGTTCGAGCTTGGAGCCCAATAAATTTTTTGTTGGATGTCATGTACTCTACGCAGAATCTTCTTTTCCTTCACAAATTATAAGGCACCGACGCATAAAACCGTCAACTGAAAATAGGGTTTGACACAAATTTTTATTATTATGTCGCAACCATGAATTAGGGTTTGACAAATCAAACGGCCGAAGTCATCCTTAATATTCATGTATGCGTGTTAGAAAATTATCTCAAGCCTGACAAGACAAAAAACAAATTGTTGAGAAAACTGACAAAGCCGCAGATAAGGGGACAAGGTCAAGCCCAGTGATGGGCCAAGCGCCCACACATAGTGGCCTAGCCCGGTCGGGTTAACGTGGAATGAAACTAGGGTTGCAGCGCGGCGCCCGAATCCATCCCGCAAAACAGAAAAATATGGAAGCTTGATACTAGTTAATTTGTGCTGGTTTAGTTCAATTTTCATACGGATTCATGGGTACGTGGTTATTGGTTATTCATTCTCGTGGTCATACCCGCTCTACTCGATGGGTATAAAAGTTTTCCATTTACATAACCATGAGTTATTCAATCTTCATGCTTCCTCTACGAAGGGGCAGAGGTAGTGGTTGACCAGCAGGGTCCTGTCCCCACCTAAGAATCTGAAGTCCTTTGTAAATTTCAGATTTTAGAGATTCTTTTTTGGCATTCTCTTTGATCGTCCGCGCTCAACATGAATTTTTTTCATTCCTGCCTTCGCCCCTGGCGCTATGTATAACATATCTGCTTGAAGATCTACTTCATTTAAAGTGCTCCCTCTGATCAGAAATAATTGACATGGAGTTGCCTAAATACGGATGTATCTAGACATGTTTTAATGTGTAGATACATCCGTATTTAGAGAAATCTGTGTCAACCATTTCCGATGAGAGGGAGTATTAATTACGCTACACTTTTATAAACTCCTCATTCTAGTCATAATATTTCGATCTTTCAATGTATATGTGTGGTAAGGCTGGTCATAGTAGACAATAAGTTAGACTAGTAAAATATACTCCCTCCATTCCAAATTAAATGTCTTCCATTTGTCCAAATATAGATGTATCTATACTTGTAACATGTCTAGATACATCCACATGTGGACAAATGGAAGTCAATTAATTTGGAACGGGGGGAGTATATGTTAGAAGACCTTCGTTTATTACTCCGTAGAGTTATTTTTATTGAAAAACGCCATGTGATGATAATATATTATACTACATTTGTCTTGTTCAGATTTTATTGCTTGACATTGTATTTTTACATGACCGACATGTTATCACGTTATTCCCACTGTGAGTAATCTTACCACTGTGTATTATATATGTTCTCTTCCCCAAGTAACTTGGCTAGCAAGCTAGCGACGGATTGGCCTCACGTGCTTTCACAAGAGTGATCCTTATGTGTGCCGCTTTTCTGACCTAACCTTTGTCATTTATACCAGCAATCAGGTGGACACATCAAAGTGGAACAAAACAAGCTAGCTAGTTTTGTCCCTTATAAGTTATAAGGACATCTACAATGAAATATGCTGAGGGAGGTGCGTAAATAATAAAATGGGTTTTTAAGCACTAGTGCTTATTTACACTAGCCAGATGTCAGACTAGACACTTTTCCTATGCAAATAATCATACGGTGCTTGAAAAAAGTTTGTATATTTTCATACACACCTCTCTAAACATCTTCCATTGTACATGTCGTAATAGAGGATAGAGCTAACTACATATACACGCTAAAATGGACATACTACCTTCAGCATGATGTATGGGTTTTGTCCTTAATAGTGTACGATCGATTTTATACTACCATTCTACCACTTACTCATTTATCCTTCTCAACATGTAGAATATCATGTAGCAAGTTGTAAGAACAGCATTATGCTATTCATGATATACTCTGTACTACTCTTTCCGTCCCATATTAGATGACTCACATATATATGGAACTGAGAGAATACATTTGAACAGGCATGCATGCAAGAAGAATGCTTGCATTAGGAGAAACGCCAGCTTGTTAGTGACAGCCTGACAGCAGATGCGCGTACATATCATCAAATGGCTGCAAAAAAACGTCAAATCTTGTTAGCCTTTTCCTAATAATTTAAGGGCTCCTTTGATAGAACTTCATAGGATTTTTAAATGATTTTATCCTATAGAACTTTTTACTACATTAGTCATTTGATTCATATAAGTTGTTCCTATATGAATGTTTCTCATAGAAATCATTGTACTACATCCCATAGGAATTCTACCATTCACTCCAACATTTTTTTACAATTCCTCTACTTTCCCTTTACCATCATACACAATTACTCTTCCAAAAGATTCAATTAGACATGACATTCCATTCATATGGGTTTCTTATTTCTATATTTTTCCTATCCTATGAATTAAAGGACCCCTTGACTGATAAGGGAGAGGAACAAGAGTGAAAACGAAGAACAACGCTTGAACGCCAGGGAAGAATTTTAGCAACCACTTGTGACTTGTCGCACTTATTGGCTGCCTAGTCATTTGACATGTGAGCATGATTCTTATAATCGTATCTACATGTATATATCAAATAGTTATAAGCTGTCACTTTTTTTTACAAAAGTATATTTCTCACGAAGAAGCTTCAAAGACAAAATGGCAAAATGCACCTAGCTTGAACAAATGACCAATGATGTATCGGAGTTTATCTTAGATCCAGATTTTGGATTGCACGATACGCTATTATGTTTACCATTCTATGGCACAAGGGTTGAAAGCTATACAGACAATCGCATCGCATTTGCTTTCGGGGATCTGTTTTTTATATTGATATAGGATAGCCAAACATGGGAGACCGAGGCCAAAAACAAAACAGATCACAACATGCAAATTAGGAAACAATTTCGGCCAAGTGTTTATCACCGGCGAGGATCCAGTTTCTTCCTTCATCCTGAATCTTTTGCATCAAAGCTGATGGCATGGATGAAATATTGTTGAAGACGCGCGCGTTTCTGTCCTTCCAAGTCAACAGGGTGACAGCCGATCTGAACCCTTAGGCCTTGTTTGGTACTAGACTATTTTAGGGGATTGGTGGGGATTATCCCGGTCAAACCCGTGAATCCCCACATATCTCAAAACATCGTTTGGTTCTAGTGTATTGGACATGTATTATCACCACATTTGCCCACAAATCCCTAAACTCTAGTGCATTTTTCTCAATACTCAATCCACTAGGTAGGGGTAGTGGATTGGATCCCCAATCCCCTAGGGGTTTGGGTGAAGTTTGGGGTTTCACCCAATCCACTAGAGGATTATCCCCACCAATCTCCTAAAATACTCTAGTACCAAACAAGTCTTAGGGTGGGCAGTCCGGGATTTGCAATGGCCTGCCAATATTTCAAACGCAAAATCTATTACTTGCCCGGGCACTTTTCTGGTCTTACATCGTGCCCACTTCTCTCTCGCGTTCGATCTGTATCGTGCGGTTCGCTCGAAGTGGGGGTAGCGGCGTACCGCGCGTCGTCGCGACCATGTGCATCTAGAACACCAGTCCCAAGTCCCCATTCCCATCTCGTCTCTTTCCTGCAATCCTCTCCTAGGCTCTCCCTCGTCGGCGGCGATGGAGCGGCGGTCTACAAATACACCACGGAGAATCCGCCGTCGCCTACGCTTCCTCTACCGATCGGGCGGCCGCCGTCTCCCTGCCTGATGGCCACCGCGAAGGAGGCCCCTCCGTTGCTCGGGCCCTCTAGATCGAAGGGTCCAGCCGACGACCCCGTCTCTCCCCTGCCTCCCGCCCCTCCCACTCAGGCCAGCCCTGCTACCGAAGCTGCGGCACCAGCCTCCGTACCTCCACCAACCGCGGTGTGGACGGCCGTATTGCTCCAAATTTGCTCTTTTAGATCGTTTTGTGGTGGGTATTTCTCGGGGATTCCTGCTTAATGCTTTTTTCCCTACTGTGTTTGTCAGGACGAAGGTGGAGGACGGTGATGGGTGCAAGACGTGCAGCTATAAACGAGGCCCGCGAAGCTGTAAGTACACACTATTTTTCCACTGCCCATTGATAATGTCAAATGGTGTGTGTGTCTAATCGTAGAATGCTGGGATTTGTGAGGGAATGAACGTTGCTAAAGTTCTTATTTTTGTTTGCGGTTGTTTTTACGATGCAATTGCCATTTTAATCCGGCACTAGTTCAGTTTGACATCTGCAATGAATCTGGTGGTGACATTGTAGCAAAAACTCTAGTTTTGGTGGCTGACAGTTATGTCACTAGTAGGGAAGTGCCTTTCTGTGGATTCCCTATCTGTGGCGCACCAAACCTACCATGCGCCACAAAACAAGTTCTGTGGCGCACCACTCCGAATGCGCCACAAAATACTGTGGCGCATACGTGCATGCGTGCGCCACAGAAACATGGTGGGTCCCACCACCACAAATATCTGGTGACCTTTTTGTGGCGCATCTGCATTGATGCGCCACAGAAATTATACTTTCTGTGGCGCATCCATGCAGATGCGCCACAAAAATTCGGTGGGCCCCCCTCCAATGATTGCATTGGTAATTTATCTGTGGCGCATTCAGCACTGTGCGCCACAGAAAACATGGTGCGGCCCCACCAATAATTTAAGTGGGCAACATTCTGTGGCGCATTCATTATGGTGCGCCACAGAAAGACATGTTTCTGTGGCGCACCATGATGCATGCGCCACAGAATGTTGCCTCCAGAATGTTGCATGTGTCAAGTGCATGGCTAAGACCCCGCATCTCCAGCTACCAAGGGATCCCGGGTCTTCGAAAACCGTGTTCCCAGGGGCTCGAAGGTGGCTTCGCATGGATCACCCGTGGAGAAAACGCGGTGATTTGTTCAATGGTAAAGACGAGCCCGAAAGAGCCCCGTGCCCGAGGAGCGGCACAGAAATCGACGAGCTTTTGAAAAACTGGAAGGAGTGCCCAGCGCCGGGAAAGAAGCGGCCGAAGGTAGATCCACTGCTGGGTGTATGGAAAGCGAGGTCTGTTTTCCACGACTTGGAGTACTGGAAGGTCCTCAAGACGCCACATAGCCTCGATATGATGCACATTACGAAGAATGTTACCGAGAGTCTGCTTGGCACACTTTGCCACATGTCGGATAAGACCAAGGATGGGACGAAAGCAAGATACGATCTGAAATGGCTTGGCATCAGGAAAGAACTTCAGGCCCCCGATAGTGATGACGACGATGATGATGATGATGATCAGACAGAAGGGACTCAAGGTCGCCGCAAAAGGGCAAAGAAGAACACGGTGATGCTTCCCGCTGCCTGCTTCAGTATGAGTCCGGAGGAGCTCGAGCAGTTTTTCAGGTGCCTTCTAGGAGTCAAAGTTCCTCACGGTTACTCGGGGAAGATAAGCAGATATCTGGATGCAACAAAGAAGAGGTTCACCGGGATGAAGTCTCACGATTGTCACATGCTGATGACACAGATACTTCCCGTTGCGATCCGAGGGTTAATGGATGAGCACGTCCGTGATACGTTGTCTGCCCTTTGCAACTTTATCGACGTCGTCAGCAGGAAGTCGATCGGCGTGAAGCAGCTCGACATGCTTGAGGAAGAGATCGTGGTGATACTATGCGAGCTCGAGATTTACTTCCCGCCCGCATTCATTGATATCTGCGTGCATCTCCTTCTCCATGTCGTTGATGACATCAGGCAGCTCGGTCCGACGTTCCTGCACTACATGATGCCGTTCGAAAGGCAGAACGGTGTCATGAAAGGATACGTTCGCAACAGGGCCCGTCCAGACACAAGCATGGCCAAGGGATTTTTAACCTACGAGTGCATCTCCTTCTGCCAGAATTATCTAAGGACCGAGAACGAGGATGTCGGTCTGCCCACCAGGACACACCTCGGCAAGCTCGATGGAGTTGGTCACCACGACGGCTACCGCTCAATCTTTGTCGGCATTCATGGTAAAAAAGACGACCTCGACAGGGCTCACCGGGTCGCGCTACAACACTTAAAAGTGATTTAATATTTTGTGGAAGAGCACAAAATCTTAATCGAGCAGAATTACGTCGACATGAGACGGCAGAGGAAGAAGGGAGACGTAATCAGAGAGCACAACTCCAGCTTGACGCGTTGGTTCAAGAAAAGGCAACTGCTTGAAGCAGAGAGCAGGAAGCCATCTACGGAAGAGGAAAAACTCATATTCTCCTTATCACAGGGCCCCGGGCAGAACGTAAAGACCTATCAGTCGTACGACATCGGCGGTTTCAGATTCTGCACCGAGGAAAAGGACAGGTATAGCGAATATCAAAACTCAGGAGTAACTATGCTATCCTACGCCGATGACGAGGCTGCTGTCAAGGAAAGATTCTTCGGAAGGATCGAGGAGATATGGGAGCTCAACTACTGTGGAGAGTTGGTGCCAATGTTCCGTGTGAGATGGACCAAGGACGTCGTCAAAGACGACCGGTATTTTACCACCATGGTTATACCTGATGCCAAATCGAAGAACGCCTCCGCAAAAAATGAGCCATGGGTACTCGCTAGCCAAGTTGAGCAATGCTTCTTCATTACCGACCCGTCAAAGCCTAGCCGTGTTGTCGTGAGGAGGGGCAAGAGGAGCATCATCGGAATGGAAGGAGACGCCACCGAGGAAGACTTGGACAACGAGCCAAAGATCGAGGAGGAATTCGACAAGTTCTTCGACATGCCTACTACTAGTACACAAAGAAGGAAGACCTCCCTACCTACTAAAGGTTGTCCGTTCACGCGAAGAAATCTCAAGGTGACCAGCCTAAAGTTTTCAACCGCGAAGAAGGGAAAGAAGAGAAGCTAGCTCGCGGAACCAAGACGAAGAATACTTTTTTGGTGTATTTAATTTGTGTGTGTGTGTGTGAGAGAGAGACAATGGAAGCATATATATGTATGATCATGAATATGTACTAGACAATGCAAGTTTTTTAATATACATTGTGTGTGAGACAATGCAAGTTTTTAAACCAAATTTTAAAGAAAAAAAGTTAAAAAAAAAGTGAGTTTGCCAGGATTCGAACCTGGCTGTCCATTGAATATACATTCTGTGTGAGACCACTGGGCTGTGTTGCTGTTTGTGTCATCAAACAGCAGCACAGCTTTTTAAATTCGTACTAGACAATTCTGTGGCGCACCCACGGGAGGTGCGCCACAGAATCCTGCCTTTCTGTGGCGCAACCCTTAAACGGTGCGCCACAGAATTTGTTGCGCCCACTTACATGTGGGTCCGCCAACGCGCCTCCCTCACATGTGAAACTGCCGCTCGAAATTAAACTGCTAAGTCCTCGCGCGCTCGACGACCACCGCGCCCTCGCCGCCGGCAGCTCCCGCCCGCGCGCTCGACGACCACCGCGTCCTCGCCGCCACTCCACCGCACGCTCGACGACCACCGCGTCCTCGCCGCCACTCCACCGCGTCCTCGCCGCCCCTGGAACACGCCCGACATCCTCGCCACCGGCCCGCCACCTCGACGCCGACGCCGCCGATGCCCTCGACATCCCCTCTCCCTCCCCTCCACCATCCCCTCCCCGAGGTGCTGCTCCTTCCATCCCCTCTCCCTCCCCTCCACACCTGCACACAAGGTGTTTGGTCAAATGCCAAACCCATATTTTTACAGAATTTGATTCATTTGGTTGTTGAGTGCTTGCTGCAAGTAGTTGCTAATGCTTCTAGTTGGTGCTAGTGGTGTTAGGAAAATTTTGGAGACCAAAAAAATTTAAAATTTTGCTAAGTTAAATATGGTCACTGTTTAAACATACCTACAAAAATGCCTTCAATTAAGGTTCTAGATGTATTCAAAAAATTATTTCTGGGGTTAATTATGAAGTACTAACTTAGTACAAGAGATCCATGAGGGTTAATGTGAAATAGGATCAAGATTTGATGCTTTAGAAATGCTCCAAAGTTGGTACTTTTTAAAGGAAATGAAGATATATATGGATGTGAATTTTCTTATTTTTTTTCTTGTGCAGACCACCGGCTTCGACTACATCAACTATCTCCTCAACTACAGTTCCCCCTTTGGTGAGCTATTGGTTAACCCGGTGACCATGTGTTCTGTGCTACCACGACCATCGTGTCGTGGTTGTTTGTGTTCCGACCAGCGTGTCGTGTATGTGGATGTTGCCGGCCGTAGATACCGGCAACATGATTTGTGAAATCTATGCAGGTAACCATGAGGCCCTTGAGTTTGCCGGAACGTCGATTAACTTCCGTTCCGGCAAATTCGGGTACTCCATATGTCCCTTTTTTAGCAAAGGTCATGCCGAATTTTTTCGTGAATTTTGGCATGACTTTGCTAAAAATAGGACATGTGGAGATGTGGATGTGGTATTGTGTTTGTTGTCGGCCGGCAGATGTGGATATGTGTTTGTTGTTGGCCGACCGGAAATGTCTGCAGGTACCCATGAGGCCCTTGAGTTTGCCGGAACGTCGATTAACTTCCGTTCCGGCAAATTCGGGTACTCCATATGTCCCTTTTTTAGCAAAGGTCATGCCGAAATTTTTCGTGAATTTTGGCATGGCTTTGCTAAAAACAAGACATATGGGGTATTGCGACTAATGCATGGGCCGGGTATCTTAGTACTTAATTAAGTGATTTTTTTCTTATATTTGGTGTACTAACTTCGACATTTTTTTCTTATAGGTGAGACGAACATGGCTGACAATAACGAGGCCGGGGGTTCTCGAACAGGAGGCGAGGAACCGATAGAGGAAAATAGTATGATTCAGACGGTCATCGCACAGGCAGTTACAACGACGTTCACGTCGATCTTTACTACCGTCTGTGAGTCTGTCAGGGTTTGGATTGAGGGAGGGAGAAAAGGGCCTCCCCCAGTGATCAGCTTCGGCTCCAACAAGTACTCAATCAATGTGCCTACTACAGAAGATGCACCCCCAGCATCCCCAGAGGTAAAGAAGAAGAAACACAGGAAGAGAAGTAAGCCAGCTCCTAAGACGACTATCCGGGGGTATGAAGACATGGTATCACCCCGTGCGGATGGCTTGAGCCGAGTTCATGAAGCTGATCAACCGATCCTGTCTCGGGAGCTGCTCCACCTCGCAGACGGATGCATGCTCTCTTTGCAAAATGCTATCTTGACGCGAGAGAGCAACCTTCTTAAAGAAGATAATCCAAATTACCCGGTGTTTACTGTCAAGGTGCCAAAAGACTTGGCCGAGTTCGTTCATGAAACCCCCGCGGATCTGTTTTTCATATCGTACGAGGACGTCTTCAGGCTGTTTCACTTTAGACGGCTGGACTATAACTTGGTCCGCCTATACGCGCTCAACCAGGCGATGAGGATTAGGAGAGATAATACCCCGTACATCAAGGTAGTGGATCCCTACTACATGCGTGACAGCCTGCTGGTGGAAGGATCAACGACACGGGCCAAGGCCACGAAGTTCCTCCAGAGAATCATGCTGAACAACAAGGATAAGAACAGCTTTCTTATGCCTTTCTTTTCCGAGTAAGTACACATCCGGTCGCCGCCGTCGTATCTTATGCTTTCTTATAGATTTCTTCCGTTGTTGATCCTTTCCAACATTCCGTTTCAATTGTGTTGAGCAGTGACGAGTACGCAGTACTCATCGTCGTAAGCCCGAGGTGGTCTGCTGCCACTTATTTCGACTCGGGGAGTCTTAAAGACTACACCAGAATAAAGGGTGTTCTCGATGAGGCTCTCGAGGGCTATGCCCAAAAGGGAGGCCACTTCCACAAAGAAAAGAATGGGGAACGTTTAACGAAGGACAACAAACACATTTTCTGGCATGGGACCGGGTTCCATTGCATCAAGCATGCGCCTGGCAGCGTGAAGGATGCCTTCTACGTCCTCCATCACATTAAAGGGCTTGTCCGGGATGTAGAGACAACGAGGTGGCCATCTAGTCTCCAAGAATGGAGCAAAAATGCGGGGGAAATCACCGATTCTAAGCTTAGAGAAGACTTCCATCGCATCCAGAGGCAGTTATCGCTAATCATTTTGGAAGATGTCATGGAAGCATGGGGGTCCTTCACAACGCCAGAGGTAGGATGTATTGTAAAAAAAAGCCTTGCCTCACTCGATAGAAGTGCTTCTTTATTTTCTTTATTATAGACTTATCCACTTAATTAGATGAATAAATCATACTCTATTTATATTATTAATCAAATATATATCCCAATTCATCTCCAGGGTTGTCTAAGTGGGAGATCGAAGAACGCCTAGACAAGCAAAATGACATGAGGACGTGGATGACGAAAGACCGCTATAAACCGTTCCCGGAGCCGATACACCAGAAGGCTCAATCCTACCAGTGGAGCTAGACGTGTTCTCCGTCAGCGACCCAGCAAGAGCCCCAGCAGCGACTCAAGAAGAAGAGACTCCAGCGGCGACTCAAGAAGAGACTCTAGCGGTTCCTCCCGCAGAGACCCTCGACAAGTGGGCTGAGGCTGAGAAGCCAGATTCAGCGTGGGGAGGAACCGCTAGAGTCTCTTCTTGAGTCGCCGCTGGAGTCTCTTCTTCTTGAGTTATTTGCTGTGGGGTCTCTTGCTGGGACGGTGAAATGGCACATCGTTGTATCCATCTCCAGGGTTGCATCAGAGGGAAATCGATGACAACTTTATTTGTACTATGACTTATGTGACATGAGATGAACTTTTGTACAATTAATTTGGCACTTAATTGTCACTATATATGTATGTATCTCGGGTTCTAAGTGGTGATGTACATATTTATCTGTCTGTTTTAATACTGTGTCAAAATATATTACTGTTTCTATTATTTTCTGTAAAAATTCTGTAATATACCTGTATTATTGTCAAATACAGCAAATAATCGATAATACAGCAAATAATATACGGCAAATAATTTAGTGGCGCGCGGTAAATAATTTTGTGGCGCACCATATTCTGTGGCGCACGAACAAAGTGCGCCACAGATACATTATTGTCAAATACAGTAAATAATCGAAATTCTTTCTGTGGAGCATGGAAAATAATTTAGTGGCGCACTCTGGAGGTGCGCCACAGAATTTATAGAAATAATTTTTTTGTGGCGAAAATTCTGTGGCGCACCGACCATGCGCCAGAGAAACAGTTTTTGGTGCGCCACAGAAAGGCACTTCCCTACTAGTGTGTGTTGAAAAAATGCAGCCAATGTAGTCAACTGGATACTGCCTTATAATCAAAATTATATGCCTAGAACTTGTTTTCCCTTGAAACTAGCCCTGAATATTATTTCCATATGTCGCGAGTGTTCGATTGCTCAGTGGTTGTAGTTTTCATTCGGTTACATATGTTGTCTTTTGAAAACCATGGATGTCGTTTTCATTGGATTAGGATGTAATGTTTTTAAACCACGGATGTAGTCTATAAATGAGTGGGGAATTGGGGGAAGTGGTGAGGCAGAGCAGGCGCAGCAATGCCGCGCCGCCTGGGTGCGACCAGGGGTCACCCGTAGCTGCTGCCCGCAGGGACAGCTGCACCGCACGGGCACGAGGCCGGCAGGAGTTCCAGCAGAGCGTTGCAGCCGACTTGATCCCCTTCTCATCTCCAATTGCCCTGCCCAGGTAATCATTTTTGTTTGTTAATTGTTGTTAATTTGTGAGCTTTTTGGGATGTACCTATTGAAGTCTCAGATGTAATTTCAACTTGGTGCATGTACTTTTAATAACTTGTTAATTTCTAAACCTTTCAAGAATGTATATTCCGAGGTCCAGGATGTAGTTTCAGCTTGTTACATGTACTTTAGATACCTTGTTGGTTTCTAAACATTTTCCAGGTGTAGTTTTTTGAAGTCTGTCATGTAGTTTCTGTTGTAGCCCAAACTTTTTGAAATGTACATTGCGATATTAAAGTGCATGTGGTTTCTATAAGGCGTTACTTTTGCAAGGCTGCCACTAAATTAGCGAGACGTCGTTTGCTGTAGTTTTTTCCTTACGAAAATCGTGGATGTAGTTTTCGCATTTGTCTCACCCATGAGTTAGTGTAGTCTGTTGGTTTATAAAATGCATATATATTCTTATAGCTGGCCGGTACTTGCTGAGTTTATCGAGTTCAAGAAGTAATTTTCAGTCTGCGAACATATATTTGGCTGATATTTTTCGAACTATTTCATGGGATGTATCTCAATTCCCGGATATAATTTCAGGTCACGAACTACATGGCTGCCTGGTAGTTTCTGAATTTCGTTGGATTTAGTTGTATCAAGTTTATGATGTAGTTTATCAAGTTTACCGAGTGAGTACATGTAGTTTTATGTGGCTATTTCAGAGGTTTCGTACACTAATAATTTGAGTATCATGTTAATGTAATTCCACTTGTAATTTACTGCCAAGCAGGTCAACATATTTGGATATAGATGTAATTTGCAAAAAAATCTATGTGGGCCTCCGATATTTTGTTGCCAATCTTTCTGTTGGTTGTTAATTGCAGGGAAAATGCTTGCACTTCCAAATGGAGACTTGCAGGGCCAAGAAACATGAGGCATATCTGAATGTAACTTCTACACTTCGCAAAACAGGCCGCGGAATAGATTCCATACAATTGTGACAAAAAAAAGTTGCACACAATAGTGATCAGGTTGTAAGTTTCTACTATATTGGATGCAATCCCGGCGCAAAATGTGTGTGACATGTTTCAAGCGTATAGTCACAAGTGTTCCACGCCTGTAAATTTATTTCCGCTGCATGTGTTGCGTCATGAATAGGCCTTTTTGCCTCCCATGTCAGGTTGAGGAATCACAATGCCTCTTTGTTACATGGGGTGGTAGGAATTTACATGGTACCAGAGTTGTTGGAAGTAATTTTTTCCCGTTAAGGCAAGGTTCTGTTTAATGGAGTCGAGTCATGGACTCATGGCAGTGGCATGCGGCAGGTGGATGGGGGAAACGGTAAGATCAGTAGTTACGGGATCCTAATAGTGGGCTCAAAACCGTACGTGGAGTGTCCAGTCTCGGTCTCGTCTTCTTGTTGGAGCTGAATTACACACGTGCAAGCTCCACACTGAACACCAGCTTTCTTCCGCGGATTGGCAGGACAATATACGATGTGATCCATCGCGGATCAGAAGGGTTGACCACACTGCTGCAGCCTGCAGGTACACAGAACTTTGGAAAGAGTACTGATCATATAAGTACAGCATACACAGCCTGGACGTACGGGGACGTATTTGAGACGCAGATGCGCCATTTTGTTAGATTAGACGTCGCTGTTTTGTTAGGCAGATCGACCTGAACTCCTTTGGTTTCTTGACATCCAAGGCGAAGGCGTGCTCTTCTCTTCATGCCTAGCACTCTGTTCCCGTTTTTTATATTTCCAAATACGACATGAATATTTTCTGTTTCTGCGCAGCTCACCTAGCTAGGCATCAATCAGGCAGATGCTTGGTCTCCAAGGCCCATGCTTCACTGCCAAGGCAGGACGGTCAACTCGAATATTTTGTTCGATCGTCCCGATGCATCCTCCGTCATTGAGATTTAAAATAATCTCAATGCATGGCACCCAGTCCAGTGGTCTGTTAAAACATGGCCAAGTACACTGACCAGATGCTGTTGAACCGTACGGTCTCCCTGGTTGGATTTGACCGTGATACGCGCTGATTAGTAGGAGTAGCTTCATTACGGAGGGAGTTTATTTACTTTTCGTCACGAGACCATCTTCTAGAAGGAACCGCGCGTACGTTAGTAGTAGCTACAATAGCTAGCTGTGTGTGCTCTGTTCATGTGCGAGTGTGTCACGACCATGACTGCTAGCATAGCGCCCGACCAAGGCCCAGCAAGCCCAGCCCAGGAGCGGCCCAAGCCCAGCCTCAAGCAGAGTCAGACACGGCGTCGTCTTCAGCTTCTTAGGCAAGTCGATCACGGCGGTGTAAGCCTGAACAATAATAGAACCTTGTTCCAGTTCCTTGCAAGGAACCCTCTTGCCTGCTTGATTTTTTCTGATCCCTAATTCCGTAGTGCGGTGGGCAGCGGATCTCGATCTGCCGCCGTGATTCCGAGCACGGTTAGATCGGATCTCGATCCGGCGAGCTGGCACCCAAGCGGCCGACGGCGGCGGAACGACAGTTCGCCGAATCCATGGCGACCGCCAACGAGCAAGCTCAGGCCACAAATGAGAAGCTCGATTCGCTCGTGTCCAAGTTCGACAAGCTCTCCGGCTGGATGGATACGGTGGAGACCGCCGTCACGGGCCTCGCCGCCACGGCGGCGACTCTCAAGCTCCACGCCGAGGACACGACAGCGCGGTTGGGCGCCATCGAGTCGCGACCGTCTCCCCAAACCGATTCGCCCGCGACGCTCTCTACAACGTCGCACACGGGCGCGGCGACGCGACGGCCCGAGGGGCACGGCACCGACAACAACGCACGGGGGCACATCAATGAGATCCACGGATCTCAGCGATTACCCCCGGCTAATGGTACGTTGATCCCGCTCAACTACTCACGCAATTATGGGGATGAGGATCAGTACGATCGACCAGTGCATCACTCACGTTATCAATCTACACCTAAAATGGATTTTCCAAAGTTTGATGGGACGGATCCATCTGTTTGGAAGGATAATTATGAGATGTACTTTGAGATTTATGGCTTTTCTGAAACCATGAAAGTTAAATTTGCTATGCTCAATTTCGTGGGGAACGCAGCTCTCTGGCTGAAAACCCTACAATCGAAGCACCAAATTGTGCTCTGGCATGACTTGTATCTTCCAGTGGAGGCTTACTGGGGAAAGAACAAGTTTAATCTCTACATGCGACAGATTTTAGCTCTTAAGCAAGTAGACACTGTAGAGGCTTATACTGGAAAATTTAAACACCTGCAACACCAAATTTTGCAGCATGATCCTAGCACTAGTGATGTGTTCTTTGTAGAGCGATACATTGCTGGATTATCTGATGATCTTCGTTCAGCTGTCTTGTTACACCTACCTGTGGATGTGGATACTGCTAGTCTTCTTGCCCAATTGCAGGAAACGGAGCAGGAAGCTATGCGACAACAACACTCTTGTCGCTCGCAGTCGCGCTCAACTTATCGTGCGTACACTGCTCCCGACAAGGCCAAGCCCACATCTCGTACTGAAGACAGTAAGAAGGGAGATGCTCCTCGTTGGGATGCCAAGCTTGAGGAGCTCCGCTCGTTCCGCAAGGCCAAGGGGTTATGTTTCACGTGTGGTGATAAATGGAGTCGCACACACAAATGCCCAGCGCAAGTGCCATTACATGTACTTGAAGAATTGCTGGATGTGCTCCCTATGGCTGATGACAAAGGAGGTGATCACCCAGGCGATGCCAATTCTAATGAAGATCTCATGTGTGTTGATCTTGCGGCGGCGTCATCGACCTCCCCGGCACACCGTCGCACGATATGTCTCCATGGCAAGGTGGGATCACATGAAATCCTTATCCTGGTAGATTCTAGCAGCGGAGCTACGTTCGTTGATGCTGCACTGGTGGCAAAACTCAATGCACCCACAGAGCAGTGCGAGCCATCCAGGTTTGTGGTTGCTAATGGGGAAATTATGACTACTGGCCGTCAAGTGCGACAATGGCCGTGGAGTGTACAAGGTCATGAGTTTGTCCAAGATATGAAAATCCTGCCACTAACCACTCATGATATCATTTTGGGAGGTGACTGGCTAGAGGAGCACAGCCCGATGTGGGTGCACTGGCGTTAGCGACGCATGTGTTTTACACATGCTGGAAAGGAAATCACTCCGCAAGGGATTCAAGATGATGCAGCTGTTGGAAAACCTATGACACCTGGTGAATTTCGTGGGTTACTTCGAAGAGGAGCAGTGGCGCAATGTGTTCAAGTATTACCTATCCATCAAGGTGGCAGTCTTCACAGTCTAGACCAATTGCCAGGGGACAAGTTACCTTCTGAATTGGAGGAACTGCTGCAGGAGTTTGAGCCACTGTTTGGGCCAGTGGAAACTTTGCCACCCAGGCGATAACAGGACCACAAAATACCTCTGGTCCCAGGTGCTCAACCTGTCAATGTCAGACCTTACAGATATGCACCATATCAGAAGGATGAAATCGAGCGGCAGATACACAAGCTGCTCGAGCAAGGTATCATTCGAGAAAGTACCAGCCCGTTTGCCTCACCAGTATTGTTGGTTCGCAAAAAAGATGGGGAGTGGCGTTTCTGCATTGATTATCGTCAGCTAAACTCCTTAGCTGTCAAACACAAGCAACCAATGCCAGTGGTTGAGGAGCTCCTGGATGAGTTAGCTGGCGCCCGATGGTTTACAAAACTGGACTTGTCTTCTGGTTACCATCAACTACGAGTGGCTGAAGGGGAAGAGTACAAGACATCATTTCGTACACATCAGGGGCTTTACGAATTTCTGGTCATGCCATTTGGGCTTACAAATGCCCCAGCCACATTCCAAAATGTAATGAACACAATATTTGCTGATCTACTAAGGAAAGGGGTCCTGGTCTTCATGGATGATATACTCATCTACACCGAAACCCTGCAACAGCATACAAAGCTCCTAAAGGAAGTCTTGCAGATTCTAGCAACCAACAAGTTCACTCTCAAGAAATCTAAGTGTCTGTTTGCCCAGCAAAACCTAGAATACCTGGGTCACATCATTGGCACCGTAGGGGTGGCCACTGACCCTTCCAAAGTAAAAGCAGTACAAGACTGGCCTCGACCACTGTCGCTCAAAGAATTGCGAGGGATTCTAGGGCTGACAGGCTATTACTGGCGTTTTATTGAGAATTACGGCATCATATGCCATCCTCTGACACAGCTGTTACGCAAGGGAGTAGTGTTTCAGTGGACTCCTGCTGCTGAGGAATCTTTCCAAACACTGAAGAGAGCGCTAACTACGGCCCCTGTGCTCGCCCTACCAGATTTTGCTCAACCTTTTGTCATCGAAACAGATGTGTGCCAGTACGGTGTAGGGGCAGTTTTGATGCAGCAGGGCCATCCTATAGCCTATCTCAGCAAGGCTCTCAGCCCACGAAACCAAGCACTGTCAACATACGAGAAGGAGTGCCTTGCCATTCTCATGGCTGTTGATAAATGACGCCCATATTTGCAACAGCAGCAGTTCACCATTCGCACTGACCAAAAGAGTCTCTTGCACTTAACTGAACAACGTCTTGGCACGGGCATTCAGCACAAAGCTTTTGTCAAACTCATGGGTCTTCGATACACCATACAGTACAAGAAGGGTATTACAAATGCAGTTGCCGATGCTCTGTCCATCCAGATCTCATGGCCATTTCCTCAGCGGTACCATCATGGTTGGACAAGTTAGTGTCGGGATACATGGATGACTCCGATACAAAACAACTATGGACTGAACTGAGTGTTTCAGGCACAAATAAGGAAGGATTTTCCTTAGACAAAGGCGTCATTCGACGACATGGCAGAATCTGGGTGGGTGGTAATTCATTAGCTCAGCAACACATCCTGCAAGCCCTTCATGATAGTGGAATAGGAGGCCATTCCGGCGTTCTCGCTACATATCAACGTGTCAAGAAGTTTTTTGCTTGGCCACATCTCAAACAGACAGTGGAAATTTTTGTTCAAAACTGTGACACTTGTTAGCGAGCAAAGTCCGAGCACACAAAACTGCCAGGTCTGCTGCAACCTCTCCCAGTCCCACCAGAGGCATGGCACACTATCAGTCTTGATTTCGTGGAAGGCCTACCTAAGTCCAATGGGTACGATGTGATTCTGGTGGTGGTGGATAAATTGACAAAATATGGTCATTTTATCCCGTTGAAGCATCCATTCACTGCAGTCCAAGTGGCCGAGAGTTTTGTCAACAACATCTATAAACTCCATAGCTTACCACAGTGCATCATTTCAGATCGTGACAAGATCTTCACGAGTAATTTTTGGCAAGAGCTATTTCGCCTCACTGACACTCAGTTGCTTATGAGCTCTGCCTATCACCCTCAAACGGACGGCCAGACAGAGCGCTTAAACCAATGTCTGGAAGCATTCTTGAGATGCACGGTTCACGCCTGCCCCACGAAATGGTTCAAATGGCTCCCGTTGGCTGAATTTTGGTATAATACATCTTTTCATTCTGCTCTTGGCCGTGCTCCGTTTGAAGCTCTGTATGGACACCCTCTTCGCCATTTTGGCATCTCTGCTGCCGCTACGTGTGCAGTGCCGGACCTGGAGCACTGGCTGCAGAAACGCGAGCTCATGACTTCGCTGTTGCGCCAACATTTGCTGCGTGCACAACAGCGATGAAGAAACAAGCAGATAAACACCGTTCTGAGCGCAGTTTCTCTGTTGGTGATCAAGTGTTTCTCAAACTCCAGCCCTATGTGCAGACCTCTCTGGCACCGCGCAGCAGTCAGAAACTGGCATTCAAGTTTTTTGGACCTTACACAATCCTTGCTCGTGTGGGGGTTGTCGCATACAAACTGGATTTGCCACCAACCAGCAAAATCCACAATGTGGTCCATGTCTCCCAATTGAAACAGCGTCTGCCAGCAGCACAAAAGGTGAGTGATGACATAGCTCTCCTCTGTCTTGATGATTTTGCTGTCTTGCAGCCGGCCAAAGTGCTTGATCGCCGATGCATTTGGCGTGGAGGCGCTCGGGTGAACCGAGTTCTGGTACAATGGCATGGTCTTCCTGCTTCATCGATCACCTGGGAGGATGCAGCAGCGATGGAACAACGTTTTCCTGGAGCACTGGCTTGGGGTCAAGCCAGTTCTCAAGGAGGGAGGGATGTCACGACCATGACTGCTAGCACCCGACCAAGGCCCAGCAAGCCCAGCCCAGGAGCGGCCCAAGCCCAGCCTCAAGCAGAGTTAGACATGGCGTCGTCTTCAGCTTCTTAGGCTAGTCGATCATGGCGGTGTAAGCCTGAACAATAATAGAACCTTGTTCCAGTTCCTTGCAAGGAACCTCGAGATCGATCGATCCTTGTATCCAATCCCTCTGTAATTCGCTGCTAAACTCTGAATTCCCAATATACAACCTACTTCGTCCGTAACAGAGTGGTTATTCGCTGGTGGTTGGAATCTCTTTCTGTTTCTTGTTGGGAACGCGCACGCACGTCATGACGTCACATGGCATACCTTTGCGCTCGAGCTTGGAGCCCAATAATTTTTTTGTTGGATGTCATGTACTCTACGCCATAATCTTCTTTTCCTTCACAAATTAAGGCACCGACGCATATACCCGTCAACTGAGAATAGGGGTTTGACACCAATTTTTATTATCATACAGAAACCATGAATTAGGGTTTCAAAAATCAAACGATCGAAGTCATCCTTAATATTCATGTATGCGTGTTAGAAAATTATCTCAAGCCTGACAAGACAAAAAAAAAAACAAATTGTTGAGAAAACTGACAAAGCCGCAGATAAGCGGACAAGGTCAAGCCCAGTGATGGGCCAAGCGCCCACACATAGTGGCCTAGACCGGCCAGGTTAACGTGGAATGAAACTAGGGTTGCAGCGCGGCGCCCGAATCCATCCAGCAAAACAAAAATATATGGAAGCTTGGTACTAGTTAATTTGTGCTGGTTTAGTTCAATTTGTGCTCTGAGCAACCTTCGACGGACTTTCGCGCCTGACACCCTAAATGAAACACCCCAGTAGCGGATGAGTTTTTTTTACATGAGTAACGGATGACCTGGATAGGCAGAATTGCCAGTAGTCCATCTGCGTCGGATATAAATGTGTAGCAAGAACCGTGGATTATTGACTATTGGCGTTGGCTGTTTGGCCGAATGGATCGAGCAGCGCAGGTTTCTCTGCAGCGTTTGTTTGTAACCTCTAATAATTGATTGTATAGGAGTACTAACAATACTCAAGGAAAGGAATGATAATAAGTACTAAAACATTTGTATTTAATGGAAGGTATAAATTTAGAAATGACAATTCATAAAATGGAAGAGTGGAAGCCACTTGAAATTTTAATTTGAAGGAATTGTGCGTCCCACCTTGTCCAAAGTTTTAATAGAATATTGTCTAAGCTTATATGAACGTTCCATTCAGTGTGCACTATATGATTAAGTTATTATAGAATGTATAGTGCAATGTATTTATTGTACTTTATATTTGTCGTGCAACGCACGTGCATTGTTACTAGGTAATGAAAATGGCAATTGTTTTGTCGGAAAGTGTCTTTTACTCCTGGGCCTAGGTAATGAAAATGGCAATTGTTTTGCCGGAAAGTGCCTTTTACTCCGGGCACTAGTGCTCCTGCCATTTAAAAAAATTCAAAAATGGTATTATAATGGGCCAAGCGCCCAGCCGCCCACACATAGTGGCCTAGCCCGGCCAGGTTAACGTGTAATGAAACTAGGGTTGCAGCGGCGCCCGAATCCATCGCGCAAAACATAAGAAAAAAAACGGAATCTTAGTACTCATTAATTTGTGGTGGTTTACATGGCATATGTGGTGAGCAACCCAAACAAAATCAATAATTTGTGGTGGTTTAGCTCAATTTGTGTTGTGAGCTATCTTTGCGGGATTTTGGCGGAACGCCGCCTGACACCCTAAATGAAACCCCCAAGTAGCGGATGAGTTTTTTTTTACATGAGTAGCGGATGAGCTGGATACACGTGATTGCCAGTAGTCCAGCTACTTGGGGGATGTGTAGCAAGAACTGTGGATCATCGGCTATTAGCATTGGTTGTTTGGCCGATTGGATCGAGCAGCGCAGGTTTCTCTGAGGCGTTTGTGAAGGGGTTCGTAGCAGAAAACAATAATTTTTCTAATTATCGCAACACCAAAAACTAGCCAAGGATCTATCTATCTAGTAATGCGGTAATGGAGGAGATATCGGTAACATACCCTTGTAGACCGATAGCGGGGATTACGCTCCCGCAACAAGTGTTGTCGATGAAGACGACGTAGCCGACCTCGAGGTCGCGAAGAACTAGGCGCGACGAAGACGAAGGCGAAGGTGGCACGACGATGAAGCCCTGGCACCACGACTGTGGTGCCTCCGAGTACTCGCACATGTGCGAAGCTTGACGATGACTCCCGGGCTCTCCGATCCAGCCGAGATAGCGGAAGTAGAACTTTTGGGTGGAATTCCACAGCACGACGGCGTACTGAGATATAGATTTCTCACGCGCGCGTAGTCCTTACAAGGGGACCACGCGCAACGGGAGGTGGAGAGAGGGTGGAAGTGGGCGGAGGGGCATCTTCGGCCAATAGGAATAATTCCTGAATTTATTGTGTATTTTCCAATTAATATGCCCCACTATTTATTAGGGGAGAGGGGGTGTCCCTCTCCCTTGCTAACCCATGTGGGACTAAAGGAGGAGGGGGGAGGTGGTGCGGCTGGCTATGGGCCCCATGTGGCCCAGCCGCCCCACCCTCCCAAGAGGGTTCGGCCCCCTAGTGGGCTTTCCCTACGGGGTTTTGGCCCATTGGGTGGGCTGCCCCATTTTTCCTCTTTTAATTAATATTAAATTAATATTTAAATATATATAATTCATAATTAAATATATTTGCATATTATTTAATCTCCCGTGACTCCGCAACAACTTCCGGACCACTCCGAACTTCCTTCGGTCTTCCCCGGAACCCTTCCGATTCCACCGGAACCTTTCCGGTTTATTTTCTCTCTCTATTTCTATTATTCCGATAATTCCAAAACGATATCCGAGCGTCGTCAAGACCTTAAGTGTGTTACCCTATGGTTCGGAAATACTCCAGACATGGTCGAGACCCTCGCTCGCCAATGACCGTCAGGGAGACCTGGATGGCTATCACGGCCCATGTGCATTCCAGAATAATCGTCGTTGAACCGTTAACATGATATTTATTCCTTTTGTTCCTTCGATACTACCCTCGTCCGAGATACGATCGTCAACATCCTATGTTGTGTTTTATCCCGTTACCGACAAGGGTTACTTAACTCGTTCCGTGATATTACATCCCAATGACCTAGTCATATGCTGCGCAGCTTTATAGATGTAATCTCACCGAGTGGGCTCAGAGTATCTTCCATCACACGGATGAACAAATCCCGCTCTTGATCACTCTCCTCGACTACTTCCTTCGGATACCCGAAAGGGACACCTTTATTGTTACGCTAGATAAGACATAACGTTTGATGCAATCAAAGCATCTTCCAGAAGCAACGATTTGATATGATCTCATGGTCTGAGGAATAAGCTATCATATTACTTCCTATTGCAATAATGAACTTCTGTGATACGATCCTCTTGCAATACTTTGGTGGGTATGTCCATCATTTTATTCTACTAATAAAATGAATTCATCATCAACTGTTATGAATCAGCATGACCGGGAAATCTCGATCATCCGTTGACTGATGAACTAGTTTATATAGAGGCTTACTAGGGACCCTTGTTTGTTTACATACCACACGTGTATTAACAATTCCGATTAATACAGTTATAGCACGGTATAAAACTTATTATAAATTAATGAGATAATGCGATAAATACTTAATATTTATTTGCCTCTAGGGCATATCTCCTTCAGTCTCCACTTGCACTAGAGTACAAATAAACCAGCTGCATTTTACTTTTAATCATAACACCTTATCTTATAAGCGTTTTATGATGATGCTTGCTTGTGGAAGAGTTTTCCTTTAACGGCCTGTACCATACTGAACCGTCCATTCTTTGCGATTCATTGATGTCACCTTGTTTAATATCAATCCGTTATCTAGATAACTTATATACATATTTGATGACTAAGTGAGACTGTCGTTTCCCTGCGCGTACTCTGATTCTCAATCAGCTACATTCACCAGGAAACCACTTAGTTAGAGAACACATTTTTCTCTACCAATCTTACATGTATAATTTCATAGTATCTATATACCTTTCATACCTATGTAGATTCTGACATTCCATTGTCAGTCTAGTGCCTAAATACTTCCCACGACATTTTGGTCCTTTTAATCATCCAGTTTGATGTTAACACAACACTTGTTGAGTTCTCCATCCTTGTGGACTCGAAATTCTTTATCCTTGGTTTTCTTAAACAATAAAGATTTTACTTATAGTGAATTCATAAAATTCACCTTAGTACTTGTTCTTCTTATAAGAACATGGGTCACATTATGTCGAGCACATAATATGGTTTTATACGATGCCAGTTAATATCGGTATAAAAGAGGCAACATATCTCACAACCACTATTATCGTGTAGAAATCCACTAAATGTTTTAACTAGATTTTTCAAGGACTTTTCCTTGATTTATTCCATTCTGACCTTTCAGAATCTAATCTAATAAACATCTCGACCTTTCATTTAAAACTTCCTGATCTATCCAAATAGATTACCAACGTTTTAAATCACACACAACTTCATCGTAATTCTATAATCATATTAATTAATTCTAATTTAACTAGTACTTCCATTATATGTCATTTACACATAAGGACATTTATTAAGCTCCCACTCAAAATGTCAATCACATTTGAGACTATTCAGCTCATCTAGCTCCCACTCAAAAACATGTCTCTTACATATTAGATTTGGTAAGCTAATTTGACTCCCACTTAAATTATATAAACATAATTTCTTTCGATATTTTGGTCAATACAAAATCATTGATCATTTATCAATTCGAAATCCAACATACGAAGTATTAGCACTTTGCTAACACAGACTCAAGCATGTCTACATTTGTGTAGTCAAACCTTTTGATTTTGTCCAAGACATTCTTTATGACAAAATTAGCTTTATGTCCTTTCCATAGTTTCATTCCTTTCATATAACCTTTTATATAAAGATTAAGTAACCATTTTACTTAATAAGATTCAAATAACAATTATCTTTGTAATCTTAAATGTAACTTAGGATTTACAATTCTTAATTGTTTCTCGTATTTGGTATCATCTAATTTCTTTGTAGTTCGTAGATGTATTTCGTTCTGGCAACAAAATCATTTAATCAAGAATATCAATTTGTGACTTGACAAAATATTCTTGATTCGTACCATCTTTACAAAAAGCTCCTCATGAAACATATGATCTTTATCATCATTTTCATTTCCTTTCGTAGAGTTTTGTTTCCGAAACATATTCCGTCACATTACTCCATACTTCATAGGAATAAGGTCAATTACCTTTATTTAAGCTTTTGCACTATTCCATTAACTTTTCGTTCGAAAAACTTATTTTCCGAAATTACCAAGACAACAATACTAGTTTTGCTTTTATTAGTATTTTGGTTTATGGAATATATTTTCATACCTTTTATGAATATTCTACAAAGAATTATTCGTGTACAGTTTTATATTATCATATAATCCTATAAACCACGAACTGAAAATATTGTCGTGTTACACGAATTTTGGATGAGAAAACAATTTTCTAAATGGGGCGTTTTACTAAAACTACTCTAAATAATATTTAACTTTTAAGAGATACTTTTAAGACCATACTTTATCAAAATAGAGTATGATTATAATATTTATACAAATCAACACGATTGATGTGTATTCGATTATTATAATTTGTGGAACAATATTTCACAAGTCTTTATGCTAAAACCATAACCCAAAATCATCGTCTTATTTGATCAAATCACAATGACCCGATTTAGTATCCACCTTTTTCTCTAAAAATCCCTTTGATCTTTTATCAAACAATTTCAGATTAATGTCTCTTTTAGTAAATACATTTTATTTACTTAGAGTCATTTTAAAGGTTCCGATAATAATGATATTCACCATATTGATTTAATTATCATCGTGTATGATTTTCAATCAACTTTTCTTATACATTGACATATCAATGTTTTGGATATTTTTAATCATCACGTCTCATTTAGACATTGGCTCAATTTTAATAGATCGAAGTATCTATAAATAATGCCAACATGATTAACAATTCGGTGGTGTTGTTTCTAACAATAACATCATTTTTGACTTTGGATTTTATTTTAGTATTCCTGTTTTATAAATGTCCAACTTATTATCATCGGGATTATAACGTGAATAACTTATTTGTAACCGAAACATGATCATAAGAAGAATTTATCCATAATAAAAACAACTGGCTTGTTCCATTACATATATGAATAATGTGTTGCAAGATGCAAAACACACTAATTAAGATCATTCTCAAAACGATTACAAAATCTCTTATTCTAAAATACTAATCCGAAATAATAAATGTAGAAGGTAAAACGCCATTGGCCATCAACTATCTTGCTTGCCATCACTTGTTCACCATCACATTGTCCCTCTCCATATCCTTGTAAGAATTAGGTCCTGTTTTCATAAAACAGAATAAGTATCAGATACTTTTCAACAAGTATTTTGAAAAACAATACATTTATAAATCTGTATATCAAATATACCGTATGGGTCGATGATCTCCGCTTCAATAGGATCCACTTTTACGTTCCTGAACTGGCTTATAAATTGATAAAGAGTAAGCGACTCACTCTTCACAACATAGCCACGGACATGCTCCTCATAGCTGGGAGGAAGAGAACGTAACACAATAGTGATCGCAAAAGCATCCGCCATCCAGTAGTCATAGACATTCGTGAGACTCAAGAATATGTCGTACATCTTGCCCAAATGAGTTTCCAAGCAGGTGTGTCTTCCATCTTGAGTGAAAGAAACTCATCCAGCTGCTTAAACTGCTCAATTTTCATCTGGTCTATGAAATGGGCCTTGAGTGCATCTATCATCACAAAAGGTTCCATGTCTTGAAACTGTGCTTTCAATTCAGCTCCATGTGAGACATAGTGATCTGGACACTTATGAAAATATCACGACGCTGGCGAAAAGCCTCATCATCTTCTTCGCTTGCGGAATCATCCGCGCATCTCCTAGAAATTTTCTATTACATAGAGTATGTTGTTGTGTGAGAGAATTCCCCTTAATTTCTCGTACCAGTCGATGAAGTTGGACCCATCGGCCAAAAGTTGCCGATCTCTAAGGAAGTAACCAAAATAGAAATTGTCGCTGGGATAGAACACCATCTACAGAAATAGTCGCAAAGATAATAAGGCTAAGTTTATAAAATATGAGCTTAGTTTATAATCAAATTATCAAACATACTCCACTAAGATAATCATCCCTAAAATCATTCAGCGATTACACGATCCCAATTCACTATACCACCCCCGATCGTCATGGCCGGCAGCATAGTTGCAAGGGTGGACATTCATGTGACTCATGCTCGATCTTTCGATCTTCACGTGTTTCGAGGCTATGTCTATACATACTAGGCTCGCCAATTAAAACCTTAGTGTATTGCTTGTGCAACGTGGCTTACACCCACGGTATGCGAACGCAGATACGTCTGACACCCGATCGTCACGGCCTGCCTCGTAACGGAGAACTTTCGGTGGTGCACACTAAGGGAGAACACAACTTTGGTATTTTATTTAGGGATCATCCTATTATAGCTACCGTCGTATATCTAATATATAAGCAATCAATAGGATATATACACAACAAAACAATATCAAATAATGAAATGAAGTGCGATATGACATGGCCTTGCGCCTTGATCTTCATGGCGCGCCCCGGCAGGGCTCCGAGTCCGCGGCGCCTCCTTTTGCCTTCGATAAGTTGAACAGTTCATAATTCTTACCGTAACCATGTCATATTAAAATGCCCCCTGCAAAATAAAGTTAGACGCTTGATGCATGTAAAATGCATACATGAACTTTGCATTATTTTACTTATATTCCAGTCATATTTGCATCATATAAGGGTTATATCACTGTTTTATAATGATTTTGGGAATATTTGGTATGTTTCCTATTTTTATGGAATTAACCCTGCACAGTCAGAAAACCCTGTTTTCTATATTTTAATGTTTCGGGGACCCAAACGACGTCCAAATGACCTAATATTTTACGGACATCAGTTTTTGGAAGGAACAAAGCGTAGGAGCCAAGGAAGCGCACGAAATGAAGTCGGAGGCCGAAGTTGAGTGGGCCCACGCGGCCAGGTACCTGGCCCGCGTGGGACCCCCTCTTTTGGGCCTCGGAGCTCCGTTGACGTCGATCTTTCCTCCACCGACTCGGTTTTGACCTAAAACCGACTATAAAAATAGCCCCCCAACGTTCTCTGGAAGGAGCACCGCAGAAACACAGAAACACCGAAACAGAGACCTGGAGTTGCAGATTGGAGGGGGAAAACTCCGGCGGGGCGCTGCCGGTGTGGTCTCCATCTCCTTCAATAACTTCTCCACCGTCTCCATGATGAAGAGGGAGTAGTCCACCCCTGGACTATGGGTTTGTGGAAGTAACTTATGTATCTCTTCTCTCTTGAGCTTCACTAATTAGTACCGTATGAGCTGCTGAACATGATTACGGTCATCTATGTAATACCTTTGTGGTGGATCTTTTTATGAGTTAATATATGTTTGAGATTGCAATGGTTTTGTTCCAGTTATGAAAGTAGATGCATATTATGTACCCCGTTCTTATTTACTTGTCATGATCAAGCATGTTTATGAGAGCGTGTGAGGGGGAACGTGTGCATTAGTTGGAGTAACGGGGGGTGGCTAGAAAGTTCTGCGATCCACTTGGGTATCTCTACCTTACTTTGTTGCCTCACTCGGGATAAAAAGAAATACCATGCTACCGGAGGTGTGGGTGTGACCATTGCCACTTCCTCCATGACTAGATCTAGCATGTTCTTATTTTAACTTCATGTCACGATACTTATTGCTATACTCTGAGTTATCTTAATTACTGAGGTGTTATGATTTAGTTCGCATCTTGGTGGAGTATAAGAGAGACTAATAACCAAAAGGTCTCTATGTTAGGACGTGATGCCCATATAATTATAACTTGTCATTAAACTGTTGTGTTGCAATCTCATATGTCAATTCTAGTGTTCCATTGTCTACCACTTTATTAAAGAGAGAGTGCATTTGTGAAACCATGAACCCCGGTCCATTTTTAATTATAAGAAACACCTTTCCAACCACTTTTACCACTTTTCCATTTTCTGCCATTTAAAAATCCGAAAATACAAAAACATTTTTACATCTTGCATTCATCATATAAAACCCAAAAATATCATTTATCATTGCTACCACCATCCTTGCATATTTATTTACCA
Source organism: Poa pratensis (assembly GCA_947311845.1). Classification (NCBI taxonomy): domain Eukaryota; kingdom Viridiplantae; phylum Streptophyta; class Magnoliopsida; order Poales; family Poaceae; genus Poa; species Poa pratensis. Next base: position 20,693,718 of record CAMZMU010000056.1, on the reverse strand, counting down.
CCACTGCATATTTATTTCTTGTTTGCATTGCATATTATCTTGATATCATTCTAAAAACCTTGTGCTTGACAACCACTAGGTGAGGTTGAGGACCAAAACATTTACTTTGTTTTGTAGGTAACCAAAAGAAGGATAGGACAGATAAATCTTCACTACTGATTCCCCGAGAGTTCGATATTAAACCCTCGAGTCACCCTCGTGGGGAAAACACGTCTTCCACTTACTACACACTCTGCACTTGGAGTCTCAACCTAACCCATATTCTTTTGACGCAAGTAACTACGTCATCGGGTATCAACGCTCTCTACTTTATCTCTTGCAAGTTTTACGTGGCTGCTAGGGCTTTCGTAAAAGAACCGTTTCTTGCCTACGAACATAGAACCACAACAGCGATTGAATAATCGTCTCTATTACACCCTTTTCAGGGCCCTCCATTGAAAATGCTAAGCCATCTAAAGAGAGAGATACAGACACCCGCTAGCCGCATATATGGTACAAGCCATATGTTAGTTGCGGAACCAGTCTCGCGTAAGCGTATGCGTAAGGTCGGTCCAGACCGCTTCATCAACTCGATGCCGACTACATTAGCAAGTGCACACGAGAGGGTAACAATTATAAAATCGATGCCCACATTCAACATGTGTTCTAACCTTACCAGCATAACTACGCATAGATCGGCTCTGATACCACTGAAGGGGTTCGTAGCAGAAAACAATAATTTTTCTAACTATCGCAACACCAAAAACTAGCCAAGGATCTATCTATCTAGTAATGCGGTAACGGAGGAGATATCGGCAACATACCCTTGTAGACCGATAGTGGGGATTACGCTCCCGCAACAAGCGTTGTCGATGAAGACGACGTAGCCGACCTCGAGGTCGCGAAGAACTTGGCACGACGAAGACGAAGTCGAAGGTGGCGCGACGATGACGCCCTGGCACCACGACTGTGGCGCCTCCGAGTACTCGCACACGTGCGGAGCTTGACGATGACTCCCGGGCTCTCCGATCCAGCCGAGATAGCGGAAGTAGAACTTTTGGGTGGAATCCCGCAGCACGACGACGTACTGCGGTATAGATTTCTCACGCGCGCGCAGTCCTTACAAGGGGACCACGCGCAACGGGAGGTGGAGAGAGGGTGGAAGTGGGCGGAGGGGAATCCTCGGCCAATAGGAATAAATCCTGAATTTATTGTGTATTTTCCAATTAATATGCCCCACTTTTTATTAGGGTAGAGGGGGTGTCCCTCTCCCTTGCTAACCCATGTGGGACTAAAGGAGGAGGGGGGAGGTGGTGCGGCTGGCTATGGGCCCCATGTGGCCCAGCCGCACCACCCTCCCAAGAGGGTTCGGCCCCCTAGTGGGCTTTCCCTCCGGGGTTTTGGCCCATTAGGTGTTAGGTGGGCTGCCCCATTTTTCCTCTTTTAATTAATATTACATTAATATTTAAATATATATAATTCATAATTAACTATATTTGCATATTATTTAATCTCCGTGACTCCGCAACAACTTTCGGACCACTCCGAACTTCCTTCGGTCTTCCCCGTAACCCTTCCGATTCCACCGGAACCTTTCCGGTTTATTTTCTCTCTCTATTTCTATTATTCCGATAATTCCAAAACGATCTCCGAGCGTCGTCAAGACCTTAAGTGTGTTACCCTACGGTTTGGGACATACTCCAGACATAGTCGAGACCCCTCGCTCGCCAATGACCGTCAGGGAGACCTGGATGGCTATGACGGTCCATGTGCATTCCAGAATAATCGTCGTTGAACCGTTAACATGACATTTATTCCTTTTGTTCCTTCGATACTACCCTCGTCCGAGATATGATCGTCAACATCCTATGTTGTGTTTTATCCCGTTACCGACAAGGGTTACTTAACTCGTTCCGTGATATTACATCCCCAATGACCTAGTCATATGCTGCGCAGCTTTATAGAAGTAATCTCACCGAGTGGGCCCAGAGTATCTTCCCATCACACGGATGAACAAATCCCGCTCTTGATCACTCTCCTCGACTACTTCCTTCGGATACCCGAAATGGACACCTTTATTGTTACGCTAGATAAGACATAACATTTGATGCAATGAAAGCATCTTCCAGAAGCAGCGATTTGATATGATCTCATGGTCTGAGGAATAAGCTATCATATTACTTTCCTATTGCAATAATGAACTTCTGTGATACGATCCTCTTGCAATACTTTGGTGCGTATGTCCATCATTTTATTCTACTAATAAAATGACTTTATCATCAACTGTTATGAATCAGCATGACCGGGAAATCTCGATCATCCGTTGACTGATGAACTAGTTTATATAGAGGCTTACTAGGGATCCTGGTTTGTTTACATACCACACGTGTATTAACAATTCCGATTAATACAGTTATAGCACGGTATAAAACTTATTTATAAACTTAATGAGATAAAGCGATAAATACTTAATATTTATTTGCCTCTAGGGCATATCTCATTCAGTTTGTTCATAACCTCTAAAAAATTTCTCCTTATTAATGAAAATGGCAATTGTTTTGCCGGAAAGTGTCTGGGCACCAGTGCTCCTGGCACTTAAAAAAAATCGAAAATGATATTTCCGAGTTTCAAAAAATACTGAAAAAAAATCAGGATGTAGGTTATGGTGTATCTCACAAACATGTTAAATATCATTTTCAAATAGTTTGTATTATGGGCTACATAAAAATGAAAAAATCTGATAAATTTAGAGATTTAAAACTATGCATACTACTCGAATACAAAGTATTTCAAATTTATTGTTTGCACGTTTATAGGATTCACCGTGGACAACATACATAATTTTTTTCAGAATTTTTTGAAACTCGTAAATATGATTTTCGAATTTTTTAAAATGGCTGGAGCACTAGAGCCCGGGAGCAAAAAAAATCTCCACTTTTTTCGCCTCGTTTTCTTTTAAAAAAAAGAGTCATGTGGCAGTCAGATCTGCTGACAGTTAGGCAGTGGAGAAGAACTCCTCAGCTAAAAGGTTTCCTTCGGGACACTGGGCATTCCGTATGTTAAGCTGATAGTAACGTAATTGTGGGCATAGTGTTTTTTATTCAGGACGGTATTTTTCTGCAGCTACTTTGACACCTGCCTACAAAAATTCAGCACCATACAATTCAACTCGGGACCTCAGAGTGAGCCATAGCTGTTTTCACACTTCCATTTTCCTCAAATTGAGCCACAGTGGGTCTATAAAAAGCTTGAGACTGGATTGAGATACAATCTCATTATGTACATTCATGTCATAAGCTTGAATGCTTTGATTGGGACTTCTAAATCTTTCGGTCTTCCGTAAAATCCAGAAAAAATCGTGCCGTTTTGCCTAGAGCCTTCTCTCCGGACATATGAAGCAATACAGATAAAGACCACTCGGAGAGATAACAATCCAGAACTAAGTTCCTTTCATGAAGATCTTCACCTCGAGCTGCTTTCAGTTGGCAAAACCGTACCACACCCACCGACAATAAGATCTTAGCACCACAAGAGATAAAAATGTCCCCATCCCAGTTGTAGAACAGAGTCCTGCAGAAAATGGCACTGGCACTGCCTTAAATCCCATGGATCATTCCAGAGGGCGAAAAACCAACTTGCATGATCAGAAGGTTGATAAGCCATTGTCATTTGTCAACTTGGTACCTGCATCACAATGTAAGTATGTAACGCCAAATTTAATGCAGGAGAACCTAATAGTGCCCATGCAGCAAGTAGCTAGCCAGTGCATGAGTACCCCTGCAACAACACAGGTAACTATCGTCAGTGGACTAGAAATCCAAAATGGGTTACCATAGAAGTGTGCAACGGGTTATTACAGGCTAGAAGTGGGAATTCATAGCATAACAAATCCGACTTTAGATGAACCTAGCAATTCACTTTCTGATATCAAAAGAAAAATGTAAATACAAAATAATGCATATGCCCACACTTTATTTCCCTTTCATGAGTTGCCTCTTGTATCAGCTACTATGCAAGATACTAGAAACTGTTTCAATTTTGCAATTAATAAGAATGATCTGTTACAAGATCCTTTCATCTCACAAACACCAGGGAAGTGTGCATCCCTGGTGAACTGTCTGATGGTTACCACTTCGGCAAGGTCTCAGCAGAACCCCCATGGATATAAAATGATGATAACCCAACCCAAGAGCTTCGAGGTTATGAATTCTAGTTCAAAATATGTCTTCCATGGAAGAGCCCCTGCTGCCTTTAGTCCAGCGTCATCTGGAGTACTCTTCTTCCCAGCAAGACAGAAGCAAATCATGTGATGTTCCAAACAGGTGCACGACTTCCTTTCATCCAGAGAGTAATGTCAAAGCTAAGTTCAGTACTCCCAACCACCCTCCAGCCACTAATCAAAACACCAACATAGAATCCACGCCGACTTTACAGCGAGTGCGTTCTTCACCTTCCATGTTCACATCGATCAAAGAAGCTCCCTGTGCACATGAGCTTGACGAGCAAAGCCGTGCTGCACAATACACACCATCAGTTTCAAGGCAGGCTATTGCTAGTGTCATCCTATACATCTCAATTGGAGTCATTGTGTACATGACAAATGTTGAAGCTTCAAGGGAAAATCCACATTTAAGTTAGTGGATGGTCTTTACTTCACCATCATAAGTTTGTGCACCATTGGGTATGGTGACATAGTCCCTTGTACTACCTTCACAAAGGTGTTCACATGCTTGTTTCTACTAATTGGTGTTCGCTTTGTTGACATTATGTTAAACGGGCTGTTGACAAATGTGCTTGACAAGCAGAGAACAGTCCTACTTAGCACAATGGACGAAAATAAGCTCAACAAGGTATTTGACACCTACATGATTGATGCTGAAAAGAAAAGGTCAAGAGGGGAGATGAAAGTACTACTTGCACTGGTTGTTGTTGCGGGATCTATCTCAGTTTGCACAGTCATAGTACATGAGGTGGAGGGCCTAAATTGGTTTGACAGTTTCTACTTATCAGTCATTTCTGTGACAACAGTTGGATATGGGGATTATGGCTTCTCAACAACAGCCGGAAGGCTCTCTGCGACCGTGTGCCTGTTGGTGAGCACTTCTGCAGTTGGCAAGGCATTCTTGTTCCTAACAGATCTAAGGATGGAGAGAAGGAACCGACGGACTACAAAATGGATCCTCCAGAAGAAAATGGACAATGAGCCGCTTGCTGCAGGCTTTGATAATGATGCATCTGTAAGGTATTAGAATTTTTTCCATCAATTATCATGTCAAGAGATTGTACTTAACATGCGCTTATATCTACTGCTTGTCTTGAATTCAAGTTTACACCATCCTATTTCTTTATGAGGAAGTCAACTTTATCTGATGATAGGACCTTTCTTAATTTGTTGCACGACAAAGACCTAACAATTTGTCATTCCTTTTACCAGATTCGCAAGGAAACAATAAAACACAAACATGTTGATTATAAACCAAATGCACAAGGAAACACTAAATATAACACAAACATAGTTAATATACCATTATAGAAGATATTTCTATATAGAACATCTACAGAGGTCTTCCGCATGTGTATGTCACAGCTACCTGCATGGCCGCATACATGCTACACAAGATAGCATCCTGACTCCAGAGTATGCGTTCATGTTTTGAAAAAAAAAATCAATAGTTTCAGTGACTAACTGTAAGAACCTTTATGTGTAAGAAACTAGGCCAAGAGCTAGGATGCCCAGATACGGCGATACGGATACGGATACCGATACCGCGATACGCCGATTTTTCAAAAACACGGATACGGGATACATTTGTATATATAATAAAATTAATAATGTACATAAATTAGTGATTTTTTGTACGAGAATGAGAATTACTAGTAGTATATAGGAGTCTTCGTGACTTTCTCTACATGCCTGCCACTTCCGATCATCATTTGGAGAAATACATGAGCAACATTCAACATCTGGACTGCATTTGATTGAGGTGGATAGCATTGCATCAAGTTCGATGGAGGCGTTCTGTATCCTCATGTATCCGATATGTATCCCGTATCCGATATGTATCCAACCCTGATACGCGACTTTTCTGCCGTATCCGCGCTTCCTAGGCCAAGAGTGACTTTTTTCCAAAATATGTCAGAAATCAAGAAAGGGATTTAATACTCTATAGTTGTTGTATGCGATGCAAAGCCAGATGCTTGTGATATGCATTAAGACCGCACAATCTTACATGGAATTTACTTTTCATCAGTTCCTCACAACTTTGGCTTTTTTTCTTATTAGATTAATTCAAAAGTAAGTTACTGCGTCTTTTATATTCAAGTAATTTACTTAATCATTAACGTGTGATCGCATTCTCCCTGTGCAACAGAAAATCAGACTTTTTGATCTACAAGCTGAAAGAGATGGGGAAGATCGATGAGAAAGACGTCACAATGATATCAGACCAGTTTGATCAGCTAGGCCTTGCAAAATGTGGAAATGTTGCTATTGCCGACATAATTGGCAACTTATGAGTTATGCGTATTTATTATGTAAATTAGAGAAATATCTCATACCACAATGATATATAGCTTCTGATACTTTGTCAACTAGCTATCAAAACCTACACATGGATGTGAAACCTATCTAATGCTGTTTCATATTACAAGTAATCAAAACAAGGTCTATTACAGTTGGTCATGGAGTTGTATATTGCGGTACACGATATTAATAGTTTAATACTGTCTGATACTTTGTTAACTAGGTAGCAAAACCCACACATGGATGTGTAACCTATTTAATTCCCTTTCATAATACAAGTAATCGAAACAAGGTCTACTATAGCTGGTCTTGGAGTTGTATATTGGGGTACACAACTGAACTTGGAGTTGTATATTCTTGTTGTGCGGTTGAACTAAAAGTCCAAATGCTGGCTGGGTGAACTCAATCATAGCCACAGCTTCAGGGTTTCTTACATATTCCTCACCCGGATTGTATGGATTTGTAATTAAGGATACAAGAAAGAACTGAATAATATGAGATTTGCGCAGTGTAATTGAAGCAATTAGAAAACTTACCAAAGAAAGGGACATGACTTGATATTATGAACTCGACGTTTTCTACTTTGCTATTATCTCAAGCCATCAGATCCAGTATCATTTACTTTATGATCCAAAATCTTCGCAATCCTGGAAAATTTAGTTACTGTAATGAAGCTCAAACATATTTGGTATGGCAATGCAAAAACTGCAAACACAAAACAGAAATTAATTCAATCGGAACTTATCGTGCTCCCCCTTCAAGACTCACCTTTCTCTAGTTTCAGTTATAAGCTTCAACACAATTGGCAATTTGTGCCATTTGCCATTAATAGACTGTTGAATGTCCACATCTGTTACTGACTGGGAATTGATGTACTGCTCAATTTCACATTCTAATGAATTTAGCTGTGAATCAATATGCTCTAGAAAATCATCATATGCAGAAGGATCGTCCGTGCTGTTTGTTGGGTCATGAACTATGGAAAATGTGAGCTGATCATCCATCTGAAATTTATTTTTCTCAGATTGGCCTGCCAAGTTTGTAGATACCACATTTCTCGTCTCAAAAGACATCTTTTCAATTGATTTGGGAAGACAGTCAGTCTCATCCACCCCATCATCAACTTTACCGGAGAAAACTCTTATCTCGTCAATGGAGTCTTCACCATTAGGCGTCCCTGGACGCAATGCGTGCTCAATTAACATATTCTGCTTCACCGAAATAGCCTGGATAAAAAGAAAGTTTCAATTACACATATGGCTGATTTTACTGAGTGGGAGTTGTATACTGGTTACGAGAGATGTCATATATATACTTTTTAATTTTTTATATGACTTTAGTGAAGGAAAAGCTTGTAAAAGTCATACTTGATGCAATCAGCAGAATTGCCACAACAGTGTGGCATTATCTAAGTATGACTTGGCAAGACATCATGCAATTTTGGCACAAAATAGAGAAGATAAATCAATTCTAAAAACACATAACCATCATATAGCACATGATGATAAAGAACAGGTCATCACCTCACTAATCTTTGCGGAAAGTTTTTCAAGCAGCTCAATGCGCCCTTTTAAGTTCTCCAGAGCTTTGGTCAACTTCTTCTTTTGCACAAGTAGGTCCACTGCCTCATTCTCTCTGCCCATCTGGACACTGACCGCGGCTCTCTTCTTGAGATTCTCCGCGGCCTCGGTCAACCGCACAAGCCTTACCCTAGCACTAGTTGCTACAAGAAAACATAGTCATTTTTCAACAAGGATGATGTGCAGTTGTGCAGCGAGTATTCTAGCAAAAACACAAGTGCAATTGTGCAATACAACGACTATCCTACTCTTATCCACAAAGCTTTAAGAGCCATAAAGTCACTCTTAAGATTCTTAGTTGCGAACAAATCTATTAGATGGATGTGTCACGCTGTAACATTTGGAATTTTCTGCAATTTGCTAGCACAAATATGTGCAATACAATAAAGTCACACTTAAGATCTTTAGTTGCGAACAAATCTATTAGAGACGGATGTGTCACGCGGTAACATTTGGAATCATGGCAACTTTTTGCAATTTGCTAGCACAAATTTGTAGACTAATCACAGCGAGATAAAGGGAGTAGAGGAATATGCATACCTTTGGATTGGGTGAGGTCGGCTTCGGCGTGGAGTTGGAGGAGCTGCCCCCGCAGCCGCTCGAACGTCGGCGGGGCCGGATCGACGCCTCGGCTAGATGCCGCCAGGACGAACCGCCGAGGAGTGGCCCTTGCGCGCCTCCACCATGCCCCCGCGGCAGGAGGCGGCGGCGCCAGTAGCAACGACGCGAAGGCCATCTCTTCTCTCTACCTCCCACAGGCCCTCGCCGCGGCACCCCACCGGCCGAACCAAACGGCCTGGTCTCTGAGACTGAAAGCAGAAAATTGATATTTCGTAGCCCGCCAGTGAAAACGTAATTAGCGTCTACGTAAACGCCCAGCGAACACGAGCTACGGACGTGCTTGCCTGCTGCTGAATTACAAGGTCAGATCTTCCTCCCTGTTAATTTGGAGCAGTGCATTATGCCATTACCAATACAAGTTCAGGTTTTGAGCCTTGGATCTCTGTGGGTTGCCATGTGTTTATAGATTCTTTGTTCTCGTTACAAGGTTGGTTTGTCATCTACTGCGAGGTACGAGCATGTGAAAGACATGCTCCATTTATATATGTGTGAAGATTTTTTTTTAAACGGGACAAAAGATTTGTCTTTTCATTAATAGAGAAGAGAGTTTTTAGAGGTTTGAAGTTTAGTGTCTAGGGCGGGTATGCACAAAAGCCTAATTTCGTAGCATTACAAAACTCAAAAAAAAAATCTCCCATCCTCCCCCAAAGCTTAGCCTCCTCTTTAATCTTAGCTATGATGAAATTGGGGGGAGTGGCATGGTGACAAAAGACCCTATCATTTCTCTCATTCCGAAAATTCAAGAGATGAGCATTGCAATGGACGCCAAAGCCTTCCGAGGGCGCCCCCTTATCGTGACAAGTTTTGACCACCATTCTTTAACGTTGGGCTCATTGTTCCAGAGCGCGGGGGAGATACCATAAAAACCAGACCAGCTAAAAGGGCCGACCAAATACAGTTGGAGAAGCGGCATTGGAAGAGAAGATGTGTGCCGCGGAATCTTGGATTTGGTCGCAAAGCGGACAAAGGACGCAATTTTGCCATCCTCTACGTTGGGAGGGACCCAAGTTTTCTACACGATTTATTCATATCTCAGTCAATGATTCCTTCAAATTGCATTTTGTATGCCGACAAGGCGGAGTAGTTGACATTCACTTAGACTGGGAGTGAGGGTTACATGTTGAAGCATTTCTCAAAGGGTGACGAATTGGATAAGGTGGTCAATGTTAAGGCCACTTTGGGTATCGAGATGGGTTATCCACTCCCTTGAATACCATTCGACATCGTGATATTCTTCTTTTTAGAGAGTTGAAAGGTCATTGGAGCAATGTCCATGGGCCGTTGCCCAAGTAACCAAGATGACTTCCAAAAGAGAGCCTTCTCACCATCCCTAGCATGACCACTGTTTTTTTTTTAGATAAAGAGTGTATATTAACATCGCAGAGATACAAATTACACCCAGACTCTACAACAACGCAATAACCAAATCTATTACGGATGCACACAGCCGAAAGACAATAAAAAGAAGAAATAAAAAGAAAAGTCCCGCTACAGAGCAGTCCTTGCAGCAGCCGCACAACCACCACCAAGACAACACCTGATGTCCAATTCTTCGAAAGCAACGCCTTCAAGAAAAACAGTGCCAGGCACAACCAATTAAGGCCAGACCTAACAATGTCTTCAGCAAGACCATTGCCAGGCACAACCAATTAAGGCAAGACCTTGGATTTTCATCCTGAAAGGTAGGACTTTGACTTCACCTGTGTTGTCGCCCCCGCTTACATACTGCTGCCACGACCACTGTTGCCGTCGCAAAAAGGTTTTTATCATGATCATTGCAAGGGTTTCCAAGCCAAATCCAATCCTTCGAATCATCCGCCCAATGGAGCCAAAGCCATCTAATACGCAAGACGACGACAAACTTTTCGAGATGCATCACACCATGACCGCCAAGCTTGGTTGGTCGACAAACGGTTTTCTAATTGACCTTGCATTTTCCTCCGGTAACTTGTCACATCTGGCACATAGGTACGCCCGTTGGAGAGCTTTAATACTCTTCATGACCTCCACCGGAAGATCAATTGAGTGAGATGGTAGATAGCTTGCGAGATAAGGACCGCACGAACAAGAACTCGACGCCTGGTCATGTTTACATTTTTCCAATTGCTCAATGGAACTTCCCTAGCAATCTTATCTTCCAAAGGTTGCAAATCAATCTTGCGAAGCTGGTGGATGGTAAGAGGCAGCCCCAAATAGCGCATAGGAAAATCGTTCCTAGTAACCGGAAAGGATTGGAGGATGTTGTCAAGATCAAGACCCTCATATCGGATGGGAGCAACCAAAGTTTTTTGCCAATTTTCGGTTAAGCCGGCCACCTCCGCAAAGTTGTGTTTAGGATATATAGATAGATAAATTGTGCATACACCCATGGCATTTGCTTAAACCTGAAAATAAATATTCGGGTATTCTTTCCTGAATCCAATCGACAGCCGAGTCAATAAGGACAGGCACTGGCGGTACAGATATGGCAAACTTCAAGGAATACAAGATACGCATTGTTGAATGCAGTTATTAACACAAAGGAGCTGTACGCGCTTACAAATATGGACGGATGGACCTGCAGATTCATGTGCTGCACATACACTCAACCGGCAGGTCGACGTGACGCACACACGAGTAGCAGGTGAACACATTAATTCACATCAGCAACACGAATGCCTTTGCAATCCATACACATCATCCTTTTTAAGAGCACAAACGTTAAGTCACCATGGAGTAGTGGAGTATCAAGCTGCTCATGATCAACTTACTTCTTTGCTAGTCAGCTGATTCACGATTAATTAACACTTAACAGTGCATAAATCGTACAGTTCTGACAAATCATCAGCTAGCGCCACCCTGATATAGTTCTTAGTTAGCATCCTTGCGATCAGCGGCGTCGGCGTCGACGAGGCAACCGGCGAGCTGGCTCTCATTCATCAAAGAATCGAGAAACGAGGTGAACGTGTCGTCGTCCACCATCGGACACCCCAGGACGTCGTCGAAGCCGGCTCCACGAATAGTAGCACCGTATTCGGCGATAAACTGATCTGCACTGAATCCGTTGAAGCCATGGGCGGCGTCGAGGCTCATCGACGCTGCGAAGTCGTCGTCATCGCCTCCGTCGGCTGGGCTGTCACGGCCGTCGCATCCAGTTCCAGCGGCGCCCGACGAGGTCGGTTGCACTGCTGGCGGAGGCGGAGGTCGTGGCGACCCGATCGGTTGTACCGTCTTGTCGGCCGCAGCGGGGGCGGCCGCGGTGGCGTGAGAGCGCCCAGCCGCTGCCGTCTTGCCGTTGCCAGTAGGAGCGTCGAGCGGCATGTGCGTCCGCGGGTCGAGGCCCTGGGCGATGAGCTTCTTGCTGAGGTGCGAGTTCCAATAGTTCTTGATCTCGTTGTCCGTGCGGCCCGGCAGCCTCCCGGCGATGAGCGACCACCTGCGTGTCTTGCACATTTATTTCATTGCTCGATCGAATGCACGCAGGAAGAAAGAATGTGGCATATGACATTTCAGCGAGCTGGTTGCATGCACGCACGCACCGGTTGCCGAGGACGCGGTGGAGGCGGAGGATGAGGTCCTCCTCGTCGTCGGCAATGGGCCCGCGCTTGATGTCCGGCCTGAGGTAGTTCAACCACCGGAGGCGGCAGCTCTTGCCGCACCGCAGAAGCCCCGCGCGGCGCGGCAGCGTCCGCCACCGCCCCTCCCCCTCGCGCTCCACGAACCGCGACAGCACCTCGTCCTCCTGCGCCGTCCACGGCCCCCGCTTCAGCGGCAGCGGCGGCGTCTGGCCCTCGGCGCTCCGAGCTCCGCTCTGCGCCGGCGGCTTCCGCCGTGCCATCGACCGGTCTCTGCTCCGGGAGAGACGCAGAGCAGAGGAGAGATGGCTAGCTTTGGACTTTGGCTCCTCACTGGACTGCTTTTCGCTTTTCTCGGCGTGCGCCGCAGCGCCACCTCCCCGGAGAGGCAACGGTCGGTGGGGTGGTTTGTCCCTTCTGCGCGGCGGTCTGTTCCGTTTTCGGAAAACGGAGAATTTCGAGGCGATTTGGATTGAATCGCGCCGTGTCACGCTCACGCACTACCCGATCGGGGCCAAACCAGAGGAGGCGGATTGCTCTACTGCGTAGCACCAATTTTAGAACGTGATGCAAATACATCGCACTACTATGCCTCCTCAAACGTCGTGATGCAAATATTCACAGAAAACAAAAGTGATGCAAATACTTGGGCCTGGCCCAACTTGCACCCGAACCGTGATGCGATATTTAGTCCCCGAGCGACGTCTTCATCTCCATTGTGTTGGCCCGGTCCAAGATTCAGATTAATGCTGAGTACAGTGTTGTTGTTAGAACTTAGAACCCATGCCAACCCTAAAAGATACTCCCAAAAGCTTTTGCACCCGAACCGTGATGCGATATTTAGTCCCTGAGCTCACGCTGGGCGTTCGGGTTTACCCGAAAATTCGGGTCGGGTAATTCGGGTAATAAGAAATTCGGGTTTTCAAAAGTAACACCCGAAAATTGTCCAATTTTCTAGATACCCGACAATTCGGGTACCCGAAAATTCGGGTTCGGGTTCGGGTAATCCCGAATTGCCCGAAATTCAACACGCACACAAAAAAAACCTAGGAGATCTAGGATGGTGGTTAGCTGGGAGGAGCCTCGTCCTCGTTGCACAGCTCGTATCCATCGCCGCATAACCACCATAGTCGCCTGCTTCCAGGAAGAAAGAGGCGAGGGTCGAGCTGTTGCGGTCTTGCGGGCGGCGCAGCGGTTCCAGGATAGAGTAGGGGCGTAGGGCAACAAACGGCGGCGCACTGGGACATGGAGAGCCGGCGGCGCGCTGGGACATGGGAGAGTCGGCGGCGCGCTGGGTCGTGGAGTACTGGAGTGGCAGCGGCGGCGCACTAGGGTAGGACTTGGGGAATGGGGACCGTGTGCCGTGTGGTACTGTGGTGTGCTACTTTGCCGCTGGGGCCTTGGGGACACGAGGTTACGAGGTTGTCTGTGAAGGATTTCCCTTAGTTGGATTGGGCCTTGTGCTAGCTGCGGGAGTTTCTTACGAGGGCTTTTCTATATCTCGGGTTATTCGGGTGGATCGGGTACCGTGACTTCACACCCGAATTTGCTGAATAAAGTTCGGGTTTCCAAAACTGCTACCCGATGTGGTGCTCGGGTTTGTCGGGTTCGGGTTTTTCGGGTTCGGGCTCGGGTTTATCGGGTTCGGGCTTCAGGTATCGGGTTTTATGCCCACCGTGACCCCGAGCGACGTCTTCATCTCCATTGGGTTGGCCCGGTCCAAGATTCAGATTAATGCTGAGTACAGTGTTGTTGTTAGAACCCATGCCAACCCTAAAAGATACTCCCGAAAGCTTTTGCCAAAACGTGTTATATTATGAGACAGAAGTGGTATTAACTACTCTCTTTTTTAATTACCTATACTTATACTATTTGTTATGATGTTGGAAATTGTTCGATATCAACAACACTTACGCCGTATGTGGGAACAACGTCATGATATTGAAACTACTCGCTGAAACAAAAAATAAGATGGCTCCGCCTCCGAAGTATGTCATTTCTGGCAAGGCCAACGCCTCGCAAAGCAATACATACCTCATTCGAAGCTGGCCCTGGCCTACCTAGGCGGTGGTGGCGGCACTGATAGTGTCATGTTTGTTTTGTTTTGCAGATTTCCTAGCTCATCTTTTATTTTTGCACTCTTGGTCTTCTTCCGCAATAGTGTAGGAAATGATGAAGCAATGATTCAGTGAGCTACCCTGTGAATAGTGTTCCTATTGAGATTGTGCATTCGACAAATAGTTAGCACGTTTCATATATATGACCTGTTGGGATTACGTCTCAAAAGGTTCTTCAAAACCTTTAAGGTTAACCGAGATGCAAAATGGTAGAGTTAGAGACAAACTTTATATGGAATTAGCTAACTTCAAGTTATTTTATTTTCAGGAACGCGCGAGAGTGCACACCTTTTTATATAGAGAGAAGAAATCACACATAATTTTAAAAACATCCACAAAAAAGCTCTAAACCCAGCCGATCATACAAAGAGGAAAATTTCACAAAAAACCTGCGACGTTCCACCTATCAGCCTCGGCTATGATAGCATCAAGAAGAGCCACCTCAGTTCTAGCCGTCCTATTGAAGACACGGTTGTTTCGCTCAACCCAGATAGAATGCAACACGAGAAGAACCAAGGACCTGATCTTTGGCGCCTCCTTGGCAGGCCAGTGCGAGTTCACCACTGTCCACCAGGGTTCAAGCTCATCCGAGGATGAAGGGGCAAGGTCAGACTTCCCAAGGCCCGAGAAGGTCTTAAACCAAATGACTTGCACAAAGGGGAAACTGAGAAGAAGATGTTCGATGGATTCCGAGTTCTACAAGCAACTAGGGCAAGTATCATCATTGGTGAGGCCATGTCGCAACCGCCGCTCACCCGTCCAACACCTATCTCTGTTTGTATCATCATTGGAGGACTTCAAGTTATTTTATAATTTTTATCTCGGTTTGTATTGTCTTTGTCAACTAAATAGTCGGTCGTTCTAGAGATTAAGATCAACCATGCCGACCGTGCAACTGAGTCCCAGATCCTAGCCATGACCTCTAATTAGATCCAATCACCAGTGTCCCTTGTCTCCGTCTGCTTTGGTGATGTCACTTAGACATATAAGTCCTCCTTCTATAATCCCATCTTGGTGGCGCTTGGTACTTCGTTGTTCTGAGGCATGTGAGGCTTTTTCTTGTTGATCTCGTGAATGATGGCTTGGTTCTTTTTCTTGTACGTCAACATGGCTCCATGGACATCGTTGGCAACAATGTCATCTTCTTAAATAGTCCTTCTTTTCGAGCCTTTGCAAACAATGGCATTGCACTGCTCTAGCGATGGAGTGGCTGCCTGCCTTCATTAGGTGTGGTGCGCTTGCAATGCTTCAATGAGGTTTGGTCCTCTACAGGTCTTTCAGGTACTTCAGTGATTGAATTCTCGATATCCATCATATGTGAGAGCTACACTGCTACATCAACGACAAATTTGGATGCGACTTTGTCGATAATTTTATGGCTTACGGGTTTGGTTGTAATTTTCGCTTTTGTTTAGGTCTTTTGCATATGTTTTCTCCGAAAAAGAGGTTAAAACCACTGTTAATAATCTGAATAGAGAAAGTAAAGCTGTTTCTTGGGAAAAAAGAACGATCAAATGACCATGTTAATAATGGCCAAGGAGGAAGAAACAAAACGAAAGGCTCGGTTGTTTCCTCCACAAAACTGAAGTCCCACTTGACATAAATGACAAAATATAACATTTGTGGAGATGTTTTTTTACAGTGTGAACATGTTGTTTCTTTGTGCAATAGTTGGTCTTCTGGTCTCACCCTTTCTGATAAAAATCCAAGGAACAAACATGTTCTGTTAAACAGTGTGAACAAGATGCTGATCTGCCGTTGAACAATCGGCTATGGTGGAGGTTCAAAAGTGAAGAACGAACTCTTGCGTGGACTAAATTACTGACCTCCTGCCTGCGTCTCCCGGTAACCCGAGTAGCTAGGAAGAGACCACATGCTATTCATGCTTGGCACCCAAGCAACGCCTGCCGTCCGTGTCCGCCCGTTCTTCCGCTCTCACGTGCCTGAATCTACGATTTTTCCACACCACCTTGCAGTTCAAGGCACAGTCAAAAGGAAACAAACATGACTGTCGTCTGTCGTGGAGACGCTGTGCTCCAATCAAGCTGCCTCGGCGTGTGCGTCTCCGCTGACCAGTCTGCACGGGGGAACGCCGTCTCTGTCCATCTCTTTACACGGACGATGCAAGGGAACAATTACTACTGTACAGAGCGTCAAATATTCCATCCCCATTAGTCCTTTTTGAAAGTATATCGGCTTCTGTCTGTCCACTCATTTTCCCCCTGGCCCGGAGAACAAGATTACTAGTGAACCTCAGAGAGCCCAGCTAGCGCACGATGCGAGGAGATCACGAGAGAAACGCAATCCATTTTGACTGAACGAACCGCGCTGAAACAGCTTGACTTGTTGCACATGTACTTGTAGTAGTTCTGAATCTTCCCGTAATCACCTGTACTTGCTTGCTGCGTTCGTCCGTCCGCGTGCCTTTTTTTCCATCGCAAACCTTCCCGGTCGCTTCCAGCTTCCAAGCACCCAGCAACTAGGCTAGCCGTCAAAGGCACTTCGGGAGGCCGGCAGAGTGCGTATAAATAGTGCCTCCACCACTCCCCGGGGACAGGAGCTACACACGCCCAGCACATCACCAAAGCTGCCGGGAAATGGACGCGACAGCAGCAGCAGATGGTAGTGGAGGAGGAGCACGCCACGGCGGCGACCAGCGAGGAAAAGATGGCCGGACGGAGAAGGACGAGGCCAAGAAGAAGGTGCCGCTGTTCGGCATGTTCAGGTACGCCGACCGCATCGACGTGCTGCTGATGGTGGTCGGCACGGTGGGGGCGATGGCCAACGGCGTGGCCGAGCCCTTCATATCCGTGCTCTTTGGGAACGTCATCAACTCCTTCGGCGAGAGCACCACCAGCACCGTCCTCGCCAGCGTGACCAAGGTGCGCCACAGGCTTACAGTGTGATCACCTCACTCGACGAGTGCCTAACTAGCCAATCTCACAGCGATTGTTATTTCTCTCCAGGTTGTTCTGGACTTCATATATTTGGGCATTGGGACAACAGTTGCTTCCTTTCTTCGTAAGTGGAATTTCCATTCTGTTCTTAGAATGCATGTTTTACCTGTCAATGAAACTTTAGATGTCAAGCAATAGTACACAGCAAAAGATAATTATACATTCGGTATATAATATATTTATGAATAACCAAACTGCAGAGGATAACTGACCGAGTTTCTCTCTATATTTATTGCACCTATTCCTTTGTTAAGATTCCAAAGAACTTATGAGGTAATACTTCAAGTTGAAGATTTTCATAACTGAACATTGTGGAACTAGGACACACAAGTTTGTTATCGCTGAAGTGACAAACATGCAGATACGACGATTAGAACAGAACATCATAAATTGTCATGTATTCGGATCCGGGGAGGTTTCCCTCCCTACTCATTTGAAAAAGGGCTCACTCTTGATTTTGTTTCCCAGAGGTGTCATGCTGGACGATGGCAGGAGAAAGGCAGTCAGCCCGCATCCGTTCTTTTTATCTGAAATCAGTTCTGAGGCAAGATATTGGGTACTTCGACACAGAAATGACGACTGGCGAAGCAGTTTCTAGAATGTCGAGTGATACGGTCATTATTCAAGATGCTCTTGGTGAGAAGGTAATACTTTCTTTAGGGTACTAAATAAATAAACATAATATTTCATCACATTGCAAGGTGTGCACATAACTGCAGGCACAAGTAACACGTCAGCGTTTTGTACTTTTAGAGTTTTTATTTGCACCTACGTAAGTTTTTGCGTAACTTTTAGAAGTGTATTTCATACATTCTAGGCAGCCGACTTAGTGATGCGGGTGCTGACATTCATGCGTTCTCATTTACAGGCAGGGAAGCTTGTACAACTCACATCTGGCTTCTTTGGTGGTTTTATCATAGCATTCACAAGAGGCTGGCTCCTGACTCTTGTCATGCTAACATCACTGCCACTAATTGCGGTCGCTGGTGCAGTTTCTACACAGCTGCTAACCCGGGCTTCTAGCAAGAGACTAACGTCGTATAGTGATGCGGCAAACACAGTCGAACAGACAATTGGATCTATACGGACAGTGAGTTCAAACTATGCAGTTATTCGAAATTATATCAATTTTCTAAGTTAATTCAAATTATATAAATTATGCTGTAAATAGCAGACATTAAGTTAGCAACTCTCATGTGAACAGGTCGTGTCCTTCAACGGTGAGAAGAAAGCTATAGCAATGTACAATAAGTTCATTAAAAAGGCTTACAAGACTGTTATTGAGGAGGGCCTTATCAATGGTTTTGGCATGGGCTCTGTCTTTTGCATCTTATTTAGTAGCTATGGCCTAGCCTTCTGGTATGGTGGAAAGCTAATCACTGACAAAGGTTATACCGGAGGGATGATCATGACTGTTTTGTTTTCCGTGGTGATTGGCGCAACGTGAGTTTCTGAAACCTTTACATTGCAAAGACCTTTGTTGATAATACAGTAGTGAGGTTCAGTGCATCTAACTCCCAATTTACTGGTCTAAATGAATGAATCGAAATATAAACATAAAAAATAGTATTTTAAAATCTAGAGAACCTTTTTCTTACACATGCCATGTGAATACATATTTTTCTGTAAATTTTATAAAAAACTCTACGTGGTGGTTCGATGTTCCTTCTAAGGTTCTTATTTACTTATTTATCGTTTAATGGTAAATAATTTAACTGGCAATGCTTGAGCTCAAGATTAGTGCTTTTTTAAATATAAATACATGTAACTCATGAGATTCGAAGTGTCCCCTTTTTTTAGGATAAAAGAAATACAACAGTAATACTAAAGAGAAAAAACATAGAAATTCTAGATAAATAAAATTGAATGATCCACCTGCTATTTTATAAGATCAGATTACAAGAAGAAAAATTCTCTTGAAGATCAACCCAGTCTACAACAGGAAGCACAATTTTAACCAAGGATGTAAATTGCAATTATTGCACCCTCACATCGGGGTTCCAAGAATCCCCATAAAGCTACAGAGATTTTTTTTAGAAAATAGATGTCTCACCATAGGATGAAGATGAAAATAGAACCACTACTAGAAAGCTAAAAGATGAAGATATTGCAAAATAATTGAAAACCATACTTCATGTCAAGAAATAGAAGAAATGACCATTGCATATGGTATATTAATGTCCTAAACCTGACATTTTTCAAATGTTTGTAACAGTTCGTTAGGTAATGCAACACCATCAATTTCTGCAATTGCGGAAGGTCAATCTGCAGCATACAGACTGTTCGAAACAATTGAGAGGAAACCTGAGATAGATTCAGATGATACCAGTGGAATGATTTTAGAAAATATCAAGGGTGATGTTGAGCTAAAGGATGTGTACTTTCGGTACCCTGCAAGACCTGGGCAGTTAATATTAGATGGATTGTCATTACAAGTAGCCAGTGGAACAACAATGGCCATAGTTGGAGAGAGTGGAAGTGGCAAGTCAACTGTTATCAGTCTAGTTGAAAGGTTCTATGATCCACAGGCTGGTGAAGTTTTGATAGATGGAATCAATATCAAGAATATGAATCTTGATTGGATAAGAGGGAAGATCGGTCTTGTTAGCCAAGAACCATTGCTCTTCATGACCTCCATTAAAGATAACATAATGTATGGTAAAGAAGATGCGACAATTGAAGAGGTCAAGAGAGCAGCTGAGCTTGCAAATGCAGCAAACTTCGTCGACAAGTTACCAAATGTATATAAATAAAAGTTGAATGCTTCAAATAACTTTCTTGAAATTTAAGCTAATACTAAATTCATTTCATACCAGGGTTACGATACATTGGTTGGCCAGCGAGGCACGCTACTTTCAGGTGGACAAAAACAAAGAATTGCAATTGCGAGAGCCATCCTTAAAGATCCAAAAATCCTCTTGCTAGATGAAGCAACAAGTGCATTGGATGTGGAATCTGAGAGGATAGTTCAGGAGGCACTCAATAGGATAATGGTCGAAAGAACCACGCTCGTCGTTGCTCATCGCTTGAGCACTGTAAGGAATGTTGACTGCATCACAGTTGTTCATCAAGGGAAAATAGTTGAGCAAGGTTAGACACTCATGAATATACACTACTTTTCCCAATATAGAAATTTTCTATTGTCAATCTATGACTATTCATTCACCCCCAAAATCATATCCTATATGTACAGGTCCTCATCATGCATTGGTGAAGGATCCCAATGGAGCTTACTCCCAGCTTATTAGGCTCCAAGAAACTCGCGGTGATGAAAGGCGTAAAATAAAAGATTCTGGAGTGCCCAATTCTTTATCAAAAAGCACTAGTTTGTCAATCAGACGGTCAATGACTAAAGATTCTTTTGGCAATAGCAACAGATACTCCTTCAAGAACCCCTTAGGATTATCTATTGAGTTGCATGAGGATGATATCACAGGCGAACAGAACAAAGACGACCTTCCTGATGGGAAGACCCTCAAGAAAGCAACAATTGGGCGTCTTTTTCATCTTAACAAGCCTGAGGTGCCATTTCTTCTGCTCGGTTCTATAGCAGCATCGGTGCATGGAGTCATTTTCCCATTGTTAAGCATAGTAATGTCTGGTGTTATAAAATCATTCTACGAGCCACCAGATAAGCTGCAAAAAGACACTAGCTTTTGGGCACTGATATGCGTTGTTCTGGGGATTGCATCTATTATTTCAATTCCAGCAGAATATTTTTTGTTTGGAATTGCTGGTGGCAAGCTTATAGAGCGTGTTCGTACTCTGTCCTTTCAAAATATTGTGCGCCAAGAAGTTGCTTGGTTTGATAATCCGTCAAATTCCAGGTATCATATCCAGATGTTCTTAAATATTTTATTTTCTCATACATAGATCTACGCAATACTAACATTCTGCTTTATCACATACAGCGGGGCACTTGGTACACGCCTCTCAGTTGATGCATTAAATGTACGGCGCTTAGTAGGAGATAACCTAGCTGTTATAGTGCAGTCTGCAGCTGCACTAATCGCTGGCTTGGTCATAGCGTTTACGGCAGACTGGAGGCTTGCTCTGGTTATCACTTGTGTCATCCCTTTAGTGGGTGTACAGGGTTATGCTCAAGTGAAGTTCTTGAAGGGGTTTAGTGAAGAAGCTAAGGTAATGCATAAGAACTCTAAATTTATTTCCTGAATGATCCAGTATGAGCAATCCTAAGAAAAGGAACCATGAATCGCTTATCAGGATAATGTGATCTTCTTATTAAACAGGAGATGTATGAAGATGCAAGTCAAGTTGCAAGTGATGCTGTTGGTAGTATCAGAACTATAGCATCTTTCTGTGCAGAGAAAAGAGTGGTTACAACATATAACAAGAAATGTGAAGCTTTAAGGAAACAGGGAATTCGAAGTGGAATCGTTGGAGGTCTTGGTTTAGGTTTCTCATTCTTGGTGTTGTATCTTACGTATGCACTATGTTTCTATGTTGGTGCACAGTTTGTACGTCAGGGAAAAACTACCTTTGCAAATGTTTTCAAAGTAAGAATTCCTAGACCATTTGAAGTTAATATTTGTGTATGGGTATTAGCTTCTAATAATCATCGCAAATTCACTGAATGTTTTGCAGGTTTTCTTTGCTTTAGCTTTGGCAGCTATTGGGGTTTCACAGGCAAGTGCATTGGCATCTAATGCAACAAAGGCAAGGGATTCCGCCATTTCCGTCTTCAGTATTCTAGATCGGAAGTCCAAAATCGATACAATTAGCGATGAGGGTCGGATGTTGGAAAATGTCACCGGCGACATAGATTTCAGTAATGTCAGTTTCAAGTACCCATCACGCCCTGATGTTCAAATATTCAGTGACTTTACCTTGCACATTCCTTCCAGAAAGGTACAATTTGCAACCTTTTGTAATCCTCTTTATTATTATTGCACCCAACTGTTTTCCATTCGGATAATTAACTTTAACTGCCACCTCTGGGCATAAAACCAAGAATACATACTCTAGGTGATGCATCTAGTTCCAGTGTTATCATATGAGCAACCGTCAGCTGCTTTATTTCACATGTGATGATTCACAAGCACTAAAAGTCTAAAACAGCTATTTTGTAACCTTTTCCTCCCTTTTCCACAGACCATAGCACTCGTTGGAGAGAGCGGTAGTGGCAAGTCCACAATAATTGCTCTACTGGAGCGTTTCTATGATCCTGATTCTGGTAGAATCTCACTAGATGGAGTCCCACTTAAGAGCTTAAGAATTAGCTGGTTAAGGGATCAGATGGGGCTGGTAGGCCAGGAGCCAGTGCTTTTCAACGACACAATCCGTGCCAACATAACATATGGCAAACATGGAGAGGTGACAGAGGAAGAAGTCACGGCTGTGGCCAAGGCAGCAAATGCTCATGACTTCATATCAAGCTTGCCACAAGGATACGACACTCTGGTCGGCGAGAAAGGAGTGCAACTATCTGGTGGGCAGAAACAGCGGGTGGCCATCGCAAGGGCCATGATAAAGGACCCTAAGATACTACTACTTGATGAGGCAACCAGTGCCCTGGATGCGGAATCGGAGCGCATCGTTCAAGATGCACTGGAGCGAGTCATGGTCAGCAGGACCACCATAGTGGTGGCGCACCGCCTCTCCACCATTAAAGGGGCTGATATGATTGCGGTCCTGAAGGAAGGCAAAATTGCAGAGAAGGGAAAGCATGAGGCCCTGATGCGAATCAAGGATGGAGTCTACGCTTCGCTAGTAGAGCTTCGGTCAAATTCTGAGTAGAATTGTGTATATTTGTCCCTAGTTAACTAAATGCAATTTTATTTGTGATTTGAGAAGTGAATGCAAGATGTTGGCTTATTTTTTTGCGAAGATGGCCTATGATTGGGATGATAGTAGTTAATGATACTAATCCAACTGTGTTGCACTAAATGACAATGACTACACGAGATGATTGGGCCAACAACATTACTCAATTTTGGCTTTAAAACACTAGTCTGCATCGATAATAATAATAGTATAAACGAGACAATGCGACCAAATTTCGAGCTCCGGGCATCTAGTTCACGAAAGCTGCAGGGTTCCACTTCCACGCCAACAATTTCGCACGCGGCCATGAGCAATTGTCGTCTCCCATGCTCCAACGAACACCAAATGACTGCGAACAGCTACAGGTTTTCTGGGAGTGGGGGAATCGGCTAAAGTGGCAGATCTTAACGTGTGTGGTCTGAAGAGAAAAATCAAGATGTATGCGAATTGTAGAACAGGGCATACCTCTGCACTGGTGACCTCTTCCTTCCGGTCGGCGACCGCGCCGCCGCCGTCTTCCCCGGCATGTATATATCTCCACTTTTTTTTCCTTTCTTTCGAAGGCATCTCTCTCTCTCTCTCTCTCTCTCTCTCTCTCTCTCTCTCTCTCTCTCTCTCTCATTAGTGCTACTTAGCTGGGCTGGGCTGGGCCAGGCCGAAGGGGACTTGCATGACATACCGCACGTAGAGAGATCAAGCTCTTCAGACGGCCGACGAACGGTACGCGCTTGCAGTCTATGTAACAGCGGCGGCCGGAGGCGGCTCCCCGATGGCAGGATCTCCGGCGGGAACCAAATCGGGCGCCACGGCTAGCTTGGCATCCGACGGCTTCCAGGACGACAGGTGGGAGACCTCGCAGTACCAAAGGTACACCGTCCTACACTTCTGTGTCGGGCGCATCCGCATGGTTGATTTTCAGCTAGTGTAGTTGTAGGTAGTTTCTGTGACAACTACTTAAGTAGTACTCCCTCCGTTCCTAAATGTAAGATGTTTTAGCTTTTTTTTCTAAATTCACATGTATCTATATGTATCTAGACACATTTTAATGTATTTCTTCACTCATTTACATCTAGTCAACATGTGAAATAGCTAAAACATCTTATATTTGGTAACGGAGGGAATACTCCAGAACAACTAAAACACATGCCGAGGCAGTTTTTTTTATCTCTGATGTTAGGCGTAGCCAAAACCAGAATTATAGGAAGCTAAAAAACAGAAATATAGGCGATTAGCCTTAACATTTGTGTGCAATTTACATCACATGACTTGTAGTTCAAAATACTACATGCATTTTTTAATCTTTTTAGCTACTACAGAAGAGATGAACAATAAATATCTGCACATCTCATGACGCCTTTGAATGTAGTTCCACCAGTGATGCATAAACTCCACCCTTGATGCCCATGAGGGATTCATGCTTTCCCTTCTCGGCAACTGAACCATCTTTGATGACTGCGATCATATCTGCCCCTTTTATCGTAGACAGACGGTGTGCTACGACGATGGTGGTCCTGCTGACCATTACCTGGTCCAATGCGTCTTGAACAATATGCTCTGATTCAGCGTCCAAGGCACTTGTTGCCTCGTCGAGAAGAAGTATCCTAGGGTCCTTCAAGATTGCCCTTGCAATAGCTACCCGTTGTTTTTGCCCACCAGAAAGTTGTGTTCCTCTCTCGCCAACGTTAGTGTTGTATCCCTGAGGCAAGCTCGATATGAACTCATGAGCGTTGGCTGCCTTGGCGACAGTGATAATCTCTTCTTCACTTGCTTCTCCTCGCTTTCCATATGCTATGTTCGCACGAATCGTGTCATTGAAAAGTACAGGCTCTTGGCTTACCAGTCCCATTTGGTCTCTTAACCAACTCAGTGATAAGTTCTTGAGTTCTATTCCATCTAGCGAGATTGTGCCAGAATCTGGATCATAGAATCGCTCCAGCAAAGAAATTACTGTGGACTTGCCACTGCCACTCTCTCCAACAAGTGCAGTAGTCTGCACATAACAATCAGTTTTAAACCTTTGAACACAAATGTGGAGCAAAAATATAAACGTAAAGAATTTACATTTTTGTTCTTTGTGATTTTCATTTTTTGAAAATAAAATCCAGTGCTCTAGTCTTATTGGCATTGGATAGGTAGGGACCGGAGAAATCTACTATCATAAGGGACGAAAAAACTGGCAGTTAACAATCTTTTTGCCTAGTAACTTTATCGACTTTCTTGTTTTTATAACTTCATCTCGTTGTCTCTTTTGGTTCTCCTATGTACATGGTGTTTAATCTTGAAAGTTTGTGGAATGCCAAATGAAAATGTGCTTTCACATGTCTAGAATTTTTGTGAAACTTATGTTATGTGTTTTTTTGGAAGGACTTGTGGTGGGCATTCTAACACTTGGAGCATACAAAAACCTGTATCTGCAGCACTCCCATCATTGATGTTGAAATAAAGTAGTTCAAGGCTACTACAACCTTCTTGTGAAACATATATCATGGTAATACATAATAGCGGGTCTAATCTCCTTACCATGAAGTAAACTGTATTCAGTCAGACTTTTCTCCCCTTTTTGCAATTATTAAGTGTTAATATTTATGTTAGAGAAAATCATGGCAAGTGTCAAGTTAACTGTACCTTTCCGGAAGTAATATGCAAGGTAAAGTCACTGAATACTTGTACATCTGGGCGCGATGGGTACTTGAAGCTTACATGGTTGAAATCTATGTTACCATTAACTTTATCTAGCTTTATGCCTTCAACACTAGTTGAGTCAATTTTGGACCTTCTGTCTATGAAAGCTAGTATGGACATTGTGGATTCTTGAGCTTTTGTTGAATCTGATGCCATTGCACTTGTTTGCGAAATTCCAAGAGCTGTGAAAATCAAAGCAAAATAAACCTGCAAAGTACCAGATCGATTTATCAAGTCACTGAATAAAAAACCCTAACATATCAAATGTGTATATCTTACCCTGAAAACGTCTTGAAAGTTTGATTTGCCGTCATGCACAAACTGTGCACCAACATAGAAACAAAGAGCATACGCGAGGTACACCATTAAGTTTGAGAAACTGAAACCAAGGCCGCCAACCATTCCACTTCTAATTCCCTGTTTCATTGAAGCTTGGCATTTTTGGTTGTACACTGTAATTATTCTCTTCTCTGCACAAAAAGATGCTACAGTTCGAATACTGCCAATTGCTTCAGCCACAACTTGACTTGCATCTTCATACATCACCTGTAGCAATCATTAGTTGTAGGAGAGATTATTGTATAACTCATACAGTACTTCCAAAGAACCACATTATATTGATGGTAAGCTTTGAATGTGTGACTAGCAAAGGAAAATTGCACCGTGCTAGAAAAAGGGCACACTTTTATCCTTTTCCATGTTAAAAGCACCAGAATTAAAAACAAACAAAATTTGTTCAAAACAGGGTTTTCTCTGATTTCACCTTAGCATCTTCACTGAACCCTTTCAAGAACCTCACTTGAATATAATTCTGCAAGCCCAGAAAAGGAATCACACATAGGATGATGAGTGTAAGCTTCCAGTCTGAAGCAAATGCTATAGCGAAGCCAGCAATAAGTGTTATTGTACATTGCACTAGAATGGCCAAGTTATCTCCTACAAGGCGTCTGATGTTCAAAGCATCAATGAACAGCCTTGCACCAAGTGCACCACTGTAAATGTTATAAGGAAAACTTAATGTCCACACTGTTACAACTAAAGATAAACTTGCAGGAAAAATGAGTAGCTAACCTGGAATTAGAAGGATCATCAAACCAAGCAATCTCTTGATGCATGATGCTCTGGAAAGACAAAGCACGGACACGTTCTATAAGTTTCCCACCAGCCATTCCAAATAAGAAAAATTCCAATTGGATTGAAACGAGAGAAATGATTGCCAGCAAAAGGCACATCAATGCCCAAAACGTAGAATCTTTTCGAAGTTTGTGGGCTGGATAGTAGAAAGTTCTTATACCACCAGACATCATAACACTGAATGATGGGAAAAGAAGTCCATGCACAAAGGCAGCTATAACAGCTAACAGGAGAATTGGTGCTTCTGGCTTATTAAGCTTAAAAAGGCGTCTAATTGGTGTTTTCTTAGGAGCCTCGCTATCTCCTTCCTTGTGTTCCTGTCTGCTGGTGTTTGCATTCCATGCAAATTATCAGGTCCAGACAGACCAAGGGTTTTGATGGAGTGTTGTCTTCTATTCCTGGGAGAATCTCCGATGGATTGTTCCAAAGATAAACTTTTAATTTTAAGTCTTGAGCCCGACACATGTGGCACCTCATGAATTCCTTCAGTGTGGGCCTGTTGTAACTGAATAAGCTGACTGTACATCCATCAGGATGCTTAATCAGCTCGTCATGGGCACCTATACGAAATGAATTTAATGAAGGAAATGAATTTAATAACCTCCAATTCACACTGGTTAATTGGTTCAAAGAAAAAGATAAACAATTAATGTGGAAGTATCTCATACCTCGTTCAACTACCTTTCCCTGATGAACCACTGCTATGCAATCTGCATTCCTGACTGTACTCAGACGGTGAGCAACAATGAGTGTAGTTATCCCTACCATGATCCTATTTAGTGCTTCTTGAACTACTCGCTCAGACTCTACGTCCAAAGCACTAGTAGCTTCATCCAACAGAAGCACTCTTGGATTTTTAAGGATCGCTCTTGCAATGGCAATCCTTTGCTTCTGCCCTCCAGAAAGCTGAGCACCATTCTGACCAACCATCGTCTCATATGCCTGTATTATATTGTAGTAGTAAGATAAGCATTAATTTCAGGACACTTGAGTAAGGTACTTTTTAAAAGTAGTTTGTTTTGTAAGTACATTAGGCAGCTTTTCGATGAAGTTTGCTGCATTTGCAAGCTCAGCTGCTCTCTTGATCTCTTCAAGTGTAGCATCTTCTTTACCATATGTTATGTTATCTTTGATGGAGGTCATAAAAAGTAACGGTTCTTGGCTAACAAGACTGATCTTTCCTCTTATCCACTGGAGATTCAAACTCTTGATGTTGATTCCATCTATTTGCACTTCACCAGCATGTGGGTCGTAGAATCTCTCTATTAGATTAATTAATGTAGATTTACCACTCCCACTCTCTCCAACTATAGCCATTGTAGTACCATTAGGTACTTGTAGAGACAGCCCATTAAGTATCAACTGCTCAGGCCTTGCTGGGTATCTAAAGAACACGTTGTTGAGTTCAACATCACCCTTGATATCGTGTAATACTATTCCAGCAGTGTCGGTGATGTCGATCTTTGGTTTCCTGTTGATTATTTCAAATAACCTGTGTGCTGCCGATTGACCTTCTGCAATTGCAGAAATAGAGGGTGATGCATTACCTATAGCCCTGTTGAAAATAATCAATACATCAGTGTCAAAATTTACTATAAATTCCAACAGTAACAGATACTATTGGTTATCCACTTTATTTCATTCAATTTTGAAGCATGTTTCTGGCAGTACATGTTCTTTGATTTGCAAAAGTGTTACACCCATCTGTTGAGCAGGACAAGTTGTATAATGTCTTGCTACCGGAAGTAATAATCACTAACTAACGATATTGGTAGTAGCAGTACAGTAACTTCGAAATATTAACCATTAAAATTTTCAGCTCTAGTTGTTTCTCTGCTTTTGATAAATCATAAATAGAAGAAATATTCTTTTTTTTAGGTCATGAAACAGTTTTGATTTTTAGTGTGTGAAATGCTTAAGCGCCAGTTTACTCTAACGTCTCATTATTATTTATGATACTATAGTTAAAGATTAGAAAGCTCACATTGATCCGGTTAGAATTGCAAATACAACATTAATGACCTGCCCTCCAGTATATCCTTTGCTGATGATTAACCTAGCGCCATACCAAAAGGCTAGAGAGTAACTGCAGAAGACAACAGAGAAGATACAACCTATTCCAAGACCAGTGACAATCCCTTCCAAGACAGTAGCCTTGTATGTCTTTTTAATGAGAGCATTATACAATGCAGTTGCTTGCTTCTCACCATTGAAGGAGACAACCTGCTTTGAAATGTTATCAATATTATACAATCACAACTAACAATGAAATTATAATTTATAACTTCTATATAATAGAACCAACCGTTCTTATGGCCATGATGCTCTGCTCGACAACACTGCCTGCATCGCTATATGATGCTTGCCTCGTGGCAGATATTTGAGCGCGTAACCGAGAGACTGTTGCAAAAGAAAGAATACTTGGAGGTATGCATGCAAGCATAACCAGAGCCAACATCCAGCCTCTTATGAATCCGATGACAAAGCCTCCAACAAAGGTTGTCAAAAGCTGTGCATACTTGCCTACCTGAACATGAAGAAGCCATATTTACTTGAAATAAAATGATACATTTACAGAAAATAGATTTGTTTTGAATTTTTCTCAAGTTGCATTTGTTACCTTCTCCCCAAGCGCATCTTGTATAAGTACAGTATCAGCAGACATTCTTGAAGTTGCTTCCCCAGTTGTCATCTCCACATCAAAGAACGAAACATCCTGTTTGAGAACAGCTTCGAGGTATAGAGATCGGATGCGTGTTGACTGTCTTTCTCCAGCCATTGTCCAGCATGACACCTCTGGCACAGGTAACAGGTTAACTTTAAAAGCTTTCGGCTACTCAGTTGAGATTCTGCTGTGTGAATGTAAATCCAACTGAATACTTGATTAGTACTAGAGTAGTAGCAACTAATATTCTGTTATTTATAGCCAGTTTATACTCCATTTGTGCTGAATGTCCATTGGTGGTTTAAGTGCTTGATTATTGATCATTTGTCCTATTTCAGTTCAGAACTTTGTAAGATTGATCCGATTGAGTTTCAGCTATCCTTATAGAAACATGTAGTCCATGACTAGAAGTGTACTTACGAAGAAATGAAGCTACTGCCGTCCCGATTCCCAAGTAGATGTAGTACACAACAACCTGGAGAAAGCTACAATGTCAAAAAACAAAATAGTAGTACTGCTACTGCTGAACTTTTGGTGCAGTCATTTAGTCTGAGCTCAAACTGACATTTTTATTTTTCCAAGCTAACCATATTGTTCCACCTTTTCTTTCCTGTTACGTTATTCTTTTTTCAAGAATGCACAAGAACATTGTGGGTTACTTCGTTAAGATTCGAAGCAATTTATTTACAAAGGAGTGGGATACATTGCGGTATGCGGCTACCCACATATCATACTCCGCTCTGCCGACTTGCGCGTCCACGTTGTCCAGATTCCGGCTTCAGGCTTCAGGGACAGAGTGAGGATGCGCCGTTGGCGGAAGTTCTTCACCTATCAATTGCCCAGAATGAAATTATCCTTAATCACGGCGGCAGCTGGTAGGCCTTGCGCTGCAGCGCTGCTGAGAAGACCAGGGAGCCGGATTAGGACTCCCTTCAAGCACGGCTTAGATAGGCTTCTCTTTTTTCCTAGTTAGCCTTTTGTTTCTGTTTTTCTCCTTTGAGTCCTTGCACTCTGTTTTCTCCTACTACTATCAATGAAATAGCCAGCCAAGCCTGCATTTTCGTCAAAAAAAAAAAATTATCCTTAATCTATCCTTGCGATTATCTTGTCAAGCATGGGGGCCACGTGAGCACTGCTAGCTCCTGCCTAACATGATCTTGTTCGAAGGTGTGTCTCTCGTCCCCAGCGTCCCTCTGTGAGGCGAAATAGGGGAACCCTAGATCCCTCCTCTCTCCCAGACCATAGGGCGGGGATTTCGGCGGCATGGTTGGCGGCGTGGTGCTGCGAACACCAGGTTGCGGCTAGATGCGCCAGCGGTGGTGGAGAGGTGGGCTGTGATTGGCAGTTGCCAGCCCGCCCATGGGATCTGGACTTGGGTGGGCTGGCGGGGCCTGACCTGTGGCAACAGGCGAGCGTGGCGGCAGGTTAGACGGCGGTGATCGAGGTTCCTGGTGGAGACACGGCTTGGAGGAGCACATTGGTTTGGCGTGGTGTTGCGTGTCTGCTCCAGGTAGAATTTCAGGGCCCCAATGTACGCCATCGCCAGTGAGTCCACGGCGATGCCTATCTCGGAACCGACCAAGTCATGCCACCCACCTTCCCACTCCTTTAGGCGCTCAAGGATATATGGTGTGTCAACAAGGAAAATTTGGTTGAAAATGTTGTTCTTCATGAGTGACGGGCATTGGTCAAGACGAGACTTTATTGTTTAGTTTGGACGAGATCCTTTTTGCGTCCTGGTTGTAGTGTGGTGGCTAATTTTTGGATTAGGCGTTGCATACCGAAAGGTGTTATTTGAGCTGCTATACTACTTATATGAAATACAATACACCCTCAATGGTGTATTTAATGAAAAAAAAAACTTGGAGGGCGGCCTGATCTTAGGACCTGACTCATCCTCCGTGGATGAACCTTGCACTTGGAGAAGCCAATTCATAGACGAGTTTTTTTTTATATGATAGACCAGGCTAATTGGTCTAAAGTTATTGGTGTCAGCAGCATAAATTTGCTTTTGCTGAACTGCGACGAAGCGAAATGGTGCCCGCATCAGTGCGTGAGGTGGTGATCGCGTGCTTAACCACAAAAATAATTGTAGTTAATTAATTTTATTTATGAATTCAATAATCACAAAATAGTATTCGTGAGAATGGAAAAATATCCAAGCATAACTAATTTTTTTGTACTGTGCAAAAGGATAATCATGTATTTTTGAAAAATGTTCCTTTTTAAGAAAAAATATTCAAGTATTTTAAAAAGTGTTCGTGTTTTGAAAAAAATGTTCAATTTTTAGAAAAATGTTCATATTTTGAAGTTTTTTTCGGGGCTCCATATAACTGTTCACCAAGTTCGAAGCAAACGTTCACGAGTTCAAAGAAATGTACACGCGGTATCCAAACCATGTTCGTCATTAATGTTAGCAACAAAAAAAGGAAAAAATAAACAGAATAAAAATAAACAGGAAAAAAGCTACCGTGCAGGAGAGTTGTGTACACGGGGAGGTAGTTGATCACGTCACAGATCTCCGGTCGGATAAGTCAGAGAATATATATGGTCCCGTTATAACAGGAATACTAACAAAATTACAAGGGTGTCTCTATTCCAAATTGAGCATCAGGGTCATACTCCAAATAATTGGCCTGGTCTCAAATAATTGACTCCTCGCACGTGCTTTCACACGTGTCTAAAATCAGTGGCCACAAACTGGATTATTTCAGGCGAACCACGACATCCTCTTCCACATATCGTCCATACTGTTATGGGTTCGCCTAGTGCTCATTTGAATGATAATTTGCTAGTTTGATTGTCATTGAAAATTTGGAATGATGCCAAAATGGTTCAGTTTTAACCAACCATAGTGCAGCTGAAAATATTTAGGTACAACCATGATGGAGACAAAAAAAATTACAGTTTAAAATAGAAATTCAGTTGCAACCATATTGCAATTGGAAAGTTCCGCTTCAACCACTGACGTAACTGAATAGCATGAATCTCCACGTAACATCCAACCACTAAGGAGTGGATTGAATTCTAAGTTAATTCTCATTTCGAATGAGAATTCGCAACACCGCATTTGATATGTACTTATCTCCGCTTGTCGTAGCATTTTTCGTGCCCATTCCGTAGTGTTTTCCCATGTTCATCGACTAAAAGAATGTATCGTGTCTAATACTCACTCCGTTGCATAATATGATATGTTTTAGGTTTTTGATATGGAGTATGTATGGACCGAAATGAGTGAATATATACACTAAAATGCGTCTATATATATATATATATATATATATCCGAATCAATCCTAATCCAAAAAAGATAAAACATCTTATATTTTAGAACGGAGGGAGTATTTTGCATTTTCTCAGTCTCGTACTCTCGATGGGGTGAAAACGTGAAATAGAACGAACGGTGAGCTAGACCGCCGTGCAGGCTGGCAGCTAAGCTAAGTATACACGGACTTGCTAGCTAACATGCAGGAGACCCCAAAGCGACTGCATGCATACAACCAGCCTGCACTGACGTCTCAACGCAAACCCATCCGCCACCACACCTCAACGGCTGGCCGATCGATCAGTAGTCGATCACCCCTAGCCGCAGAGTAGGCACCGGCTGCACGCCGCCGGTGGCTGGGTCGTGCCGTGCCGGCGTGCACTAGTAACGCACATATACCCGGCCGGCAGGCACATCTGCAGCTCAAAAACCATGCGTTCCGTAGTTAATCAGAGAGATTCCGTAGTTAATTAAATAAAAAAGTTATGTCAGAGACTCGGACACTTTCCCGTCAACGTTCGCCTGGAACATATATTCGGCCGGAACCGGTTGCAAAGAACGCTGCGTTCGTAAGTACCTTGCTGACACGGTGGAGAATAGTGCTGTCGTCGCTGCCCCCGAAGGACTCGATGACCGCGGCGAAGACGACCGTCATGAGCGGCTCAACCATGCCGTTCACCATGGCCGCCACCGTGCCGACAGCCATCAGCGCCAAGTCGGCGCGGTCGGCGTACCTGAACATGCCCAAGAACGGCACCTTCGTCGTTGCCCCGGCGTTCTTCCTCTCGCTCCCCTCCGTCGCTTCATCGTCTCCCCTATCTGCCATTGTCTCCCCTATTAGCTAGTGTTGCTCTCTATTTCTCTGCCTCTTCTCCTTTAGTAGCAGCTGCTACCAATATGCTTATCTATCTCTTGGCATGTTTGTGTGGTGGTTACCGATGTTATGGAGCCGGGTGCATAATTATATGCTAAGCAAGAGGAACTGACATGACGGCTTATTGTCAGCATATATAGGCGCAGTTTTAGGCTTTCTTTTCTTTTTTCGAGACTGAATACGTTTTCTTTTGATGATGGTGGTATGTTTTTTCGAAATTGTGATGGTGGTATGTTATAGTCCACTTTTTTTTACTCCTGCGTCTTTTGTTGAGACGCGGATTCATGGCTTATGCATGGGCACATATACGGATATACCGGGGGTGATGCATCATGCATGTCTCTATCTGATACAGTATTAACTTACCATCAGGCAGGCCGAACAGCATCAATGGTTGGTAAGCCAGGGCTATAGGAAATGGTTAGATTCGTGATTGTTCTTTTACAGGCAAAGGTAAGCCAGCATCAACTCCCTTTATCTTTTTTCTGTAAAGGAACAAGCTAGCGTTAAAGTCTCACTGATACACATTTCATGTTCTTTTGTTTAGGAAATAAACAATCGGGTTTCGGAGAGAATGCTGCTTTAGACACATGCATATATATACTAGAATTTAGGCAATGGCTAATACAGGATATTTCGTTCTCCAAATCCCTATAGGCTACGGAATTCATGGCTAAGATACTGATATATATAGGAATTGTCCGACGGCCACATACAGGGAACAGAGGGGAACACATGATAGTGTGTTTCAAAAGTTATATGTGAATGTGTTGAAGTGTCTAATTTTGGGCTGGGTAGTGGGCATAGAACAAACGAGGAAATATATGTGCTAGTAATGATGTAACTTGCTGACTATTTAAAAATGAGGCAATTCCAGCATCAATCTTGCACGAGTCAGGAGAGAACATAATCGACAATCACATGCATCACCTTTATTCTGAACAAATTGAGAAGCAGATTCGTAAAAATACTCACAACAAAACAAAATGTGTAGGTCCTTTTTAAATAGTTTAAAACTATTTATCAGATTGGTCATATAGTATATTAGCCTTACACATCTGCATACGTAGATGACATGAGCAGGTTGATCGTACATGTCGGTCGATCGTTCGCCCTTTTCTCTTCCCACTTTTTTTTGTTGACAGGTTTTCTCTTCCCACTTGCTTCCTCACGTTCCTCACCACCCAATATATATCTTGCAAAAACAGTTAAGGGCCTGATTGGTAGCCTGCATCAATTTCCCATCTCACCGGGGGCATGCTCTCCAGGGCCATGCTGAGTAAATACACACTTTGAGCCGTGTTGTGTGGTTTGTTTGATTGCTCGCATCGCATCGGCTGGGCAAACAACTCCTCTTTGTTTAGTTACATGCAGATTTTGATTAGCCTCACATAGTTTCTCATGGGTGAAGTTACCACCTACCATCAGACTTGGACACCTCAACAATGGCGGCATGGCAGCGACGGATCTGGACAAGGAGACGTCATGGCGGCGGCGTAGCTGGACGACGACAACACCACATGACGGCGGCGAAGCTCGACGACGACACTACATGGCGATGGCAGAGTTCGACGAAGACGAGTTAAATCAGAGGTTGAAGAAGACGGTGACACCAAGAACAGTCTAAATACGCATCCTCAGATCTACACATCTACAAGCATCGAAACGCAAAACTTACAACACGATAGTCGTGCGGAATGACGAGATGAAGCTACTCCTCGAAGGAAATCGCAAACGGTCAACTGTGTGCGGCAAGATCTGCAAAATTCGTCCAAAAAAGCTTCAAACAAGAACACGAAATTAGGTCCACACGGTTAACGAAAGCTCAAACTGAGTCCTAGAATGGAACCGCAGCATCAAAGCACATCATTTTGGTGTTCAGCTTTTTCGAACCGAGCAATGTATCAAGGATTGGAAGAGGGTAAGTGGAAGAGAGAGTGAGGGGAAGCCATGGGGAAGAACGAGGCTGCATGAGCAGCGCTCCTTTTTGCAGCTGCGGGGCATGGCTCCGTGGAAACGGCCGATTCGGCCGTTCCTATCAGCGCGCTGGCCAGGCTCCACAGAAACGGCAATCAAACAGGCAGCCTGGTTCTGCAGCCAGCGGGCCTGGCCCGGCTGGCTGCAGGCTACCAAACGCGCCCTAAGTTACCGTCGGTAGATTTCTTGCACGCTTGTGGGCGGCGCGATGGAAGCGTGGTTCTATGGTTGATCAGGCGAAAACGATTAGAACGTCGCTTATCAATGTATGTAGTTGGAATGAATGCTACGTTTTCTTTAAGATCAACCCGTGTCCTGACTCAGAATCAATTAATGCATCTTTTAATTAGCTACTCTTCCCGTGCTGGTTGAAAAGTGTAGGTTATGGTGGCGACGTCTGATGCCTGATGTTTACCACGATATGAGAGTATGGAGGTTTGGTAACATTTTTTGCGTTGTAGAGGCTCTCAAGCGCAATGTATCCGGTATTTTTAGTGTTCAGTTCCCAGCATTAATTTGTGATTTCAGTATATCAGTTGTTTCTTCTCTCTAAGTTGCTCCAATGCCCAAGTAATTACCTCTGTTCTGGCTAGCTAACATGCCAATTGCCACATAATATATAATGTCGAAATCATGACGTAAGCTGTTGATCATCATCACCGGAGGAACCAAAAGCATCAATTGATTTACAGCTGTTGTTTTCGAGTGGTTGTTGATCGATACTCGCGTTCATAGTACGATGTGGCGCCTTCGTCTCCAAGGTCCAAAAAGGTCAATGTATGTTTGTCTGCCTGTTTATCAGATGTTACACACTTTTGCTTTCGTGTTCTCTTAGTTCTCGCCTTGCTGTCGGTCGATCTAGTTGGTGGCTTCTCCCATCGTAAAGCAATATACTCTGCCTGTGCGGAAACAGTACAACTACAGGGGGTCTCCGTTACGTCCAGTCATGATGCTAAGGAATTGAGAAGTTGTTTCCTGATTCGTCTAATGGTCATGATGCTTATTCTGTTTGTTTTAAGGCCAGCCTTAGTGGTTATTTTCCTTTTCACGAAGAGACCAAAGGCACATATATTAAACTCAACCAAACTTCTACACGATCATCCTTAAAGTTAAACAATAACACACTGGTCCTCACGAAAAATCGACATTGTCTTCCTCCTATACGCGCCAACGTATGCCATGAGGGGAATTCGATGTTGCGTCTGGAGCTCCAAAACACAACGTAGCTAGGGAAACTTTGTAGACACGGCAAGGCAACCGGGAAGTCGTCGATCGGAATTAGAAGACGCACCAGGCATAGTGACCTAACCTGCTCCCCGAAACGTAAGCTGGCTGAATTCAGAACCTGTTACACTGAAGTATGCGACCACAACACCGAGGGTAATCCTAAAGGACAAGGTTCCCTAAATCCCAACATATGGGCTATTCTCAGTAGCACTGGCCGCAAAACCGGTTACAATGAATTGAAGTCTCAATACATCTGATTTGACAATCGGGATCACCAAGAATCACAAAGTTGTGCACTCACAAGATTTCAAAGGATATATGCTCGAAAAGGACTAAAACCTACATGTTTCATCCACTAGGTTTTGCATCTCGCCTCTCCTTACTGTGTGCCTTTTTCTATGCTAAATACTCCCGATGTTTTAACCTTTTGGACCCTCATGTATCTAGACGTGTTTTAGTGTAAGATGAACATGAATCTACACACTAAAACGTGTCTACATGGTCCTGAAAAGTCTAAAACATCTTATATTTTGATACGGAGGGAATATGATGTTTGAAACTACAAAAAAGGCTAAAAACCTAGAGAGCGAGTAGGTGACGGCCGCCACCATGGCGCGCGCGCGTGGCCGCCACCCTGATGCTTGGTTATCAGATTTATTTTTTGTAACCAGATCATACTGGAAGTACCCTATACAGTTGATGTAGCCAACTCGGGTGTAATAAAGGTTTTTAACAGAGATTTTCTTACAGGAAAAGGGTTGGGGGAAAAATTCATAGGGGGTAGATCAAACTGATGAATGGGAGTTATCGCCGCCGCCTGGAACTGGAAAGAATGGCACAAGACATCTCTTCTTTCTCGCCGAAGAAGAAGGGGGTGGGGATCGGGGGGAGGGAGGGCCTAGGTAGTGGTTTGCAATCTGCTTTTTTATACATGTACGGTGGGTCGTGATCGTGCAACTGGCTTTGGCACGCGTTCATGAGCGTTTTAGTTTCCTATTACGGAAAATATAGGATTTTTCCGAAAATGGAAAGGCACAGAGTTGAAAATATCCGCTGGAAACTGGTGAAAACCATGAAAAAATTCATGTTTTAAAAGTCTAAAAAATGCTCAACAGAAATGCATTACGGTTGGAAGGTTGATTTCTATTGACATGAAATTTGCAAGTTGAAAGGCAAATAGTTTAGGAGCTATGAATGAAAATGACGAATTCAACAATAAATAGTAGTAACATGGCTGAAGTTACCATTTTCATAACTTCTAAACAATTTTGAGTTTCAACTTGCAAATTTTCATGTCTATATAGATATCTACCTTTTCAACTCGCCTGTTTTCACTAAAAGTTGGGTTTTACCGGATAATTTCCCGGTCGACCAAAAATTTAGGGCCTCTTTGGATTGCAGGATTTTCAAAACGTAGGAATAGGAAAAACAAAGGATTGAAATGTCATGCACTTCAATTCCTACTGGATTTCAAAACACAGGAATTTTGTAAGAGATGCATTTGGATGTGCACAGGAAACAAGCATAGGAATTTTGTAGGAATTTGCAGGATTGAGGAGAGAGAGATAGAGTGTGAGTGATTGGCACTAGTAGGAAACTGCCTTTCTGTGGATTCACTATCTGTGGAGCACCATATAGGCCATGCGCCACAAAAAAAAATTCAGTGGCGCACCATGACACATGCGCCACAGAATAATGTGGCGCATACGCGCATGCGTGCGCCACAGAAACATGGTGGGTCCCGCCTCCACGAAAATATGGTGAGATTTGTGTGGCGCATTTAGCTGGATGCGCCACAAAAATGTGGTGGGCCCCCCCTCCAATGATTGCATGGGTGTTTTTTCTGTAGCGCATGCATCATAATGCGCCACAGAAAGGCATGTTTCTGTGGCGCACCACGCTACATGCGCCACAGAAAATATGGTGGGCCCCCACCAATGATTGAAGGGGTGCTCTTTCTATGGCGCATGCAGTATGGTGCGCCACAGATTGACATGTTTCTGTGGCGCACCGTGCTCCATGCGCCACAGAATGTTGCGCCCAGATCTAAAAAAAAGGTGGCAACCCTCTACCTACCACCATTTTCTTATTCTTCTTCCTCCTCCACCTCCACCTAGCTCGTATTTCTCTTCCCTCCCCTCTCATTTTGCCCATACTTTTCTCCATGTTTTGTAGTTAAACCTACTTTGTTTGATAGATTATTGGTGAGGGTTAGGAGAGCCTCCAATACATCTCTTTTTGTCCACTAGTTTCTCTCCAACACCACACGCTCTCTCATCGATCGCGGTCACGTCTCGGCGCCGAATCTACTAGGTGAGACATGGATCTACATGGATGATGGACATGCATATGCATGTTTTGTGGCGCCAGCGGTGTGTGTATGGCCGGATTTGTGTCGTGGTTGTTTGTGTTCCGACCATCGTGTCGTGTATGTGGATGTTGCCGACAACATGATTTGTGAAATGTCTGCAGGTACCCATGAGGCCCTTGAGTTTGCCGGAACATCGATTAACTTCCGTTCCGGCAAATTCGGGTACTCCATATGCCCTACTTTTAGGAGAGGTCATGCCGAATTTTTTCATCGAACATGCGTGTGTGTGTCTGTGTGTGTGTGTGTGCATGTTGCGGTTCTAATTAACATACTCTTGTTTCTGCTCTATGTATACCGCATAGGCCGCAACCATGGTCGTCAGGATGAGCTCCGGTCGAATCAGTAGATACAAGGAAAAAGCGAAGGCGGACATGATTCGGTGCAACAGGTGCCAGATAAGATGTCCGTGTCGAAAATGCAAACTCGTGAGCTGGATCGACCCTGATTTCGGACAATTGGAGGATCACCTGCTCAGGCGCGGTTTCATGTTAGGCTTCAACCATGACGAAGGAGATGTCGGCGGACAAGATCATCATGATCATGACGAAGGAGATGCCGGCGGACAAGATCATCATGATGACGAAGGAGATGCCGGCGGACACGGTCATGATGAAGGAGTAGATGGTGGTGGAGAAGACGCGAACACGCAGACCCGCTAATTTCGGCCTTGCAGGACCCTCATGTTCAAGAACTGCTACTCAAGGAGACGAGCAACGCCAGAGCTGCAGCCAGAGAGAAAGCCAAGCTGGCGCAAATGGAGATAGACGGGAAGACTCCGTTGTATCCTGGGTGCCGGCCACAGGATACGCGCTTGCAAGTAACGCTTGATGCTCTGGAGATGAAGTCGGAAAACAAATGGACCGACGTGA
Source organism: Poa pratensis (assembly GCA_947311845.1). Lineage (NCBI taxonomy): Eukaryota > Viridiplantae > Streptophyta > Magnoliopsida > Poales > Poaceae > Poa > Poa pratensis. The sequence continues at coordinate 20,653,540 of CAMZMU010000056.1, read as the reverse complement.
GCTTCAACAAGAACATGAAATTCTTCCACGATCGTCTTCCCGAGGGGAACACATTGCCAACTAGTATCGAGGATGCCAAGAAAGTCGTGTGCCCTCTTGACCTACCGCACGTTAAATACCACGCCTGCATCAATGATTGCGCAATTTATCGGGGCGAGTACAAGGACAGAACCACATGTCCGGTGTGCGGCCAAGGACGGTACAAGAGTGGGAAGGACAAGAAAGTTCCTCGAAAAGTGGTATGGTACTTTCCTATCACTCCCCGTCTGCAGCGGTATTTCGTGGACCCTAAGGAAGCAAAGCTCATGCAATGGCATGCGGAAAGGGAGAAGCCCCAAGAAGATCCGGAGAAGGGAAAGATCCTGACACACCCTTCAGATGCTAGCCAGTGGGAAGCATTGGACATGGCCTTCGAAAATTTTGGGGGCGACGCAAGGAACGTCAGGCTGGGTATGAGCACCGATGGACTCAATCCGTTCGGCAACCAGAGTAGCACCCATAGCACCTGGCCCGTATTTGTATGGCCTTACAACCTTCCCCCGTGGTTGTGCACGAAGCAAAGGTACATACACATGAGTATTCTCATTCAGGGGCCGAAACAACCAGGTATCGACATACATCTGTATCTCGGGCTGTTGAAAGAGGAGTTAGCCACGTTGTGGGAGACGCCAGCCCGTACGTGGGACGCCTACACAGGAGATTATTTTGATATGAGAGCCGCGTTGTTCACGACGGTGCAGGACTATCCTGGTTGCTCATATGTATCGGCCCAGGTAGGTCACGGATTTGCGCATGTGTCAAGTGCATGGATGAGACCCCGCATCTCCAGCTACCAAGGGATCCCGGGTCTTCGAAAACCGTGTTCCCAGGGGCTCGAAGGTGGCTTCGCATGGATCACCGTGGAGAAAACGCGGTGATTTGTTCAATGGTAAAGACGAGCGAAAGAGCCCCGTGCCCGAGGAGCGGCACAGAAATCGACGAGCTTTTGAAAAACTGGAAGGAGTGCCCAGCGCCGGGAAAGAAGCGACCGAAGGTAGATCCACTGCTGGGTGTATGGAAAGCGAGGTCTGTTTTCCACGACTTGGAGTACTGGAAGGTCCTCAAGACGCCACATAGCCTCGATATGATGCACATTACGAAGAATGTTACCGAGAGTCTGCTTGGCACACTTTGCCACATGTCGGATAAGACCAAGGATGGGACGAAAGCAAGATACGATCTGAAATGGCTTGGCATCAGGAAAGAACTTCAGGCCCCCGATAGTGATGACGACGATGATGATGATCAGACGGAAGGGACTCAAGGTCGCCGCAAAAGGGCAAAGAAGAACACGGTGATGCTTCCCGCTGCCTGCTTCAGTATGAGTCCGGAGGAGCTCGAGCAGTTTTTCAGGTGCCTCCTAGGAGTCAAAGTTCCTCACGGTTACTCGGGGAAGATAAGCAGATATCTGGATGCAACGAAGAAGAGGTTCACCGGGATGAAGTCTCACGATTGTCACGTGCTGATGACACAGATACTTCCCGTTGCGATCCGAGGGTTAATGGATGAGCACGTCCGTGATACGCTGTCTGCCCTTTGCAACTTTATCGACGTCGTCAGCAGGAAGTCGATCGGCGTGAGGCAGCTCGACAGGCTTGAGGAAGAGATCGTGGTGATACTATGCGAGCTCGAGATTTACTTCCCGCCCGCATTCATTGATATCTGCGTGCATCTCCTTCTCCATGTCGTTGATGACATCAGGCAGCTCGGTCCGACGTTCCTGCACTACATGATGCCGTTCGAAAGGCAGAACGGTGTCATGAAAGGATACGTTCGCAACAGGGCCCGTCCAGACGCAAGCATGGCCAAGGGATTTTTAACCTACGAGTGCATCTCCTTCTGCCAGAATTATCTAAGACCGAGAACCAGGATGTCGGTCTGCCCACCAGGACACACCTCGGCAGGCTCGATGGATTTGGTCACCGCGAGGGCTACCGCTCACTCTTTGTCGGCATTCATGGTAAAAAAGACGACCTCGACAGGGCTCACCGGGTCGCGCTACAACACTTAAAATTGATCGAACCTTGGGTGGAACAGCACAAAATCTTAATCGAGCAGAATTACGTCGACCTGGGCCGCCGAGGAAGAAGGGAGACGTAACCAGAGAGCACAACTCCAGCTTCACGCGTTGGTTCAAGAAAAGGCAACTGCTTCAAGCAGAGAGCATGACGCCATCTACGGAAGATGAAAAACTCATATTCTCCTTATCACAGGGCCCCGGGCAGAACGTAAAGACCTATCAGTCGTACGACATCAGCGGTTTCAGATTCTGCACCGAGGAAAAGGACAGGTATAGCGAATATCAAAACTCAGGAGTAACTATGCTATCCTACGCCGATGACGAGGCTACTGTCAAGGAAAGATTCTTCGGAAGGATCGAGGAGATATGGGAGCTCAACTACTGTGGAGAGTCGGTGCCAATGTTCCGTGTGAGATGGGCCAAGGACGTCGTCAAAGAAGGCCGGTATTTCACCACCATGGTTATACCCGATGCCAAATCGAAGAACGCCTCCGCAAAAAATGAGCCATGGGTACTCGCTAGCCAAGTTGAGCAATGCTTCTTCATTACCGACCCGTCAAAGCCTAGCCGTGTTGTCGTGAGGAGGGGCAAGAGGAGCATCATCGGAATGGAAGGAGACGCCAACGAGGAAGACTTGGACAAGAACGACGATCCGAAGATCGAGGAGGAGTTCGACAAGTACTTCGACATGCCGACTACTAGTAAACAAAGAAGGAAGACATCCCTACCTACTAAAGGTTGTCCGTTCACGCGAAGAAATCTCAAGATGCCCGGCCTAAAGTATTCAACCGCGAAGAAGGGAAGAAGAGAAGCTAGCTGGAACCGGGAAGAAGAAGACTTTTTTTGTGTATTAATTTGTGTGTGTGTGTGAGACAAGCTTTTATTATATGTATATCATGAATTAAATTACGGTATACTAACAATCGTGTGTGTATATTCTTTTCTTTAAAATGTATGCATGTTCTTTATTTAAATATAACTAAAAATATATTTTTAAAAAGAATAACAAATGTATGGAGTGTTCTTTCTTTAAATTTAACCAAAAATATTTTGTGGCGCACCGCTCCAAAGATGCGCCACAGAATCAAAGAATTCGGTGGCGCACTGCTCCAAACATGCGCCACAGAAAAAGGGAATTCTGTGGTGCATCCGGGGCGATGCGCCACAGAATTCCCTGACTTAAACGTTTTTCAGCGCCGCGCGCCCGCGCCCCCCACACTGCAGTTGCCTTCTTTTTTTCTCTTCTCGCACGACGATGCGGCGCCGCACCACCACCGCCCCCACTCGCCGCCGCCGGCCGCCCCAGCCCAACCCGCCCCACTCGCCGCACCACTCGACGCCGGCGTGCCGTCTCCACCCAACCGCCAGCCGCTGCTCCGTCCTCGACGCCCGCGGAGGACCGGCCGTGCACGCCGCCGCTCCCTCCTCGACGCCCGCGGCCGGAGGAGACCTCGACGCCGCCGCGCCCTCGACACCGCCTCCCTCGACTCCCTCCATCCCCTCCCCGATCAGGTGCTGCTCCTCTTCCCCCTCTCCCTCCCCTCCACACCTGCACATAAGGTGTTTGTGAAAATGCAAAACCTAAAAATTTGACATGTGTGTGTGTGTGCTGAAATTGACATCACTCCGTCGACGTCGTTTCATCTCCCTCGACCTTTGTCGCCGTCGCTTGTCCCATTGTAAACTGCCATGTCCACCACACAAATAAAAAGAACCATCATTTACTCTTGTTTTGCAAGCTTTGTTATACAGCAAGTTTCAGCAATGCAGTACACTAAATGAGCAACTTTTATTCTATTTGGTTTCAGTTTTGTTGAGGTACAAAAGTTTCCAGCAATCAAATACACAAAATAAGCACCATTTAATCTATTTCGCTTTATTTTTGTGGCTATATAAAAAGTTTCAGCAAACCAATACACCAAATAAGCACCATTTAATCTATTTCGCTTTAGGCTTTTGGCTATATAAAAAGTTTCAGCAAGCAAATACATCAAATAAGCACCATTTAATCTATTTCGCTTTATTTTTGTGGCTATATATAAAGTTTCAGCAAACCAATACACCAAATAAGCACCATTTAATCTATTTCGCTTTAGGCTTTTGGCTATATAAAAAGTTTCAGCAAGCAAATACATCAAATAAGCACCATTGACAATATTTCGCTTCACTTTTTTTGTTGTATAGAAACTTCTAGCAAGCAAATACATCAAATAAGCACCATTTACATAATTTTGCTTCAGGTTTTTTGCTGTATAGAAAGTTCCAGCAAGAAAATACACCAAATAAAGCACCATTTACTCTAGTTTTTACCAATTATGTTGCTGAATTAAAAGTTCCGGGAACTAGATAGACAAAAAAACACCATTTACTCTATATTTTGATGATGGCAATTGGTATTAGAACTTACTGGTTGCTCCCCACATGCTTTTTGTAAACGAAATGGTCTCGACATCATCATCATCATCATCTAATTTCGAAAGAGAGAAAAAAATCAAGTTACATATGCATAAGAAATACAATAACTAAAAATCAAGTTAGTGCACCCGGAAATTCAGAGTTGTTTGTTGTTCCATATGGCGTGTTGCACTCTATAATCTAATAATGCTCATATAGTCTGAATTGAGTTCAAATGTAACTATGAATTTACTAGAGTATAGATTGAGAAACGCAAACCATGTCTAATCTTCACTAGTGTAATTATGTCCCTGAATTGAGTTCAAATGTAACTATGCATTTTTAATTAACTAATGCATTATTTTGCCGTATGCAGGAAATTTAGAAGAAGCTCCGCGTTCTTTCAGGTGAGATGTGGATGTGGCGACTTCATGCTTTCGAAATGCTCCAAAGTTTTACCACGACCATCGTGTCATGGTTGTTTGTGCTCCGACCATCGTGTCGTGGAGATGCCGGCCGGAGATGTGGATATTTTTTTGAAATGCTTGCAGGTACCCCGAGAGGCCCTTGAGATTGCCGGAACGTCGATTAACTTCCGTTCCGGCAAATTCGGGTACTCCATATGTCCCTTTTTTAGCAAAGGTCATGCCGAAATTTTTCGTGAATTTTGACATGACTTTGCTAAAAAAGGGACATATGGGGTATTGCGACTAATGCATGGGCCGGGGTATCTTAGTACTAAATTAAGTGATTTATTCTTATATTTGTTGTACTAACTTCGACGTTTTTTTCTTATAATAACGAGGCCGGGGGTTCTCGAACAGGAGGCGAGGAACCGATAGAGGAAAATCGTATAATTCCGACGTTCATCGCAGAGGCAGTGACAAAGACGCTCACGTCGCTCTTTCCTACCATCTGTGAGTCTGTCAGGGTTTGGATTGAGGGAGGGAAAAAAGGACCTCCCCCAATGATCAGCTTCGCCTCCAACAAGTACTCAATCAATGATGATCCAGAAGATGCACCCCTAGCATCCCCAGAGATAAAGAAGAAGAAGCACATGAAGAGAAGTAAGCCAACTCCTAAGACTATCCGGGGGTATGAAGACATGGTATCACCCAGTGCGGATGGCATGACCCGAGTTCATGAAGCTGGTCAACCGATCCTGCCTCCGGAGCTGCTCCGCCTCGCAGACGGATGCATGCTCTCTTTGCAACATGCTATCTTGACGCTAGAGGGCAACTTTCTTAAAGAAGAGAATCCAAATTACCCGGTGTTCACTGTCAAGGTGCCAAAGGACTTGGCCGACTTCGTCCATGAAGCCCCCGTGGATCTGTTCTTCATATCGTACGAGGACGTCTTCAGGCTGTTTCACTATAGACGGCTGGACTATAACTTGGTCCGCCTATACGCGCTCAACCAGGCGATGAGGATCAGGAGAGATAATACCCCGAACGTCAAGGTAGTGGATCCCTACTACATGCGTGACAGCCAGCTGGTGGAAGGATCAACGACACGGGCCATGGCCACGGAGTTCCTCGAGAGAATCATGCTGAACAACCAGAAGAAGAATAGCCTTCTTCTGCCTTTCTTTCCCGAGTAAGTACACATCCGGTCGCCGTCGTCGTATCTTATGCTTTCTTATAGATTTCTTCCGTTGTTGATCCTTTCCAACATTCCGTTTCAATTGTGTTGAGCAGTGACGAGTACTCAATACTCATCGTCGTAAGCCCGAGGTGGTCCGTTGCCACTTATTTCGACTCGGCGAGTTCGGACGTGACGAAAGATTACACCAGAATAAAAGGTGTTCTCGATGAGGCTCTCGAGGGCTACGCCCAAAAGGGAGGCCACTTCGAAAAAGAAAAGAATGGGGAACGTTTCACGGAGGACAACAAACACAAGTTCTGGCATGGGACCGGGTTCCATTGCATCAAGCAGAAGCCTGGTAGCGTGAAGGATGCCTTCTACGTCCTCCATCACATTAAAGGGTTTGTCCGTGATGCAGAGAAAATGAGGTGGCCATCTAGTCTCCAAGAATGGACCAAAAATGCGGGGGAAATCACCGATGCTGAGCTTAGAGAAGACTTCCGTCGCATCCAGATGCAGTTATCGCAAATCATCGTGGAAGATGTCATGACAACATGGGGGTCCTTACACAACGCCAGAGGTAGGATGTATTATAATAGAAATCCTTGCCTCACTCGATAGAAGTGCTTCTTTATTTTCTTTATTATAGACTTATCCACTTAATTAGATGAATAAATCATACTCTATTTATATTATTAACCAAATATATATCCCAATCCATCTCCAGGGTTGTCTAAGTGGGAGATCGAAGAACGCATAGACATGCAGAATGACATGAGGACGTGGATGACGAAAGACTGCTATAAACCGTTTCCGGAGCCGATCAAGAAGAAGACTCAATCATACCGGCAGAATGAAATGAGTATTTGATCCTAGTTTAGGCGGTGACAACTTCATTTGTACTAAGACTTGTGTGACATGAGATGAACTTTTGTACCCCAATTAAGACTTGTGTAATAATTTGGCACTTGTCACTATATGTATGTGTATCTTTGGGATCTAAGTGATGTGATGATATAGTATAATGTGTCTATTTTCATATAACGTGTCAAAATATATTATTGTTTCTATTATTTCTGTATAAATACTGTAATATACATGTATTTGTACAGCGGGAAGCAGCAAATTGCGAATACGTATACAACTATTCTGTGGCGCACTGGTTTTTAATTCTGTGGCGCACCCATTTCTGTGGCGCACGCCACTGGGATGCGCCACGGAAAGTTATTCTGTGGCGCACGGACGGCGTGCGCCACAGAATTGTGATATTTCTGTGGCGCACGGACTGGGTGCGCCACAGAAATAATATTTTTGTGGCGAGCTTTCTGTGGCGCACCCACCATGCGCCACTAGGGGTGTAAACGGATAGGATAATTTCCGTACCGAATCCGTCGCCGAATCCGTTTTAAAGAATCCATATCCGGTTCTGAAGAATTTGCCGGATAAGGATATCCGATTCCGAACTGAACACCCGGATACGGTATAGGATATGGTATGAAAAGTAACATCCGAATATGAATTATCCGAATATTAGTTAGGATTATCCGATGGTTATAATCCGAATAATCCGATTTTCTACCGAAATGTCTAAACTAATAGAGCACAATTTGTATTTAGTGAGTTGTGGAGCTCATTTGTTGAACAACGACTCCCTTACATGGTCATTCTACATACTATGGAGTATAACTTTGTTAGATTATTATGTTGTTGAGCTATTATTTTTTGTTATGTGGCTTGATGATATACATTGCGCATACCGATCCGACTAATTTTCTTTCCGCCCCGAATCCGCTCCGTTTCCGTTCCGAATCCGCGATTATATCTATCCGCCCCCGAATCCGCAACCGTTCATTATCCGATCCGATCCGAATCCGAGAAAAAAATATGGTAAAGGATATGATAGAGGCAAAATCCGATCCGATCCGATCCGTTTACACCCCTATGCGCCACAGAAAGGGTTTTTCGTGCGCCACTGAAAGGCTTTTCTGTACTAGTGTGGACTTCTCAAAGGAAAAATAAAAAGAGGTTTGAGCTCATTTTATTCCTATGGAATGGGGCATAGGAATAGATTTCTTAGGAATTTGACGGTGCCAATCCTGTGATCAAAGGCATTACATAGGAAAAATTCCTATGGATTGTAATCCTCTAAAATTTCTACGAAATTCCTTCGATCCAAAGTGGCCCTTAGTGGTATTTTTCTAAAGTTTAGATGTTTTAATGGTACAGACGAAATTTCCCCCAAAAAAGTGACCCAGATGGCAGATAGGTTTCTCGCGTGTCAGTTTCTCCCGCCGTAGTCGTCTCCCGCCGCCATTGCATGATGCGGCCAGCGCCGGCGCTCGCCGGCGGCGGCAGGACGCTCGCGAACATTCTCTCCGCCACGGAGTGGATGCTCCCCTCGCCGGCCACCCAAGTGCACACCATCTCCGTCCTCCCCTCCCACTCACCGTCCCATCCTGGCAACTTCGCCTTCTCCAACCTCACCACGGCGCCCAAGAGTAGCGGCGGTCAAGCGACAGAGAAGCGGATCCCGAGGTTCGAGGTGGTGCGAGACGACCTCCTCCACCCCCTCGCCAACGGTAACAAGGCCCGCAAGCTCGACGCCCTGCTGCCGCTCCTCCGCCGCCGCGGCGCCACTGACTTGGTCCGCACCCGCTGTCTGCCACACTATCCTCATCTCGACGCCTCGTTTCCTGTTCTGATGATGTCTCACTGCTTCGATTGCAGATAACATGCGGGGTTGCCAGAGCGCCCATGCGGCAGCCGTTGGTGAGATATTGATTATCCAATATTTATCCATGGGTCTTCTAAAAAAAATGCTATTACTGCCTGACAGTGTGAAATTCGCTTGCTGGGTTAACATTGTCCTGCGATTCGAAAACTTGATTCATGTGCTTAAGTGGGATTTCAATTTCATTCACACACTTGTTCCCTGCCTGTGTCAGCGGTCCATTGTGCAGAATGGGGAATCAGGTCACACCTACTGCTAAGGGGAGAGCAGCTAGATGTCCCGACAGGCTACAATTTGATCTCCTTGATGTTTGGCAACGTCACTTATGCTGCTCGCTCAGTCTATGCACATCGAGATGAGATGCTTTTTGAGCATGCCACGAAGGTGGCTGGTACCAGCGGTACAGTACTTTGGGCTGATGATATTGTCAGAGATGACTTAGCTGTCGATGAAGAGATTGCTCGCGGAAATGATTCAAGAAGAGTGGTGATTGTTAAGGAAGGGGCGGGTACTGTTCAAGCGCTACTAGGTAAATGATGGATTGTGCTGTGCTCGAATTCCAGGTTTACATTCATCAGTACAGATGATTTTCGACAACCGAGCAGATTTATAAACTCAACCTCTCAACATGCTTCTTTTATATTTTAGCTGTATTTGATTGCGACTGAGCATTTGCACCCGGAGCTTTCCCACTATGTCATCCTGTTTAGGTCCTACAATGTTGATTCTTTTGTCTCGATAGGAACCTTTTATTCCAGCCTTGCGTAAAAGGAAATCATTGCAAAAAATCCACACGATTTCATTGATTTTTCAGGTGTGATGCGGCTAGTGGAGCACCTCTCAAAATTTTCATCATTTCAGAAAGATGAGGAAGTCCATATCGTGGTGGATGCTGGGACAGGCACAACCGCTGTTGGGTTAGCTCTTGGAGCGGTATGTCTAGGGTGCGTTTGATAATTGACACTATGCTTGCAAATATTGACTTGCATCATGCTGGAATGGAATACGAATCATTTTGTCCAAAAAATTTGTGGACTTCAAAAGTTTGAATTTTCTGATTGTAGAAAGAATCTTTTAATTATCATATTAATCTATCGTTGTTGGTGATACTTGTCAAACGTCTAGAGCACAACATGGAGAAGAGGGATAAGAAAGATGCAGTTGCAATGCTTGTTCTGCAATTTAACATGACTAGGCCGAATTAAATTATGTGGCAGGGGAATGAAATTAAGCATTGCACTTACGATTTTTTGTCGTTTCATTTCCCTAGTGTCTTCAGTACTACTCAATCCATGCATCATAGCATGAGATCACATTTTTTATCATTGATGTCCTTGCAGTCTTCATTGGAGGGTAACTGCTGTCATGCTTGCTGACACACTCCAAAGATATCAAGAACTGGAAAAATCACTGGTATCTGATTTTAAGGGGATTTGTCATGAAGACTGCCGTGACATGATCGGGGAAGATGGTCTTGTTCATTGGGTGGACAGGTTTTCGCCAAGAAGGTATGCTTTAGTCAAATACTCATTCTGTTCAATATATACTGCATTTCTATGCCCTGCAAAACTGCTAAAATATCTGTGGTAATTTATTTACTGTTTCTCTTATTAGTATATCCTGGATGTGATCGCGTATATCCGATCTTTGCTCACCACATACGCCATGTGGTTAACCTTTCTGTAACTGTAACTGATAGTATGCCCTGACCGTGATTTGTGTCGGCGAGCAATTTTGCAGTCATTTTCGCATCTTTAGATTCTTTAGACTTTGCACTCTTAACTGTTGACGCCTTTGTGCTTCTTTTTCTTCCTTCAGATTCGGCAAGGTGTTGAGTGGCGAAATCGCGTCATGCCGCCACATCGCTCAGCAGACTGGCATCCTGCTGGACCCCGTCTACACCTTGGCTGCCTGGGAGCAAGCTGTCGATCTATGCCGTGGAGACAGCAGAGAAGCCAAAGTGGTCATGATCCACACCGGCGGAACCCTCGGCCTGTTTGGGCTGGCTCAAAGGTATCCCCAACACTTCGTCGCCGGAAACGAGCAATCTTAAGCAGGCCAGCGACACGTGATGCGGGTGAGCTCTGCTCGGAGAGGCTGGAAAGCGGTTCCCATGGCTGGCCACGGTGCGTTCTGCGTGTTCAAGTGGCCGGTGCAGTTGTCACTACGGACATGCGAACGCAAGTGACAACCAAACTTATTTTTGCGAATGGACTGACAGGCCAACTATGAGCAGAAGTATTTGAGACGTGATTTTCTTCTCTTCCAACAAATTATGTTCGAGTCAATTAGAAGTTCATAACTGTGGGACGTCTTTCTTACCTTATCCTCTCGCTACAGTAGGGAGGGGCGGAAGGAGAGGCGACCGGAAACTTCCAGTCTCGCCGGCGAATCCGTTGCTCCCCTCCGCCTCCGGCTACCGTCTCGGCGCCGGGAGGTGGAGGGGAGCCCTGGAGGTCGTCGTGTGTGTAGTTAGGTCTTGTTTAGGTTAGGGTTCTGTCTCCTGGCGGCGCCCTCGAGTACGGTGGCGATGGCGTTGCCCCGTGGAATAATCCCTCCCCCTCCCTCTCCGTTCCAGCGGCGACGCCGGGGAGGTCATGGAGGTTTGGTGCTCCTGGTGTGGCCGTCGATGCGGAGACGACAGCCGGTTGTGGGAGTTTTGTCACCTGCTCTCTTCTTCGTCGGAGCACGGCTTCTCCTGGCCTTGCTCTGGAGGTGCTGGGGGTGTGGTGGCGGCAGTCCGGCGGTGGTCGTCGGGTGGTGCTACTGCGTGTACAGGAGCTTCATCTCGTGGTTCTCGGAGGTGCTCGCCGGCTTTTCGAGCGCTGATCTGCCTTCTCCGGCCGGCCGTGGTGGCGAGGGGAGGAGTGCTTCGTTCAGTTTGCTTTGCTTCAGAAGGCCTTGCTTCGTCGTGCCCTGGTCTGCCGTGGTGGCGAGGGGGGTTGCTCATGGCGAGCTTGGTTTCTTGGCGACGGTTCCGGCAAAGAGGAGATCGTGCTCAGTGCAGGGTTGCTGGAAGCTGGGTGGATGCGGGGAGGAAGCGCCATGGCCGTGCGTGTTCAACGTGCTCGGTTTCGTCGCCTACGGCGGACGGCTCATGCGGTCTTCTACAAGAGTGGGGGTGCTCTCTCTCCGGGGCGTGGCGGCGGCCTGGGCTTCCTCTCCGGCGACGAAGAGGCTGCTAGCAGGTGGTGCGGCGGATCAGCGGTCAGGGCTCCAGGTTCTTCTTGGTGTTGTCGCTGTTGTTCTGAGTTTCTTTCCTCTTTGTTCTTCGGCGTGCGTCTGTACTTTTCTCTGTAATTTGCGTTGATCGCACACTGGGATGGGATGATCCACTATCAAAAAAAAAAGGTTCATAACTATGGCATGAAAACGAAATGTATTGTATCATTTCATGTTCTGACCCCTTTGTTCTTATGGAATTGATAATTCTCAGCTAACTTAGCGTTCAGTCTAGTCTTATACCACTATTTTTCCGCTGCAAATGGGGCTGTAAATAAGAAAAATGCCTTGAACTATTGAATTTGCTTCGTAATTCATGATATTCATGAGTTACAACATGGATTACAACTGTGATTCATTGACGTTGTCTTACCAGGAACTAAGTTAATTCTCGAGAATAAGTCACATCCTTGTTCTTAGGGTGAACCGCTGTAATTTATATCGGGCTAAAGGCTGAGCAGACTGCACGACAGGAAAGCAAACCAGAAACCACCGCAAAGCAAAGACGACGCGAGCGCCGCGACGTGTCGTGCGCCACGCGACGCGCGTCGCTCCTTTTGTCATTTTCACTACCGAAGATTGGATAAACAAAGATCGGCACACGCTCGCCAGTCGCCACAAGTTGCGACGCGTGCTCATCTGCTCCTACACACGAGCGCGAGCTAGCCTGCCGCCAGACGCACGCATCTATGGCCTCGGAAGCGGTGGCGGGCACGACGGCGACGTTCCGGCGAGCATACGAGACACTCAAGGCCCAGCTTCTCCTGGACTCCTCCTTCGACTCCAACGAGGACGCCGTCAGATGGCTCGACGGCGTGAGTGCTAATTCTGAATCTATGGAGTGAAGAGACCATCTGAAGTTCTGAATCTAGCTACGTGGATTCCTCCCTAGTTATTCATCCAAAAATCATTAATTGAACTTTTTCTCTTCGCAGATGTTGGACTACAACGTGCTCGGTGGTGAGCAAGCATTTGCAAGTTTAGACAATGGGGAGTCCCATGATAGTACACCATTTTTTAGCTTTTAGTAACAAATGACTTGGAATCCCTCATGAACAGGGAAGCTGAACCGTGGCTTGGCTGTTGTTGAGAGCTATAAATTACTGAAAGCTGGTTCTGAACCGAGTGAGGATGAAGTATTCCTAGCTTGCATTCTTGGCTGGGCCATTGAATGGGTATGTGATGATGCCTCTGTGATCGAGTACTATGAGACCATGATACCATGTGTAATTGTCTACCGAATTGCTCTTTTGGGTGATGTGCAGCTTCAGGCTTATCTTCTAATTCTTGATGATATTATGGATAATTCTCAAACTAGGCGAGGAAAGCCTTGTTGGTATACACTATCAAAGGTCTGTCTAGGATGTCCTTGTGTTCTTGTACATGAGCAGCCGTTTATACAGATCTTACTGTTGTGCTTCTACTAAAGAAATACTTGAGTGAGTGGTCTTGTTCAAATATGCTATGTTTGTCTTCAGACTCAAAATGCAATATCAAAGGGAAAGTAGCTACAAGCTAGATAGTAGCTATCGACTTGATTAATTCCATTGTGTAAATAGAAAAATCAATATTACTATCACTTTTAGCAGAATAGGTTGGCGGCGGAAAGGTTGGTGCTTATTTAGGTTCTAGCTCTTTGGTTGACTCTGATGACTCCTTGGGCAGGTTGGCCTCATTGCTATAAATGATGGGCTTGTCCTTCGCAGCCAAATTTCACGCATCTTGAAGCGGTATTTTTACGGAAAAACTTACTATGTTGATCTCCTAGATTTGTTCAACGAGGTAACTCGCTATATTCAAAACCAGTCTCCTTTTATTTCCCCTTTTTTTACAGGAGCATGATTTTGTTACTACTCATCTAGGTCGAGTTTAAGACGACTTCAGGCGAGTTGTTAGATCAAATCACAACAAATGAAGGGAGGAAAGATCTGAGCAAGTATACTACAGATAAGTATGTCACCTTATTATCAACTTCCATGATGTTATACTGTGCATTCTTACACCGTGAAGACAATTATTACTCGCTGTAGTTTGCTCTTTTTCCTGCTAATTGGGGGCGTTTTAAATTTTATGCAGTTACCGGCACATTGTGGAATACAAAACAGCTTATTATTCATTTTATTTGCCGGTACGATATGTTAATTGTGCTTGCTCTGGCAGTATTAGTTCAGGTTATATTTTTTTATCAATACCTCCATACTCTAGAGTTCAGACTTACCAGCAGCAAAATGCTCTTAACCCATTACAAGGTCGCTTGTGCACTGCTTTTGTCCGGTTGGAGTTTGGATGACTATGTTGAAGCAAAAAACATCCTAGTTGAAATGGGTATTTACTTCCAAATTCAGGTATAATATTCACAGTACATTTTATCTTCTCACTTAAATACATGTTTTCTTCTTTTTATTTATGTTTTCACAATCAGTATTAATCGCTAGATTTTCATTTCAGGACGATTATCTCGACTGTTTTGGTGATCCAGAAGTTATGGGCAAGGTGAGTTAATTTACCCTCCTCTTAACATCAAAAGAATACTTGGCACTGGATTCCTGAAATCATCTTATCCCAGATTGGAACCGACATTGAAGACTTCAAGTGCTCGTGGCTATTAGTTCAAGCACTCGTTCGCGTCAATGAGAGGCAAAAGGACATCTTATTTGTAAGGCCCATGCGAAGAGTCGTTCTAAAATATTGTGAAAGCACACTTATCTTATTGTCTTATTGTGTGTATATCACGCACAGGAAAATTATGGGAAATCAGATCCTGCTTGTGTCGAGAAAGTGAAGGCTCTGTATAAAGAGCTCAATCTTGAGGTTTCCCTCTGTTCAACATGCACAAAATTAGTGACCTATTTAGTTCTGTTTGTAGTTTTTGCATACGTTTATACCATGTGAAATTCATTTACCATGCAAGCACGTGTGACATTCCTTTTATCTTGGCTTCCAGAGGGTGTTCTCTCAGTATGAAAGGGAGACTTACGAAAAGCTGACCTCGGACATCGCGGCACAACCGAATGAAGCAGTACAAGCAGTGTTGAAATCCTTTGTGCAGAAGATCTACAGGAGGAGGAAGTAAGGATATTCTAGCGTACAGGGAAAATGTATGGTAGAATCGTGGATACTTGTGTTGGTGTGGGCTCTTGCTGTGTTTGTGTACCTACAGGACTGCTGAACTATTGAGAAGCATACAAAGAAGACTATGTCCCAAGCGACAGGCACGAGAGTAGTATTGCTAATCATACTATTTGAACAGTCGGCTGAAAGACTGAGATCTTGTTCGTAACAACATAGAATTTCCATGATAAAGTTATATGTAAAATAATAGATAAGAAATGTACTTCTTTTCTGCTAATCTATTTGTATGCTACGATCATGTACATACAGGTATTGTTTCACCTTTTCTATCTGATATTTCTACTCTTATACAAGCACCATTGCTGAAGGGACGCGCAGGCTTCATTATTTTCGCGGATGGAGCGGCTGGCTGACACTGCATCCCAGCCTCTGTCAGTTGGAAATTGCATTCTGGTGCAGTGACCGGACTTCAACAACGATGCTCTGTACAATAACCTACTCTGTTCCAATGATTTATACTCGATCCATGTCCTAACTATAAACTATGATACTCCATGCTCAGAAGCCTCAGCTGCAAATGCTACTGCGACCAACGAGGGTGGACCTTACTCTGAACTGTATCCAGTCACACGAAAAATGGGACTCGTATACAGAAGAATTGTTAGAAGTTAACCAGTAATTGAGCAGATTTTTGCAGACCAAGTGCACCATCTTCCAAAAGGTGCATCGCAGCACCATAAGAGAACTTCCTGGCAAATAAAAAACATGGAACAGATGTACCATTGCATTGGCACCACTCAGTCCTGTGTTCAACCTCATAGTTCACATGATCGATACTCTGCAAAATTATTCCGAACAAACTGTAAGTGATACGATATTAACTGAATGATACATAGCTTGTAAGGGATGATTTGTTATATTATTATTACTACTTTCTATAGCCTATAGGACACACTGTGTATCTTGCAAAGAAAAGGTAGTTCATCAACAAGATTTCAATTATACACAATACAAAGTACCAGCCAGAAAGGATTCAGGTAACTAACTATAGCAACAAACTATACCACGCAGACACAAATACTGAGTAGATTGTTTCCTTGTTCGGAAGAAATAGAAACTAGATTGTTGTACTGCACATTCCACTATCTCGTCTGATGACCAGGATATCTAGAATATAACTGAAACCTGCTATTAGCCGGCAAATTTTGAATGCAAAAGGACAACAGAGCACTACATCATCTTAGGTCTTGGTGTTCACTCTTTCACACGCTTTTACAAAAGACAAGACATGCAAACCAAGATAAGCTGAGATTACCTTTATAGCATTGATATGCTCAGGACTTGATGTCTCGTACTCAAATGTCGTCGGATGCCAAGTCAGTTTATCTTTATGATCTAAAGATGACTGGTTCCATGATGTATAGGTCAAAGTTCTTCTTTCAAGTTCATCTTCAAGTCCTTTAGTCTAGAATTTGACACAGTGAGCCAAACATTATGAATTGAAAAAGATAACTATGTCGGTTCAAAATTCGAACATACATTAGCAATAACAAGCCTTACAGAAAATATTGTCTGCACATAGTGTTCATCTGGAATACAATCATGCTCCTTTTGGGCAACTCCTTTCTGCAAGGTTCAGTAAGAGAATCATTTGTCAAAAGAAGAGAACAAGTGTCTTTATGCCAGTAAGCAACAACTAGAGCTCATCTGAATACATGAAGAGAATGTGGAGAACTGAACCTTACCAATATCTGCTTTCGCCGAAATACAAATCCTAATCGTCTCTGACAGAGAAAGAAAAAAGTTCGACACCATAAGGAGAATAACCAGAGATAAAGGTAAAGCTAATTAAATGTTAGGATCAATATTTTGATAGAGTAAATGAAAATGCACATCTAATTGTTGATGATCCAAGGAAACAAAAAGATCATTCACATGTATAAAACACAGATTGTAGAAAATAATTTGATTTTATATCATGAATTCATAGGACAATAATACTGACCCGAAGTGATTTATTTATTTCTGCCTATCGTGCAAAATGGATGTAACTTTAGCTAAGAGCCTAAGACCAAGGCAACATTAATTATCTTCTCATTTATTTAAAATTTTAAATCCTTTAAGTTATATTTGATAAAAAAACTGAAATGGCTCATGCATAACTTTAAAGATAATAGTTGCCTAGGAAACGCAAAACAACAGCTATTAAACACAAATCTTTTGGCCTAAAACTACATCTGGAGCTACACTATGTAAACTGTATAGCAATCTGAATTAAATAAATACTTACAGCATTCGGCTTTTGTCCCAGCAATGCCTTGGTCACTATCATCTGCAAATTATTAAATAAAACAAACACAATCATTTCTGTAATGACGCATCAGTAGGCTATATTAACAGAAGAGATCTCTTAAAAAATATCAGACATATTCAGTATAAGCTATTTTAAGTCTATTTATTTAGTATTTTCATAACCTCGTGGGATGGACCTCCAGATAAATATTTAGCAGATTCATAATAAATTTGCAGTACTCATGCGTAATTAAATGTGGAACAAGACATCTAGTCCAAACATGATAAAGCACAACTGTCCAAATCATTAAAGGATTTACACCTGGATAGCATGGTGCATCTTGCCTGACAGTTATCCAAGAGTGCGAAAAGATCAGGTGCTAACATTCTTTTCTTTACTTTTGACAAAATCATGGGATAAATTCTCCCAGTTATAGTCACTGCAGCACACATAATACTAAGAAATGAAAAGACCCAGGCTTTCATACATGTATGTTGTAAGTTACAGCATTCAAGGATATAGCAACGAAAAGAACTCAAACAAACACATCTAAATCCATTTAACAATCACTTCCTTCAAAGAAGGTCAAGGATTAGCTCATAAAAGAATGTAAAGGATTCGAAAGGGCCAAGTAAGGAAAAATTTCAATATCAACATCACCAGAACAACTACCTTACAATGCTTCCTGAAAACTTTGAAGACATGCTTGTCACCAACAACAAGTTCTGCGTGTTTTCTGATTAACATTATCCACTGAAATGAAACGCCAAATGAGCTCAGACTTAAACTCTTAGTAAGTATGAAAAATCTATAAGAAAAAGGGAGTCATGAAACCACAAGAACCTGAGATCCTTTCCTCCATTTATCCTTTGGAATGACAGGAGACATGTTTGGGTTATACCGCTTCTCTGTCTTGTCAATGAAACTGGATGAAAACTTAATTAATTTTCAAAAAATTCAAATCCAAATATTGCATCTTATAGGTCAAAAGTCACAAAGTTGAATATTTTTCCATTACCTGTCTACAATGCTTTTAGGTGAGTTCATCAAGTAAGTATATGTGAAGCTGAAGTTGTACAGAGGAACACAACTGAAACAGAAAAGGATGAAATGTTAAATTCTGAATACAGAAACTGCTAAGCCTAAAAATAAGTCAAGTCAAGACAGGACAGGACAGGAAGCAAAGCCCCACTACAATACAGAGACATGCATACTAAGGAATGGATCAAATATCTCTATAAGAAAACTCTCTAAGAAAGGCCATGACTGCGTTCATCTTATTGCACAACGTTAGTGAAGCAATAATTATTCCCTTGAGCAATCACCCATAATGGAAACCAAGAAACAAGGAATGACAGAATGACTCCATTATTGCAGTAACTTTCCCACCATCACTCCGGAGTAAAAGGAAAGGATCCTCTTGGTATAATAGTCCTCCGTACAAGCACCATAACAGGTAACCAGAATCCAAATGAACCACTAAGAAGACCACTCTCTTCAATCCTACAAATATGGCAAATCGGCTCCTTTGACTGCGCTGATCTAAATGACAGCATGATGCGCAGCTCTCCTGGTTTCACTAGCGTTCACATGTAATTACCATTACTGAACATACAGCTATTATACCGTCACTAGAAGGTACAGACAGTTGAAGGTTTCATCATGAATCGTCCACAAAATTGTACATCATACGAAAAAACTGACCAGTACACAGATTGCTTCCCAGGAAAAACAGTGCAGACACATCATACCTATCCGAGAGCAAAACAAATCGCTGGTTGGCGGGATCGTCAAGCGCAGCGGCGAACAGCATCTTCTCCGCCTCGACCATGGTTGGCTCGCCCCACGCCACCTGCAGGAGACAGCCATATTTCCCAACTCAAATCACACTCAGGAGTCTATGACCGTAGTAGACATTCTGTTACTAAGAGGCTAGAGGCCCAACCTTCACGGTTTTGGCGAGCTGACGGCCGTAGAAGTAGGGCGATCCGGTGGTGGTGCGGTCGAGCACGAACCCGGGCGCCGAGTGGACGTACACCGAGAACCTCCCCTCCTCGCCATTCTGCCGAGACACGCGACGATCAGAACCAATCGAATGGAAGACCACGGGTCAGTCAAACATAACGAACGAAGGATAGGAGATGAGAGGAGAGGCGGGTTGGCGCGGCGCTTACGCGGAAGAAGGCGTCCCAGACGAAATCGAGCGGCAAGCCGGCGCGGGCGAGGAAGAGGAAGGCGACCTTCCTGGCCCCGCGAAGGGCGCGGGCGGGAGCGGCGCGGCTGGCGGGGCTGGGTGCGGAGGAACGCCGCGAGGAGGAGCAGGAAGGAGAGCGGCGCGGCGAGGCGGAGGCAGAGGCGGGCGCGCGCGCGGCGGCCCGGCGGGAGGGCCACCGCCGGCCTCTTCGCCGCCGGCATCAGCGGAGACGGGCGCAGGATTGGCGGCGGCGCCGGCGTGGGCCTCGGTGGCATTTAAGAGCGGAAGGGGGTTACCAGAGGCGGCGTGGCGTTTCGGGCACTACTAGGCGTGGCCGCGGCCGCGGGGAGGGGCGGCGGAGACGGACGGCGTGACGGGTGGTGGTGGCGCCGTGTCGCTTTTCGCCCCGTGTTTAGCTGAGGTTCTGGTTCGGTTTTCCCGGTCTCGTGACGTTCACGGCCACTCTGTCGGGCGCGGTGGGGCGGCGTGGCCGCGAGCAGAGTTCAACAGGTCAGGCGGCAGAGGAGCGAGTTGGTGGGGGTGGCGATCCGCGGCGTGGCGGTGGTGCGCTGTATACCTGTGGGGATTTGGGACCCAGCTGCTTCCGGGTAGTATTTTTCATTTTCTTTGGAAAATGGGTTCTTGGATTTGCAGATCCAATGCCGATGCATAGGTCCTGCCGAACTCCTTTGGGAACTTCGGGTAATGTTTGACTTTGTTAATATTTAGTACTACTTCTATTTGGCAAATTGTTTTTATCTTACCAGACTGAGGAAATAATATTTAATTTGAGAGAGGGGTTGATTTTGACGAAACGTGCCGAGCCAGAGTGTCGTCACTCGCCACCTTGCCTCTATGCACCACGCCTTAAAAAAAAAATTTGAAAGCCTGCGTACATCAGAGTACTACACACCAACGTATGAAGTACAAGAAGAAGAACAAAGCCCACGCAGGGGAACAGAGCTAGAACCAGCACCAGCAAAACAGAGAAAAGTGAATCAATCCTATGCGAATGACTACAAAAAAAGGTTAAACTGGATGTTGCAATACTATGGGATTGAGGCGTAGGAAAGCAATCCATAAAAAAATTAGAGGTGCTATTTCTTTAATCAAATGGATTGCTTAGAAAAAAACTTATGGTTGGATCCCAAAATTCTTGTAAAAATCCTTCAATCCAAAGGTTCAGAAGAAGAAACAAAGGGCCCAGGATTCCATGAAATTCCGTAGCCTAGCGTGATTTGCACTATGTGAGCGTCTGCGTTTGTAGTGTGTTTCGCAAAACAAAACAAAATACGCACGGGAACGCGTCACCGGCTGGCTGTAAAGAAAAACGGAAAGACAGGCTACGGCGTTGGCTGGCACACGCCAAATTGCCAATGATGCAACCGCACAAGGCAACGCGTCGCGCCAGTATACTGAGTATGAAGGAAGCTGTGTGGCGGACTATCGGCGTGTCTCGCCGACAAGTTACAGACAGGGGGCGCTTTCTCTCGGTTGGTTCGTCTTCCTTGCTCGCCGAGGAACAATGTTTTGCCTTACGCGTCGGGAACACCCAGAAACCGACTGCTGCTCTCGAAATTTCAGCAAGACGGAGCAGTGATACATCTACCAGTACCGAATTGAACTAAAACTCGTGCATATAATCCCCAGTAAAAGAAAACAGAGCGGAGGTTATTAAACTTCAAACATATGTTGTGCATATCAGTATCACGCATAATGGAATAAGTAGTGTATGTAGAAACATGAAAAACAGTTTCTCCGATCACTGAGGAGTAGGATCTAACAAGCTCGCTGAATCCAAAATACAGTATGAAATACAACACCAAATTCAGGAAAAGGCTACGTAAACGAAGCCACTTTATTTGTAAGCGCTCAGCGGACCTGGGTCATCACTTGGTCGCGATGAACAGCCCCCACCTCTGCTCGCCAGCAGAGCTCCTCTGAAGTTTCGCGTTCCATCCATTTACAATATCGGCATAGTCATCCTGAGATAAGTGACTAGGAGTTAGATATGATTGCCACAAACATACAAGCAACAGAGATTTCTAGAACTGCCAGCTCATGTTGGGCCTATTAAGAGATTTGTCAAATCACCTGACCGAAGTCAGCCACGAAATCATCTTTGTTCTTCTCAACTTCAGCCAGCTCCCTCTGTAAAACTGCCAGGAACTGTACAAAATTGAGCACTGATTAGTATATGAGTAACTGCTGTCTACATATCAAACATAGCATGCAGAGTTGCAAACCAGTGAGCTGGTGAGAGAATAACCTGATCAGTGCGGTCTTCAGCAACGACATCATGGAAACCAGCACCACGGAGCATCTGAATCGTTTTGACGAATATAAGTTGATCAATATTTCCTTACAGAAACAGTATCAACAACATACAAGTGCAATTCGGAAGTACCTGTCCATAAGCCTCCACATCATGAAGGTCGTAACCCCTCTGTTCGATATATGCTGCAAACTCTTCAGACGGTTTTCCCGGACTCCTACAGTAGTCACTGATTAGGACCTTACCCCCAGGTTTCAGCCATTTGAAGAAACTTCTGAACAAAGAGGGTTTATCCTGCAAAGCAAATGCATTGTTCATCATAAAACTGTTCCTCTGGCATCAAATAGACATGTCACCTCAATAATTTTAGTTTTAGATGTAGAAGCAAAAACAAGGGATTCGCTAACATGTACAGAAACATACTTGTATGTGAAGGATAGTGTCACGACTGTACACAACATCGAACGTATTGTCTGGGTATGCCTTCGTGGTGCAATCAGCAACTTCAAACTCAACTGCACACTTGCGCCCAATAGCATTCTCCAGTGCAAATGAAACCATGTTTACAGAAAGATCAATGCCAACAACATGAACATCATAGTTTTCAGCCATATAAAAATCACCACCCCCGATTCCACATCCAACATCAAGCACCTTCTGCCCTGGTTTAAGATCCAGCAAGTCCACAAATTCTTTTGTAGTCTCTAGTGAATGATGATAAATAAGCGCTTGTAAGGGAAACATTTCAAAGTAGAATATCACAGGTTTCATAATGACAGAAGGATGTGTATGCACTTACCAATTCCACCAGTGCTCACAAAACCTTCCCCAAAAACACGCTCATAGCGTAATATTCCACTAGTTTTGTACTGCACATTATCCAAAAATCTTTGAAATCCCCGATCTTCTATTGAATTGACTTTTTGCCATAGCCAACATATCTATAACATGTAGACAAATATTAATCGCTAATTTCTCTTGATCATGGAAATGCATGCACATTTAATGGGTACAAGGAAAGAGAAATACTTGGTTCTGATTCTTCTTGTTTTTGACATAAGCTCCTACGCACTTGCAAGTGAGTAGAGAAAGTTCAGATGAGCTCCCACTTTGATCAATTGTGTACCCGTCTTTAAACACCTATTTGTCAATCAAATGTTAGCTATTTAGAAGAAAAGGCTACAATGTCATTTTGTCGGCAAGTGCAGCTAAGTAGAAAAAATAACGGGGAATTCAATCCTACATAATTGGTAATAATGACACTGATCTGTACTATGGTAGGCATACTAGGGGCATTAGCTTATATGCAGTAAATTAGGTAACAGTTGCGTAAAAATAGACCCTCAAAACTGAAATGAAATAGTAGAAGAGGTCGTAGAAGTAGGGAAGTTAACGCTGTCACCTTCGTATAGAACTTTGGTTCGCGATAGTGTGTTGGATTCACTTTCCTTTTCGAGTCTCCAGATTGGTGGAAGCATGATTCCCTAAAGAAGATATGGCCACCAACTTTTAACCATTTTACCATTCTTCCTACTAGCTTCTCAACCTACAGTAAGGGATAAACGTTAGAAATAGTCACAAGAAATACAAGAAAATATTTGCTTGTATAGTAGATGATAGTACAGGTTATTCAATACAAGGGTTAACTATTGATCTGGAAGATAAAGGATTGCTACAGCCTAAAAAATCTTAATTAAATCGATGAGTGAGATAAATACCCAGGTTCATAAGTGCATTATCTTACCTCCTCGTCTGAAAGATACATCAATAACCAGTTTGAAAATATGAGATCAATGGAGTTATCTTCAATCATCAGATCCGGAGATGTAACATCAGCACACATGAAGGACGCATTTTTGTAATGACCATTTATGCTTTCATTCTACAAGGAAAAAATATGTTACAAAGGAATAAACCAGGAATGGCATGCATGTGGAGATTAAAAGAAGTCTATTGCATTTCAGGTACTCAACATATCTTCTTAAATGAGAAGTGTGAATTTTGATACCTTCTTAATTGCACTTTCAATGAAATCCATTGCGAGAACATGCCCAGCTGTCTTGGCCAATTCTCCAGTAAAGCGGCCTATTCCAGCACCAAGTTCCAGCACTGATTTTCCTTCATATGAGGGAAGCAAAGACAGTATCTACAAAAGAGGGACATAACTATTAATAAGGAACACCAACCGCCCAGGGAAATAAACTTGCAAGCTGCGAGAAATCACGTACGTATACTCCATGGGAACTACAGCTCATTATAGTGCTCGGTGCATATAGCATGGTAGGATTCTTAATTTCTTATATGATACCCCATCTCTCAAATTGTTGTTCAATGTAAAATACAGGAAGATGAACTATAATTAAGCAAAATATGAACGTCAACCTTCTAGAAAACAGAAACACAAGTAATCTTCAAAGGGAAAAAAATGTAAGGTTCTTAGCGTCATCACAAGTGGACACCGAATTTTCTTGAGCCAAACCGGGACTTGAGAAACACTAAAAAGTAAGTGCCCCTGTGTCAGCAGCATCACCAGTTGGCACAGCTGTGTTTAGCGCAAAAAGCCCACAACATACCGACCAGTTTGCTACCCAAATCATGCAGCTGTTAGGTTGATCTCCTCCCGTGTGACCCAACGGTCACACCGGACCCTTGACCACGCCCTGATCGGGGGCGTCCAACCGTACACTGGTTGGTGGGCCCCTGTCACCAGCTGCTATAAAGAGAGGTGGGGGCTGGCGGCACTGATTACGAGGTTCGACGCTGTGCCAGACCCCCCACCGACATCCCTACTGATCTAGGGTTAGCGCTGAGCTGACGGGAAGTACCACCACCGCCGCCACTGCTACCCACTGGCATCACCGCCTCCGTCCACCATGGCCGGAGCCTCGAACGCCTCCGCACAAGGAGAAGGTAAAGAACCTCCTCCCGATTTCGTTTCTACTCGAATCGATCTACCCTAGAAGGACCTACGGATTTAACAGCAGCACCTCCAAAAGCATGAAACGTTACGCGCACACACACATCTCTTACAGAGGTAACCAAAATTAGAGACATTTGTTCGTATTTTGCGAAAAAAACAGTAAATCACACACATGCTCCCCAGATCTAGGCATTTTATTAAGATGGACATTTGACCAGACGAAATGGTCACGTATCCCAGATAGTACTCAACAATTATCACTAATCAGCGGGAAGTAAAGTGAGGCGATGGCACATGGTGTTATCACCTCGGGGCGCTCCTCCTTGTCGAGATCGGCGGCGCGGGAGTCGAGCATCATGGCCTCGACGGTGAGGTCCTTGGAGTGCTCCTCCCAGTACTTCTTCTGCGCCCTCCTCTCCTCTTCCAGCTTCTTCAGCCCCCCTGCAACACAGAGACGGAAGCACCAGACGTCATTCAATCCATTTCCGCAAACAGAGATCCGCGCGCACCAGGTGCTCGACCATTCTCCCCAACCAGATGGGAAAAACGCGCAGCCGGCCCGATCCCGCGATCCGGTTCACACGGATGGGAGCGCGGGGATGCCTCTCCTGTGCTTACCATTGACAGCAATTCCGTCGGCGGCGGCGTCCATCTTCGTTCGCGTGCTCGTTAACGACGAGATGTTCTGCCTGATTTTAGAGGGGGCGATTCGTTACGAGCGGTCGGCGAGATTAGGACCCCTCTACGGCGACGCGGGCGCGGGAAAAGCTGCGGGAGCGGCGGTTGAACGATCTCCCGCGCGGCTGCATCCACGACGGGATCACGTCGAGGTTGTGGGAGGGAGAAGAACAGAGGGCTGGAGGGAGTGTGGCGAACGGAGGAGGTAGGTAGCGAGGCCGATGAAGGTTACAATGGAATTTATAGGCGGGAAGGGGCATCAGCGTGAGCGATCGATCCGCCGTGAGATCTGTGCGGGCGATCGTGGAGGATCCTGGATCGCACTTTTAATTTACTTTTTTTTTGAGAATTAATTTACTTTTTTTAACCTTTTGTCGTTTTAGCTGAGCTGATCTATGTCCTGATTGGACCATGTGTGCACGGCGTGTCCCAATGCCTGACGTTGGATTCAATAACCCTCTCACGTGTCCAGGGCCACCGCACAGGCAGGCAGGGCCTACTTTTTGCGGGGAGATCCATCACTAGAAACATCAATGACAGACTTTGAAACAAGATTTCTTACTCCCACGTACCAGTGATTTCTTTGTTTAAAAAATCATATTTCAAAGTTTCAGAAAATTCTGAAAAAAAAATCATACATGTTTTCAATGACATATCTCAAAAACATTCAAAATCTCGATTCGAAATACTTTATATTCTGATCTACACAAAAATAACAAATATGTGGATCGAATATAAAGTATTTCAAATCGATATTTTGCACGTTTGTGGGGTACATGATTGGCAATATGCAGGATTTTTTCAGAATTTTTTAAAACTTATAAATATGATTTTTATAATTTTTTTGAAGTAGAAGGAGCACTGAAACTCGGGAGACAAAAGTGCTTTCCGCAGAAAAGCCGTCTTGTTAGCTTATATAGGCTTCATGCTGAATGGGCGGAAAGGAAAAAAATATTGTCCGTTCCTTGCAAAAAGGTGAAGTGCTTATTGAAGGTACAAAACAACATTTTACAAGGATTTGTTTGCTCCCGCTATTTAAACTTACTTCATTTGTCTCCTAATTTGTGGACACTGAGGAAAGCTAACTAACAATGAAAATATTGATTTAATTAGACCTTTTAATAGGGAGGAGGTTAAGAATGATTTATTCCCTATGAAAATTAATAAATCACATGGCCTTGATAACATACTTGTTGAATTTTTTCAACATTGCAAGGAAGTTGTTAGGAAAGACATTATGCATTTTTTGTTTGCTTCTATAATGGTAAACTGGACGTACAAATATTAAATTATGGGGTGATTATTTTGCTACCTAAGTCTCCAAGGCAAATAAAATTCAACAGTTTAGCATGTCTTGTTGAGGTGTATTTACAAACTCATCACTAAAACTTTGATTTTGCGTTTAGATTTGTATGCATCTAACAATTTTACTATTCAACAAATGCTTTCATTAAAGGAAGGAATATTATGGATGAAATCTTATGTTTGCATGACATTATGCTTCTCGTTCATGTAAAAACCCCAGATTGGAGTCATTCTGAAGCTTGATTTCGAAAAGTCATACGTCAAAGTGAATGAAGACTTACTTTTGCAAAACCATAGATCTAGGGGGTTTTCTGCAAATTGTGCATTCGAACTAAGCAAATTTTGTGAAGGGATTATGGATACCCGACACCCTTCAAAGGCAAAACTATAAGCACCGGTTGGCGCGGCCAGCCTTACGGCGCAATCAGCTCAGCTTCCGTAAGGCAGATCTATCCACATAGCGACCAACCTCTAGCCGATATCCACCTCGTAGTGGGCCTCCCGAGAGCCGACTGGCAAGCCAAGATCCACTTTTCGTACTGACACAAGTGAGAAAGGACACAACATCATGGCCAGCTCAACAGCTATATCCTGGCAGAATATGATGATGCGGCTCCCCGATGGTGTTGTCTCATCCCGAACAATCAGGGTGACAAGCGCTCTCACACCAAGATGCCCCAAAGTCATCGATGACGACTCGAATAGTGTCCCATTGACATGTACGGGCCGCCCAACCGTGCATTACCCATAGTAGTCTATCGTAGATTATGCTCCCGTACCCACCCTTGTGTCATATCTATAACGTTGCGACACCCCTTTATAAGGGGTGCGCCTCCCCTACAGGAAAGGGCTGATCCTTCACACTTCCACCCTCATATCCACTGCTCTTCTCCCCTATAGAGGAGAGCAACTCAGCCGACACTCAGCTGGCACCGCCAGCCGATCATGTCTTGTATTTTGAGGGCGTCACACGTAAGAATACATCGACACACACATCAGTAGGTTGTTACTAGAGAGGATCCCGAGGCCCGAACATTTATACATCCTTGTGTGCCTGTCGTTGTAAGCCCATTCGATCATGGTCACAAGCCCTGCCTACATACAAAATCACTAGCCAGTTACGAAACACCGACATCTTATATAATGGTATTGTAAGTGTTAAGATCAATATTGAGATGGGGTACGGTCTTATTTTCAAATTGCACATGGGGTTAGGTAGGGGGCCCTCTTTCGCCTACCTTTTTAAACATGATTGATGAATGTTTAACAAAAATGGTTTTGCAAGCTTGGCAAAATGGTCTTATCCCTATTTTTGTATCCATGTATTATTGATATTGGGGTGGCGATTCTTCGGTATGTTGATGATGTCGTTTTATGCATCAAACATGACCTTGAGCAAGCAATTAATTTGAAGTTGTTATTTATATGTTTAAAATGATGTCACGATTGAAAGTTAACCTTTTGAAAATATAGTTGGTGGTGACAACAACATTTTGAGATTATGTTATGATATGTTCAGTTGTTAAGTTGCAAATCTTCCTCTGAAGTATCTAGGTGTACCTATAACCTTTCCAAATCGAAAATACTGAATCGGATTTTCTAGATGCTAAAATGATTAAGAAATTGGATGCTTGGATTTGTAACTCTGCTTTATCATGTGCTAGCTTAACTCTATTAGACTCTTTGCTTGTATTGCATCCCTTATTATTATATGGCTATGTTCTGCCTCAATGAAGCCTTTAAATAAAAATTGGATAAGCATAGAAGAAAATCCATTTGGCTGGAAAGAAAAGGAGACAAGCCTATTGTATAGGTAAAGGGAAAAGCGTGCGCAGATCTAAATCTAAAG
This sequence comes from Poa pratensis, assembly GCA_947311845.1. Lineage (NCBI taxonomy): Eukaryota > Viridiplantae > Streptophyta > Magnoliopsida > Poales > Poaceae > Poa > Poa pratensis. The sequence goes on along the minus strand of CAMZMU010000056.1, from coordinate 20,624,964 downwards.
GAGGCATGAGAGTGAAAGATCTTAGAAAACAATATATCAGCTTACTTTGTAAGTGGTGGTGAAAACTTGATATTCTAGTTGGTTTATGAGGATCGTGAAAGCAAAATATCAGAGAAATAAGATTGTTGCATACTTGCATTTGTAAAACCTAGTGTGACCGATTCACTTTTGTTGGAAATCCCTTCCGAAGTGAAAGAAAAATTATTTTTGTGGGAGGAAAGTCCTCCTGGACAATGGTAATAGTACCACAGCTTGGTCGGTTCCTTGATTTAATGATACCCCTCTAACTACATGTCACCCTTTGTTGGTCAACATTTATCAGGCTCAAGATCATACTTTTGCTGAGGTTTTGGATGTTAATTTTGATCCCAGCCATGAGAAGATTATTACCTGAGTTGTTAATTCCATGGAATAATATCAAGAACTATGCATATCCCTAGATATCAATTATCTTATGGTGTGATTACTATGTTCTCCACCCTATCTATGCACCGGTTGTTAGAAACACACATATCTTATGGTGTGAATAATAAGGCAATTTGGAAACCTAAGAGTTCTTTAAAAATTAAAAATTTCCTGTGGCAACTTACTAGGATGCTATTCTCACGAGACAAAATATGAGGAAACGAAATTAGCCTTACTGTACTACTGCTCGTTTTGTGATGACAAACATCTACACTTGAGAACCTGCCTGTGTTAGGATGGTTAGGAGGGTGGTTGTACCCTCAGCCCACCAGAGTTCAAATCTCAGGTTTGACACTGGTGTTTCTCATTTAGGTAGAATATTCTTCAGTGGGAGGCGATGTTCCCGTCGACAGCGAGGCGCTTGTGGTGACTTCATCAATCTCAAGACTCGATCTGTCGGCTCAGTCTTTCGGAGGTGCTCACAGGGGTAGGGTGTGCGTGTGTGCGTTCATAGGGATGAGTGTGTGCACGTGTGTGTGAGCGTCTGCGTTTGTTCTGTGTTTACACATATGTTTTTTTCTTATGGTAATGCAAAAGTTATACGGGGGAGGGGGCGCGTTTTCTAATGCCCTTTCTTTCTGGATGTCCGCTTAGACGGTGGGCTCTAGGTTCTGCTCTAGGAGCTTCATCTTGCCCTTGAAGTCTTTGGAAAGTTTGGTCTAGATTTACACTTTTTTTCTCGGGGACGAAATGTTCTATATACTTCTTTTGCCTACTATTTTCTAGTCCATTTGGACGATTCGTAACAAGATAACATTTGATTGATTGATGAAGTTACATGAAGTGATCATCTTCACAATGTCTCTTTTATTACATATTGGGCATGGCTTTATGATGATGTCGGCACTGAAAAGTTGAAGAATGGAGCGAACAAGCTGCTGATGAAGGCTTCAGATCTAGCCCGAAGGACTGAGGTTGTTGATGGTTATGCTACCACTCTGATGATTGAGGGACCTTGGATTGCAAACTGTTGTTATTTTGTCAGTTGTATGGTACGTTGGTTTGGAGTCCTATTTGATACTTTTCGAACTTGTAGTGTGGATCCTAGTGCTAATAGATTTTTGCCTCATAGTAGGTGCTCGATGTTGAGCATTCGGCAGCAGGTTTCCTATAGTGCGAGGGCACTTCGCTTTCCCATCCCCTTTATTTGAAGCGGCTTCAATTTTAACAATGTAATTCTGTTATGCAAGTAATGGAAAAGCGGCACCCTACCTTTCCTTACGCTTCCTTCTATCGTTGGCCCTGAAGAGGAGAAGTAGCCTGGGTCGGAAAAAACATGTGGTGGTGTTGTTACCCCAACCACCAACAGGGGCGGAGCTACGTTATACTGGTGTTAATTGACACCGACCACCTACAGAACTACTCAACATAATGTCCTAATGCTCACTTACTCACATGGTTAGCCTAACATACTCAAGGTGCAAGTGTATTTTCTGACCCATCGACTCATTTTTTTTAGCTTCACCCCTAATTGCCAAAGAAGATTGAGAAAGTCAGGAAGAAAGTTTGTCACCTTTGTGCTGGTGGATCAACACCTAATGTGTTAGTGCGGCATCTCGCATGACGGGTTGAAAATATTATTGAGATAATGAGAGGTTGAATTTTGAGTTTATTGTTGTTTCAAATAGCTTAATTACCAGACTTGCTTTTTGGTGCAGGTTGAAATTTGACCGAAATTGAAAAGGTGAACATCCACTAGTAGAAAACAGGGCTTCCATACGGCCCTTTTGTCCCGGCTATTATTGGAACCGGGACTAATGGGGCCATTAGTCCCGGTTCGAACGGCCAGGGCGCTAGCCAGCATTAGTCCCGGTTCGTATGGGACCTTTAGTCGTGGTTGGTAATACCAACCATACCAACCGGGACTAAAGGGTTGCGGCAGGTAGCCACAGAGGTGGGGCCCAGCGCGAGCACCTTTAGTCCCTGTTCGTATCATGAACCGATACTAACGATGGTCCTTTAGTACCGGTTCGTGATACGAACCGGGACTAAAGGTTTCCCTATACAATCTTCCACCCCGAGCCGACCATCTCCATTTTCTTGCTCGAGTTTATCTACATTTTCTCATCTGTTTCCTCTCCCGAACTCGAGTTCATCCCCATTTTTTCCACCATTTGTCAAATTGGCGGCGCCCCATCTATCCAAGGGTTAGCAACTTTATCCTTCATCCGACATTGCTTGTTTAGCTCATTTTATATTTCTAGTGCTAGGTAGGTGTTTGATGAAATGCCTAAGCTAGCTAGTTAGGGAGTTTTTTAGTTCTATATGCAATTTGAGCTCAAATTAAAGTATGATTTGTGTGTTTTAGTGCCGTCCCGTCACCGTCCTCACCGCCGTCGATCGCCCTCGCCGTCCCGTCACCGGCACCAACTTGGTGAGTCTCTTGTTTTTATCTATTATTTTTTAAAAAAATCTTACTTATATGATTTAGATGCATAGTTATTACTTGTATAAGTTTCTTACTTGTATGATTGTTTGTTATATTTATAGTGCCATGGTTTTGATATCCATCCCCGTCGGCCCGGTCTATGATTTGGATGTGGTATATTATCTTTATAACTATTTGTTTCATTTCGTGTTTATATGACAATTATGCCGACCAACACTTGACATACATATTTTTATCTAGGAGGTATGTGAACCGGAAATTCCAATCGACCCTTTCGTCGAGAAGTTAAATCTAGTTGAAAAAGAAAACGATGAATTGAAAGAAAAATTGAAAAGAACCGAAGAAAAGATGATGACATTGGAGTTACATCTTGCGGATGTCGTCGATGATCACAAGATCAAGATGGATGCAATGCGCTTGAAGATTAGAAAGATTAGAAAATATGCAATTAATAACTCGGAAGGACAAAAGGCGACTTTCCGAAGGAGCCGGAGAAGGACACTTGGGTCCGGGTTCAGTACGAAACCGACCTAGACTTGCCTAGTTTGGGAATAGAATTCGACTTAGACTATGAAACGTAATCCTTGTAGAAGTCCAATACTTGTACGAGAAGTCCAGCCGCCTCATATATATGTGAGAGGTGATGGCCGATTGAAATTAAGCAAACAATCGACATATCAATCCAAAACCTACTTTTTACCCTCCAGCAACCCTTGTTCATGCTTCCGTTGTTCGGCGACTTCGTCTAGATCTCACCGGATATCGACAACCGAGAACCCGCAGCGGCCAAGTCCGGCCGGGTCTCACCTGATCGTCGCCGGCTTTCCTCCGACGGGGCTTGTCCCGAGGGGCTGGGGCGTCCGGGTCTCAAAAAGAGCCGGCTTGCTATCTTGCGTATCACGCTGTAAGCCGGCCTCCCGCGGGGCGAGTTGCGGAGTATCTCCCCCGGCACCGCGGGTACACGAGGACGTGTTCGTGTGACGCGTTTCTAACGCAACACAATCATGAAGTTACCGTACGAAACCATCCAGCGGACACGGAGGAGAACTTGCTAATGTTTTTAACGAAACAAAGTCATTGCACAGAAATACTTTTTCCTTACAACTACGGGTGAGTGTTACAGTCTTGTACACATTCTATTTTGCTTACTCGATGTTTAGTGTAATCGATGAGTTATGCATGCTTGAGTATATAAACGTGTGCAGCTTCCACTGGATTCTGCTAATCATTAGAGTTGACGATGGAATCGTTGATGTCATGGACTCATTAAGGAAAGATTCTGACGAGTACATCAGCGTGCAACTAATGCTCCAGAAGTAATTTCAATTATTATCGCTCTATATCGACCTTTTTCGTTCATTTCCTGATATCAAGTAATTAATAACTTCTTTATTCATTTTCTTTGCCGGGCAGGATTTGGAAACGCTTCATCACAGAGGTTACAGGTGATTGGCAACCGGAGCTGCGTTTTATTCCGATGAAGGTAAGTAGTACTATCTAGGTCCGCGCAACTCTTCAATTCTAATTTATGTGCATACTACATTATCATGCTTCATTATTATTTGATTGAATTCTATTCTCGTACAGTACATCCGGAGGCAGGAACAGGGGACAAATTTATGTGCATACTACATTTGCGAGTGGGTGCTCCTGACGATCAGCGAGCGCTGATCGGCGCAGAGATGTAAGACACCTTGAGGTACGTAAACACTATTCACAATTTATTTTATTACCATCAATTGTGTTGAGTTCCAGTCATAATTTCTTTTATGATGATTTGACATATATGTACACACAACTCGCATATTCATATTGATCTAGATGAAAGGTATGCGGGACGAGCTCATACCAACGAACCGCGTAAAAGCAATTCACGAGGAATTGTCGGGATTTTTTATGACGGAGGTCATACCTGAGGCGGGAGAATTTCATTACGTCAACTAATGCCTCAATGTAATTTGATCATCTCCATGTAATTAAATAGATACCAAATTGTATGTGTATATATATGCATCAACGTGATCTCCATGTAGTATGAACTTTGTGTATACGAAAATTTCTTTTTGGCGCATCAACGTGATCTTCATACGAAAAGAATTGAATGGAAAACACAAAATCCGAAACCCTAAATCCCTCCTAAACCCAACCCACTAAACCCTAAATTAACCCTAAATAAATTGAAAAGAAAAAAAAAGCAGAAACCATTAAGATCCTCCACCCCGCGTGCTCCGCTGTGCCCACGTGGAGGCCCCTTTAGTCCCGGTTCATGGGGCTTTAGTACCGGGACTAAAGATCCTCTAGAACCGGGACTGTTGTCCCTTTTTCCACTAGTGATCTGAATCCTCTGTAGGCGCATCAGCGCATGGCCTAGCCGAGATAGAATATGTTGCCATGGATTTTGTTTGCAGTACGCAAAAACAATCTAATGGGAGTTGAAGCGGAAAGTCATTTTGGCTCGAGAACTCTACATTTGATTTGATTGATCACTGTGGGGAGAAACGTCCAATGCGCATTATTTCTTCCCGTGGACCACATGATTTCCCGTCGTCCTGTCAATTCATCATGGAAAAGTCGCAGACACGATATTTGCCCGACATGCGTCATCTTGCTATGTGTTTGGTCCGTGAAAAATCAAGAATACAAGAAAATTCAAATGTTTAATTCAATACAATTTTGACTCACCATTAATTGACCTGTTGAGTGATTGCTAGTAAAGCGTAACATCGTACGCAGCTACAGCAAGCAACCTGAGCATTCCCCAGGTAGCGTGAGCCTAGTCTAGCTCATCATCCATGGCCGCCAAGGTTTTGCATCTGCTCTTGTCCTTAACACTTGTCATGCCTTTTCCCCTCGACGTGTCATGTGCGCAAATGAACATCACATCTGGATCTTCCATGCTAGCTGCCGCCGGAGCCGGCTTATCATCCCCGTCGGGCCACTTCTCCTTCGGCTTCTACGCCACGGATAGCGGCCTCACGGTGGGCGTCTGGCTCGCGACCGCCCCCAACGTAACCGTCACGTGGACTGCGAACCGCAACGACACGCCGGACACGGGCGGCTCGCTGAGGCTCACCTACGACGGTGATGCTTAAACGAGAGAGTGGAGAAGAGAGGGGAGTGTGTGCCACTAAGAAAATGGTTTGCCTCTATTTTCCATCTTAGTATTCCTCCCTTTTTTTTTGCGAGGGAAGGTGCTGCTGATACATCAGAACAGAGATCTTACAGAAAAGTCCAGAAACAAAGCAAAATTACATAACGGTCCGCTGAGCTGCCGGTCTAAAGTCAACTAAGTTGTCACATCCGCCTTGATGTGACAGGTCTACGATGTCATGACTCACCGCCACTGTTGACGGCGTCACTGACTAGGAACCACTGTAGGTGACGTCTAGCACGTCCTATCTACCTACTCTGTACTGGTGCTGACGCAACACTTCAGGACATAGGCTACAGGAAAAAAGTCCTCGCACCCGAAGAACCTGGCGACTGCCTCGACCCGGGACAGACCCCGGAGTCGGACACTTTCTCGACTTGGGACAGACCTCGAAGTCAGGACCCTCTAAGTTGTCGAGTCCTCCACCTCACTCGATGGATCGTCGACTGGACACACAAGTCTATTCCAACAATCACTCCCTAGGCTTGAGTTCCGGAGACACCTCCACCATGCCGATCCTTGTGCGCAGCTCCGCCAGGCGGACTCGTCCAAGTGGCTTGGTCAGCATGTCCGCGAGTTGGTGTTCGGTGGGCACGAACTCCAGCTCGGCCTTCTTCGCGTCCACGCAGTCTCGAATGAAGTGGTACTTCAGGTCGATGTGCTTTGAGCGCTCGTGGAAAACGGGATTCTTGGCGAGCGCGATTGCCGACTTGTTGTCGACCTTGAGCACCACGTGCTCGGCTTCGCCGTTGCTGAACTCGGCCAGCAACCGAGCCAGCCAGATCCCCTGGCAAGCAGCCGTGGCAGCAGCCACGTACTCCGACTCGCAGCTCGACAGAGCTACGACCTTCTGCTTTAGGGACTGCCAGGTCACTGGGCTGCTCCCGAGGAAGTACAGGGTGCCCGATGTACTCTTGCGTGAGTCGACGTCGCCCGCCAGGTTGTTGTCGCTGTAGCCGACCAGGCGCGGTGTACCTGCATTCCTTCCATACCTACATCCGAGTCGCGGCGACCCGGCGATGTAGCGTAGGATGTGCTTCACGGCCGCGAGGTGCTCCAGAGTCGGAGCCTCCATGAACCGTGATACGAACCCGACTGCGAAGGTCAGGTCCGGCCTTGTGTGCACCAAGTACCGGAGACTCCCGACTATGCTCCGGTACTCGGTAGCATCCGTCGCGGGCGCCGTGCTGCACTTGGACAGCTTGAAGCGCGACTCCATGGGTGCGTGGACGGGATTGCACCCGCCCATCCCCGCCTTCTCCAGCAGCTTCAGGGCATAGGCACCCTGCGAGATGTCGATCCCGCTGGGTCCTTGTCGATCCTCAATGCCGAGGTAGTAGCTCAGCAACCCGAGGTAGGACATCTGGAACAGGCTCCGCATCTCCAGCTTGAATTTGTCGATGTCGCTGGAGTCCGAGCCCGTGATTACCAAGTCATCGATGTAGACACCGACTAGAAGCCGGCTCGGAGTCGCTCCTCGCGCGTACATGTCGTGCTCCGACTCGCACCTTGCGAAGCCGAGCTTGACGAGGCATGCGTCGAGCTTGGTGTTCCATGCCCTTGGCGCCTGCTTGAGGCCATAGAGAGCCTTGTCGAGTCGGAGCAACAGGTGCTCCTTCCCCATCGCAGCGAAGCCAGTTGGTGGACGTCCCACCCCGCACTCGCAGCCACGGCTAGCAGTAGCCGTACAGACTCGAGTCGGGCCACGGGTGCGAAGACCTCGTCGTAGTCGACCCCGTGCCGCTGCACATAGCCCTTCGCCACCAGGCGAGCCTTGTGCTTAAGGACTGCGCTATGCGCATCCTTCTTCAACTTGTAGACCCACTTCAGGCCGATCGCACGGTGACCCGGTGGTAAGGTGGCTAGCCGCCAAGTCGAGTTCGACTCAATGGCCTCCAGCTCCTCCTGCATCGCCTGCCTCCAGCTGGCATGCGCCTTCGCCTCCCCGAACGAGCCTGGCTCTTCGGAGGCAAGGAAGTGGAGCTCCTCGTCCGGCTCAAGGGACGGACCCGCCTCGAACACGTTCTGCAGCGTGCGGAACCGGTGCTCGAAGCTCATGTCGTCTTCTGCATCGAGCATACCTGAGTACCTTGATGGCGGCGTGACGAACTCGACGCCAGGGACAGCCAGAGTCGAAGACTCGGCTATCGGGTGCTCCGGTGTCGTTGGAGAACCGGCTGGGGATGCACTCCCGTCTCCTGGAGTCAGCGAGTCTAGAGCTGGTGAGTCGGGTGCAGGACCCGCACTCCCGTCTCCCGGAGTTGGCTGCGGCTCGAACACCATGTGCTCGACCGCGAAGGTGTCGACTCCGAAGGTGTTCACCGGAGTGTCCGGCGAACTCCAGTCCCAGCGCGCGTTCTTGTCGAACACGGCATCTCGCGTGATGGTCACGCGGTTAGTCACCGGGTCATAGGCCCGATATCCCTTCGTCCCAGGTTGGTACCCGACGAAGATCATCGGCCTGCTCCGGTCGTCGAGCTTCTTCAGCCCGGGGCGCGTCTCCCTGACGTGCACCACGCACCCGAACGTGCGCAGGAATCTCACGTTTGGCTTGCGGCCATGTCAGGCCTCGAACGGCGTCTTGCCGTCCACGCTCTTGGTTGGCGACCTGTTCAAGATGAACACGGCCGTCATCACCGCTCACCCCAGAATTCACCGGGGACCTTCTTGGCCTTCAGCAGACTGCGGGCCATGCCCACAATCGTCTGGTTGCGTCGCTCCACGACGCCGTTCTGCTGCGGGGAGTACGTAGCCGTCAGGTGACGCTCCACTCCGAGCTCAACGCAGTATGCTGTGAAGGATCCGGAGGTGAATTCGCCTCCGCGATCCGTACGCAGCGTGCGCAGCTTGCAGCCGGTTTCCGACTCGGCTCCCGCCTGGAGTCGGATGATGGCGGCTGCGGCCTCGTCCTTCGTCGAGAGAAGGGTGAGCCACATGTACTGCGATAGGTCGTCCACGAGCAGGAGGAAGTACTTCTTCCCGCTCGGAGTGGCCGGGGTGATCGGCCCGCAGAGGTCGCCGTGGACCAGCTCGAGTCGCTCCTTCGCCCGGAACTTCGCTTGCTTTGCGAACGGGGCTCACCTCTGCTTCCCTGCTAGGCAGGCGTCGCAGAGTTGGTTTACGTGCTCCACCAGAGGGAGGCCACGCACCATCTCGCCCTTCGCCAGTCGGAGCAAGCTGTCGAAATTGAGGTGCCCGAACCGCGCATGCCAATTCCATGCTTGGTCGTCGCCGGCGCCCACGACTAGGCACACCGACTGCGCGACTCGCGCGTGCAGCTTGTACATCCGGTTCGGCTCTCGCCTGACCTTGATCAGGAGCTGCCGCTCACTATCACGCACCCGGAGGATCCCATCCTCGATCAGCACCTGGCAGCCGTTCTCGTCGAACTGGCCCAGGCTGATGATCTGCGTGTTCAGCCGGGGTATGTAGTACACCCCGGTGACGGCCCGGTGCTCGCCTGACTTGCAGACGAAGAGCACCGTCCCCTGCCCGCAGATGTCGACTCGTGAGCCGTCGCCGAACTTGACAATTCCGGTGACGCTCGAGTCCAGCTCTGCGAACGCGGCGCGGTCACCAGTCATGTGATTGGTGGCGCCCAAGTCGAGGTACCAGACGCCCTTCTTGGCGTCCCCCTCTTGCGCCAGGTTGACCTGCGCCTTCTCCTCTAGCATGAGGAGGACCGGCTCCTTGCGAGTCGGGTCGGCCAGCTCCTTCCGAGCTGCCGCGGTCGACTCGTCTCGAGTCACCGCAGTCGAGTGCTCTCCACCCGACGAGGCTGTCGAGTCCTTGCGACCCGACAATCCCGGCTGCTGGAGCCGGGTGACCAACTCCTCCCGAGTCGCCATGGTCAGCTCCTTCTGAGCCAACGCTGTTGAGTCCTCCTGACTCGACGATTCTGTCGGGTCCTCGCGACCCGACATGGCCGACTCCTCTTGAGTCGCCATGTCCCACTCCGCGATCCATCGGATCGTCGCGAGTTCCTCCGGAGGAGTCGACGATCCCTCCGACTCCGCCACCGGTCGAGTTGCTGACTCTGCCACCGGTCGAGACAAGGGTGCCGCCTCCGAGGTGTTCGACTCCGCCTGGCGAGTCGAAGCAGGGAGTTGTGGGGCAGACGCGATGGTACATGCCTCCATCATGAGGAGCGTGATGTCATCCTCGTCGTCTCCGCCACGGACGAGGTGCGCTTCCGCATCCCCTCCACGCACGAGGTGGGCTTCCTCCTCGCGCTTCTTCTTGCGGCAGTCTTGTGCCCAGTGGCCGACGACTCCGCAGTAGCGACACGTGTCTTTCGACGCGTCGCGGTTCCCGGCTCCGCGAGCCGAGCCGCCCCTGCCGCGACCGCGCGGCTTGCCGCCGTCGCGTCCGGCATGGCTGGAGGATCCACCTCCGTCCTGCAGGCGCATTCGAGAGAACCACTCCTCCTCCGTGAGGATTAGTTTGTCGGCCTGCTTGGCCTCCGGCTTCTCCGCCTCATGACGCTCCTCGGCCGTTTTGAGGCGGTCGATGAGCTCCTCCATGGGGAGCTTGTCGAGGTCGATCAGGGTCTCGATGGAGCATGCCATCTGTGAGAACCTCGTGGGAACGACCGAGAGAAGGTTACGGATAGTGTCCGGCTCGGTGACAGTGACGCCGAGCACCCCAAGCTGCGACACGAGCGACGACAGCCGCATGGCGAAGTCGTCGATGTTCTCGTCGTCGCCGAACTTGATGGCCTCGTACTGCTTCTTGAGCGCCATCGCCTTCGCCTCCCGGACACGGCTGTCTCCGACCCGCATCGTCTTGATCGCCTCCCACGCCTCCTTGGCCGTCTTCTTCGACGCCAGTGTGGAGATCATCTCCGGCGGGATGGCGAGCAGCAGGTACTCCAGCGCTGCTCGGTCCGTCTCGCGCTCCTCCGTGCCATCGTGCACGGCGGACCAAACGCGGCGTGCCTCAAGCTTCACCTGCATGAGCAACGCTCAGTCCACGTAGTTTGACCGCGTGAGCAGCGGCCACGAACTATCGGCCTCCCGCACAACTCACTGGACTGTCAGCGTGCTTGCGGCCTCCTTCATCTCCGCCGGCAGAAGAGCTCTGTGCTCGCCCATCTCCGGTGAGATCTCTCAAATAAGTCGCGCTCTGATACCAATTGTTGCCCCTAAATGGTTTGCCACTAAAAAAATGGTTTGCCTCTATTTTCCATCTTATTATTCCTCCCTTTAAAAAGGGGTTGTGCCGAGCTGCCGGCCTAAAGTTAACTAAGCTGTCACATCCGACTTGATGTGACAGGTCTATAATGTCATGACTCACCGCCACTGTTGACGGCGTCACTGACTAGGAACCACTGTATGTGACGTATAGCACGTCCTATCTACCTACTTTGTACTGGTGATGACGCACCATTTCAGGACACAGGCTACAGGACAAAAATCATCGCACCCGAAGAACCTGGCGACTGCCTCGACCCAGGACAGACCCCGGAGTCGAACACTTTCTCGACTTGGGACAGACCCCGAAGTCGGGACCCTCTAAGTGTCGAGTCCTCCACCTCACTCGATGGATCGTCGACCGGACACACAAGCCTATTCCAACAGACGGTCGTCTCATCTGGATGGGCGCGAGCATCCAGGACAGGCCCGTCGCCGTGCCTACCCGGCCGGCCGTCGCGGGCGCCATGCTCGACGACGGCAACTTCGTGCTCTACGGCGCGGACGCGTCGGTGGTGTGGTCGCCGTTCGCGTCCCCGACCGACACCCTGCTCGCCGGGCAGGACCTCGTGCCCGGGGCACAGCTCTTCTCCAGCGTGTCCGACACCAACAAGGCCACCGGAAAGTACCGGCTCGCCAACCAGCAAAACGACGGCAACCTCGTGCTGTACCCGGTGGGCACGACCAACGTTGCAGCCGCGGCGTACTGGGACATGGCGACGTTCCAGATAGGTTTTCCCCTGACTTTGCGCCTGGATGCCAGTGGCGTGCTCTACCAGGTGGGCAGCGACAATGGCAGCTACATCAACAACTTGACGCGGCCCGGAGCCACAAAAGCTGGACAGCAAGCCTACTACCGAGTTACGCTCGACCTTGACGGAATTCTGCGTCTGTACCGCCACGCCTTCGTGCCCGGCGGTGCGTCCAAGACCAACGTCCAATGGAGCAGACCGAGCAATCGGTGCCTGGTCAAGGGCGTTTGTGGGTTCAACAGCTACTGCGTCCTCGATCGCGACGCGCAGCCTAGATGTTTGTGCCCGCCTGGGTTCGATTTCCTCGACGCGAGCAACGCCGCCCTCGGTTGCATGGTGAGCTCCAGCGCCGGCAACTGTAAGGGAGGAAAGCAAGACTCTGCAGGCTTCTCCATGGCGGCTACTCCGAACATGTCATGGGCGGACACACCGTACGAGGTGGTGGGCACGGGCACGAGCGCGGCCGACTGCCAGGCGGCGTGCACCGCCGACTGCTTCTGCGCGGCCGTACTGCGGGACGCCAACGACGGCACGTGCACGAAGCAGCAGCTCCCTCTGCGGTACGGTCGCACGGGCGGCGGATACACGCTGTCCGTCAAGACCGGGGGAGCGGCGAACCCGGCGTTGGGCGTTGGGCGGCAGGGGCCAGGGGCACGGGCACCCATGACAAACCCGTCGGGCGCCCAACCATCATCGCGTTGGTTAGCATCGGCGTCCTAGCATTCGTCGCGCTGTCCGCCTTCATTTCGTCGGCGCGTCTGCTCCGGATGAATCGGAGGATCGTGCGCCGTCACGTGGCACTCGCGAACGCCGACGCCAACGCCGGCGAGGGCTTTGAGGAGGAGGCGGCGCCCCTGAGGTCGTACACGTACCAGGAGCTGGAGCATGCGACGTACTGCTTCCGAGATCCGCTGGGCCGCGGCGCATTCGGCACGGTGTTCAAAGGGGCGCTGCGCAACGGCGAGAAAGCCATCGCCGTGAAGAGGCTGGAGAAGCTCGTGGAGGACGGCGACAAGGAGTTCCATAGAGAGGTGCGCGCCATCGGGCGGACGAGCCACCGCAACCTGGTCCGCCTCTTCGGCTTCTGTCACGAGGGCGCGAACCGCCTCCTCGTCTACGAGTTCATGAGCAACGGCTCCGTCGCCGACCTGCTTTTCAAGGGCGGCGCCTCCCGCCCGCTCGCGTGGCCCGACCGCCTGGGCATCGCGCTCGACGTGGCGCGTGGCCTGCACTACCTCCACGACGAGCTCGAGAGCCGCGTGATCCACTGCGACGTCAAGCCGCAGAACATCCTCATCGACGCGGCCGGCACGGCCAAGATCGCCGACTTCGGGCTGGCCAAACTGCTCCAGCCTGACCAGACGCGCACTTTCACCGGCGTCCACGGCACGCGAGGGTACTTGGCCCCAGAATGGAACAGGGGCGCCGGACCGGTCACCGTGAAGGCCGACGTGTACAGCTACGGCGTGGTGCTGCTCGAGATTGTGGCGTGCAGGAGGAACATGGAGATGGAGGAGGCCGGCGAAGAACGCACGCTGATGGAGCTGGTGTACGAGTTGCTACTGAGGGGTGAGGTGCAGAGGGCCATGAACAGCGACGAGGTGGTCGAGGCTGCGGCCGTGGAGCGGGCGGTGAAGGTTGGGATCTGGTGCGTGCAAGGAGTGGTACGGCGATTCCGGCTGTGACCAGGTTCTGGGGAGCGCGGTGGTGGATCCGTCGGTGATTCCTTCAGGTGGCTCAGGGAGCTTTGTGCTAATTGCAGGGTCTTTTTGTTATTTTCTTTCTTTGTTGGACCTGGTTGTAATTGTGCTGAGTTCCTGTACTTTGTGACGGATCCTTTTCAAAAAAAAAAAAAAGGAGAGCTCGAGTCGAGGCCGTCAATCAAGAGCGTCATCTTGATGTTGGAAGGACATTTGGAGGTGCCATTTCCTCCGCACCCCGCTTCTTATTGATTTGTGCATATGATGATAGAGAAGTGCAACTAGCTTTTCAGTACAAAGCTTTTGAATGAAATCAGCTACATTGTGTTGCTACGAATGATCCAGTTGAGGAATTGTGAGATACAATTTTATATTCAAATTAGATTCACAACTCAATAAGCAAAAAATAAACGTGGTGTCGTTAGTCGTAATAGTGGGCTCAATTCATAGCTCAGATCGTATTCGCTGCTATTGGTAGCTGAATTTTTCATTTTGCTTTCTCGAGCTGTTAGATCAAATTTGAGTTGCAGCAGCCACCCCCCGTCGCAATGTCAGCAATCCAACATTTTTTCAAGCAAGCACAAAAGTGTGGCTATTTATTAAGCAGAAAACAAGCATCGAAAACCTCATAATCTCCTCTTTTTAGATGGGGGAGACAAGAGGCAAACCCGCCCCCACAATGCCAAATGGCGAAAAAAAGGAACACGGCAAAAAACAAATTGAATGGAAACACAACAAATTTTAATACAAGCGGCTACACAAGAATTGACCAAGCGGCCAAAGCCTAAGAGAGGGCAGAACAAAACTGGCATTATCATTTCTTTACACATGGAAATTGAACTTCTCAACATGCAATATGTAACTCTATAGATTACACTCTGTAACTTGTATGTGACTGTGACAGTAAGGTGTGATTGTGTGAAGCTTATAGAAGTTGGGCAGTTCCAAACGGGTTGGCTTGTGGGTGCATTCCATTTCCACTTGCTGGCGGGAAAGGGCCGAAACCCGCATCTAGGAAGGGTTTGGCACGCTTGCCATGCCAGTGAGCTGTGGCTGCAAGGGTGGTCCGAAGGGATTTGGTTGCATCGCCATGTCCATCTGCTGGGGCTGCGAGGCCATCTGAGCTGACGGTGGGGGAGCTGGTTGATTCGACACTGCAAAAGGATCGCTCGCCATGAAGGGATTGTGAGGCGCTGAATCATATGGCTGCTGTTGCTGCATCTGTCTGTAAGTTCCTTCATCGTACAAGCTGTCCAATATGAGCTTGTCGAATCCACCACCCTGCAGCAGAAATAAGCGTGACAATGACAATTAGCCAGATACAGATAAATAATTAAGAAACATATTACAATTTTGACAAGAAAAAAGTCACATGCAAGAAATCTGTGGCATTTCATACATCTAGCTGCAGGGTTGAATGTTAACAATAAAACGTGGCATAACATGTGAATCAATCAATAAAAAATATGAGGGTGCAAAGTATTTTGTCAGCGTAGCTTTTTAACACCAAAATATGCATTATAAAAGGTGATAACCAGTAATAAACTCGGATGCAATGACTCATCAGAAGCAAAACCCAGACTGATGAAAACACGTCCATCTGTCTCTGAACTTTGGGATAAGGAGCATTTTAAATTCACAAACTTTCCAGAAGTGCGTTTGGATCCTTCAGTGCTGGTGGTGGGTTTAAATTAAGCCCTTTGCAACATTTCGGAAGTCTCAAGGTCACACAGAAGTGGCTTCAGCTGGCCAGAAAAAAATGAGGTAGGCAAGCTATACCTCCAAATGGTTGAGGTGTTGAAAAACTCGTGTACCCGTATACCTCCAAAAGGTTGAGGTGTTGAAAAACTCTTGTGCCTAAAGTCTGGACCTTAACACTATTAGGACAATGCGGTGAATGATTGCAGAATGAGTCCATACAAACTCGTATCACCAGTCATGCCTGAGACTGCATGAGGGCCATTACGTAAACATGAAGGAATACCTATGAGTTATACTTTCAGCTATTCCTTCATAAAAAAGCAGATATTTCAGGTACCCAGCGACAATAATCCAGGGACTGCCGATTCGGACAGTCAGTTGAAGTTTTGGGCGAAGGCAGGAGCATCGGCCTCGCGGCAATGCTTCCATCAGGGCCTATGTGTTAGGGGTGTGGTGTTGTATTCTTGGGTGTGAGCCTGCTAAACTTGCACATAACTCTCCTTTCTATCAATGCGCAAGACACAAAGCCTTTTCTTTTGTCGAAAAAATCAACTGAGTTTTGGGCTATGGCTGAATCCTACACAGACCAAAGCAGTGACAAGCTTGCAGGAAATCAGTAGCAGCAGCATAGCAGTTTCCCGATAAAAGTTGAACATAGAGTCAACCAACAGGAAGGTACTCCCTCCGTTCCAAATTAATTGACTTCTATTTGTCCAAATGTGGATGTATCTATACTTGTAACATGTCTAGATACATCCACATGTGCGCAAATGGAAGTCAATTAATTTGGAACGGAGGGAGTAATATATACTCGGAGAAAGGTTAAAGACACCAACCAAATTACTATCCGCAGCCAGTGAATTTGTATTGCTGCTCGAGGTAGTGACAAGAGCAAGTTCCCATCCCGTTGGATCAAATTCTGTATCTTGAATTATTGCTGTGCTAGCTGTTGAAGTATTAACACCTGTTGCACATTTCCAGATAATCTTCAGACTTAATGTCAGGATCGTGACACACATCACTATGAACTGAATGCTGACTAATTACCATTCGGAGTAATAGCCAAGGCCAAAGCATTGCTTTCCTCTATTGCTGATACATTAGGGTTTGGATCACTTAATCCCTAGGAGTAGACATGGCATGACATTAAGATTGTGAAAAATGCACTGATGTACAATTCAGTTATGATTTGTTCTGCTTACCAGTAAATCACCAGTATCTGCTGCCCTGGTGTTGGAAGGTGGTGAAGCTACTTCCATTGAAGATGGTAGTGGAGCAGGTTCTTCCATGTGTGGTACCGGTATTTCCTCCTGAATAGGAACAGGCTCAGGAACTTCCTCTGATTCTTCCGTTTGTACGCCAGAAGAAGCCTCTCAGGAAACTCCTGATAAAGTAACAATTACTGAAATTTAAGAATAAATTCTAGCAGTGGACAGGTTGTTTAAGTAAAAACATAAATCAACAGGTGATTATGTCATAATGGTGACACAATAACCATTTTAAAACCTAAGTAAATAGGATAACTTACTAAACCTGCTAGCAGTATTGCTTATATGGTAACTGCAGCCTTCAGTTCACATATACATGTTTCTATTACTATAGCAATGAGAAGAATGGACAGGTTAATGGGATTATACTTTATACTGAAATAGATACATCTTAACTCCTTTTTTTTAGCGGAAAAAAATTCCTTCCACCTATAAAATATGAGAGACAACCTGATATCAAATGTGAGGATTTAAATGTTACTTTTAAGTGTATTTGCAATCTCTCTGACCACTAGTAATATTACAGGTACGATACACGTTTCGTGTAAAAATATTTGATACACCCAATTTTCTAGTCAGTAGATGTTATAGTGAAAGTGAATTCCTACGTTAAAAAGAAGTTGTATTATTTTCCAATGAGACCAAGATGGAGAAGAAAGGATGGCAAAAACATGGTCATCAAGGCCGTTACTTCACAAAATTAAAATGTAAAGGTGCCATACAGAAATATCAGCAGGTTATTTTATGCCAAGTACTAACCAAGGGATCCTTAACTGGAACCATACGTGGAGCCTCCTTCACATACTCTTCCATGGTTGAAAGGAATATTTGCGGTGGCTAAGGAAAAACATAATCGAAGTGAGTGCAGTGATATATCGGATAGTACACAATGGGAACTTGTATGTAAACACAAAACCTCACCTCCCTCAAAGTGGGAAACTGGAAATTTCTTGCAAGTTCTAATTCACGGCAGTTTTCATAGAAGTCAGATAGGCTTCCAGCCTGAAGCATCAAAGAATTTGCTCGGTAAGAATACCAAATAACCACAGACAATTGCTATCATATTGATCCTCTGCGGTCTAAGATAGATTTCACGCTATCACTCTGTAGATTTACCTGCTGGCCAGCCCTCCTATAAATTTCAAGTGCTTTAAGAGCTTCGTGTCTTGGCATGTCGAAAAACTACATTGTTGTGAAGTAAAAAGAAAGATGAAAATAAATGCACTTAACTTGCCTCAACAATAAAAATGGTGCTGTCACATGAAAAAATAATTAACCTTATCGACAAGGTTGATAATTCCATCGTTTATTGTGCAGTAAATTTTGAAGCTTTTTTAAGAACCTGTGGGAAACAAGGGCATCCAATCAAATTACGAAGTTAATAATTAGGCATGTTTCTTGAGAAAATACAGGAGCCATTCATATATTCTATTTGACCACAATGTTATTCCCGGGAAGAGCTGATCCATTTCCCCCCTCATTTGATTGGGTGTGTAAAATCAAAGTAGAAATGTAAAATAAAGATTACATTTTGTAAAGGGAAAAAATGTAGTTCAATTTACACAAGATGGGGTGTATTTAAATCAAACACTCATCCAGTGGAAATTTCTATGAATGTGCTTTAGTAAGGAACCGCTAGGTGGCTATAGTGTTACCTGGAATAACAAATATTATTCCTAAAATCTACCATTATTCAGAAAACGAAGTGGTATGCAGAAGGAAAATCAATGCTCAATCAAATATTATTCTCCGTCAGACAAACTATGAAATGCCAATGCAAACTAAAAAAGTTCACAGAAGATCAGCTGCATCTTGAAATAAAATGTTTTTTCAGCTTGAATAAAAAAAGTAAGTACAAAAAAGTGAACACTGAAAAAACAGAGCTTACAAGAGCTATAGCATATTGCACCAGATAATTTCTATTGGCAGCTCCTTCTGGCTGCATCAGCAAAAGAAAATGCACGTCATGTTGTGTCCATAAGATATCTGAATATTCATTTCTTCAAGTCATCCAGAGTAGTTGATGCTAGGTATAAGAGAGAATCACCCGACAGCCAATAAGTCGATATAGTAACTGCTGCAGTGCTGGCATCTGCTCCAGCAAGTCCTGAGAATCTAATTCTCTGGTTCGACTGTGCCCCTGAATATAAGTAGTCTCACGATAAGTTAAAGCAGCACCAGCAAGATACTCAACAGATAGTAATTCAAAAAAATTGTATAACTTCGCCACTATAGTCATAACCCTTAAAGCTGATTTGTTATATTACCAAATGAGAATGCAAATATTCAAACCTTTTCAGGCCCTTGACCTTGCTTGGGCAAACGCTCAGCTTCAACATCGTACTTCAAGATCCTGAAGCATTGCAGTCTTTCCTCTAAAAATAAACCATACGTGCGAACCCACGAAGAATAGTCCCAAGCTGGATATAGTCAATATTAGAAAGAAAATTTAGGTTGCAGAACAAAGGAACACTGTTGAGCTGAACAAGGCATGAGGTCATGTTGCTAATAGAGAACTAGAAATACTGACCGATAGGACTGGAGTCATCCTTGAAGTTAGATAACTGCAAAATCTGCACCTTTGTGTAAAATTAAGAAGTTCTTCACGGAATGTAGGATCACCATCCCGGAGTAGTCGATGGATCACCACAAGTGTCTTCAATGCAACCTGCATGGTGCGTGAAAATACATGCCAGATTAATTGGTTCCCACAATGATGGATGAAGACTACTGAAAAGGAGGCACTACAAATATCACCAGAATAACAATTAAAGGAGGAAAGATAGCAGAGCCAAGCACGGTTAACTTAATATGATTCCAGTTCAACATAATAATATTTGATCTATCAAGTTAGCCAATAGGAAAAATTCCAACGTAGGCACTTAATATTAGACTGTGTCATCACCCGGTTGAGGACAGTAGATGGTATAGTACCAAACTAACCCGAGAACATTCAGAAATTACAAAGACAGGGAATTTTAATCAATTATATTAGGTTTGAACTCACAACTCCAAAATACTCCAGAGTATAAGCCACTGTTCACCTTTTTGTGATGGGAAATTGGTAACACATATGGTATACGAACAAGAAAAAATAAACCAATTCACAAATAACTAAAACCAAGATAATAGATATTGTAATTTCCATCTTGGCTATATAAAACAATACTGTGACTCTGTCAACCAAATTGTACAGTTCTTGGCCAGACATCTGTTTGGGGTTCCAAATAGAAATTTAACCCATATCCGCAATCAACCATTAGTACAAACTGGACATACTCAAGGCCATAAGAAGCAATGTGATGGTTTTCCCAAACAAGCGATGCATCGATTTGAAACTACACATATATTTCTAGTGCATTAGATAACCAAATCAGTACACTACACTACCACCACACGATGTCCAACTTAGGCCCAACAGGCAGCAGTCCACAGGCTGATTGCTGATAGAGTGATACTGATAGATTTTAGGGGATACTGCACAAGTTTCAACTACTACTATATTCAGTTATTCGGCAACATTATGAAATCCGAGCTAGAAAAGGACTCGCAGCAACCCATAAAGCATCAACCGTACAAAATGAATGGAAAATTCTTCAGTGACATGGAAAGTGCACGGTGCTTACGATCCAATTCCGGGTCTTCGTGAGGCGGCGGGCAAGCGCATGGACGCAGTAGGCGACGTCTGCTCGGGGCCCGGTGATGGACGAAGCCGCCGCAATCTCTGCAACACCACCACCAACCGATCAAACACCACACCCAGCCGAGATGGGGGGAAACCACGGCAAAGCATATGCGCAGCAGTCCACCATACGACTCCTCAATCCATCACACACTAGATTAAGGGAAATTCGTAAGCGAAAAAAATAAGAAGTCCGGATGCTAAAATCAATCAACGTACTACGCAGGTGGCGATCCTTGGGCGGGCACTCCACGTGGTTAGTGGCCTTCACATCGCCACATCCAGATCCTAAAAATAAGCAAACCACGAGACAGTATTAATCCCAGTGGAGTGGAGTACGAACCACAGATCCAAAGCGCGTGCGCACAACTGAACTCCTCGCACCGGCCAGTTCAGGAATCGGGAGAATCAAACATGGTGGGGGAAACTCGACGGGAACCTTGAAGTCGGAGTTGAGGTTGGCGAGGCTGACGGTGGTGGTGTCCTTGAGCGCGCCGTACGCCCTGCGCCAGCTCGGCAGCGCCGACATTTGCCGCTGCTCCCTTGCTCGTCGTCGGCTGCCGCCGCGCCTCGATTATTCCTTGCTTCTCCTGCGGCCTGATTCGATTTTGGACTGGGTGGTGTTCCTCCTCCTGTGTTGGTGCGTCCAATTTCGCGGCGCACGGAACAGCCAAATTAAATAGCGGTTTCCTTTCTCTTTTTCGCAGAGCTGCCGCCTGCCACTGAAGCGGATGGCGCGTTTTCCACTTTTCGGTTTTCACACCCCAAAGTCCAACGAGAGGTTGTGAACCAGTTTTTTGTTTTCTTTTTTTTCGCAGTTTCTCTTTTCTTTAAATTGAGTTCGGACTTCGGAGATGAGTTTCTCCGAGAAACACGATGACACCATACACGCACCCACACCCTCACACAATGATTAGTGAATATTAGAGCATGTACAATGATCGATAAGACATTTTTTTTATCCAAGTCATTAGAGAAGACAAAATGCATGCTATAGCATTTAGAGTAGCGTACAATGTTTAGAGTCGTATACACGCAATGAATCATATCTTAAATTATCTCTAACATTTAATGTTTCCATGGTCCTAAAATTATCGGTTGTTCAAATTAAACAAGCAAACGTGTGAGTAAAAGAAGACACCTTGTATAATGGAGAAAATGTCTTGTCTTTGCTCTTACTAAGAGATTGCCTGCTAACTAAAAGAAGCCTAACCTCTTTTTTATTTCTCTCTCTTCCACTTCATGCTACCATTGTACATGTCCTTATAGACACATAGCTAATTCTGATCCCGTTAATTAAGCGTGTCATCTTTCACTATGTTTATTCTCTTTTCATTTTCATCTTCATGCCCATATATATGGTTCCGCTTAGTATACCACCGACGAGACGATCGAGTGCTAACGCTCACATACCATGTGATGTTGAAGAACATAGAAGAAAAAAGAGAGAAAGAGTTGCAATGTACTCCCTCCGTTTTTTAATATAAGATGTTTTAGCATTTGTCCACATTCAAATATATCTAGATGTATGTAGACATATTTTAGTGTGTATGTGCACTCATATTAGTATGCATGTAGACAACATGTTGAATAGCTAAAACTTCTTATATTTATGCACGGAGGGAGTATGAAGGAAGCTCGATGGAAGGAGCTAGAGGCGTAGAACCACCATATGGTAAACAATGTCACACTCATGAGTTTGCAATGGCAACGGAAGCGGAATGTTCACTAAGGCCAAATTGGTATAATCATTGTCCTCCATACTACAGGGCAAGCATGATCGGATGCAAATACTCCTCCTCGATGTGGGTGGTGCTCGATCGAGATCAACCAACGATGAAGCCGACATGCCAAATGTGTCGACCTAGAGGAGGGCATGAAAGAAAGAAGTGGAGGGACGCGGTGATGTCGAGGAGAAATAAAAGAGAGAAAGTCAACAAGGCATAGAACAATAAGAGTGAGGAGAAAGAGTGGAGGAGTGTAGCTATCATAGGACTTAACTAATTAGCTAACCTCTGCTATGGGCTATGGCTAGGAATAAAACTCAAAACTCACGAGCTAAGTAACTTGTGACTCAACTCGACTTGATGACTAACAAGTCAAGCTGAGTTTTAATATGAAATCATTTACCGACCAAGCTTAATAAGACGAACGGATGAGAATATCGTTTAGCTTGGTCAACATCAGTGTTCCCAAATTTGACGCACCTAGACATGTATTTATATATTATTGTTGATGTTTGGACAAAAATATTCGCGTCAACAGTGTACATGTCGACGTTCGATGTGATCACGAAGTTGTTTCACGAAAAACCGATATTTTTGTGTCATGTGTAAAAAAGATAAAATTTAGGTGTTAAAAGGGCTTTTCATGAGATAGTTTTTTGTCTTTTTATACAGACCATAAAAAATCGTTTACCGTAAAACTTGTCATCGGGACATGGAATGTTGAGATGTACATCCCAAATTTTTGTTTCAATTTTTTGACATTTTAAAATGTTCTTTTCCGGTGGCAGGAGCATATGCTCACATGTGTCAAATTGAATTTCTGAAACATTGGAAACAATAAGCGGGTAATGGGGTAACTGAACCCGTAGGCGCAGATCGATCATAAACAAAAGAAAAACTACAAAAAAATGCCAAATTCTCGCTAAAACCATAGGCGAACATGTAATTTTTGCACCACCATAGCTCTAGCCGTTGATGGGTTTAAGTTTCTAAAGCCATCTTCTCCGTGACTTGTTGCTAAAAAAAAAACTCGCGACTCAAGAATCTGACATCGTGGATGTTGCTTACTATCTCAACTCTAACAATTATTACAAGTGTAAGCTATGGCTGGTTTATCTGGAAAATACTTTTGGCACCCGAGCTTGAGTGCTCCCTCCATTTAAAAAAATCAAATATCATATAAGATTTAGAAAACTCTGAAAAATCCTGCATATCTGCAATAATATATCTGACAAACGTGTAAATATCAATTGAAATACTTTATATTCTAGGCTACAAAGAATTGACAAATGTTGTATATTTTGAAGATTTGAAAGTGTGTATATTTAGATCACATATTTGTCATTTTTGTGTAGACCCGAATAAAAAGTATTTCAAATCAAAATTTTGCACGTTTGTGGGATATACCGTTCACAGCATGCGGATTTTTATTTAAATTGTTTGAGAATTATAAATATGTTTTTAATTATTTTTTAAGTAGAGAGAGCACTGAACCTCAGGAGCAAGAAATCTCTACTCCTGGTTTATCTTCTTATTTTTTCTGTCGCCTGAGCATGCACCATCCAGAAATCCACGGAACTGATAGAGTATAGACTATACGAGAGCCTACTTGCAACATTCATCTAATCGTATTTATGTTGTACGTACAGAAGCGCATGCAGTGGTCTGGCTGTAAAGACGATTGTTGACAACTCTGTTGACCTAACCGAAATGGTCCTACTCTTAAGTCCCAACAGGCAACTTACTTGGTTTCTTCGGGGGAAAGAAAGCTAGGTAGGAGATACGTGACCGGAAGGTGGAAGGTGCTTGTAAGCAAGCGAGTACATCTCACCTGTGATCGACGGTGTCGTTAATTATCTGAAGCTTCTTTTGCTCTAGTTCCCTTCTACCAAAGTCGATGACATTCAGAGCCTCGGCTAGTGTAGTCGTGTTGATTTCTTAGAGATGGAAGAAGGAGTTGAACTCCCGCCACACCAAAACGAAGAATGAATTGAGCTCCTAAGAGGAGATCTAACGACAGAACGGAGGAAGGGTGTCTTCTCCCTTTCAGTCGCTCAGAGCTCTAGCTACCTTCTCGCGCGCGGGTTCCCTTTCGCCAGCGGACTTGGATGTGAGGCGCTGGCGTCTAGTAGTTGGTGGGATTTATGTTGGCCTTAGATCGAACTTCAGAGAGATGGATCGATAGAGACAAGAGAGAATTTTGTGCAGCGCTCAACCTATGCTGCTTTTCTGTTCTTTCCTTCTACTAGTTACTTTGCACGTGCAACACACGACACAACTCCAAATTACTCTCAGGAAATTTCGAACCTGCAATCATCGTGTTGCTTAATTTTCATAATCGACCACTCTTAGGCGTTACAACAAACACTTGAATGACCTTTTTTTTTTTGCGAACACGCAAAAGCTTTGCGTGTCCAATGCAATAGAAAGAAAGAAAGAAGGGGAGCTACAGCGATTCCGGCATCGTGTTGATGCGGTTACAGCGTCGAGGTATAAGGTAGGTGAACCGAAAACCGTCGACAAAACAAAAACAGAGCCCGAGAACAGCCTAGCCTAACTCCAGATTGAACCTAGCTTGACAGCGTCGGAGAGCTTCCAGAGCTCCACCTCTTCGGCGATCCGTCTGCAAATCTCGCGACTTGTTGCGGCTTGACGTTGAAACACTCGGGCATTGCACTCCTTCCAAATGATCCAGACGGCGAGAAGGACGGCGGAGTCAAATCCACGCCGCTGCGGCCGTGGGACAAGCAGGCGTGCGTCAGGCCACCACCCGATCAAAGTCGCGTCTGCGTCCGGCGTGAGATGCTGCAGATTGCAGCGGCCCAAGATGTTGTACCAAATCTCCCGCGCGAGCACGCAACCAACCGAGATGTGATCGGCAGTCTCAGCTTCCTGGTCGCAGAGCGTACACAAGGTGTGGGAGTTCATCCCTCGGCGACACATGCGATTCGCGGTCCAGATGCGGCGCTGCAGTGCAAGCCAAAGGTGAACCTTGCACTTCGCCGGCGCCCACGCCTGCCAAATCTCCTTGCCGCGGGGAAGAACTCCAGCCCCGCAAAGAATGCCTTGTAGGATGAGCTAGCAGAGTACGTGGCCGACGGCGTCCACTTCCATACGACTCGATCAGGGACATCAGCTTGGAGCACCACCCCCTGCAGATCGTCCACCAGCTCAATAAACTGGACAAGAACAGCTACGCTGAGAGGACCAGTGATGTCCCGGATCCAACGGCGATCCGTGAGCACTTCCAGCACGGTGCGGGAGCTGCGTGCATGGGGGTCGACAGCCGCGAACAGCGCCGGCGCCCTCAGCCTAATGGGGACGGCATCGAACCAAGTATCTGTCCAGAACAGCGCGACGCGGCCGTCCCCAACCTCCACTCGGACGAAGGCGTCGAACATAGCCTGCACTTCAGGCTCCACCTCCAACGGAAGCCCAGTCCAGCATTCAACCCTGCTGCTTTTGCAGCCACAACCAGCGGATACGAAGTGCAAAGCCCAGCGTCTTGAGATCAAGAATCCCGAGCCCACCGAACTCCACGGGCCGGCACACTCAATCCCAGGCCACCAGGCACTGACGAAATAGGCCGAAGCCCCGCTATATTAATATAGCAAACACCCGATACAACCAACAACAACGGCTGGGTGACAGCCAACAAACACCCAAACAAAGAAAAAAGAAGAAACAAAAGGAGACATAGGCGGATTGACTAAACTACAGTGACCCGCAACCGCCGCGCCCTCCAAAAATGAACCACCACGCTCATAGCACCGGATCGTCATGTACCAAGCAGCACCTTCAAGAAGGAAAGCTACGCTGCTGCTGCCCGGACCATCGATGGTCCTAGGGTTTCCCCCGGCACACAAAGGAAGCGAACAAAGGGCAGCCACGACGCCCTTCAAGAAGGAAAGATGCCACTCGAAAGTGGCAACGCGACGGTGTTGGGCGAACCGACAAGGATTTCTCCCGAAAACCCTATCCTCAACCTCGAGCGATTCGTAGCACAGGAGCCCCACAAGGACAAGCCTCGATCCACCAAACAAGCCGCCCACCAACATGCGCCAAAACGGTTACGAAGCCACCATCGTCGTCGCACCGAAGCTATCGTCACGAGGTCTGCAAGACGAAGGTGAGGAGAAGCGTGAACCGGGGTCAGCAGAACCGCGGTCGCGCAGGAGGGAACTACCTCCACCGCCGAGGACGGTAGTCGACCGGACGTGGCAGCAGAGCACACCAGTCCCCGTTAGATCCGGCCAGGCCAAGCAGGTCTGTAAAGCCCCCACGGGGGCACACCAGTTTTAATAGGGTCCGGCCAGTCCCAAAACGGGCCCGTGAAGCTCGTCGCCACGCTGCAACAGGCCGATCGCCGTCGCCGCTGTCCCCTGCACTCTCTTCATCTCCTCCAGCTGCAGATCGCCCAACAAGAGCAGCCAGCCCACCCCGACCGCTGGGCCCAGTTCCGCGCTACCTGTTGACCACCGTCGCGAGCCTCCCTGCGCCACCCCGCGCAGGTCTGCGCGCTCCACCGCCGTCACGCCAGCCCCCGGCCGGAGCCGGACTGCCGCCAACCTGGTAAGCACCGCCGCCGGAGGAACGCCGCCCGGCGAGGCCTCCTACGTCGCGGGTGGAGAAGATCCGCCGCTGCCGGCCCCGCAGAGCTGCGCTCGGCAGCCCGCGCCGACGGCGGCGGGAGGGGAAACGCGGGGAGTGGGACGGGAGGAGAAGAAGAGGAGCCGCGACTGGCCGCCGCGGGGGCGGCGCGGTCACGCGCGGACGCGGGGGGAGGGGGAGAGGAGAGCGGCGGCCGGGGCGGCGGCGGCGGAACCCTAGGGTCGGGGGAGAGCGGGTCGGGGAAAGAAGGTCGAGGGAGAGCGGGTCGAGGAAAGAAGGGCGGTCGGCCACCAGGCACTGGCCACCGTGCACCGCGTCCGTCCCCTTCCAGATGAAGGCGCGGATCCTCTTCTTCAGAAAATCCAGCAGCCACGGTAGTAACGACATGGCAATGGACAGGTAGATTGGGATAGAGGTGATGACGGAAACAGTACACATGAGAAGTCATTTGATAAATGCAACGCAACCATAATTATATTACCATCAACCAGCTGCAAGAGATTCACATCAGAACTGAAATATTTTTGCAAGGAACTATTTAATAGTACGTTGCTGCTACTTTGTAGCAGGAATGGGATTAGCAGTTCTAGCCATTGGTGCATACTGCATACGGGAGGATGCTGAAGGAGAGAAAAAAAACATATATCTTTATAGGGGATAATTGCAGAATATGAAGCAGAAGCCTACGAGCAACAGCTCAACATCGAACTAACACGTCATTTGGCCCAAAAAGAATTGCAATTCACCAGAGGGTCTCGCGCAAGGCGGCGGCCGGCCCAGCCCGCGGCTGGAGGAGCTCTCCTTTGCCATCCCTCGTGCGTAAACTGAGGCATCCGCATCTCATATCGTCCCCACGCCGAGCAGCACGTGGCCCTCTGCCCTCCCTCGTGTGTAAACCGAGGCGATCGCCATGGCTTTATCCACATCGCATCTCGTCCCCACGCCGACCGCGACGGCCAATGGTGGCATAGAAAGGAACGTTTTGTTTTTAGCGGTCGCAAATCCCGTAATTATCACGAAACGAAAAGATGTGTTGAGTTGTTAAACATTGGAGCAATCTGAACCATTGGCCAAATATTGAATGGCTCAGATTTAACGTATCAACACAAGTTTGCTCTTTTAATAGTATAAGTATACATATATTCAGTAGTGAAAGCAAACGTGCTGCCGTGGGGATCGCCATGCTCCCGACTAGGTTGTGATATCCCACGACCTAGCAGTCGACCTCGACCATGGTCTCCCTACAATATTGCTCGCGGCGCACAAAACATGTGCTGAGCTAACAGACTAAACCTGAAAACTAGTTGACAATCTTCCTGTTGAAACTGAAAAATAACACTATAGTCTGACGAAACTGAAGAATGCAGTAGCTAGATTATTGGTGGTGTGTGTGCAGTTTGCGTGGTAACCAGGGTGATTGTGTGTGCCTCGCGACAATCGTGTTCCATGACGGTATACGAGTGTGACTTTACCGGTTTTTTGGCCGGTTTCCTACTAATTAACTGATTTTCTTCTTAATTAATAAAATGGAAAGTCTTTTGTCTCTTTTAAAAACAATCTCCCCATAAGCTAGATGTTGTATTGCTTTATTTCACCACGAGGACGCTGATCCTCGCCCGAAGCTTCTGGACTCTAATGCGCCCAAGTGCCTTGGGGAAGATATCCGCGAGTTGATCGACCCGGAGCCGATGAAGTCGACGGGGGTCTTGCCATCCTCGATGCACTCCCAGATGAAGTGATAACACACCTATATGTGCTTACTCCAGTCGTGAAAAACCGGGTTCTTACATAGATGGATCACATACTTGTTGTCCACGAACATGGTAGGGACCATGGGGTCTGTGGCGAAGAGATTGTTGATAAGCCATCCGGGCGAGATGGCCTGACATGCCGAAGTGGCGGCAGCGATGTACTCCGCTTGGCGGGGTGACAAGGCGACTACTTTTTGCTTCTAAGACTGCCAAGTGATTGGGCATTGATCGAGAAAAAGAGAGACACCATAGTGCTCGTCCCGTCGTTAGCGTCAGTGTAGACGAATAGGCGTGCGTCCTCGTTGTTGGCATGGTAGTTGCGGCCGTAGCGTGATGTCCTTGCAATGTACCTAAGAAGATGCATGACATTGCTCATGTGCTCGGTTGCTGGAGTTTTAGTTTGGCCCGTGATATATGAAATGGGTATGATATTCAGCACCCTACAACATGTGATTAGGCTGGCCCATCAAGGCTTTATGCCCCAGAGTGTCCTGAATTAGGGGACATTCCACCTTATCAAAAGCTTTCTCAAAGTCTAACTTCTGGAGGACAATTTCTTTGTTAAACTTGTGGCATTGATGGAGATGTTGACATGCCCAAGAACGGCAACTTTGGATAGTTCTAGATTTAATGAAGCCATATTGATTTTATGAACCAAATGAAGAATTTTTTTCTACAAGCCTATTAGCGAGCCTAGTGATGATCTTCGAAGAACAATTAAGTGGGGATATTGGTCCGAATAAACAGCGGAGCCATATTCTTCCTTTGGAGTGCGGTTGATATACACGGATTTGATGCTTTAGAGACAGAGAGCGCCCACATGAAATTGATCACAGAGCTCACAAAAATCCTTTTTTATGGTATGCCAACATATTTCCAGGAACTCCGCATTAAAACCATTTGGTCACGGTGTTTTTGTCTAGAAATACTGTAACAACAACATCAATCTCCTCGTGAGAGAAAGGATCTTAAATTTATACACTAGCTTATCAATATGTTTAGATCAAAGTTTAAATTTGTGTAGATTGACCTCCCTTTTTTCTTTGTAAGATTATAGTGATGATTGTGTCTTTCCTTCATGACTATAGATCGTATCACCACATGCACCATGAATATTGGAAACATAATTTCCACACTTATGAACAGTTGCCAAATAGCATATATTTTTCACCACTCAAAGTAACCCTTCTGATTTTGTCCCTCTGATTCCAATAGTCCAACTTTTGCTCTAGGAGAACTGTCAAGTGATCTTTAAATTAGGCTCTAGAGTTACTCTCTCTAACATAAAGATCCCTTGAAATTTCAATTGAGTCCAACAAGGCAATAGAAAAAAGTATCTCTACAATATTCCTCTTAAGATAAGACAACTTCATTGACAACCCTTTCAGAGTTTTCGGAAATTATTGAACTTTGCACTAATTATTTTAGCAACCTTTGCATAATGAATGGATTGGTTCAAATGTTAGTGCACGAGAGTTACAAATTCTTCACGTTTCAGCCATCTATCCACAAATCTGAATACATCTTATTCGGGCAAAGAAATCTGAATATGAATGGCACATGGAACATGATCAAAGGTGATCATGGCTAGTGGATAGGCCAAAGTATTTCCATATTATTGCAAGTGTATTTTGTTTTCCTTTTAAGGGGATATCCACAAGCCCTAGGCTACCGATGGCATCATAAAGAGAAGTATGACCCATGTATTTCTGTCCTCAGATGACCTCAAAAGGTTAGGTCACCAATGATCATCATTTTTTTGTCATCTGGTATCTTCATATTGTGTGACCAAGAGTTGAATTCCAGTTTCTTATCAAGAAGCATAAATATTTTCATAGTCCAAAATTGATCTGGCTCGGAGCAATGGAACTCCAACGAAAGGGCACTCTCATTTTGAAAAACAACATTTCCTGTGAAAGCAGAATTGTCCCAAACTGTAATAATACCACCTGGCCTGCTCTTGAAGGGGGGGAAACAATAAAAGTTCTAGATGAAATCAAGATCCATGTTTTGTTTCTCCTGAAAGCAAAACAATAGAACGTCCACTCTCAGCCGACACTTTCCCCTCCTCTCTCTACTGTTCGAGAGCGGCGACAGGGCGTTTCTCCTCTTCCCTCGTGCCGCCGACGGCCGATTCGCGGGTCTCCTCCCTCTCCGGCCGCCGTTGCGGCGGTGGGAGAGTGGGAGACCCCGGATCCGTGCCGGAGGCGTGTATATAGTAGGGTAGGGGTTCTGGGCGGCGCCGGAGAGGTGGTAGCTGCGGCGGCGCGTCGGAATAATGGTGCTGGGACTTGGACTCCACCTCAGCGGCGTCCTGCGGGGCGGCGTCGGCGAGTTCCTGGCGTTTGGTGCTCGCCGATCTGCGGATCTGGCGTGTCTGTGTGGCTCGGGCGTGGTCGTCGTGGCGAAGGTGAGGACCTGCCCCTGGCCTTTTTGTACCCGGGCTCCGTCTTCGCGGCGGTGAGGCCTGCTCTGTCCTCTCCGTGGAGCTCTGGGGGTGGTGTTGGAGCAGGTGATGCTGGCGTGCGCCTCTGGCTCCCCTGGCCGGCCGTGGTGGCGAGGGGTGGAGCTGCTGTGGTGGCTTGCTTGCTAATGGCGGTTCTGGTGCTCTGGTTCTCCGTGTTTTCTCCGGCCGGCCGTGGAGGTGAGGGGAGGAGGCTCTGGGAGGCAAAGCTCTGGTTCGGAGAGGTTGGTGCTTGGCTCGAGCGCAGGGATGGACGGCGTGAAGATGGTGGTGGCACGGCTTGGCCGCTCCGGCGGCAGGTGGTGCCGGTGCTGGACGTGCGGACGGCTTGGCCGTGCTCTTTCAACGACAAGATCTCGTCGCTTGCGTCGAGTGGCTCTTGCGGTCCTCTTCAATGTTTGAAGGTCTTCCCTCTTCCAGTTGGTACGAGGTTTGCTCTCTGCTCCTCCGGCGATCGTCGGCGAGGTGGAGGTCTGGTGGTTCAGCAGGGTTTCGCTGCTGTTGTGCTCTGTGCTGAGCTCCTTTTGTATGAATTTGCGTCTGTTGTTCTTGTTGTTTTCTTCTAGTTGTACGCAAATTTGTACTCCTCTCGTTCAAAAAAAAATAGAACGTCCACTCTCCTGGATTTTTTATGTAAATATGTTTCTGTTTATCACTAATTAAAGCTTAGAACATGGTGTTCTAGTTTATGATTTTCTCAATGTTTGTGCATCACTGAACTAACAAGAAGCCACCATGCCAGGGTTCTCATGTCTTAGACTGAAACCACGGATACTGAAAATTTGTGAATAAATCAGGGTCACAAACAATTGTGTGTAGACCAGATAGTCTCAAGAAAAATCTAAACTTGCTTCTGTCTCATAGAATATACTAAGGGTCATAGGATTGTGATAAGCATTACTAAAGATAGAAATCCATAAATTGATTTAAAGATAGATCACTGGAACTTCAGCCATTACATGGCTGATTAACATTTTTATTCCAAAAGGCCATAATAAACTACATTTGCAACAGGACTCAAACGCAGAGCAACATTTACATCACGCAGCAGGCTTACAACTGTTATTAAGAATCCAAACTCTTACAAACACATAAGTGAAATACAATGCAGGAATACCACATACATTCTTATTTCTTATACTACATAACAAACAGACAGGAAACAAGGAGAAACAAGTGTACTCTCTTCTAGGGTACTTATCCCCCCAATCGAGAACCACTGGTAAAACATGGTAGTTCAGTCTGATGCAAAGCATGCAACGCACTCCCATAATCCGCTGGCGCTACGGGGCCCCAAAAAAACGAAGGACAGTTCGCCACATTCGTAGGAAAGGCCCCCTGAGCGGTAGCGGAAACAACGAGAGATGCACCAACGCATGCATCGGCTAACATCAGGCCAACGTACCCAAAGCACGGCGAGTCCGGCCGGCCGCGACACACGGCCGGCCGGCCGGAAAACACAGACGAACGTAAATGTTGGGTAGATATCGATGCTGTATAGGAAGTTATCATCAGTCGCGGTAGCACACGAGCATCGCGACGCAGCGGCAGATGATGCGGAGCCTCGCCTTGTGCTCCCGCACCACCCTGACCAGGCCTCGGCCTCCCGCGCGCTTTCCTTGGCTCATTACGAATAGCTCCATCTCCGGCCTTCTCTTCTCGTCTTCGTCAGCTGCAACTGCAACGGAAAAAAGAAACTCGTGGACGTACTGTTGGATTGGATGGATCCTAGGCTAAGATCAAAAACTGGAGCGGCGGAAGCCGGGTTGCCAATGGCTAAACACTTTGGGCTCCTGAGGCTTTATACTGCACTGTACGCGTAAGGAACTGGATAGTTCACTGCATCTGGCGCACTGTCCAGCTGTAGGTACGTAGTACGTCCTTTGGGGGGCTTTGACCGCGCTAGCAGCCTTACTGTGAGTAATCTAATCCCGTGCAGATACACCAATCTCTTTTTTACTTATCACCGGCTGGAAGGCCGGATCCATCCCCCCCATCTGGATAGTCCAACATGTGCTCGTCGATCCGAATGCGATCTTTATCGTTTTCCGCACTCGAGCATACTCTATCTCGACCGCGCGTTGCTGAATAAGTTTCTGTATCTTTCATTATATTGCGGTGTATTCCGGATCCGGTGGCCGCCCGGTATGGCCGCTGCCATATGCCAGTGCCTTGTATTGCGGGCTATCGGCTTTTCTTCGCAACATTTGCAAAGAGCAAATACTTCCTGTCTGGGTGCATGCCCTTGGCCGATCGAGGAGCAGGAACCTTCCTTTCAGTGGAGCGCAAGATATATAATCCTCAATCTCAAGGTTATCATTAGCTTCCTGGAATACTGCTGTTTTTGCGGTGAAAAATACGCTGTGACTTGTCTTGCTTCCTGGATGATCCATGCATCCAATTTGGACATGCACTTTACTGGTTTTACCGAGACCAAAGTTTGCAAGCACGGGGTATGTGGACGACTCATCATGGGGCAGCCACGCTTGGCTGGAGCGTCTGCAATCTCTACTATATAATACGAGTAGTGTTTCTTCCTTCGTCCGTCGGTACGTCGCGGTGGTACGTCGTGCGTCACGGTTGTTTTGCAATTTACCCCCTGCATAACTGGGATATCAACCCGTGCTCCAGTCGACCTTATCCTGTACCTCCCGCAACCGGAGCAGATGGAAGAGGTGTCGCCGGGTTCGCGCCGCCGGACGACGGCATGGCGCACGTGACGTGCTACCTCCCACAACCGGAGCACACGCAGGAGGCGCTGTCGGGCTCCCGCGCCCTCTATCGCCCACCGCCACAGCCCACCAGAGCACAAGAGGAGGCGCCGCCTAAAACGCGCAGTACAAATCCGCAGTACAAATCCGCCGCCCCAAACGCGCAACCTCTTGCCGTCCACCCCGCCGCCTCCCCCAGCGTTCGCGGCCGCCGCCGCGCAGGAGTGTTGCGCCTCGCCTTAGGGCCTGCTCCACCGCCGCCGCGTCGGAGGTTTGCGCCTCGCCTTGAGGGCAAGCGCGCCATGGATGGACGGCGTACACCTCCCCTGCATCTCCGCCGGTGGCGCCCTACCCCACCCCAGCAAGCCAAGGCAGCGGCTACCTGCCCC
The DNA here is from genome assembly GCA_947311845.1 of Poa pratensis. Taxonomy (NCBI): domain Eukaryota; kingdom Viridiplantae; phylum Streptophyta; class Magnoliopsida; order Poales; family Poaceae; genus Poa; species Poa pratensis. Next base: position 20,591,011 of record CAMZMU010000056.1, on the reverse strand, counting down.
TCCCGTGCATCTCCGCAGGTGGCGTCCTATCCTGCCGCTGCAAGCGGAGATGGCGACGCCCTGCCCCCTACATGCATCAGCCCGTCGAAGGACGCGACCGCAAATCGTCTCCTACTATCCGACCCCAGCGCACGGCGGCGCCTGCGGCCGTCACGGAGCTTGTCAGACAGGTAGATCAGCCAGGGCGAGGTTGGGCTATGGGGGAGCTTGCACAGTAAGAAGTGGAGGAGAGATGACGGGTTGGAGAAGAAAGGAGAGCTGGGAGTCGTTTCTGCCAAATTCTTTCTTGAAATCAAGTTGCGCCGCTACTCTGCTCTGCTCCCTTTCTTCAAATCAAGAATCATTGCGGACTGTGGTGTTGCAGGTTGTTCTGCGCCTTGACATGATGGAGAGAGCCGGTACTTGCGCGATTGCGCCTACCCTTCTTTCACATTTTTCTGCTCAGCTTCATGGTATAGTAGAAGATTGAACTGCCTTGGTGTTCCCGCTGATGCCTCCAGGATGGAAGTGACCATGGATGCAATCAACTCCAAGTGTGGGTATGCTATATCTTTTATTTTAACCTAAACCAGCTAGCCCCGGAGCAAATTAGACGTAGCTAAAGTGTGGTGTATTTTTCCATTCACTGTAAGTAGATGAACATTTGTATTACCTGTGATCAATTAAAAATTAAAAGGTGTTATAAATATGATTCACGAAATTGATTTCCGAAAAAATCTCTTATCACTGATTTTTTTCATGACAAAAAAGCTTCAATGCTTAATTTTATATTGAAATGGACTTGCATTGTCCTTTATGAAAACTAATTCACACCATAACATAACTATAGAGTACATTTTATAACCATTTGTATCCGTTTTGAACAAATTGTAACTTTTATAGTGAATGAATGTTTTTTGACACAAAATATCATGGTATAGGTGATTATAACCCCGTTGCAACGCACGGGCAATTTGCTAGTTTAACTTTAATCAAACATCCGGGTTCAGTCATCCACGCGACACGTTTGCCATCTTGGAGCACAAGCAAGTTGACAGAAAAACCTTGGAGGCCACAAATGGCAACTTTGGCAGAACAAGGGCCCAAGCCCAACTAGTGCTTCTAAAATTGTGCTCAAACAAAAGCTAACTTTAATTTCATGCGATCAGAAATGTTTTTTCGAAATGTGCAGAACCTGCCTACACTTCTCAGCGTCAAAGCCTAAATTCGAAAGGAAAGGAAAAACACTTGCATTAACTTTTTTTCGAGACAGGCCACAGTTATAGTACTTAATCTCGTTTGAAGTTTCAACATCGATAAGCCTGATAAGCCTACTAGACATGGACCATCGGACGATAAATGTGCCCTTTGTGGCATCGATGAGGACGCCATGCATATTTTCTTTTCCTGTTCTCTTGCTAAGTTTTCTTGGAGCGTTTTACGTCGTGTTCTAGGGAGAACATGGCACCCTGCTAATTTTTCTCAATACCACTCCATACTCTTGGGCTTTTCTGGGTCGGATAGCCGTTTGTTATGGTTTCTGTTTGCTGCGCAATCTTGTGTTCTATGGCAAGATCGCAATAAAGCAGCCATCAAAGCTAAGTTCATCACCCACCCAGCGGTACTAAGCTTCAAAACTATGATATTCATGCAGACTTGGACACCATTGCTTAAACCTCAAGATCGGACGGGTGCAGCTTGGATGCTTGAAGAGCTTAAGAAGATCTATTTGGAGTTCCTGCCGTCCACCTCTTAGTCTTCTTTGCTGCCTCACTTTCTTAGTAGCTAGGTTGCTTTATTTGGCTAAGTTGTATGCCGCAGCGTTGTATTGACTTGTTGTGAAATTGGTGGCTTTGTTAACTCAAAGCTGGGCAATAAAAGGCCTTTAATCTAAACAAGAAAGTGATGCCATCACATTAAATAGGTGGCCAAACACTCCTAGGCATCATCCACCACAGGTGGTCACAAGATTGTGAAATCCTGTTCCTTTTCTTCAACAGAAAACGTGAATTGTGAAATCTCGTTCCTTTTGTGAAAGGATCGTATGACACCTAGAGGGGGGGGGGGGGGGGGGGGGTTGAATAGGTGCTACTTCAAATTTTAGTACTTTTTCAAATTAGGCTTGACACAAAAGGTAAATTATTTAGATAGGCAACTACGGTGAATTTACCTATATGACAAGCTAGCGACTAAGCAAGATACACGAAGTAAAAGCTATAACAAGGATAAAGGTAACCAAAATGAAAGCACGCGGAGACAAGGATGTATTCCTGAGTTCCTCCTTTTTAGGAGAGTACGTCTCGTTGGAGGGGTGTGAGTCAACACAATGACTCAACAGCCACAAAGGCTTCACCTTATTCTCCGATGAACCGCACCACAAAGGTTTGGTTCACCTTCAACTATCGGAAACCTTCAAGACGGAGTCCGGAGCCTTTACAACAACAATCCGGGGCACAACCCACAACTGGATTGGGGGCTCCCGAACGGCTACATTCTGTCACAAACACAATCAAGTGAGTACAACAAGGGGCTAGGTTTTCCAAAGGGAAATCCTAGCAAATGGTCCCTCAAGTGAATGAGGGAGAAATGAATAACGGCTCGGTGAAGATGTAGATCGGGGCCTTCTCCTTCAATCCTCCAAAGATTAACAAGTTTGGGTGGAGTGATTGGGAGTACTAGTGAATCTTGAGCTTGCAATAATGGTGGTATTCAATTTGGGGCGAGCTAGCTGTCCCAAGGTAGGTGGAGGGGAATAAATACCCCTCCCGAAATATGGCCGTTGACAGCAGAAAACAGCCCGCATCGGTAGTACCGGGCCTCACCCGGTAGTACCGAGCAGTGAAGACTTCGAAGGCAGATGAAGACCAGTCAACGCTTCCTTCCCAGGCGCGCATCGGTAGTACCGGACCTCCTGGTCCAGTAGTACTCTCTTCGCGGTAGTACCGCGCTACTACCGGGGCCACTACCGGGTAAAAATGCTTCGAGTGCAGAAAGCCTTCCAGAGATGCGGTACTGGCCCCGGCACTAGCCGCGGTAGTGCCGCACGACGAAAACCTGGGGGTCACCCGGTAGTACCGGGATGAGCCCGGTAGTACCGGCTGAACCAGAAAAAAACAGTCCTTCTATATTTTGGCACATAACCTGTGCACGCAAAGCATAGGAATATTCCTGCACAAACTTAGCACACATATTAGACCTCTAATTGTGTTGTCAACAAATCATCAAAACATGTATGGCATGGAGATGCTCTTTCATTTTGTCCAACAGAAAATGTGAAATGCATGCTGCTTCTACTAATGTAATATTAAACAATCTGATATAGACATGTCTGCACAACACAATGCAAAAGAGAACATTAATGACTAGAGCTTAGCGTTGAGACCATCTTTTAAGGGAATACTATCATCGCTCAACTCATCACGATCTCTCTGACTAAGAATAGACACAGAGATATGTATGCCCAGGGCTAGACAGAAACAAGTTAATGTCAAATAAGAATGGTAGCACCAGTGGCGGAGCTTGATCACAATTTAACGAGGGGTTAAATCATGTACGATGGGCCATCTAATACATAATCCGCATGAGGTCTGCGCGTTTCTATATTAAGCATGAGAGAGAAACGGGTTACAAGAAGGGGATGGCCAAAGGCCAAAGCCTCGCCCCCCGCGGTATGGATCGTTGCCGAGTCGAAATCCTGCCGACTTAGGGTTCCACCATTTTATATATCTCTCTTATAAGCCGCCGGTTGGGATAAGTCGCATGTTGTAAATCCCCGGTGTTTGTAACCTCTACCGATATAGTGAAATATTGCTGCTTGCGCCCGAGGTTATGTGCAGGAATATTCCTATGCTTTATTTTCTTGTCGTTTATAACAAGTGGTATCAGAGCCCTGTTTCAGATTACAGTTTCGACGACATGACTTTGATGAAGGTGAAATTACTTCGTACTGACAATGGTGGCGAATTTTTTTCGCATGCCTTTAATGCTTATTGCAGGAAGGAAGGCATTGTGAGGCACCACACCATCCCGTACACGACTCAACAGAATGGTGTAGCGGAGCGGATGAAGATAACCATCATCTCCAAGGCTCGCTGCATGATATCCAACGCTCGCAAGAGTAAGCGTTTTTGGGCTGAGGCTGCTGCCACCGCATGCTTTTTGATCAACAGATCACCATCTATTCCGCTTGACAAGAAAACTCACATTGAGGTATGGTCTGGTTCACCTGCTGATTATTCACAGCTGAAAGTTTTCGATCGCACTGCTTATGCTCATGTTGATAATGGAAAGTTAGAGCCGAAAGTTGTTAAGTCTGTGTTCATTGGTTATGGTTCGGGAGTAAAATGATATAAGTTATGGAATCCCGAAACTAACAATACATTTATAAGAGGAGTGTTGTTTTCAATGAATCTGTTATGTACTTTAATAAGTTGTCCTTAGATGTTTTGTCAGATAGTTCAGATGAGGAAGAACAACAAGTTCGTGTTGAGGTGGAGCATTCTGGTAAGAAAGAAAATGTCATTGTTGACAATGATGGTGCTGCTTCAGATGATTCTGATTCTGATAATGATGTTGTGCAACACTCACCCACTGTTATGCGGCAACAAAATCAGTCTATTATTGATCATAGACAAAAGCAAAATTGTGCTCCTCGACCACGTTTAATTGAGGAGTGTAACTATGTTAATTATGCTCTGAGTTGTGTAGAACAAGTGGAAAGGAACATGAGCCATCTACGTACACTGAAGTTATTGGTTCGAGTGACCGCACGAAGTGGATTTCCGCTATGCAAGAAGAGATGCAGTCACTTGAGAAGAATGGCACATGGGATGTTGTGCGTTTGTCTAAACAAAAGAAGGTCGTCCGCTGCAAATGGATCTTCAAGAGAAAGGAGGGTTTATCTCCAAGTGAGACTTCAAGATTTAAGGCAAGGTTAGTTGCAAAAGGATTCCGTCAGATTCCAGGTATTGAGTTTTAACCACTGTATCGATTGTTCGTCTAATCTACTTATGGTTGTCTCATTCTTGTTGTTGATTGGCTACTTCATCGTGTCGATTTCTAGCTCATGAGTCCCAGTGATCTCATTTCAAAAAATTCAAAAAAATTATTTACAAATTCTACCATATATTCAAAATTAAACACGAATGAAAAGGTACATGTCTAAGTATAGCGAATAGGGCATATTTTCCAAATTCCAAAAATTAAATTTTAAAGAATTTTGTGACGTAATTTTGCATGCTTGTAGGATCCATCGTTTACTACATAAAATGATATTATTTTGAAACTTGTAAATATGATTTTTGAATTTTTTAAAACAAAGGAAACACTGGAGCTTGGGAACCAAAGAACTTTTTCGGTAAGACATTTGCTATATCGGTGCGCAAGAACTGACTGAAAACTGAGACCTTCGTGGCCGCAAATGTTAGCGTTGTCAGAAATAACAGGCACATGCATTGATGCATGCGTTTTAAAAATGTTGGTCAAACCAAAGGTAGCTTTTGGTGCAATCAAAAATTATAAAGCTTCATAAAGTTATCATAGTCAAAGCATTTATAATTCAAAGAAATGAAAAACACGACTAAAGACCTCTCCATTATCTTTTATCAACCGTTGGTTCTCTGGTAAATTCCAAGTTTTCACCTTCCATAATGTACTGTCTGACACATGAAATGGCATGGTTGTCTGGTGGTCAGAACTTTGTGATATACACGTCTGTGCAACTTACTGCAAATGATAAACACAGCGAGATCAGTGATGACTGGAACTTAATTAGCCTTGATACCATTCTTTAGGGGAATCTAAATAATCGCAACTCATCAGCATCTCTCAGATTGAGAACAGATACTGAGATATGTATGCCCGTAGCTAGACAAACTAAATCAAGTGGATGTCAAATAAGTAGGAATGTTTAGCAGCTAATCCATACATGTGGCTAAGCAAATCCCAATGTGAGATATCTCAATGGAAAAAGAAGGCACTACATGGTCCACAAATTTTGGAGGCATTGCCCCCACCCCAAGATCTTACATCAAAGTTTGTGTAAGTTGTCAAACTGTACCGTGTCCATGTGCATGTGGAACGGCAGCTGCCGACTCCAGAGAAGTGGCATATTATTTATCTGAAACAAAATATGTGCCACATGATAACATCTAAAAAAATGGAATCTGTTGTTGTAAGCTACAACTAGTCCAGAGAGCCGGTGATCCGTGTGTCTTCCGCTATATAAGCACACCAAATGTTATGAGATAAAGCAAACTAAACACGAGTACTTCAGAACTCGAGACTAAACGCAAATACTTCCTGTCTGCTTGCATACCTTGACTGAGGAGCACGAATATTTCTTTAAGTCCCGCGCAAGAAAACCATCCCATCTCAGGGTTATGTATCATCAGCTGGAATATATTGCTAAGTTTTCTGCGAAAAGTTGTGAGGCATCGTGCTTGCTTTGTGGTTGATCCATCTATTTCGGACGTAGTGAGATCAATTTTTGCAGGTAAGTGGTATGTGGACAACTGAGGGGGGCGGCCGGCTTGGCTGGCATCTGCATTCTAACTTAGATAGTACCTGATCGAGCATCATCGGGGTTTACTCCTCCACGCGACACATTTTCTATCTTGGCGCGCAAGCCAGTTGACTGAAAACCTTGGAGGCCACAAATGTTAACGTTGGCAGAACAAAGGCTCATCTTCATGTTGTTGGTCAAAGAAAGTCTAGCTTAATTTATATGCAATCCTAAAGTACAGAACCTGCACGGACTAAAGTGTTACGATACAACACCTAATGGCAGCGCACCAAATAGGATTTAGTACATAGATCGCTCAGATCCAGAGGAATCCTGAGTATCTAGTCCAGAAGAAGAGGGGAGGAAGACAAGGACCAAGTCCTGATAGTTCATCGTCGATGTCCACTCACGCCTAACACGCACGCTTACATAGCCCTTGGCTAACCTGGACACAGCCAGTGTTGCTTTCCTCATGATGATGGGCCACTTTCACTCCTGGGCCGTGGTCGCTATGTTGGGCCGGGTCGTCGCCGTGACATTCCCCCGGTCTTGAGAGTCTGCTTGACCCCAAGCAGGAGCTTCTGGGAATTCCTGAAGAAGACGTTGCTTGTTCTCCCATGTACACCATGCCGCCGGCAAAGAAGACCATTGCACCAACACCGTTTCAACCGGTTTCGATCCTGCATCGACCCACTTAGTGTCAAGAACGAGTAGTGGTATGATACCTGATGATTGCTCCACACAGGTGAGAGGAAGATCCATCTGAGGAGTCACATTAGACGGCAGGGCCTTCTTGAGCAAGGAGACATGTACAACTGGATGGATTTTACTTGTGCTTGGTAAATCCAACTTGTAAGCAACAGCACCAAGTCGTTGCAATACGGTATAAGGGCCAAAGAATTTGTATCCCAGCTTCTGGTTGGAGCGTCGAGCAATAGAAGTTTGCACATAAGGTTGCAACTTGAGATAGACCTGATCACCAACCTGAAAGATCCTTTCAACTCGATGCTTGTCAGCCTGAGCTTTCATTCGTTGCTGTGCCCGCAGAAGCTGCTGCTGAATTAAAGCATTCATGTCATCTTTATCTTTGAACCATTGGTCAAGCTCTGGCACCGTGCTAGATATACCATCCTGAAGGCTGAAATGTTTAGGTTTATAACCATATAACACCTCGAATGGTGTCTTGCCCAATGCTGAATGATATGTTGTGTTGTACCAATATTCAGCCAAAGACAACCACTTTGACCATTTTGATGGGCACGACTGTGTCATGCATCGCAAATAAGTCTCCAAGCACTGATTCAACCTCTCCGTCTGCCCATCCGTCTGAGGATGATAACTCGAACTCATATTTAACTTTGTATCTGTGAGATGGAACAGTTGTTGCCAAAGTGCACTTGTAAACACTTTGTCTCTATCCGAGATGATGACCTTAGGCAACCCATGTAACTTGTATATGTTATCAACAAAAGTACCAGCTACAGTCATTGTTGTGTAAGGATGTGATAAAGGTAGAAAATGAGCATATTTGGTGAATTTGTCCACAATTACCAGTATACTGTCGAATTTAGATGACTTTGGCAGACCTTCTATGAAATCCAGACTGATTATATCCCATGCTTTTTCTGGTATGGGCAAAGGTTGGAGCAATCCTGGTTGTTTAGTGTGTTCTGCTTTTGCCTGTTGGCACACTGTGCAATGAGATACATAATTTTGTACATCTTGCTTCATATTGGTCCATGCAAACAGTGCCCGTATCTTGTTGTATGTTGCTGTAATGCCACTGTGTCCTCCTATCCCACTGGCATGCAGCGCAAGCAAAATAGCTTGTTTAGCATCTTCATAATTGCCCAGCCAAACTCGGTCGTGCAACTTGATCACTCCATCATGGAGAGAAGACCCCTGTGCATTAGGACTGGCCATGCTGAGCTCAGTTAACAATTGCTTTGCGTGAGCATCATTCTGATAGCTATCAATAACCATTTCCAGCCATTTTGGTTTACTGACAGATATGGCAGCAAGTTCCTCTTGGTTGACACATCTGGACAAAGCGTCTGCTGCTCCATTTGCTGCACCTTGTTTGTATTTAATCACAAACTGCAAGCCTAGCAACTTGCAAAATGCTTTATGTTGGATATTGTTTGTCAACTGTTGAGCATCCAAATGGATTAGGCTTTTGTGATCAGTGTATATGGTGAACTCCATATGCTGCAAATAAGATTTCCACTTTTCTACCGCCATGATTAACGCAAGACATTCCTTCTCATATGTTGAGAGGGCCTGAGCACGAGGACTTAAAGCTTTGCTCAAATATGCTATTGGATGACCTTGCTGTGACAGAACAGCTCCAATGCCCGTGCCAGAGGCATCTGTGTGCAAGCAAAATGGTATTTGAAAATTGGGCAAAGCCAAGACGGGAGCTGACATCAATGCTTGCTGTAAAGTTTCAAAAGCCACTTGAACAGTAGGAGTCCAAAGGAATGGTACATTTTTCTTGAGTAAATCTGTCAAGGGTCGACTGATTAAGCCATAATGCTCTATGAATTTGCGATAATAACCACATAAACCCAAAAAGGCTCTGAGCTGTTTGAGTGTTAAAGGAATTGGCCAATTCTTAATAGCAAGAATTTTGTTCGGGTCAGTAGCAACACCTTGTGCACTGATAATGTGACCCAAATACTCTAAGGAGGATTGAGCAAAAGAGCATTTAGACTGCTTTACAAATAGCTGATTGCTCTGCAGGATATGAAAAACTTCTTTTAACAGAGTCACATGCTCTTCCATGTTTGATGTGTATATTAAGATATCATCCATGAATATCAGAACTCCTTTGCGTAGCAGCTTAGCAAAGATCACATTCATTGCCTCCTGAAATGTAGCCGGTGCATTACACAACCCAAACGGCATCACTTTGAATTCCCAGTGACCATGATGTGTTCTGAATGCTGTTTTAAATTCCTCTCCCATTAGTAGGCGTATCTGATGATAACCACTCCTCAAATCCAGTTTAGTGAATAACTTTGCCCCATGCAATTCATCCAACAACTCATCCACTATTGGTAATGGGTATTTATTCTTGACAGTAATAGCATTCAAATGACGATAGTCAACACACATGCGCCAGCCACCATCCTTTTTCTTTACCAATAAGACCGGAGATGCATATGGACTGTTACTCGGCTGAACTACGCCTCTGTTTAGCATATCTGTAACTTGTTTTTCTATCTCGTCCTTTTGACTCGGAGTATATCTGTATGGCTTGCGGTGCACTGGTACTGCACCAGGCACAAGTGGGATGCTATGATCAAAAGCTCTTGATGGGGGTAACTGTGTTGGTTCTTGAAACAACTGTGTGTTTTGCTTCAGAACTGATTGAATTGCTTCAGGAACATTTGTTATGGTTGGTTGATTAGCATCCATAGACAACTGTACCAGTTGGGCCACTGCACCAGTCTCCAAGAGCTTATGGAATTCTTTGTCAGAAATTGCAGGACAATAAGTTGTATTATCCTTAATACCTCTCAGAGTGACTCTTGTACCATTAACCACAATCCTCATCTTCTTGATCTTCCAATCAACCCACATTGGACTAAATTCAGATAACCATTCCATACCCAATATCATGTCATAACAGGGCAAATCCAGTACACGAACCGAGGTAGTGAATTGTACACCATTACACCCCCACTTGAAGTCTGTGATGACCTTGTTGCTAATCATTTTTGTGCCGTTAGCTATGGTGACTTGTACTTCAGGAGCATCAGTAGTCTGACAGTGTAGCTGAGTGACAACTGATGAACTGATGAAATTGGCTGAACTGCCAGAATCCACCAAAATCAGAATCTGTTGCTGATTCACATGACCCAATAGGCGCATTGTCTTCTTACTTCTGGATCCTTGTACTGCTGCAGTAGATAAGCTCATCATATTTGCTTGTTCAGAATCAGAAGGTTCAGAATCAGACTCCTCCTTTTCAGATTCAGAAGCAGAATCGTCAGGCAAAGCCGCACATAATTCTTCCATCACAGCTAGAGATACTTGCTTGGGACATTTGTGTCCAGGAGCAAATTTGCCTCCACATGTGAAACATTCACCTCGCTGGCGTCTCAGAGCTTTCAGAGCTGCTAATTTTGCCAGCTGATTTTTATCTTCAGAGAGAGTGACTGCAGTCGATGTACTGGCAGGTTCAACAGGATGTGAACCCAATTTGCCAGGTCCAGCTTGATTGTGCCACTTCTTTGGAGTATACGCAAATTGCTTTGCCTCAGCAATCTCAGTTTCCTGCAGGAGTGCGAGAGAAACAGCGGCATCAACTGTTCTTGGTTGATGTAAGATGATTGCAGCACGAATTTCTCTTTTCAACCGTTTCAGAAATTTTGCCACAAAAAAGGTTTCATCTAAAGTGTTATTGTGTGTCAATAACTGATGCATCAAAACTTCAAATTCTCTATAATACGACTCAACATCTCCTGTTTGTCTAATGTTCAGAGTTTTTGTCATGTGTCTAAAGTACATATCCTTCCCAAATTTGTGGCAAATAGCTATACATAACTGAGGCCAACTTATAACATCATGTTGAGCCTCATATGTCTGTAACCACAGTGCCGCAGAACCATTAAAATGTATGGTGGCATAATCAACCATGTACTCTTCCGGTATGTTAAACATGTTAAAGTACTTCTCAGCTTTTTCTTTCCAAATTTTAGGATTAGTTCCATCAAATTTAGGGAAGTTTGTCTTTGGCATGCGCACATAATTGAAATTATCCCTATGTGAACGATCATGGCGTGATGCGAGACCATTATCTGTGCGAGCTAGATGACCACTATGATGATCAACATTCAACAGTGGTAAAGAGAATTGAGACGCACCATTTGCCAGGACACGCTGGTGAGCGGTGTCCTGGGCCTCGGTTTCTTCACGGTGCCCTCCAGGGCCTGGGGTCTGCGGACGAACACCAGATGTTGAATTTTCCAATGTCGTCAGACGCGTCCCCAATCCATCAATTTGTGTTTCAAGTGAATTCATCACCCGAATCACAGAGTCCTGCGACTTGAGCAATTTGTCAGCAGTAACACGCAACTCCTGGCATGCCGACGCCGTCTGCGTCGCCAGCGTATTTGCCTGGGCTGTGGCCTCAGCTGCGGAAGCCAGCCCCGCGAGTGCGCGTTCGAGGCGCTGCTCGACGTCCTGTAGTGTCGACGACATCGCGCCTTGCTGATTCTCCACGACCTCTACCCTGGCCGTTAGGGTTGGAGCTCCACGCGCCGTGATGATGACCTGTCTACCGCCGCCGAGATCGGCGAGTACTGAGGAAGTACCGCTTCCTCTGCAACCAATCCACTCGCCTCCTACCGCGCAAACTCAGTCGCGCGACAGGGATTTTACCGCCGTTGCAAGGGTAGCAACAGCAACCTTCGCGTGACGCCGAGCCCGCAGTCGAACTTCTCCGCCGCCAACTCACGCCGTCCCGCCGCGCTGCTGGAATCAGATGCAGCCACACACCGCCGCCGCGAAAAGTGAGAGGATCTAGGGATTTTAGAGGAGAACCCAACCCAGATCTCAGCACAAATCGAAGACGCCTCCAAACTACTGCAAAAAAAAAAAAAAAATAATAATTCTGGCTATTTTTGGTCGAATTTTTCTGGAAATTTTGGGGTACGGATCCGAAGATCGCTGGCTCTGTATACCAAATGTTACGATACAGCACCTAATGGCAGCGCACCAAATAGGATTTAGTACATAGATCGCTCAGATCCAGAGGAATCCTGAGTATCTAGTCCAGAAGAAGAGGGGAGGAAGACAAGGACCAAGTCCAGATAGTTCATCGTCGATGTCCACTCACGCCTAACACGCACGCTTACATAGCCCTTGGCTAACCTGGACACAGCCAGTGTTGCTTTCCTCATGATGATGGGCCACTTTCACTCCTGGGCCGTGGTCGCTATGTTGGGCCGGGTCGTCGCCGTGATATAAAGCCTGCAGAAAGCACGGCTACAAACCTAGCTACAATTAACCTCCACTGAATTTTCAATATTTCATATGCCTGATAAAAAATGTGGTGCCATTCCCAGTCAATAGGTGGTTGGATACACGCAGACATCCCACCACAAGGGGTCACAAAATTGTGAATCTCGTTGGTTACATTCCATAACAGGAAATGCATGCAGCTTCAACTCATCATAGCATTACGGCAAAACGCAATCTACTGTGATATACACATGTGTGCACAGCTAAATGCAAACGATAACACAATGAGATCATTGATGACTTGAACTTAGCATTGGGACCATTCTTTAAGGGGCTCTTATCACCTCAACTCATTACGATCTCCCGGATTGCAAACAGAAACTAAGATATGTATGCCCAGGGCTAGACAGAAGAGCAACCAATTGATGTCAAACAAGTACGAAAGTTTTTTCTTTCGAGGAAAAGTAACCCAGAAGGGTCCCCAATTTCATTCAAGAAATTGGAAAGTGTCCATAACAGGATCCGATACAAGGGTTTATGCTGCTGAAAAAAAACTCTCTACCCCTACTAAGGAAGCCGCAGGGGTAGACTCCCACGTACATCCAGAAAGAACAAGTATAACAAGCGACGAAAGGCATTATCTATCTATATCTATATCTATATCTAATAATAAAAGCATTAAGTCTTCTTGTGGTACGTCGTTTAAACTACCACTGAATTTGATATTAATTACCCACCACTGCCCCCTGATAAGTTATCAAAATAACTGTTCGAGTCTTTAGCTCATGTTTCCGTCGTCCGTGGAAAGTTTCCTCCGTCCGTGTACCACACGAGACCAAACGGCCCACGAACCGACTCACACACGTGATCTCTTACCAATACGTATATTATCAGGACAGTTCTCCAGGTCGACGTCCACGTACGGTTCCTAGGCTCATATATCTACAACGCTCCACGCAGGTTTTCATCGACCAACTCGATCAGCGTAATCTTCGGTGGCAAGTTGGGAATTCATCAAACTTTTTGAGGATTTCTTCGTCTAGGATCCGATCGACAAGAAGTTCGTCCGGAGACGTCTGCAAGATACTCGACTTGGTGAGGAGGTGGAGAGGGAGGGACGTAGTCGAGCTTCTCGCCGGCACGCGGCTGACAGGGAGGAGAGGAGTGTTTCTTGCAAAACTTTCCTTTGTCGCTCCGTCCCCCGCACAAGTTCGTGAAGTTGGATTAGTGAATTTAGGAAGCTGAATCAGCGGCGCGAGGAGATGCAGTTCACATTGCGGGAGGTCCAAGCGGCCTCGCCCCGTCGCGGACCTCAAGTACAGCGCGCTCCAGAAGATCTACACCGCCGTCGCCAAGTTGGAGGGCAAGACCGGGGATAAACTGATGCTGAACGAGACCGTCGGCCCGGAACAGATCGCCGAGGTGGTCAGCCGTTGGACAGGCATCCCGGCCGGGCACCTGTCTGAGGCAGAACGGCAAGGAAAGGCTCGTCGGCATGGCCGACAGGCTGCACAAGAGGGTGGTCAGCTAGGCTGCCATGTTCGGGGCGCTCGGGTTCTGGTTCGTCCTCCGCATCCATCTATCCTCACGGCATGGGCTTCGGAAGGCCAATAGCTCCTATGCGACGTTTTTCCATGCTAATCGATGGACAGCGACGTCGTTGGTTGAAATAGCTCGCGTGCGACGCCATCTCGTTACTGAAATAGCTCGCGTGCGACAGTCGGGCTTAACCGCAAGGGACAGGTTAGGGGTTGGAATTATGTGAGCCTGGTGGGACCCCCACTTATCCACATCAGCAAAGGACCCACAGGAGCACCTCCGAGCGTGGGACCCACCTCTTGTCCATGTCATCAGCTGGTACAAAACAGATCCATCTCGCCCCCGTGCCAGAGCCATCCCCGCGAGCGAGCTTTCCGACCGTTGCCCGCATCCTCTCGTCCCCCTTCTTCTCCGGCGACAGCGCGCATCAACGCCGGCGGTAGAGGTATGTCTTCGAGCTCCGCTTCCGCCTCCCACTGTCAATGGCCGCGCTACGGTCCAGTGCCGCTGGGAAGGTGCCCTGATTGCCCACGGACGGCACCTCTGAAGCGGCGGGTCACCACGAGCGACAAGAATGGCAACGCCGGGCGCGAGTATGTGAAATGCGAGAGCAAACCAGAGCCGGGGAAGGTGAGATCTGACTTTCCCCTCTTCCAATTTCGTTTTATTTTCCTCAATTTTGGGTTTTCATGGCACTGGAGCCGGGGAATTTCCTCAAACCAGAGCCGGGGAATTAGGGTTAATATTTGGTTCCTATTTTCAGGATCTGCTGCCATGCGACCATTTCGAGTGGCTTGATGTGTACATCAAGAGGATTGAAAAGGCGGGCACATCCCTGGTGCCCAATTTGCCGCCGGCGGTGGAGCAATTGGGATCTGCTACGGGGGTTGCTACGGTGCAGAATGGGGTGCAGAATGCGGATGGGCTTGCGGAAGTGAAGGCCGAGTTGAAGAAGATGAACAAACAGCTAAAGAAACTTTTCGATCTGAAGAAGCAGGACAATCTGATGGCTGCAATTTTTTATTTATGTGCAATTGCTCTTGGAGTTGTCTATGTGCTGATCATTAGTCATTAAACAATGTAATTAGTGTTGCACTTAGCTTGAAATGGACAATTTCTGTATGGCTAAGACTTGAAAAAAATGCATCACGAATCCACCCTTTATTTGGTTTGTTTCAGTTTGTATGACAGTGTGCAGATGTGTGTGCAATTTTCAGTTCAGTAGAAGAAAAAAAATAAACAACGAGTAGGAGAAAAGGCCAGGCCCAAGTAAAACCTAGCCAGGCCGAATGTTTAAAGAAGTGTTCGTCCGGAAAAAAACATACGTGCACACTCTAGGCCCAATAAACCTAGCCAGGCCCAATGGACAACGAATTCACCTCTGTCTCTTGTTTTTTATTCAGCTTATGTTATTTCACACATATATAGTTTATTTCATTATTTCCTTAGCGTCTCCCTCTGCCCTCTCTTCTTGTTATTTTATTATTTCCTTGTATCATCTTACAGCATGTTTATACTGAATAAGTTTTGGTTTAAAAATTTCCTTAGCGTCTCAATCTGCCCACCCTTTAATTATAATATGAAGATTAATTCAAAATATAGTGAGACTTCGTATTGATACTATATAGGTAGAATAGATGCTAAGGAAAATTATTTGGCTGATTTGGAGATGGTCGAAAAAAAGTTGCTTAGAAATGGGGTCGTTTCCCCTAGCTTTGGAGCACATTTGTGAATGTGAAGCTAGAGAAGTTGGTGGTTAACTTATGTTCAAAAAAATTGGTAATTAATTCAAACATGGTTATATTTTGGTACGAGCAAACACTAATATTTTATATAAGCACGAACAAACATGGATACATAGATATAGCGCATCCCCTTACAACATAGATAATAGAGGCATCATCTTACATGAAAATAAACTA
The DNA here is from genome assembly GCA_947311845.1 of Poa pratensis. Lineage (NCBI taxonomy): Eukaryota > Viridiplantae > Streptophyta > Magnoliopsida > Poales > Poaceae > Poa > Poa pratensis. The sequence continues at coordinate 20,575,099 of CAMZMU010000056.1, read as the reverse complement.
AATAGGGGCATATATGCCCAAGTACGACAAGGGAAAGTAAATAAACTGAAAATAAACTAAATAGGGGCATATATGCCACCATCTTCACTCCAGGCACCATCTTCTTGCTCGGGCGCCCCTTCTTGCTCACTCCTCGTCGTTGATGTTGTAGGGGAGCCTGTGCACATGGCGGGGGGTGGGGAAGGCCGCATCGTAGTTGGTGTACATGTTGTACATCGTGAATGCGATGAACTCACAGCCGCACCACCAGACGGTCCCGAGGAGGAAGCGGGCGTCCAACGAGTTGGCGAAGGTGGCCGTGAGCATCACGACGTTGTCGAGATTGTCACGGGTTTCGTCGAGGCTAAACATGGGCCGCATGCCCGCTGGGCGGTTGAGGTGGCGATAGCCGGAGGCGAGGAACTCGCGGGCGAGCTCGAACGGGGACCTCCACCTCGAGATCACCCACACGCGGAGTCTGTTCTCCACGAACACGCCGGGGGGTAGAGTTCCTCCGGGTACGTGCGCGGCGGCCAGTACGTGACTCCGGTGAACTCCATCTGGCTTGTGTGGCTTTGTGCTTCGAGAGAGGAGAGGAAGAAGAGAGGAGATGGATCTGGCTGTGGCTTGTGTGGAGAGGGGAGAGAAGAGAGATGTATAAATAGAGAGAAGAGGGTTGGCATGTGTATCGGCGTGCGATTACTCTCCCGTGTATAATTGCTGCGGTGCGACGGGTCAAAGTCTGAAAAGAGCTCGGTTTTTGAGTCTGAATCAAAGTCTGACGCGTTTAATTGCTGCGGTGCGAGGCTCAGTGGCAGCGTGCGTCTGAATCGGCGGCCGAAATTGCTGCGGTGCGACGTGGAAGGAGGCATGCAATCTGAATCGCTGCCACTAGGTCACGCATGCATGGAGAGGCTAGACGGGCGCGTAGCACAACGGACACCAAGACGGCCCACCATGCATGGAAAGGCTAGACTGTGCGAATGACATGTGGACCCAATACACGGTGGGCACCACGAGCCAGTGACTCAAATTCGTGCTCACATAGTCAACCAATCCATTCCCCAACTGCCCACCCCCGAACCCTATGCGTGTTGGAAAAAAGAAAACATTAGAAAACAGGCCAGCCAATCAGAGTGCAGAACGAGTCTCGCGGATCGCCATGGCTCAGCCGATCGCAACCGTCCGTGCTAGATTCCTTCTAGAAGGCGTCGATCCAACGGCCAACGGCCAAAACGCGGGAGTCTGCGGGTTTCCTTCTAGAAGGCTTGATCGGACGGCCAACGTAGGGCTTATCCAACGGCCAAAAATACGAGCTAGGGTTAGCGGGGTTATGCGGGGTTTCGCCTCGGTCAACGGGGTTTTGTGAGGGTTGACCAAACTAGGGTTAAGCATAACTAATTCAAAAAAAAAAAAAGCGCACATGGTTTTGTAATGTACTATAGTAACTAGAAAAAAATATAAATATGGTTTATATGCATTTTTACGAAAAATCCTAAAATCAAGTGAGAGACCTCGAACACTTTCAAATGAGCATAATTAATTCAAAAAAAATCAAAAAATGAAGAAACCGCACATAGTCTTCTTATGTCATATAGTAACGAGAAAAAAATATAAAGATGGTGTACATACATTTGCACGAAAATGCCTTCACTCAAATGTGAAATGTTGTACAGAGTAGTATGGATTTCAAAGGAGAGAGTAGGTGGGTTGAAAGTTTTTGAAAATGAAAATTGTCAAAACCCCACCAAAGCTTCATTTTGGAGTGACTAAGATAGATCTGAGCTTATTTTTTCATTTTCATGTTTTAAACTTTATTTATTTTATGATTTGCAATTAAACCATTATTATGCAAAAGAAAATAATTAATATGAAGATTAATTCAATAAATAGTGAGACTTCGGAGTGACACTTTATAGGTAGAATAGATGTCTAGGAAATTTATTTGGCTCATTTAGACAAGGTGGAAAAAAAACTTGCTTAGAAATGGGGCCGTTTACCCTACCTTTGGAGCTCATTTGAAACACATTTTTCAGGAGTTAGCAAAAGGCCTCGGATTGATGACCATTTAGATCAAACAAAGTGCATAATAGTTTGAAATCATTGCAACATCCAAGCTTAGCATAACACAAGTGGCATAAAAGTTTGAATTTTGGTTCAAATTTGAATTCAAATGACCAAGTGGCAAATTATTACAACAACACCATTCATAGTTATTACAACAAATACAACAAATCAAGTTTAGTACAACAAATCAAGTTTAGTACAACATCATTCTATTTATTTTGCCTCTTCTTACCACGGGCACCACTCGGTTTCTTCTCCTTCTCAACTTGTACAGCAAGCAACTTGTTGATACTCTTTCTTTTCTTACCAAAACCACTAGGCCTACCCACAGCACGGCCAAGAGGTTCATTTTGGACAACATCAGCAACATCTGGTTCAGTTTGCACCACAGCAAGGTCCAGACAGGTTCATCTTGCATAGCAAGCCAGTCCAGGACAGGTTCAGCTTGCACAGCAAGGTCCAGAACAGGTTCAGTTTGCTCCGTGCATCAAGAACAGGTTCAGTTTGTGAACTGAAAATTCTCTTCTTTCTACTGCCACTGAGTCTTGCTTTTTCTGTGGCCAGCATTGTTCAACAACAAGAGGTGGGCCTTTTTCTGCACGCTTCCTTCTGAAAAATAAATCATATCACTTGGTTAGACTGAAAAAAGCAGCAAAATCAAAACAACACACAAACAACAAAATTAACATACTTTGGCCTTTCCGGAGTGTAACGGCATTGTGTGGAACCAATTCTATGCCCAAGTTCCTCACACAACTTGCATCTGTTTTTGTTACCTTTTTTAGGCCTTTTTGGCTTTCCATCGTTATCTTTTTTCTTTTTCTTACTACTCCCACCTTTCTCAAACCAAGCTTTGAATCTGCTCTGTTTGGGCCTCCCAGCCTTCCTTTTAGTGAGGGGTGGACACATAGAAAATTCAAATTCCACCTCAGGCCACTGCGATTGGTCTGTCAGTGCTGGAATTGGAGTTGCATATGCAGCCTTGAATCTTTGCACCGAGTAATAATCATGCAATATGGGTGCATATTTAACTTGGGTTTAGATGCCAAAAAATTATGGCATGCTCACATGGTTTCCCAGTGTGTTGCCACTCTAGGCAGGTGCATTATGCAAATCAGTGTCAACAACATGCCTCTTGCCACTCTTTGTATCTCTAACTTCAGCACCCCACAATGAAGATTTCTCAACAGATAGATGTGAAAGCTTTCTGCTCCTGTTGACCACTTGTTGTACCACTGCCTTATCCCCTTCCAAAATCTCACCAATTCTTCTTCTCAATTCCCACAAGCGCATGATCATGATCCTGATTTGGTCCACCATGTCATGCACAGGCAAGTCTTTCAACTCCTTCACCCTGTTGTTGAAACTTTCTGCCAAGTTGTTGTTGATATGATCGCACTTGATTGCAGTATTAAAACCTGACCTATACCATAACAAAGCAAAATCATTCTCACTACATGCTGCCATTATCTTACCAAGGTGATAGGAATGTGGCTGTGAGGTGTAAGCTCTTGCTGCCGGCCACATGCGCCCAAATTCTTCTCCTCTGAATTTTTTTATCAGATTCATCCACATATGGCCAAAGCACTCCCTCTGCTCAGCATGAGGGAAAACAAACTTCACTGCATTTTCTAGCCCTTTACATGCATCTGTGTGGATGGCCAAAGGTGATACTGACCCTAGGCATCTTTTCAACTGCATCATGAACCATGTCCATGATGCCTCTGTCT
>CAMZMU010000056.1:19694155-19812876 GCA_947311845.1 Poa pratensis | reverse complement strand
TAACGTTGCTGCAACGGTCCTTAGCCCAGCTCGAAGTTCGGCGGGTCTTACCTTTGCACTATGCATGCAACATCCGAGGTTATTTGCGGCCGGACGCAACTCGGGAAATTTTCGAGTATGTTTTTGCATCAAATTTTGCATTTGATCTGAGTCGAGTCTTTTGTCGACTATACTTTGTCATTATTCTATCGGTGCGCGACAGCTCTCCCGATGGGAGTAGCCCCCGAGATTGTGCTTTATTGCTTGCAATGGAGGATAATCTCAAATCTTTTAATCCTGTACATATTCAATCGAAGATTTTTTTTTGATACCTCCCGATGGGAGTAATATGTTTCAGTCGAAGAAACTATCGAGTGCCTTTATGTCTTGTGTTGCGTAATTTTGCAATTTCACCCTCGAAACAACCGAGACAGTCGAATGACTGGCTTTGTCGTAAGGTTTGATTGACTCGTAGAGTCGAGCAGGGACTCATCTGCTTGCTTTGCTGTGATTTGTATGCGACAATGCGTTGTTTTTTTCTTTGTTCGCTAAGTATATGTGAGTCGAGATTGCCTTGATTGTGCATGCTGATTCGGTAATACGTGACTGATGTTTTGTATGAATTTTGCTATGTATGCTTGAATCGAGATTGTCTCGATTGTGCTGCTGAGTCGGAATATACATCGATGATGCTTTGCTTGTTTTGCCTAGGGATGATGACATAGTAGGCCTGGTACACTCGACGGGTCGGGACCAGTTAACTGCACTTCTGGGCAAAACCTTACTAGCCTACCTCAAGTTCGAGTCCCGGACTCGAACCTGGAACAAGCTGGTCAGGACCGACTCAAGCCGCGGGGGTCTTACTGCGCCAACCTGCAGCACTTTGCGGGTACCTAACGCGTCCGTCGGGATTTTCTCCATGTCTGTTGACACGGAAAGTTGCAGGGCAAACACTGTTAGGAGCGGGCCCCGGCCCAGCTCGACGGATCGGCGGGTCTTACCTTTGCACTGTGCGTGCAGCGTCGAGGTATATTTGCGGCGGACGCAATCTCGGGGATTTATGATCGATATTTGCATAAGGCTAAGCAGCCAGTCGAGCAAGCTTCGATCTGAGTCGAGTAAGCTTCGACTGCTTGTTCTAGACGACTTAATGTCTTTGATCGTAGTTTTTATCTGGCGCACGGCAGCGCTCCCGATGGGAGTAGCCCCGAGATTGTGCTTAATTGCTTGCAATTGAGTATAATCTCAAGCTTTGAATCTTTTGCAGCAGTCAATAAATTTTTGATTCGAAGTCAGTTATGTGTGCCTGTCTATGAAACGGTCGAGTGACCAATTTGTCTTAGTTGGACTCACCCTCAAAATCGACGAGGTGGTCGAGTGACCGGCTTTGGCTTAGTTTGATTTTCACCCTCAAAATCGACGAGGCGGTCGAGTGACCGGCTTTGGCTTATTTGTTACGATCTGTGCAGCGCAGCCCCGAGCATCAGGTGCGGCCAAGGTGAATTTATTACAACCTGCACGGCGGAGCCCCCGAGTGTCCGGGTGCGTCAAGCGAATTATGAAGTTTTGACTTTGCACCGCGCAGCCCCCGAGTGTTCAGGTGTGTCCGATGTTTGTGAATTTTCTTTAACCTGCGCGGCGCAGCCCTCGAGTGTTCGGGTGCGGCCAAGGCGAATTTGCTACGTCCTTTGCAGCGCAGCCCCCGAGCATCGGGTGTGGCCAAGTCTTGCAGTGTTTAGTCGGAAGAAGTCGACGCGGCGGACCGGAGTCGACACGGCGGAGTTGAGCGGTGTAGGGAGTCGACGCGGCGGACGGATCGACGCGGCGGAGTTGTGCGTCGAAGAGGTCGACGCAGCGGAGTTGTGCGGCGAAGAGGTCGACGCAGCGGAGTTCTGTTAGCTGTTCATGAGCGACGGAAATCTGTAGACTGCTGTTGCTTGTCGTTGATGACGAAGCGTCAGCCCGAGTATCGGAGGCAGAGTCGAGGATGTGGAGTCGAAGAAGTCACGGGTGTCGCCTTGTCGGGTGCAGCGATGGAATTGTTGTTGTTTGTCATTGACGATGAAGCGCCAGCCCCGAGCCTCGGGTGTGCGTGCGTACGTCGCCCTCTTCCCAAGTCGACGGCTGTCGGGTAAGCGCGGTCGAAGCTGATGCCATTGTTGATGTCGAGTGCCAGCCCCTGAGTGTACATAGTGCCCATCTAGGTAGCGGGCTTTGTGTGCCAATTCCACCGACGCTGATCATCGTCGTGGTGGTCGATGAAGGTGTGGGAGTTGAGTTGTCCGAGGCGGAGGCGGCGATATGGTTCGATTGCGTCACAAGCGGAGCCGGCCGCGACGCTCTTTTAGGCCTTGGCGGCCTGGTTGTCGGAGCAGTGTAACGGCAATCTACTGGCGGATCCTCTGTGCTAGGTGCTTTCCTCTTGGCTGGTGCGGCTGATGTAGGAGATTTTTGTTTTTGCTTGATGGACCTGTGCTCGATGCGCTCGAGGAAGACACCAGGTGGAACTTGTGCCTTGGTCGTGCCTAACTTGTGCCTTGGTCGAGCCTAGGTTGGCTAGCATATCAGCCTCTTCGTTGCTTTCTCTCCCTATGTGCCGCAACTCGCAGCCCTCGAAGCTGCCCTCCATTATGTTGTACAGGTCGCGGTAGTCGATCATGTTGTCTGCGATGGCATCGCAGGCCTTCATTGTTTGCTGCACCACAAGATTCGAGTCATCATACATCATCAGTCAAGTGCACCCGAGGGCCTTGGCCATCCGCATGCCATGGATCAGGGCCTCGTTACTCAGCTTCATTGTTAGATGGTAGCTCGAATCCCATCTGCAGGACATAGCGAAGCTTGTCGCCATTTGGTGATATGAGGATGACACCTGCGGCTGCTCCTTCGTTCTTCTTTGAGCCGTCAAAGTACATAGTCCATGAGTTGGACACATCTGGTGCTCCTTGGCAACTGAGCTTTGATCCACTTGGTATGGAAGTCAGGTAAGACTTGTGCTTTGATGGCCTTCGGGTAATCATACTTGATATCTCGTGGTCCTAGCTCGATGAGCCATTTTTACAACTCGCCCAGTTGCGTTGGGATTTGTGAGGATGTCCCGATCCCTGAGGTGCTAATTACAGTGATCGGGTGCTCTGTGAAGTAGTGCGTCAGTTCCTTGAGGACATGAACACGGCGTAGGCCAGCTTTTGATAATGCGGGTACCGCTGCTTTGATATGGATAGGACTTCACTCAAGTAGTAGGACTGGGCGTTGTATGCTTTGGGCGTGTCCCTCCTCCATGCGTTCGACCACCAGTACGGTACTTACCACCCTGTTAGTGCGGAGATATACAGGTATAGTGGCTCACGTTCCTTGGTGCGACGAGGATTGGAGGGCTTGTGAGGACTCGCTTGAGATCCGTGAAGGCTGCTTCGGCTTCTGGCGTCCACTCGAATTTGTCTGCTTTCTTCATCAGCCGATAGAGCGGGAGTGCTTTTCGCCCAGTTTGCTGATGAATCGGCTGAGTGCTGCCACTCGACCTGCCAATTTTTGTACGTCATGGAGCTTTGAAGGCCTTTGCATTATCAAGATGGCCTGTATTTTTCCGGGTCCGCCTCGATTCCACGAGCAGAGACAAGATATCCAAGAGCTGCCCTGCTGGTACGCCGAACGTGCACTTCTTCGGGTTGAGCTTGATGTGGAAGCGTTTGAGGTTTGCGAACGTCTCTCGCAAGTCGTCGAGTAGTGTGTTTTCCTCCCTTGTTGTTATGACAATGTCGTCTACGTAGACCTGGACGTTCCGCCCAATTTGCTTCTTGCATCATGCGCTGGTAGGTTGCGCCTACGTTCTTGAGCCCGAAAGGCATAGTTGTGTAGCAGTAGACCCCGAGTGGGGTTATGGCCCTTCACGTAGTTAACTCCGTGAAAAGTAAATGGGTTAGGTTGAGACTCCAAGTGCAGAGTGTGTAGTAAGTGGAAGACGTGTTTTCCCCACGAGGGGTGACTCGAGGGTTTAATATTGAACTCTCGGGGAATCAGTAGTGAAGATTTATCTATCCTATCCTTCTTTTGGTTACCTACAAAACAAAGTAAATGTTTTGGTCCTCAACCTCACCTAGTGGTTGTCAAGCACAAGGTGTGAGAATGATATCAAGATAATATGCAATGCAAACAAGAAATAAATATGCAGTGGTGGTAAATAAATATGCAAGGATGGTGGTAGCAATGATAAATGATATTTTTGGGTTTTATATGATGAATGCAAGATGTAAAAGTGTTTTTGTATTTTCGGATTTTTAAATGGCAGAAAATGGAAAAGTGGTAAAAGTGGTTGGAAAGGTGTTTCTTATGATTAAAAATGGACCGGGGTTCATGGTTTCACAAATGCACTCTCTCTTTAATAAAGTGGTAGACAATGGAACACTAGAGTTGACATATGAGATTGCAACACAACAGTTTAATGACAAGTTTATAATTATATGAGCATCACGTCCTAACATAGAGACCTTTTAGTTTATTATTAGTCTCACTTATACTCCACCAAGATGCGAACTAAATCATAATAACTCAGTAATTAAGATAAATCAGAGCATAGCATTAAGTATCATGACATGAAGTTAAATAAGAACATGCTAGATCTAGTCATGGAGGAAGTGGCAATGGTCACACCCACATCTCCGGTAGCATGGTTTTTCTTTTTATCCCTAGTGAGGTAACAAAGTAAGTTAAAACACCCAAATGGATCGCAGAACTTTCTCTCACGTTCACTGCACTAGCCACCCCCCGTTACTCCAACTAATGACACGTTCCCCCTCACACGCTCTCATAAACATGCTTGATCATGACAAGTAAATAAGAACGGGGTACATAATATGCTTCTACTTTCATAACTGAAACAAAACCATTGCAATCTCAAACATATATTAACTCACAAAAAGATCCACCACAAAGGTATTACATAGATGACCGTAATCATGTTCAGCAGCTCATACGGTACTAATTAGTGAAGCTCAGAGAGAGAGAGATACATAAGTTACTTCCACAAACCCATAGTCCAGAGGTGGACTACTCCTCTTCATCATGGAGACGGTGGAGAAGTCGTTGGAGGAGGTGGAGACCACACCGGCAGCGCCCCGCCGGAGTTTTCCCGCTCCAATCTGCAGCTCCAGGTCTCTGTTTCGTGGTTTCTGTGTTTCTGCGGCGCTCCTTCCAGAGAACGTCGGGGGGCTATTTTTATAGTCGGTTTTAGGTCAAGACGGACTCGTGGGCGAAAAGATCGACGGCAACGGAGCCTCGAGGCTCTAGATGGTGGGACCCACGCAAACCAGGTACCTGGCCGCGTGGGCCACCCTCTTTTGGGACTCGGGCCTCCGCTTGTTCGCTTCCTTCGCTCCCAAGTCTTCTTCCTTCCAAAAACTGATGCTCGTAAATTTCCAGGTCATTTGGACGTCGTTTGGGTCCCTGAAACATTAAAATATGGAAAATAGGGTTTTCTGCCTGCGCAGGGTTAATTCATAAAATAGGAAACATACCAAATATTCCCAAAATCATTATAAAACAGTGATATAACCCTTATATGATGCAAATATGACTGGAATATAAGTAAAATAATGCAAAGTTCATGTATGCATTTTGCATGCATCAACATCCCCAAGCTTAACTAATACTCGTCCTCGAGTATGAAGGTGATAAAACTAACATGGACTTTGCATTTTAATACTATCAATGGATATCAAAGATGATTACTATTGCTACATAGAGTCAAATGATTCATTCTTAAAAGAAGTAGCAATATGCAGATAGTTTATGAAGTGATATCAAGTATTCATGCAAGGATGTTCAATGATAATTCACAAAGTGTAACATAAAAGAAAGTACTATGGACCACATGTATGCATATGAAAAGAAAGAACATCTATAATGGCCATAGAGTATTGATGAAAATCTGAATATAAAAGGTGGACACTTTGGAAAGATATATATATATATATGAGTAGAGGTAAGCTTGAATAAGTTTCATCTAACTTCTGAACTTCTCTACTAAAGTTAATGATTGTAATGTGGTAATCCTTGGTGTCAAGCTCTCATTCCCTATCATAGCATATTGAATGATTAAGTTTAAAGTGAAAGCAAATATGAGTAGTGTGCTTGACAAAGTACAGGTTGAAAGTCTCATGCCCTTGAATATAAGTACCTACTCCATGTGTTACTCAACTTGGAAAACAGAGCAAGTTCAAGTTAAATATCATTGTAAGTAATAATAGTATCATTAAGAGCGTCAACTGGGGTACCTCTTGTCCCAGGATATGGAACAAGCCCATATCAAAATGACAAGACAAACAAACACAATGAACAATCTCATTCACATTAGATAGCTTTTTATTGTAAGGTGTATCACAGAAGGTTCCCATAGCATGTAAGTAAATTTCCACCATGAATGATGCATGGCTTAGATTAGCGGCCCAGGCGTCTCTCTAACCATTTATACAAACTCATTTAACCTACTTCATTTCCACATTTATTTCACCATGGTAAGCATCCATAAACAAAAGTACATGATATCAACTAAATGAAATGAAGTGCATGTTGAAAGCTTGCCATGTGATAGCACATATGAGCTAACTCTCAACCAAAGACATTTGGCAAGCCCACAACATCATAATTTTAATCACAATGGGTCATGTTTTATCTATGCAATGAAAGTAAAGTGTGCATCAAGTTCGAGAGAGCTCTATAACCAACTTTTCCCATAACAATCAACAACATAAGCATTTTCATTCAGAGGTATAGATAACCCAAATATCATGATAAACATACTCGGAATAGCATAAAGCTAATAGGTAGATATGGTGGACTCACTGGAAAAACTTTGGTTGAAGGTGTTGGAAACAAGTTTTTGCTTGTTGGAATTTTTGGGCTAGCAAGAGGGAGAAAGTTGACCATCTAAATGCATGTATGAGTGTCTGATACGTCTCCAACGTATCCATAATTTCTGCTGTTCCATGCTTATATTATACCATTTGCTACATGTTTTATATACACTTCGTATCACTTTTATGCATTTTCTGGGACTAACCTATTAACAAGATGCCACAGTGCCAGTTCCCTGTTTTCTGCTGTTTTTGGTTTCAGAAAGTTACTTCTGGAAATATTCTCGGAATTGCACGAAACAAAAGGCCAGTCCCTATTTTTCCAGCACGTACACGGAGTCCGAAGGAGAGACGAAGAGCCACGAGGTGGCCAAACCACCAGGTGGCGCGGCTGGGCCCACCCGCGCCTGTGTGGTTTGGGCCCCTCGGGGGTCCGCCGACATCGCCCCTTCGCCTATTTATTCCCCGAGACGCGAAAACCCTAAAACACCGAGCCTTTCATCCAGAACATATTCGCTGCCGCCGCCGTCGTCAACCCTAACTCGGGGGGTTCTGAAGCTCTTCCCGGCACCCTGCCGGAGAGGGGAATCATCACCGGAGGGCTCTACATCGCCATGCCCGCCTCCGGAGTGATGCGTGAGTAGTTCATCCTTGGACTATGGGTCCATAGCAGTAGCTAGATGGTTGTCTTCTCCACTTGTGCCATCATGTTTAGATCTTGTGAGCTGCCTATCATGATCAAGATCATCTTATTGTAATGCTACATGTTGTGTTTGCTGGGATCTGACTTATATTGATACCTATGTGGAGCTGAATATTATATTATCATGTCTATGTCATTTGTGATCTTGCATGCTCTCCGTTACTTGTTGAAGCCTTGGCCAAGTGAATACTTGTAACTCCAAGAGGGGGTATTTATGCATGATAGTTGGGTTCAACCTCTATTTAACCTGGGATAGTGACAGCAAGTTCTAAGGTTGTAGATGTGTTGTTGCCACTAGGGGTAAAACAGCAATGCTTTATTCAAGGATGAATGTATTGTTTACATTACGCACATTACTTAATGCAATTGTCTGTTGCTTGCAACTTAATACTGGAAGGGGTACGGATGTTAACCGGAAAGTGGACTATTTAGGCATAGATGCATGCTGGATAGCGGTCTATGTACTTTGTCGTAATGCCCAAATGAATCTCATAGTAGACACCACAGCTCACACATGCATGTTATATGCACTTATCAATTGTCAATTGCCCAGCTGTAATTTGTTTACCCAGCATGTTAGTTATCTTATTGGAGAGACACCACTAGTGAACTGTGGACCCCGGTCCATTCTTTTACATCTGAAATACAATCTACTGCAATCATTGTTCTCTACTGTTTTATGCAAACAAACATCATTTTCCATTCGATACGTTTAACCCTTTGTTTTCAGCAAGCCGGTGAGATTGACAACCTCACTGTTAAGTTGGGGCAAAGTAATTTGATTGTGTTGTGCAGGTTCCACGTTGGCACCGGAATCCCTGGTGTTGCGCCGCACTACACTCCTTCACCAACACCTTCGAAGCAAACCTCGTTTTCCTACTGGTTCGATTAAACCTTGGTTTCATACTGAGGGAAAACTTACTGCTGCACTCATCATACCTTCCTCTTGGGGTTCCCAACTGACGTGTGACGTACAAGCATTGTTTCTGGCACTATTAACCTAGAGCCACCAACACGTTTTCTGGCGCCGTTGCCGGGGAAAACCGAATTGCTTCTGCAAGGGGAGTCTCTCACACCCAATCTCTTTACTTTGTTATTTGTCTTGCTTAGTTTATTTTTATTTAGTTTGTTTGCTCTCTTTATCAAAAACACAAAAAAATTAGTTACTTGTTTAATTCGTTTGATTTTGTTTTTCAAAATGAATGCTCCTGAAGTTGAAGTTCGTTCTTTTAGGCAACTAGGAGGTGAAAATTTGAAAGATGCTTGGTATAGAATTAGTGATGCTCATCATAGATGTACTAAGAAACACTCTACCACTATCCTCCTTAGGAACTTTTATGTTGGTATCTCTAGTTGGTATAGGTATGTTCTAGACACTCTTACAGGTGGAAATTTCTTGGGTACTCCTGCTTTAGAAGCCTGTAATATTATTGAAAGTTTGGTAGGAACACCACCCACTAAAGATATTAAATTGAGATCACCTTGGAGGATGTTATAAATAAGTTAGACTCTATGGAGAATTTTTTTCCAAATTTTCTTGATTGTATTGGTAAGACTAATGAATCAATAGCCACCATCAATGAAAGAATCACTGTTCTTGAGGATAATAATATCCATGACACCCAAAATCATAGAATTGATGAGTTAGAGGAAGCTATTGAAACCTTAAGTTCAACCTTTACTTCTCTTAAGTCTAAAAAGGAGAAAGTTTATGTGGGTAGAGAGCAAAAGTTTATGTATGTTCCTAAAGTGCCAAAACCAAAGACTCATTATGAGCTTAAAATTGATAAAACTTTTAGTACGGTTAAAGGTAATGAAACACCTCCAGGAACATCTAAGATACCCATTGTTACAAGCTGTGTGTTGGAAGAAGCTTTTGATGATTTGAATGATTTGCCACTTGACAACACTTGATTTTCACTTTCTGCGCCTAGCTGAAAGGCGTTAAAGAAAAGCGCTTATGGGAGACAACCCATCGTTTTTATTTGCTGTTATTTTTGTTTTCTTTGAGTCAAGGAGTTTTGTTACTTCTGTAGCAACTCCTTTGTATCTTTATTTTATCGCAATGTTGTGCCAAGTAAAGTTCTATATTGAAAGTTGATGCAAGATTTGGATTTCTGCGCAGTGACAGATTTTTAGCTGTCACGGATTTGAGCTTATCTCCCTGTAGAAAATTCAAAAAATTCTGAGAAAAATCACGCATATTCCTGAGATATGTACGCAACTTTCATTATTTTAGGCCAGATCCATCTGAGCAACTTAAGTGCCTCGAAAAAATTCGTCATTCCAGACTGTTCTGTTTTTGACAGATTCTGCCTTTTGTTTTGCATTCGCTCTTTTACTGTGTTTGTGTGGATTTCTTTGCTCCACAAAGCATTGGTGGCTGTAGCTAATGTCCAGAAGCTTTGGGATTGATTGTATCATTACAGAATATGAGAATTTTTGATTATGCACTAACCCTCTAATGAGAACTGTCTTGAGTTTGGTGTGAAGGAAGTTTTCAAGGATCAAGCGAGAAGGGTGATATTATGTGATCAAGAAGAGTGAAAAGCCTAAGCTTGGGGATGCCCCCGTGGTTCATCCCAACCATATTCAGAGAGACTCAAGCGTCTAAGCTTGGGGATGCCCAAGGCATCCCCTTCTTCATCAACAAACTTATCAGGTCATCTCTAGTGAAACTATATTTTAATTCTTTCACATCTTATGCGCTTTACTTGGAGCGTCTGTGTGTTTTTATTTTTGTTTTTGTTTGAATAAATTCGGATCCTAGCAATCCTTGTGTGGGAGAGAGACACGCTCCGCTTTTTCATGTGAATACTCATGTTCTTCACTTATATTTGTTGAGTATTCTTAACTAGCTACTGCAGTGCTTTTAGCTCCTGTTTTTCATGCATCTCTTCGAGCTGTTAGCACTTGTTTATAAATACTCTCTTGCTGCATTATATTATCATTTGGAGAGTTTATGTTTAAATAAATTGATTGGTGTTTGTTTGGAAGAAAGAAAATGCTACATGTAGTAGTTGGTATTGGAAAAGACATATGCATTCTTGTAGATCATTGTCTTGTTTTGATTTGATGCTTTGCAATTGTTTTGAGCTCTCAAGTAGATCATGTTTAAGCTCTTGCATCATGTAGTTAAAGCCTAGTAGTGGAGAACTACCGTAGAGCTTGTTGAGACTTGGGATGCATATTTGTTCTCTCTAAGGTCTAGATATTTTCTGGTAAAATGTTTGAGCAACAAGGAAGACAGTGTAGAGTCTTATAATACTTGCAATATGTTTTTATGTGATTCTTGCTGTACCGGTTTATACTTGTGTTTGCTTCAAACAACCTTGCTAGCCTAAACTCTGTACTGAGAGGGAATGCTTCTCGTGCATCCAAAACTTGAGCCAAAACCCATGCCATTTGTGTCCACCATACCTACCTACTATGTGGTATTTCCTGCCATTCCAAGTAAATATTTCATGTGCTACCTTTAAACTATTCAAAACTTTATTACTCCTTATTTGTGTCAATGTTTTATAGCTCATGAGGAAGTATGTGGTGTTTTATCTTTCAATCTTGTCATTTACTTCTGACAGACTTTCACCTGGACTAGTGGCATATACATCCGCTTATCCAATAATTTGCAAAAAGAGCTGGCAACGGGGTGCCCAGCCCCAATTAATTACAACTTTCATTAATAATTCTCTTCACATGTTTTGCCCTGATTTATCAGTAAGCAACTTAATTTTGCAATAGACACTCCTCCATGGTATGTGAATGTTGGAAGGCACCCGAGGATTCGGTTAGCCATGGCTTGTGTAAGCAAAAGGTTGGGAGGAGTGTCATCTATAAAGAAACTAAAATACATGTGTAAACAAAAGAGAAGAGGGATGATCTACCTTGCTGGTAGAGATAACGTCCTTCATGGGAGCCGCTCTTGAAAGTCTGGTTGACAAGGGGGTTAGAGTGCCCACTACCATTCGTTGACAACAACAAACACCTCTCAAATACTTATTTTGTGCTCTCTATATGCTTTCGAAAACTTAAAAAGCTCTAGCACATGATTTAATCCCTGCTTCCCTCTGCGAAGGGCCTATCTTTTACTTTATGTTGAGTCAGTTTACCTACTCCTTTCTATCTTAGAAGCAAACACTTGTGTCAACTTTGTGTGCATTGATTCTTACATATTTACTTATTGCACTTGTTATATTGCTTTATGTTGACAACTATCCATGAGATATACATGTTACAAGTTGAAAGCAATGCTGAAACTTAATCATCCTTTGTGTTGCTTCAATGCCTTTTACTTTGAATCTATTGCTTTATGAGTTACCTCTTATGCAAAACTTTTTGATGCTTGTCTTGAAAGTACTATTCATGAAAAGTTTTTGCTTATATGATTCATTGTTTACTCTTTATCTATTTGTTAGCAAACTATAGATCATTGCTTTGAGTCACTTCATTCATGACATGAGCCTTGCAATATATTGATCAAGATTGTGTGAAAGCATGTCTCCTCAGAAATTATTTGTTGTTATCGTTTTACCTACTCGAGGACGAGTAGAACTAAGCTTGGGGATGCTTGATACGTCTCCAACGTATCCATAATTTCTGCTGTTCCATGCTTATATTATACCATTTGCTACATGTTTTATATACACTTCGTATCACTTTTATGCATTTTCTGGGACTAACCTATTAACAAGATGCCACAGTGCCAGTTCCCTGTTTTCTGCTGTTTTTGGTTTCAGAAAGTTACTTCTGGAAATATTCTCGGAATTGCACGAAACAAAAGGCCAGTCCCTATTTTTCCAGCACGTACACGGAGTCCGAAGGAGAGACGAAGAGCCACGAGGTGGCCAAACCACCAGGTGGCGCGGCAGGGCCCAGCCGCGCCTGGTGTGGTTTGGGCCCCTCGGGGGTCCGCCGACATCGCCCCTTCGCCTATTTATTCCCCGAGACGCGAAAACCCTAAAACACCGAGCCTTTCATCCAGAACATATTCGCTGCCGCCGCCGTCGTCAACCCTAACTCGGGGGGTTCTGAAGCTCTTCCCGGCACCCTGCCGGAGAGGGGAATCATCACCGGAGGGCTCTACATCGCCATGCCCGCCTCCGGAGTGATGCGTGAGTAGTTCATCCTTGGACTATGGGTCCATAGCAGTAGCTAGATGGTTGTCTTCTCCACTTGTGCCATCATGTTTAGATCTTGTGAGCTGCCTATCATGATCAAGATCATCTTATTGTAATGCTACATGTTGTGTTTGCTGGGATCTGACTTATATTGATACCTATGTGGAGCTGAATATTATATTATCATGTCTATGTCATTTGTGATCTTGCATGCTCTCCGTTACTTGTTGAAGCCTTGGCCAAGTGAATACTTGTAACTCCAAGAGGGGGTATTTATGCATGATAGTTGGGTTCAACCTCTATTTAACCTGGGATAGTGACAGCAAGTTCTAAGGTTGTAGATGTGTTGTTGCCACTAGGGGTAAAACAGCAATGCTTTATTCAAGGATGAATGTATTGTTTACATTACGCACATTACTTAATGCAATTGTCTGTTGCTTGCAACTTAATACTGGAAGGGGTACGGATGTTAACCGGAAAGTGGACTATTTAGGCATAGATGCATGCTGGATAGCGGTCTATGTACTTTGTCGTAATGCCCAAATGAATCTCATAGTAGACACCACAGCTCACACATGCATGTTATATGCACTTATCAATTGTCAATTGCCCAGCTGTAATTTGTTTACCCAGCATGTTAGTTATCTTATTGGAGAGACACCACTAGTGAACTGTGGACCCCGGTCCATTCTTTTACATCTGAAATACAATCTACTGCAATCATTGTTCTCTACTGTTTTATGCAAACAAACATCATTTTCCATTCGATACGTTTAACCCTTTGTTTTCAGCAAGCCGGTGAGATTGACAACCTCACTGTTAAGTTGGGGCAAAGTAATTTGATTGTGTTGTGCAGGTTCCACGTTGGCACCGGAATCCCTGGTGTTGCGCCGCACTACACTCCTTCACCAACACCTTCGAAGCAAACCTCGTTTTCCTACTGGTCGATTAAACCTTGGTTTCATACTGAGGGAAAACTTACTGCTGCACTCATCATACCTTCCTCTTGGGGTTCCCAACTGACGTGTGACGTACAAGCATTGTTTCTGGCACTATTAACCTAGAGCCACCAGTGTCCATAGAACTAACTAATCCATGTTAAACAAGGTAAAATAATATTCAGCACCAAAACATGAATAAAAGATAGCTCTTGATAAAATACTTGCAAATTATTACTCATTTACAAGCTCATGAATCATGCAACTATATGTATCTTTTAAAATCAACTCAAACATCCCTTTTCCCAATCTAAAAATAGCATCAACATAAATCAACTCAAATTTCTAGTAGCTCTCTCATATATAAATGATAGTGTGGTGGTCTCACAAAATAAAAATCAAACCAAAACAAACAAAAATACACTCCAAGTTTATGCGATAAAGTGTTTCGATCGAAAAAACAGAAGTTAGACGTGTGCAAACCGAGAGTGTGTAGGTCCAGTGGGGTTGTCTTCACATCCCCAAGCTTATGGTCTTCACCATCCTTGGATAGCTCTTGGTGCATCTCCTCTAATCCCTGTGAAAAAACTTCAAAACACGTTTCTCCCATTTCTTTTTCTGTGGGGTGCATTAGTAGTGATAAACAAATAGATTTCTTGCTGCATATAATCCTTAGAAAAAAATTCATACGAATGTCCAGAAAGTGTATAATGTTGTATGCCTACTCATAAACTCAATTGGATCAAAAAGGTTCAAGTTAAAAGTTCTAAGCATGCATCAAACAAAATGGGACAGAATCTGTCCAGAAAAACAGCAGCAGCAAAACGTATTTTTCTACCCTACTTAACTTTGTCGAAAAATTCCGAAAACATTCATGCATACAGAGGATGAAAAGTTGCAACTATAGTTAAAATATGAGCTCATTCGGAGTTACAGAATAAGAATTAAAAATCATACCGTGCACAGATTCGTGCAGGAATAAAATCTCCGAACGCTATAAGCAACTTCTTCAAACCAAAATGAGTAAAACTTGGCACTTTATTAAAAATTCCAGAAACTAAACTATAAACAAAGTCTCTTGTTACAGCAAGAGGACACAAAGAAAGTCACAAATAAAAACAACCGGGTTGCCTCCCGTAAAACGCTTTCTTTATAGCTATATAGCTAGGCTTCTTACTTGATGTTTATAGAGGACGAAGCTCATGAGGGAGCTTGAACTTTGGCGTGTCCCTCTTCCTAGGGAAGTGTTCCATGCACTTCTTGTGTGGAAACTGAAACTTCACATTCCCTTCTTTTGAATCAAGGATGACACCTGTAGTACGAAGAAAAGGTCTTCCAAGAATAATTGGACTAGAGGTTTTATTCCCCATATCCATGATTAGAAAATCAACAGACACAAATGTCATATGTAACTCTACCATAACATCACTTACTTTTCCTAAAGCATGTTTAATGGAATCATCAGCAAGTGCAAGTTCAATAGAGCATTTTTCAAGATTTTTCAATTCAAGTATATCATATAGTTGTTTAGATAAAACAGAGACACTAGATCCTAGATCAAGTATAGCGTGGTGTGTCTCTTTTCCAATGGTTACTAGGACTTTGGGAATCCATATATCCCAAGCTTAGGTGGTATTATAGCCTCTTGGTTGTACTAGCAATCTTTTCTTTCAAGACATGATTAGCAATATAAGAACCAAAACCAGCTTGGTTAGAGTTGATGGAAGGATCAGTTGCAAATTTTTGTAAGATAGATATTAATTCATGCAAGCTACAATTCTCTCAGTCAAGCAATGGTTCCTTGACTTCAGTAAGCATTTTAACTTCTTCAACTCTCTTTTCCTTTTTAACCCAAACTTGTTGCTTAACAGGAACTTCTTTCACATGTTTAAATGATGAGTCTTTTCTTATTGAATCACCAACACAAACCAGCTTTTCCTCAATTCTATTGAGGTAAACATCTTTTTCAAGAAATTCCTTCTCACATAATCTTAGTTTATGCATGACATTAACTAATTCATTGTTTATCTTGGGAATAATGTTTTCAGAATAAGATACTAGTTGTTCAAAATCCTCTTTACTTGGTAGCTTCTCTAACTTAGTTTCAAATTTATCTTTGGATAATGCAAGTGCTACCGCGGTATCCTCCAACGTTTTCTTGCTACCCACAAAGCTACCAAAGATTCTTCTAAGTGTCATGGCTGCACAAGGTGGTGTTGACAACACAAAACTTCCCCTGTAGCCCCATCTAAAGCATTTTGGTACCAAGGGTCTATTCCATAATAGAAGTAAGGTTTAGCTTTTCATCTTCACAAGGTGTAGGATCTTCATAGTGCATCCTATTAATTCTTACCCAAGCATCTTTTAATGTTTCTCCATGATATTGTTTAAAATTAGAAACCGAATTCAATGGAGGGCTCACTCCTTGTTTGTTTCCCAGATCCATGATTGCAAGTTTTTATGTGTTTTTTTAATTTTTTATGCAAAACTGAAAATAAAATGACACTAAATGATGCAAACTGAAATAACAAATGCAACACAAAATGCAAAACTGAAAATAAATATGCAAGACAATGACAAAAGAAGATAAATTGCTTTGAAGGTAAAGATGGATAAGATGATGCTCACGTAGGTGCAACCTCCCAAGCTTAGGTGTTAGCACAAGTTGGTGATGAAGTTGACTTGGTGAGATATCCTTGGATAAACCCGGCGCCAGAAAACAGATCTAGTGCAGGGAAACCCTTGGATAAACCTTTCAGCAATGATTCCCGGCAACGGCGCCAGAAAACAGTCTTGATGGCCCTTCACGTATTTACCTGCGTGAAAAGTAAATGGGTTAGGTTGAGACTCCAAGTGCAGAGTGTGTAGTAAGTGGAAGACGTGTTTTCCCCACGAGGGGTGACTCGAGGGTTTAATATCGAACTCTCGGGGAATCAGTAGTGAAGATTTATGTTTCCTATCCTTCTTTTGGTTACCTACAAAACAAAGTAAATGTTTTGGTCCTCAACCTCACCTAGTGGTTGTCAAGCACAAGGTGTGAGAATGATATCAAGATAATATGCAATGCAAACAAGAAATAAATATGCAGTGGTGGTAAATAAATATGCAAGGATGGTGGTAGCAATGATAAATGATATTTTTGGGTTTTATATGATGAATGCAAGATGTAAAAGTGTTTTTGTATTTTCGGATTTTTAAATAGCAGAAAATGGAAAAAGTGGTAAAAGTGGTTGGAAAGGTGTTTCTTATGATTAAAAATGGACGGTGTTCATGGTTTCACAAATGCACTCTCTCTTTAATAAAGTGGTAGACAATGGAACACTAGAGTTGACATATGAGATTGCAACACAACAGTTTAATGACAAGTTATAATTATATGGGCATCACGTCCTAACATAGAGACCTTTTAGTTTATTATTAGTCTCACTTATACTCCACCAAGATGCGAACTAAATCATAACACCTCAGTAATTAAGATAAATCAGAGCATAGCATTAAGTATCATGACATGAAGTTAAAATAAGAACATGCTAGATCTAGTCATGGAGGAAGTGGCAATGGTCACACCCACATCTCCGGTAGCATGGTATTTCTTTTTATCCCTAGTGAGGCAACAAAGTAAGGTAAAACACCCAAGTGGATCGCAGAACTTTCTCTCACGTTCACTGCACTAGCCACCCCCGTTACTCCAACTAATGCACACGTTCCCCCTCACACGCTCTCATAAACATGCTTGATCACGACAAGTAAATAAGAACGGGGTACATAATATGCATCTACTTTCATAACTGAAACAAAACCATTGCAATCTCAAACATATATTAACTCGCAAAAAGATCCACCACAAAGGTATTACATAGATGACCGTAATCATGTTCAACAGCTCATACGGTACTAATTAGTGAAGCTCGAGAGAGAGAGATACATAAGTTACTTCCACAAACCCATAGTCCAGAGGTGGACTACTCCCTCTTTATCATGGAGACGGTGGAGAAGTCGTTGGAGGAGGTGGAGACCACACCGGCAGCGCCCCGCCGGAGTTTTCCCCCTCCAATCTGCAGCTCCAGGTCTTTCTTTCGTGGTTTCTGTGTTTCTGCGGCGCTCCTTCCAGAGAACGTCGGGGGGCTATTTTTATAGTCGGTTTTAGGTCAAGACGGAGTCGTGGGCGAAAAGATCGACGGCAACGGAGCCTCGAGGCTCCAGATGGTGGGTCCCATGGGGCCTAGGTACCTGGCCGCGTGGGCCACCCTCTTTTGGGCCTCGGGCCTCCGCTTGTTCGCTTCCTTCGCTCCCAAGTCTTCTTCCTTCCAAAAACTGATGCTCGTAAGTTTCCAGGTCATTTGGACGTCGTTTGGGTCCCTGAAACATTAAAATATGGAAAATAGGGTTTTCTGCCTGCGCAGGGTTAATTCCATAAAAATAGGAAACATACCAAATATTCCCAAAATCATTATAAAACAGTGATATAACCCTTATGATGCAAATATGACTGGAATATAAGTAAAATAATGCAAAGTTCATGTATGCATTTTGCATGCATCATGGGGTTATGAACGCCGTTTTCTCTTCATCTTCTTCCTTCATCCTTATCTGGTGGTAACCTGAGTAAGCATCCAGGAAGGACAGGCGAGCGCACCCAGCGGTGGAGTCGATGATCTGGTCGATTCGAGGTGGTGGAAAGTTATCCTTTGGACATCATTTATTGAGTGCTGTGAAATCTACGCAGATCCGGAGGATATCTGTGTGCTTCTTCTCTACAAGTACGGGGTTAGCCACCCATTGTGATTTCTTGATTTCTCTGATGAAACCTGCTGCGAGTAGTCTATCGACTTCAGCTTCGACTGCGGTTCTTTTCGGGCCTGATATGCGGCGCCTTGTTTGCTTGACTGGTTAGCATCTGGAAATAATTGGAGAGAGTGCTCGGCGAATTCCCTGGGAATACCTGGCATGTCGGCTAGACACCACGCAAATATATCCCAGTTCTCACGGAGGAATTCGATGAGCGCGCTTTCCTATGCGATAGGCAGACTCGAAGAGACATTGACTGTCTTGGTCGGATCGGTCGGGTGTACCTAATGCGACCTTGTGTCATTGGTGGCATTGAATGCTCTGTCGACTGCCACCTTCTTGTGTTCCGGCATAAGTATTCGATCGTTGGAGACCGCTAGATCGGCGAGTGTTGCTTCCATGCCAAACATCTCAGAGATTTTGCTAAACTCTCGGTCGCAAGAATCGGACTTTTGGAAGTTTCCTTTGAGTGTGATTACTCCTTTTGGTCCAGGCATTTTCAACTGAAGGTATGCGTAGTGTGGGACTGCCATGAATCGAGCGAACGTCGGGCGTCCAAGTATGGCGTGGTATTGTGACTTCCAGTCGACGACATCGAACTCAATCGACTCTGTCCTGAAGTGGTTTTTGTCCTCGAACGTAACGTTGAGTTGTATGGTGCCTTCTGGGCTTATTGCTTTGCCTGGGACGATACCGTGAAAGGTATTTGCGGATTTTGGTAGGTTTTCGACTGACCTGTTCATTTTGCGGAGCGTATCCGCGAAGATGATGTCTATGGCGCTGCCACCATCCATGAAGACCTTGGACATGGCGTAACCTCCAATTTGGGCGGCGAGTACCAGAGCAGAGTGCCCTGGACGAACTACCGATGGTGAGTGGTCCTCTCTACTGAAGCTTATTGCAGTTTTGGATCCCTTCAAGAATTCAGTTATGGCAGGAGGTGACAGACCGCCATATTTACTTGTCGAGTGCGAAGTTTTTGCTCCCTGTTGGAAGGACGACCTTTCTGTATCATGTACATCTGCCCTTGGGCTGGAGGGTACTGAGGTTCGTCAACCCGAGGTACGGGTTGTATGGCACCCGCGATATTTCCGCCTGCGGCAGGTTGTGATTGTGGAGGTGGTGCCATCCGAACGGGCACATTGTTTGGCTAAGGCACAAGCGCAGGTGCGGGTGCGTGTGCGGCTGCTGCCTTTCTGAGTTGCACGTAGTCAGATGCTTGTTGGTCGAATTCTCTGCAGTTTCACATCGAGTGATTGGAGCGCAATTTTCCGTCTTCCCCCTTATACAGGTGTAATCTGCAATCAGCATCCATCTTGTCATCGAATGATCGCCCGTTTTGTGCGCCGGAGCGCGACTTGCGCCAATCTTTCTTCTTGTAGCCATCGATGCGGTGGTCGCGGTCTCGACTGCCCCGGCGATCATCTCGACTGTCCCGTCGATCTTCTGACCGTCGGTCGTTTCTGTCTTGGTCATTGCGTGGTGTGGAAAATACAGCCGCCATGAATTCGGGTCTGTTGTTGTCGTAATGACGTTTTGAACGTTTGCGCCTCCGGTCGTCTCTGTTCGAGTCCCTGCGGTTTCGACTGCGCTATCATGATTGTCACGGGTGAGAACCCGCGTGTGGTGCACGCCATGTCTTCTCCGTCTGCCCACTCAGTCGCGATCTTTAGGAGATTAGCCACAGAGGTTGACTTTTGGCGACCAAGTGCTTCTTTGAAATCTCGCCTGGCGAGGCCCATGATGAAAGCATCCATGGCCATATCTTCTGAAAATTACTCCAACTGAGTTGCGTATCTCAGTCCATCGTCGGATGTATGATCTCAACGTTTCGTCCGAGCGTTGAATGCAGGCTCTCAGTTCTTCGAACGTTTTTGGTCGCTCACATAGAGGCTCGAAGTTTTTTATGAAATCTGCGCGGAAGTTATCCCACGAGTCGTATGTTGATGGAGGTAAAGCCTTGAGCCAGTCGTGGGCTGTACCTTCGAGCATGAGTCGTATGTATTCCATGGCTGTGATATTTGTGCCTCGTTGGCACGAGACAGCTAGTCTATAGTCTTCCAGCCACCCTGAAGGTTTCTGTCGACCCGCGTACTTGGGCTGTTCAGATGTGAGTTTGAACCCTTTGGGCATCCGTGTCTCGCGGACACGTCGAGTGAAGCACAGAGCTCCGCATGGCTCAGGCTCCCGATCAGAGTACGAGTCGCTACTGTAAAATCTGCGTGATCTGCTTCTGGACCTGCGCCGGCGTGAGCCGCTTCTTTCCTTCGAGTGGTGACTACGACCACTGCGATTATGTTCTTCACGACGCGGGTTTACTATGGCACGGTCTCGACTCCCTCCTGGAGTTTTTGGATTTGGCGTATGGCCTTCGCCGCTAAGGCGAGTGATTTGATCTGTTGGCGATATAGTTTTGCATTGGGGTCATCCGCTGGAGGCTTGATTGCCTCTAGGTATGCTGCAGCAGTAAAAGGACACCCGCAGCTGTTTTGGGTACTGGTACTCCCTCCTCGTCGAATGTCATGAAAGAGTGGCCTAAATTGCGGATGAGCGCTTCCCTCTCATCTTCCGCGAGGTGTTACAACCTTGATCTGGGTCTTGTGTCTGCTCGCCGGTGGAGCTCATGGAGAGCTGTCTTCTCCGTACACTCGACAAGCTAGCTTGCTTTTTAAGTTCTTCGAGTGTTGCTCTGATCTGCTGCAGTCGAAGTGATTCCTGCCAGTTGAAGTACTGGAAGGTCAACATCTCCTCTCGTGTTGCGTCCACTGGCATCATTGTGCACTCCTTGATGATTTTATCTGCTTTTGCTGCCATCTCAGCAGTAATTGTGAGAGTTGTGACTCCATCCGGCATAGTAACTGTGCACGGGAATTCTGTAGGCCTGCGACTGGCCGCAATATCAGATGATTCTGCGGCGAAGGCAACGTAGACCTGCTGGGGTATCACCCGAGGGTATGTGTATGTGTTTTCGAGTCCCGTCATGAACTCGACGTCTTCATCGAGACTCATATCAGAGTCAGTATGTTAGTCGAAAAGCCCATCTGGGCGAAGCTCACGTCGACGTGTTCATCGCCTATGCTCATCTCGGTGTCGGCGAAGTCGTTATGGATCTCGGAGTTGAGGTTGTTGTTGGTGCAGATCTCGGGGTCGACGTGGTTGTCGATATGAGTTTCGGGCTCATCAAAGTCGCTGAGGGAGATCCCGCAGTCGAAACTATCTTCGAGTGAAAGATCGAGCTCGGGATCGTTTGTGCGGTATGTTGATTCAGCTTCCTCACCCTGGAGTTCTTCAATGAACTCGTTGATCTCACGAGTCGACATGGTTGTCGCAGACGAGCAGGCTTGGAGGATCGACGATGGTATGGACGCAGTTGATGGATCCGCAGTCGAAGGAGCCACAATCGATAGAGCCTTGGGTGTGGAAGTCACGAGTTGGCGTGGATCTGTCAAGTCCTGCGTACCAAGCGTGTTTACGAAGAAATTGAACGAACCAACGGTTAAACCCAAACCTGACTCGAGACTAGCGACGTCTCCTGGAATTCTGGCGAGTGTGGCTCGAAGTTCATCAGAGGATCTGATGTGCTTTTTGCAGGTGAAGTTGCCGTGCTGTCGTTTGTCGAGTGAGTCGGCGAGTTGCCGTGTGCCGCCCGAGTCGGCAAGTTCTGGTTTGTTGATGCAGCCGACGAGTTGCCGTTTGTAGATGCGATCAGCGAGTCGCCGTTTCCGATGGAACCGAAGAAACCGTGAGTCCAGCACTATTCTTTCCCACAGACGGCGCCAATTGACGAGGGGTTAACTCATCAAATCCCATGGTTAAGGACGTAGGGTTGAGATTACAAGGGAGAGAACGTGGTAGAGCTGGTAGTTTCGTCGGCTAACAAGCAAATGCAGGGATTTTACCCAGGTTCAGGCCTCCGGAGAGTAACACCCTACTTCCTGCTTGTCTGGTATTGATCGTGTGAGATTATGCGGGCTACAATGGGGTCCTGGCGAGATGTCGATCTCGCTAGGGTTTTGGTGATTCGAGTATTGCGTGTCGTCGATCGGCGGCCCTCCCAGCCTTTATATAATAGGCTGGGTCTCGGGAGTTCGCAACCGACTCAGATTACATGTAAGGAAAGCCTAAACTGACTATGCCTATGTCTAATCTTGGAGGGTACTCCATCTTGTTGGGCCTTTCGTCATGGGCTTCATGTAGGCTCTTGATAGTTGGGCCTTAGTCGACACGTGCACCTGGAACCCTTATGGTAGGGTACCCGGGATGTATATCCTTGTCAGCCGGCCTGACATTGTTGGTTGCGGACGGGAAGTCGCCAAACGGGTCAAGAAGACCGCATCCGTCCCAGAGCCGAAAAAGAAGGATGAACCGCCGATGAATCTCCATGAGGATCCGGATTCTGTCATGAACTTGCTCGCATGTGCCAGGCCTCATGGTTTCATGACAAGTATTCCTGATATTCGTCAAGGTATACTTGCACCTTGTACATGGTATTTTCGTTGTGTACTTGTTGTTTAAACAGTAAGAGTAGCACCTTTCGGTTTCCTCTAAATCAAGCACAAAAGCAGAGTATAAGTCTTTAGCGAATGCCAGAGCTAAGATTATGTGGGTACAAACCCTTCTTGGTGAATTAAATGTTCAACATCATACAGCAGATCAACAACACAATTATGGTGTAACAATATGGTGCAAGTTACCTTTCTGTTAATCCCATACTTCATGCTAGAACTAAGCACATCGAAATTGATTATCACTTTATTCGAGAACGAGTAGCTCACAAATTATTGGACATCAAGTTTATTCCAACAGATGATCAGGTTGTAGATGGATCTACTAAACCACTCACGGTTCTCCAACTTTAAGCATTTAGAAACAATCTAAACTTAGATAAGTTACGATATTGAGGGGGTGTTTTAGCGTGTTAGTTAAGTATCGTGTTATGCAAGTTGTATCGTCCCAACTAATCGTATAAGATTTGGTGGCTAAAGTTATCTTCTGTTGTAAGAACCCATGTAATCCTTTAAGATTGTTGGTTAAACCTCCTATATAACACGCAGGTTGTGCCGAAGTTAAGGTAAGACACCTTCCACCAAAATCACAAACTCAACAAAATATACATAATGTGAGGGCATTCTTGAAGACAAATTAACGCATAAACGAGTTTTAAGCATCTAATATTTTTACAAACATGGAAGTATCTAATCCACTCTGTGAAGGGACATCCTCTTCTCCTCGCGGATGACAACGGTCGTTGTACCCGGCCTGTACCGGCCGGAAAGCCGATGGTGTCTTCACCGTCCCTATAGGTCCCAGTCCAACGCAGAAAAAAAGCAGATCAGTGTCGGCGCTTCAACTCACGTTCTCCTCGCGTGTCACGCGGGCGGTCGCATTAGGCGCTTACGGGCGCACAGCAATACGCGCGATCTTAGCGTTGGATACGCGCGATCTTAACATTTTATTAAAATCTGGAAAAATTTGTGTTGCCTCCCCACATGGTGAAGAAGCTCCACAAAAATTGGTTTCTCAGGATAAAAAGTTTTGTACCACTTTTGTTCATAGGTTTCATTTATGGCAATTTTTCTAAATTCCCGAAATTATAAAATTTTAAAGCAAGACCGAAATAGTATTTGAACTCTTGGAACTTCCTTGACAATATAAGATGTCAAAGTAATTTGTGTTTTGAAATTTGAGTGCCTTCATTGATTCGAAAATTGGTTAAAGAAAGTTTGGCAGTTTTGTTTTTGAATGTTGCCAAACCCACAACAATTCCCTAGCAACAACAATTCCCTAGCAACCCCATCAAAAAAAAAAAACAATTCCCTAGCAACAATTCCCTACCCAAAGATAAAGGTTCCAAGTGATACACATGGATGCATGGATGCTATGATGCAAAGAACACAAAAGTGGAAAATTTTACACAGGTTTTTAGGTTCTCAACTTTGGGCTGTTACAGCTTATAGGAATCGCTTTTCAGTTTCGTGCTGTTTGTTTGGGCTTCTGCTTTTGGACCCAAAAAGCAGGAGCAGAAGCCCAAACAAACAGGGCCTTAGGGCGGCGGCCTCCTCACATCCAGAATCTGCAACATGACTTGATTAGTCGGCATTTGGCGACTCTTAATTAGGTATGCTCTGAACCTGAAACCCCAAATTTTAACCCTGAATCCAAGTATTCTTGTGTGGTGTACATTTGTGTAGTGGCAAATAAAAGATTTAAACCTGAGCCAATAGTACTGACTTTAAATTTTTTTTTTGACGGGTACTGACTTTAATTTCTAGACAAAAGGCATCCGCTTGGCTTTATAGATAAAGCCTCAACAGCCTGATATGCAAGTGCCCAATTTTGTAGGCGACTTGCACACAACTACAACATTTTCAGGAAGTCTTAAAATGTTTAGTTGCTTTAGCTTACAATGGTACCGGAGCAAGTGCTAAGCGGAAATATAAATTATACAGATATTGGTTGATATTGATTAGCAACTCAAGAACACTTTTGGCGGCAATTCAAGGACACTTGTGCTTCCTTCTAGCATCTCGACGACTCTAGTCATTGTTGGACGATTAGCAGCACTTAATTGTATGCAGCACAACCCAACCACTATCATCTTCCTTACAATCTCTGTGATCTCACCATTAATTTCAGAAGCGCTGACACAATATTCATCGACATGTTCATAAATCCATTGTGGGAAATATTGACTGCTAGATTCAGTATTTGCAGTGATATTCGTATCTTTTGCACCAGCCATCTCAAGAACCATCATTCCATAAACTGTACACATCAGATTTGCTACTTACTGCTCCAAATTGCTTCGAATAAACCTCAGGGGCAATATAGCCAATTGTTCCCCTTGCAGCACCAATGGAAATAGCACTTTCTTGATTGAGGCATAGCTTGGCCAGTCCGAAATCAGAGATCTTTGGACAAAAGTTTTGGTCCAGTAGAATGTTGTGCGGTTTGATATCAAAATGCACAATGCGAGTATTGCATCCTCGGTGGAGATATTCAAGCCCTCGAGCAATGCCCACTGCTATATCAAACAATTTTTCCCAGCCTAATGTATTTCCACCTTCAGAGTTATCTTTGAAAGCATACCTTTCAAGTGAACCATTAGGCATATAGTCGTAAATTAGTGCCCTTTTGGATCCTTCCAAGCAAAATCCTATGAGAGTAACGACATTGACATGAGAAGTTCTACTAATACTAGCCACCTCATTGATGAAATCCTCCCCATCAGTCTTGTAGTCCTTTAGCATCTTCACTGCTATCTGACGGCCATCAGAGAAACTGCCTCTGTAAACAGCACCAAATCCCCCTTGACCTAGCTTTTCAGCAAAAGATCTCGTCATTCTTTTCACTTGTGCATAAGTGTATCTTTTTGGATGCATGGTTCCATTCTTTTGTAGGAACGACTCAATCCTTGTTGTTCCCTTTGACTTCCTTTTGCTTCCGTACTTCTTGCAGCCCAGCCAAAACGCCAACAAAAGACATACAAAAAGTATGCTTGCGCTGCCTGCTATTGTATCTGTGTAGATAATTTTGAGGGGAAGCAACTTATAAAATATTCTATAGAACTGGACCCCGTGCACTTTGTCTGCTACTACATAACGATAAAGACATGAATGAACGAAAAAATGTGAGCACACAATCTTAGTGTCACACAGCTTAGAGAAATGCATCTTGAGCTATTAAATATCCTTGTTCACGAACCTACTGTGGTGTATATTCTAAAAGGCTAAATATATATTTTTTGCATCATAAGCTCCGGATTTAATCTGCATGCATGTCAAGAACTCGTACCACTTTTCAGATATACTAAAAATGGTTACTAAACATACTATTGAAGCAGAGCTTATCAAAGATGGACACAAATGGGAAGATGCAAAAGAATTATCATGAGACTGAGAAATTTCTTACATGTTTTCAGTCTGCTATTCTTTTTGGATCCTGCAAAATTTTCAGCATAAGTGTTCATAAGTATGTGAAAGGTGCATTTGTTCATAATATATAGAGTTTGCACTGCACTGTTAAAACCGTTAGTTTATCCTATGCATTAAAACAGAAGGTAAATTTTTATTCATCTACCGGTCTAGCACATTAGTAGTTGTGTTACAGAACAGCTAGTGCTCTTCTCCCAAGAATAAGAACGACCGTTTTTTCAATGTATAAGTTCTGACAGATATGAAATTGGTACATGAAAACTAACACCCATTCCTTATTTTCTCAAACAAAAGATTGTCACTTGAAGTTGATCTTACCTCCTAGAGGTAAAATCTTGACCTACAGAAAGGCCTCTTGTCAGGTTTAGGGTTAATGACGATGGATTTTATATTTGGTATCAGAACAATGTACATTTTTCACGTGCCCTAATATTTCAGGTCAGAATACTCGATATCAAATGTTAATTGGGCGATGGATTCCTCCCGCTCGGCTTACAAGGCCTTGTTCCTTGGTACACACCCCAAATTCGCGTCGGGAAGGATTTGTAAGCCTGCACGCTGAACCAAAGTGTAAAGACTCTTCTCTTTGATGGTCCCTTACAACCGCATCCTGACGGCTGATCGGCTAGCTTGTGTGGCTGGACCCACGACCCTTCACGCCAGATCTGTCTCAAGGTTTCCGCACAAGCACTCAGAGTGTAATGCTAAACCAGGAGTCGTAAGTGTGGGGATCTTGTCATGCTCTGTCATAAAACATCTCCTCACGTTTGTACATACCTTATTTATCATCTTATATGAAAATGCAGCAGTCCTGCCGGTTGCTAGAAAAGAGGTAAGCGAACATTTTCAATTGACAAACACACAACTTTGTTATTGTTCTGCAGGAGAAGATGGCGGTGATTTTGTTTTGGTTGAAGCCGGGTTCAAATTTAACAACTAAACCTGAACTACTATATTCAAGTTACAGTCGTTGCCACGCCTGAAGAAACCTGACGAAATTGCAGATTCAGAGTTACGCGGGATCTGATAGGCTTCGTTTACAGCGACCAGAAATGTTCAGGCTTTGCACTTTGCGCCTCTAGTTGGAGAGAACGACATAACGAAATGCAAAGACTAAGGAGGAGCGGGTACTCCGAGGCATGGAAAGGAAAGGAAAGGTGCGGGATGCGAACTGCCGAACATTGGAAGCCAAAACACCCCAAGTGATTTCAGAAAATGAAAGACAGGAAGGCCCGTCAAAAGGGTTCAGTTTAAGTTTATCTGGATGGACCATTTTGCATGGGTTTAGTTACTTAGCCAAGATTGAGAAGTGCTTACGAGTTGATGTAGCGCAGATCGTATCGTTGATTTGCCCGTTGGAGCACGCGCAACCCAGGAATCCTCCGGTTTGGCTGAAGGTGCACCGTCCATTGGATTCCTCGTACTGCGCACACGGGACGGGTCTGTTGTTGTCCCACGTCACCTGGAAGCCCTGACGAAGAACCTTGCCGTATCCACCGTTTCTCCATGCAGTATCATTTGGGTCGACGGAGCCATGTTTGAGCACAGGAACTTTTATGATTTGCTCGCACGCCTGCGACCAGTTCCCAGGGGGCACGCTATCATCCGGAAACACGAATGATTCTCCACCATAACCGCTGACAAATCCTGGGCATATGATCGGGCCTATGGTAGGTGAGCCAAGCCCGAAGTTGCAGCCAAGGAAGAAGATGAGGTAATCGACCGTCCTGGCAGGAAAGTCCATCCACGCGCCCGGCCCGAAGGTCACGTTGTGATCGACTCTTGGGCAGCTTCCTCGACGACATCCTGATCGGCTAGAGACACGTTTGCGCTCGTGCCGTTCATGCTCGTGACTGTGCAGTTCTCGCCGATGTAGGTTTGCAGGATGGGCGTGCCGTCGTCGCAGAGGATACCCAGGCCAGGGTAGCCGCAGTACGAGTTGCTGTAGCCCTTGAGCTCTTTTGTCTCTCCAGAGAGATAGAACGGGTAGCTAATACTAATTTTTCCGCAGGTGTAAGATTGAGAGAGGCACATGGAGGTGTCGTAAGTACCACCGGAAGAATCGCCATGGGAGGCAGCAACGGCAGCCAAGAGGAGAAGCAGCAGCAGCTGTTGTTTTATGATGATCCAAATTCGTTTATACTGATGAAGGCCAACTTGTGACGAAGGAGAGCGGAGCGTCCCGGAGTCGTTTCCGGGTCGGACTGTAGCCGACCTAGGGTTTTATGCCACCATATATTCCTCTTGTAAGCCGCCGGTTGGGATAAGTCGCATTGTGTAAATCCCCGGCGTTTGTAACCTCACCCCGATATAGTGAAGTGTTGCTGGCTGGCGCCCGTGGTTTTTTCCTCTCCTTTGTTTGGAGAGGTTTTCCATGTTAAAATCTCGTGTCCCCTTTGGTTTGATCGTTCCGCTCTTCGTCGTTTCTTTGCTATCATTTATAACAGCAGCTCCTGGTGGTGGCTTAGCAAAAGAGGCATGGCTGCTTGGCTAGCTAATTTAGGAGAAGTTTCTTTCTTCCATACCTCTGCTCGCCTCCGTTTATATGTTGCGACGGCCTTGCGAGTTTCCTCGTAGCCTGATAAGGCTGCTGAGAGGGACATGCAAGGAAGGAGAGGCTCCTCTTGCTTAACTTTGACCAGTCCATTGTCACGCATAACGCTGAGTGTGGCACGCAAGTCAGCTGTTAGTACCTGCAGTCGCTATTCCGTGGAGACTTGCGTGTTTTTTTTATTGACCAAGGCGCGTGGAAGAAAGGCTTCTAGTTGCCGATTTTATTTTCTTCCACCGGAAGTTTTTTATTCGGGAATTGCTAAGCTTTGTCATTTAATACTTGGCCACTTGGTGTTAGTGGTGTCCAGACTGGGTCCCAGATACAGGAAGAATAAGGTCTCGGTCAAGTATCTTCTAGGAACCTATTGGCATATGAAATATGGTAATACAATAATACTGAAAGAAACAAAGAAATACACCCAGCACATCAGACATCAGTTATATGCTGTTTGACACTGATACGCTGCAGAAAAGCTAATCGATCGCACGCAGCGGGCCGCCTGATGAATGATGATGACGAACCTCACTCGCGAGAAGATGTGATTCGATGCAGAAAAGGAGCAACAAGCGTGGAAATGGTCAAGAAACATCCTTGTCGACTGACGAAATCAGGAACGAATAGTTCTGCTTCTGTCTACTCTACCCACCGGGCAAGCGCCGCTGATTCTCGGATTAAACCAGGCTGACTTTTGCAACGGGCAAGCAGCAGCGTAAATGAGCACACCGGGAGAGGGGCAGGAGGCTAGAGTTGCAAAGCACAAAGGAACTAGATAAGAAAGCGCCAAACTGGCATGTCAAATTGCTACTCTACTACTGATCATCAGTGTGTACGTGGACCTGAGTTCACACAAATTGGGTTTATCGTCCGGCAAAATGGCTAGTGGCAAGCGAAAAGATACTAGCGCCGTTTGTTTTCAGAGGGAAATAAAACTGAAGGATCAGAGTTCTCAAGAACGTACCTGATGAGGAGTCTGCATTAGCAGTGGTGTCGCCGCTGCCGGGGCAATCGTGATCACCAACCTTTCCACCTTTGCACAAGCAACCAAGGAACGTTTTGCTCTCGCTGTAGGAACACCGTCCGCCAGATTGCTCGCACATTTTGCATGGCTGCGCTGTGCCCGGCAGGTCCCATTCCAACTCGAACCCCCGCTTAAGCACGGCACCGTATTGGCTCGGCAACACGGCTGGATTACTTCTCAGCTGAGCATCTTCAAGTACCGGCACCACGAATATCGGTCTGCAGTGATCAGCCAATTGGTACTCTTCAGAAACGTTGCGTTCCTCCTCAGAGCCAGAGATGAACACAAAAGGACACACTGTCTGCAGGAGGATTGCAGGTTATCTGATATTTTTCTGTGGGAAAATCAGAAGGCAGGTCATCGCCTGGCGTGGAGTAACAGTCCAAGAAGAAGGCGAGGCTGTCGAAGGAGTCGGTGTAGTTCAGCCAGTCTCGGCCGAATGACACGTTGTGGCTGACTCTCGGGTGTTATTTTGTGGTGATCCAAATTCGTTTATACTGATGAAGGCCAACTTGTGACGAAGGAGAGCGGAGCGTCCCGGAGTAAGCCTCCATATATTCATCTTGTAAGCCGCCGGTTGGGGAAAGCCATATATTGTAAACCCACGGCGTTTGTAACCTCACCCGATTATAGTGAAGTATTGCTGGTTGGCGCCCGTGGTTTTTTCTCCTCCACTGTTGGAGGGGTTTTACACGTTAAAATCTCGTGTCTCCATTAGTTTGATCGTTCCGCACTTTGTCGTTTCTTTGCTATCGTTTATAACATGGGGCAACACGTCGGCGTCCCTGAGATTGATGGTGTGATTGTCGTAGGAGATGTCCAGAATGGTGTAGCTGTCTCCTTCGAGATGAAGGATTGGGGTCATTGTTTTCCCTCGCCTTGGCAAAAGATCTTCAGATCGGTGTAGCCGCATGAGTAGTAGGATTTGTAATCGGTGGTTGCTTGAGTTGCGTCTGACAGATAGAATGGATATCGGATGTCAACATCGCCACAACTGAACAACTCCGAGCAAATGGAATCGTTGTAGCTGGACGGAAGGAGGGAGCCATGGGAGACATGGACGGCGAGGAAGAGGAGGATGAGAAAGCGTGGTAGTTGAGCCATGGCGAATGTCAGAGGAGGCAGGGGAATTTGGCTAATTCCGTTCTAGTTCTACACGCCACTGTTTCGGCGACCGCAGCTGTATATAAACAGTATATGGACTTTGACCAGGTTTAGCAGAAAGTTCGGTTACTTGCTGGCCCGGAGGTGGGGCAGAGACTCCCTGCAGGACCCAATAGTTTGGATGATCCTCCTGCTTTTATGAAACCAGGTGTGAGTGCGACCAGAAACAGTTTTAAGATCCAGTGCGCACAGTGTGCCAAAAAAGCACAAAAGATTTTGTTTTTCACGATCAGTAAAAAACGTTTGATGGAGACTCGAATGCATCAGGCAATTAGCGAGTGCTACTTCCGAACGTTGTTCTGCTTGCCGGTAAAATAACGCCAATGTTCAGATCAGTTTATCCTATTTTTTTGGACAAATCATTCTAGCATTTGCTGCAAGAGTTGCTCGCGGGAGCATCAGACCAAAACTAAAACAGTGCATTTAAATACAAGAGGCTGGTGTTCTGAAATCCGAAGCAAAGCAAAAGTAATTCAACGAGATGTAATGAGTGAGTAGAAAAGCGATAAATACTGGTACCGCACTGATCCGTGGTCGTCTGGCCGCCATCGCAGAAGCAGGTGAATCCCAGCGATCCATTCGTCTGGTTGTGCCGGTAGCCGCACCATCCGCCGGAACGCTCGCATCCGCCGCACTGATCGGAGTGCGGGCTGTAGTTCAGTTCGAACCCGCCCTTCAGCACCTCAGCATATCTTTTCTCCGGAGCCATTTCCCCCATGCCCTTCTTATGGGTATCCAGCACCGGCGCCACCACCGCCGTCTCGCACCCGTACTCGTACGCTTCGCCCGTGTAATCATCGCCAGTGAAAACGTACGAGCTCTTGCCATAGTCTTGACAGCCAGTTAGTTCCACGGCAGAGGGCCAGGAGGCGTTCTTCGTGCAGTTGTAGAAGAAGGTGATTTTGGAGTCCGAGCTTGTGAACTGCAGCACGGAGTTTGTGTCGATGGTGAGGTTGAAGTGGAGGAGCGGGCAGCTGGTCGTGTTGAAGGATTCGGCGTCGTCGACGAGGGAGACCGTGTTCGTGTCGTAGTGGATGGCCGAGACTCTGTACCGGTGGTGGGAGTGGGCGAGGAGGAGCAGAGTGGTGTTGTTCTCGCAGGCAAGGCCGAGGCCGGGGTAGCCGCAGCTGGAGGCCGAAGAGTTGAGCCAGAACGGGTAGGCGATGGTCAGCTCGCCGCAGGTGGCGTTGCTGCAGGTGGAAGGGTAACCGTGGGCGGTGGCGAAGAGGAGCAGAACGGGGAGGAGGAACAGGGGAGGCATCGTGGTGTGGACTGTGGACGAGGAAATGGAGGGAGAGACTGGGGGAGGAGTGCCGGTTAAGTTGGCCAGATCGTGGTGGCGCGTGAGAGTCAAGCGAGGGTGTTGGGCTGAGCGCGACAGTGATGTAGGTGCTTCGACTGGATGTGGAAATTTCGCCTCGACGGTGCACCCGGCAGCTCGTGGTTGCACGACGCTTGGGACTTGCATCATTGCATCCCCCGGCTGCTATTCATTGCGGACGACGACGGAGCGCCGGTGATGGGGATTTTTCACGGTAGGAATGCAGTTTACAGGACGATAAAGCCGCGGTGTTACTTGTTAGTTATCACTGTTCCGACTCTGTGCCACTAATTCTGAATGTTTATTTTGACTTGGAATTAAGGTGTATCAAGTATTCTGCCTCACCATCCATTTGGGAATAACTGATCGAGGTGCTCTCTGGTTTTGGATTCGGTCAAAAATGGAAGGACCAGTTTCGCTCAATCGCAAAGCCATATTTGCATGTTCTCTGAATGGCTTGCCGGCAATATATTCTTTCACCGCCGGAGCCTGAGGAAGGGCGATCCACTCTCCCTAATGTTGTTCATGTTAGCGGCCGAGCCTCTTCAGAAAATTCTTTAGGATGCTACAGAAAAATCCTTTCATCTCTAGAACAAAGATTTTCAAGATTGCGGACGATTCTTCGTGCTGCTGATTGTGAGAGAATTGACCACACTTGGGCCTTTCCATTGCATTGATATATAGTCAAAATACAATCCTAACCATAAATGTGAGATCACACAAATAAGGACTCTCCACGATTTAGGAATCAGGAGGATATGTCACGCTACGTGACATATCTGTCTAACACTCCCCCGCAGTCACAACGGGAGGAGGACGGACGTTGAGACTGGACCGAAAATCCAAAAACAACGGTGATGGTAGACCCTTCGTCAAGATGTCGGCGAACTGTCGAGATGAGGGAACATGAAGCACTCGGATCTGGCCCATGGCAACACGATCGCGAACGAAGTGGAGGTCGATCTCGATGTGTTTGGTGCGCTGGTGCTGAACGGGGTTCGTAGACATGTAGACGGCGCTGACATTGTCGCAGAACACGACCGTAGCAGGAGGAGTGGGTCGATGAAGCTCGTAGAGGAGTTGACGGATCCAACTAGCCTCGGCGACGGCGTTAGCTACAGCACGGTACTCAGCCTCGGCGCTGGAACGAGAGACCGTGTGTTGCCGCTTCGAAAACCATGAGACAAGGTTGTCACCGAGGTAGACAGAGAAGCCCGACGTAGAGCGCCGAGTGTCGGGGCAGCCAGCCCAGTCGGCGTCGGTGTAGGTGACCATGGAGTCCGGCGAAGACGAGTGAAGCTGAAGTCCATGAGAGATCGTGCCCTGGAGGTAGCGCAGGATGCGCTTGATGGCAGCCAGGTGCTGCTCGCGAGGGTCGTGCATGTGAAGACACACCTGCTGGACGGCGTAGGCGATGTCAGGGCGCGTGAAGGTGAGGTACTGCAGAGCCCCGACGAGGCTCCGATACTCAGTAGGGTCGGAGACGGGAGCACCGGCGGTGGTGGCGAGCTTCGGAGACGTGTCAACCGGCGTCGACGCAGGCTTGCATGCAGTCATGCCGGCTTTGTCCAGAATCTCTGCGGCGTACTTGGCTTGCGAGAGGTGCATGCCGGAGGAGTCGCGGGTGACCGCGATGCCGAGGAAGTAGTGAAGGCTGCCCATGTCCGTCATGGCGAACTCGGAGCTGAGAGAGGCGGTGATCCGGTCAAGGAGACGCGGCGAGGAGGCGGTGAGGACGATGTCGTCGATGTACAGCAGAAGATAGGCCGTACCCTCTGCACACTGGAGGACAAACAGTGACGTGTCGGAGCGCGAGCACGTGAAGCCAGTCGAGGTGATGAAGGTCGCGAAGCGCTGGTACCATGCGCGAGGGGCCTGCTTGAGACCATAGAGCGAACGGTTCAGGCGACAGACGTGGTCGGGGCGAGTGGAGTCGATGAAACCGGTTGGTTGGCGACAGTAGACGACCTCGGCGAGCTTGCCGTGGAGGAAGGCGTTCTTGACGTCAAGCTGGCGAGTCTCCCATTTAAGGGAGATGGCGATGGAGAGGATGACGCGGACCGTGGCCGGTTTGACAACCGGACTGAAGGTCTCATCGAAGTCGACGCCTTGCTCCTGAGAGAAACCGCGAAGCACCCAGCGTGCTTTATAGCGGTCAAGAGAGCCATTGGGCTTGAGCTTGTGGCGGAAGACCCACTTGCCGGAGACGATGTTGGCGTTCCGAGGAGGAGGCACGAGATCCCAAGTGTCGTTGCCGAGTAGAGCGCGGTACTCCGCGGTCATAGCATCGAGCCAGTTAGGATCCTTGAGAGCAGCTGTCGAGGTGTGCCCCCGGCAATCCCAGAGTCGAGTACCCCAGGTAGATTATGAGGGAGAAGATGTGCGAGCTGGTAGTATCGGACGGCTGACAAGCAAGGATTTACCCAGGTTCGGCCCCTCATTGTGAGGTAAAGACCTACTCATGCTTGTCTGATTATGATCACATATGAGGTTACATGGTGGCCGTGATGGCGATTGTGGAGGAGAGACGTGGCTTCTCTATGCTATGCCGTGTCTGCAATGTCTAATTGTGTCTGGATCCCCCCATGGGGGTGCCCCTGCCTGGCTTTATAAAGGGAGCCAGGTAGGGTTTACAAGAGTCCTAGTAGACTACGACTTGGAGTCCTTGCCTTGTGCCTGAAGTAATTGCTGGGCCGCCAGGCGGGCCTTTGTCTTGACTGCACCAGGTATACCAATAATAGGGGACCCGAAGGGTATATCCTCGTCAGCAGCACATGCGGAAGTCGGAACTGGAGAGTACCTGCTGACAGAAGCATGCAAGTTAAGCCGCTCACGGGGTGGGACGCGGATGCCGGAGGTGCTACGCGTACGATGCACGGGAGGAGGCGGCGGGGGTGGGGGAGGTGGCGGTGAGGGCGCAGGCGGCGGTGATGGCGCGTGCGGCGAAGGTGGAGGGAGGGGCGCGCGCGGGAGGCGCAGCCGGGGGACGACGAGGGAGAATCGTCATCATCGAGGAAGTCATAGGAGGCAGCTGAAGGTTGCTGGGACGAGGCGAAGGGAAAGGTGGACTCGTCGAAAATGACATGGCGTGAGATGATGATGCGGTGGGTAGTGTGGTCCATGCAGCGATAACCCTTGTGATGGGGAGAGTAGCCGAGAAAAATACATGCGCTAGACCGTGGGGCGAGTTTATGAGGCATGGTGGCTGCGGTATTGGGATAGCACAGGGAACCGAAAACGCGAAGGGACGAGTAATCTGGGTGGGTGTTATGAAGAGCGAAGTACGGAGAAGGAGCGCTAATGGTTTTGGTGGGAAGGCGCTTTAGGACGTGAGTGGCGTGGTGGAGAGCTTCTACCCAAAAGCGAGGGGGCAAACTAGCCTGAAATAGGAGAGAACGAACAATATCGTTGACGGTGCGGATAATGCGCTCGGCTTTACCGTTTTGTTGGGAGGTGTATGGGCAGGAGAAGCGAATGTGTATACCGTGCGCGGCGGCGAGAGAGTGGAGTTTGGCGTTGTCGAACTCGCGACCGTTGTCCATCTGTATAGACGCAAGAGGTAGGTTAAACTGGGTTTGGGCAAAAGCACGAAACGAGGCGAGCGAGGCATAAGCATCAGATTTTTGGCGTAGAGGGACGGTCCAAAGAAAATGGGTAAAATCATCGAGAATGACTAAGAAATATTTATTACCAGAATTACTTAAAATTGGGGACGTTCAAAGATCACAGTGAATTAACTCAAAAGGGCGAGTAGTTCTAGTGGTGGAAAAGGAAAAAGGCAAACGTACATGGCGTCCAAGCTGACAAGCATGACAAAGAGTACTATGGTTTTTATTGCAAGGTAAACAAATATGCTGCGAAAGACGACGATAAGCGTCATGGCCGGGGTGACCCAAACGACGGTGCCAAATATCATGAGGGGTGGTGGTGGTGGTGAGAGCATGAGGCGCCGGTGGCTGAAACGAATAAAGCTCCCCCGTACTATTGCACCGAAGAAGCTCACGCCGGGTAATGAGGTCGTGCACAGAAAAACTAGAAGGGTCAAAATTGACAGCACAGTTGTTATCGGTAGTAAATTGACGGACAGAGACGAGATTTTTAATTATGCGAGGAGTAACTAGAACATTACGAAGATGAAGAGAACGATCAGAAAAGAAGAAGGAAGGGAGGCGTGCCCGGATGCGGAGACAGAAACAGAGGAGCCGTCTCCGACAGTGACATGACGATAAGGAAGATGTCAAGAGAGAGGAAATGATACCGGGGTTGTTGGAGAGGTGAGCGGTGGCGCCGCTGTCCATGACCCACTCCGGGGTGGGGGGCTGCAGCGTCATGTTGGTGAAGGGCTGCGCGAGGGCGGAGGGGTCCCAAGTGTGCGCCGAAGCAGGGGGCGCAGTGTAGGAGGAGGCGACGCCGTACGGGGCGCCGTAGAAGGCCTGGCCGTGGGGCGCCATAGAAGGAGGCCGCACAGTGTAGGAGGAGTCGACGCTGTACGGGGCGCCGTAGAAGGCCTGGCCGTGGGGGACGCCGTTGTGGGCGTTGTAGAAGGAGGCCGGCGCAGGTGGTGGTGCGGCCATGTAGGCGTGGGCGCGAGGGCCCGGGTGAGGGACAGCGCTGAGGATGTTGCTCCCTGCGCCGTGCGGCTGCATGGGCCACATCTGAGACGCTCCGGTCCAAAGGTGGAAGGGGGTGGGCGCCATGGAGGAGGAGGGAGAGGAAGGAGGAGAGGGACGGTGGCGGCGGCGGCCGGCTATGGTGCGGCGGCTAGGGTTAGGGAAGGAGAGGAGGCGGAAGCGGTTTAGGGTTTAGGACGTGTTTAGGCTGATACCATGTGAGAGAATTGACCACACTTGGGCCTTTCCATTGCATTGATATATATAGTCAAAATACAATCCTAACCATAAATGGGAGATCGCACAAATAAGGACTCTCCACGATTTAGGGAATCAGGAGGATATGTCACGCTACGTGACATATCTGTCTAACACTGATCGTGACGCTGCAAATTCTGCGCAAAATTGGGACCATTTCGGGTCTAAATATCAGTTGGAGAATTGCGATATTCTTAATTTCCAACACAATTCAAAAATCGCCAAAAATATATTTTCCAACACAATTTTGTTTTTAGGGTTGGAGTCTCTATTGGGGCCTTCCATGTTGCTATCTTGCGCTGTGCTCAAGCGTTCAGAGACCAAGGCAATAATATTTATATTAATTACTACAGGTAACCTACACATTATCTATTCATTGAATCATCCAATTGTTAACATCAATTATTTATAATACACACTTATATCATATCCACTAAGTTTATTATCTTGACTATGATCAATTGAATTTGGCATACAAAACATAATCTATCATACCTTTTATACCCTTTCATTTACACAATATATTTACTAAATGGATCCTGCTGCGGAGCATCCTTCAAGTATCTTATGAAGAAAACCCCACACTAAAATGCATTTATATAGTCTATCTCTACATGCAACTTATCCACATCTTACATTATTTTTGCCAACCAATTATCCATGTTATCATACCAAAAATTTATTAATGATTATTTATCTATACATTCAAGCTATCCACGTCCATTCTTTCAATCGCCCAACTTTCCACATCACCAACTTTTAGCCGTAAAATACACAATCATTTCACATCCATTAAATTTTGGATTGTTGTGAACAATTGAATCTTGCATAATATTTTATACAACTTTAAGTTTCATGTGTTTTACACCTTATATAATAGGGTTCTTATAACAATCTTGCGGCAAACACGCATGGTATTATTTATAAGCAAATCCCTAACAACGTGTTTGGTAACTTTGGGAAAGGGAGTGCGAGTTTAGAGGAGGGAATCAGAAGGGAGATTAGGAATGTGAAATTGATCATCGATCCCAATCCCATGTTTCGTATGTGTTGGGAATTAGTAGGGAGTTGACTTGGAAGATGTTTTCCGTTTGCAAGTAACCACGATGTCTTGCACCGCCTCCACGAGGAAGTTCTATCCACCATTGCTCTTGTAGCCTGCCGGACTTCAAAACCAAGACGTGCACAGCTGGGTATGTGTAGTCACGTGGTGATTAGCTTGTGCATTGATTCCTCAACCAAGCCAGTAGAAGTAACTTCAATCGGTTCGTCCAGCAACTTGCATGAAGTATGCATGGTCAGGGCATCTCCAACCGAGGCCCGCAAACAGATTATGTCCGGTTTTTTTTTTTGAAGCGCAAACCGTAGAACAATCGTTCTATGGTAATTTTCCATTAATAAATAAAAATTTACATACAAATACAGGAAGCGCTCCAAAAAAAATTGGCTAACCAATGTCAGCTCTATCTAACATGATAAAGATTAAGCTGAACTAGAAGGTAGAACTGAATCAATCCAGCTCTTCAGAGTCTCTCTGTTATTGGGTTTGATACGATGCTCAAGAATTTTCAGATCCTTGCGAAGTTGAATCCTCCAAGAAGTTCTACTCGGTTGAATGTTTCTGAATATCAAGTCATTTCTTTGTTTCCAAATATTCCAGGTTCCCATAATAAGAATATATGTTGCAATCTTCTTTGGTACAACATCTCTGATTAAGCAGCACTCATCTATAACTGAAATATCTCTCTTTTTATTCTCCAGAACCGAGTCCCAGCATTGTAGAGCAAAGTTGCATTCAAAGAACAGATGCAACGCAGTTTCTTCAGTGCCTTCTGAACATAGGACACAATTATAACTTGGGAGGTAGAAAGATTTCCTAGCCAGCAGATTTCTAGTGTTGATCCTGTCATGAAGAACGAGCCAAATAAAGATCTTATATCTGAGAATAGCTGCGGATTTCCATATGTGCTGAAATATTTTGTGAGCTGCTGGGCCTTGAATCAAGGTTTTATATGCTTTCATTTGAATTGTATTGGCAAATGACACTTATGTGAATATAAATGGAACCTATCTTCTGCATGAATATTTGGCTGAGTGGAGTTATGACTAATTTGCAGAAAGCAAGTTTTGTCCTATCCTTTTAAAAGACATTTTCATATAAAACAAGAGTACCACTGATAGACATAAGTGAACACCTTTGTAAATCTACA
Source organism: Poa pratensis (assembly GCA_947311845.1). Taxonomy (NCBI): domain Eukaryota; kingdom Viridiplantae; phylum Streptophyta; class Magnoliopsida; order Poales; family Poaceae; genus Poa; species Poa pratensis. The sequence goes on along the minus strand of CAMZMU010000056.1, from coordinate 19,773,431 downwards.
ATTAATGAGTACCACCGATAGACATCAGTGAACTCCCAACCCTTGTTCACCCACCAAGTTTTAATTTATGAAATTGGGATGAGGAGATCTTCAACAGCTTCCTTGTCCAGTTGTTCAGAATTGTCCGTAACCGGGGACACGGCTAAGATCTTAGTTTTGTACTCTCGAGAGTTTATGCACCTTCACAACACGACTCAATCAACCCGAACATCCAAAACACTCAATTTGTGAAATGGAAAGGAGAAGATCGAGACGATATTTTTCAGAAGTAATTGCCCGCTCATCGGACCCACGCCAACCTACATCCCCTACATATGCTGGTCACGACGAAATCGGGGTCTCGCAACCTACTCCATCAAGACAGAGCCCATTTGACATGTGGCTGCACTGGAAGCTACTAAATAAAGAGAGTCTACAATCCCTTTAAGCCTGGGTGACTTTCCACAGTTGTGCGCTTCCACCAGGGTAATTACCATAGACATGGACCCCCTGAGTAGCCACCCACCTCAGTAACCAACCAGCACCCAGGTAGTTCATTGATTCATTTTAGTTGTTTTCACTATCCAACTAATCAAAACATTTTCATAGCTTGTCTAAGCATTCTACCAAGTTCAATGCGACTAAGTTCAAGGTGGGGGATGGCTACACACTACATAGGAGCATAGCATAATATAATACTCAATAACAAACCTATCATGCATACTACAGAAAACACTAAATGCAAAATAGTAAAAGTAGTAGGACATTTATGAGTGTCACTTGCCTTGGCCACAAGGAGGGGAAGAGCAACAATCACAAATGGCTAGGAACTCCGCACAATCTATAAATGACACAAACCAAACATACAAACAATTCAACACATATGCACAATACAAAAACAATGCTATGCATGTATGAATGCAAACAACATTGTTAAATTGTTAACCACTTTATTAGCTCTCTGGTTGCTAAAATGATGCATGATGACATGAGCAAAGTATTAATGCAATATTATTATTGAAAACATTTTGAAACATTAGAGGGCTTATATGCAAAATTGATACTTTTGTAATTTATTGATCAATAAAATGGGTTTTAGTTGCTCTGGATAGAGGATGCAATTCTTGACATTTTAATAAAAGGATTCATTTTAAAAACATTTTAAAACTCAAGTTTTGAATTAATGGCCGAAATGGCTCTCTATATTTTGATCAATGTTAACAGATGCAACATGCAAAACTAATGATGCAACATTAAATTACATGTTAAGAGCTTTCAAATGATATAAAATTCGGTAAATTTGGATGTGTGGTTTGCAAGTTATCAATTTTTGAAGTTTAATCAGATTTCTATTTATTTAAACGAATCTCGGAAAATTGAATAATCATGGCCGTCCGATCTAACTTAAACGGACGCGCCAGATCCTCCGATACCGGTTCACGATCTAAACAGAAAGGAGCCGTCAGATCTAGATCTAACGGTCCAGATCCTATTGACCTAAGATGGGCGGCGCCGGTGTGCCGGAGTAGCTCCGGTAACGGCGACGCCATGGCCGACGTACTTGAGCTCGACGAAAAAGAGGGGTCGGGCTACGACGTGGGTACCTGGAGACGGAGGAGGTCGAGGCGAGGTCGATGGTGGGGTCGCGGACGGCGGGGAAGTTCTGGTTCGCCTGAAATTCCTCGCCGGAGTTGGGGAGGCTGACAGTGGCGTCGGGTTGATGATGATGTCGTAGTTAGGTAGTGAACTGGGGCCTGGATCATGTCCAAAATATGCACACGGGTGATGGGGAGCCGCGGGTGCAAACGAGAGGGAGAGGGGTCGACGAGGCTCACCGGAGACGACGATGGATGGCGACGGTCGCGAGGCTCGGGTCGTGGACGAACTCGTCGATTCCGCGATCCTACAGCCACCAAAAGATGTCCGCGAGGTATGCGAGATCGCGGCGGAGCAAGAGGAGAAAACGAGAGGGAGAGGATGGGCGGAGCTCACCGGAATCGTCCACGGACGGCGGCGGCCCGAGGCGGAAATGGGGCTCCAAAACGAGCAGCCTGGCGACGTATTTGGGCGCGCGAGCATGGGGACAAGGAGAGGGGTGAGGAGGGATTTAAGAGCGTGGTCAGGTGCCGTTGCGAGGCTCAGGCGACTGGGGAGAGTGGTGAGTGCGCGACGTGGGCGGGCGGTTCCGGCGCGGGGCGAGCGGGGTGGAGGTTGGGGAAGAGTCCGACAGGTGGGCCCCACCTGTCAGCGAGAGAGAGGGTGCGCGCGGGGGCTGGGCCGTTGCTACTGCTGGGTCGGTTCGGCCCAGTGGCAGTCCACTCTTTTTTTTTTGTTCTTATTTTTTCTGTTTCTATTTATTTGAACCCAAAAGAATTCAAACTTGATCCAAAACTTTTCAGAAAAAAAGGTAAAATATGTTTTGAATAGCTTATTCAGAATGTAATCTTTTGGCCATACTTAGGCCTCTAAAATAATTTAATAAAATCAAAATATTGTATAGGGCATACATAGGCTCTTTTTAATAATATTTCAATTTGGGTGTTTTATTTTGAGTTTGTATTTTATAAATTTTTGTTTGAAAAGCAATGATCACATGATGATGAATGCATGCATGGTTTTAAATTTTTCAAAATTTCCAAATTTTCGGGATGTTACATATGCGCAAACAGTTTTTAGAATTTTGTTTTGACATTTCAAAATACATTTTAAATATGTTTTAAGTAGTGGGTTCATATGCACGCGGGAGCCAAACACAACTCCCAAACTTAGGGTAATCATTTTTCATAAAAAATGACTTATGGCGAAGTAGAAAGCCAGTTAGATTTTCTTCGAAAAGAGAAATCACCGCGGCCTCTGCATCAAACCGATGCACACGGCCTAAGTTTATTGCAAAATTATTGGAATTTAAAAGTTACACATCACGTATCACATAAGGTGGCAATATTAATGAGCCAGCAAAAAATAGAAATGCTGCCAACAACATGATTGAAGATATGTCACACAACCGCCATCATGCGGTTGCATCCACACTCCATATGTCACTACTGCTCCACCGAAGGAGGAAAGAGCACATATGGATCCAATAGGAAGGTTTGTGTATGACCTGCCGATAATGGGAAACTCCATTGCCTCTTAGCCAGGTTGTTCAAAGTAAGCAAGACCTTCCGGCCAAGGAACCACATAACTATTTAAGCTTCCATAAGTATTTACGTAAAAATCTTGTATGAGCATTCATTTGATTCGTAGGAAGATTTTACTAGAATATAAATTTGTGATAGTTAAATGCCACTTAAAGTATCTTGATCATTGGAGAGGGATTTCCCCATCAATATTTCAACCAAATTCAGCCACGATATCCACTTTTCACCAATGATTGTCCTTCTAAAAACATTGTTTAAAGGCGTATTAGCTAACACGTCCGTAGCAGTAACATTTTTATTGTGCAAGATGTCATACATGGATGGATACTGCAAACATAAAGGAGTATTTCCCAACCAATTTGTATCCTCCCAAAACTGAATGGTCTGACTATTACTTAGAACGAAAGAACCCTCGTAAAAAAACATTTTTTAATTCTCATAAGCCCTTTCAAAGAAGAAGAAGAATGTGGGTTTAGTCTCAACTTGAGAAAGTGTTTCATCATGAATGTATTTATTACATAACAACTCGTGCCATACTCCATGTATATGGAGTAGTTTGAACAACCATTTGCTGAGAAAGCACTTATTTTTTAAGATGAAGGACCTAAATTCCTCTTCCCTTTGGTCTTTTGGGAAAGAAATAACATTTCACTTTGTTAGTTAGTTAGCCGATACTTTTCTTGTCTGGCCATTTTGCTAAAAAATAAGAGGGGTCAATACAAGTCTAGTCTTTATATTACCCCTTTTGGTATCTTGAAAAACGAAAGAAAAAACAACGGTAAACTAGTTAGAGGAATTAATCAACACTAGACTATCCCCATATGCGAGAAAACAAACAAAGTGGTTCAAAATGGTTCATTCAAAATGGTTCTACACCAGTTTCCATTACTTATTGAACAATGTCAGATAATGAATATGAATTTTAAGATATTTAAAAGGAAGTGGGCCAATGTCACACAGAATATGCCTATATTCATTCCAAATCTCTCGCTTTGCAAAAAAAATATTGCTTTAAGAAAAAATGATTTTGAGGCCTGATAATTGTTCAAAGAAACACAACATTTATTTCATGTCACTGCTTTCTCTAAATCGTGCTCTGGGAAGAGGATAATGTCGTGGGCATACTTAAGAATGGAGGCTACCCCTCGACAAGGTGTCGAACAAGCATGCATAATATTTTCTCCTAAAATCTTGTTCTAATTATGCAAATATTGTCATGTTTTTCCTTATTATTCACAAGTATGCATTTCCATCATGTGTGGGAGCACCATCTTATTTGTTTACTCCCTTTGTCCCGGTGCATGTGACGTACTCATTTTTTGTGTTTTAACTTTGACCACTCATTTAACCAATAATACATCTGCCATTTGTTATAAAACTTATATCATGAGAAACTTTATTTGAATATAAGTTCAATGGTATAACTTTCATGACATACAATCTATTTGTTGATAAAATTGATGGTCAAACACAGACTGTGAAAAACATGTGTACCTCCAAGGGACAAAGTGAGTAGTTAATTTAATTGTGCCAGATCTGTCTTGTTTTTCGTTGTAGTTAAACTAAATAAGCCCATGTCATCTTTCGCCCATCATGCAATGTCATATGAGAACGTCAAAATTTTGATCTACAGTTCATGGTTCAATCGCTGCTTACGTACCACCACAACTTTAAATGCATATTTGAAATATATAGAAGTACCAAAAAAATGGTTGCACTATTGCAAGTTTGCAAAGCAGTAATCATACATGCTTATCAATGTTGACTTTCATATAAAGTAAAGTTTAAAAGCACTTAGGAGTCAATTTCATGTCACTTGTTCCTCCTTCTTTCATCTCTAATAATAGTTAGTGGGTTAGGGGACTTATGCACCATACCTCAACCACTATCATTTCCTAACACTACACGAAATATGTTGATACATGACCCTCTATTTTCGTCACTAAATTGTCACTATTTTTCATTTATGATGATTTTATGACCAAAAACAGATCGTCGTCAATCTACCGTCAGTAATCAAAAGTTACGACCTTTTTTCTGAAATCGTCATAATCATCTATGACGATTTCGACCGTCATAAATTTATGACGATTCAATTTCGTCACTAGCAATCCAGCCACGCCACATCAGATCCTACGTGGCCAGTCCTACGTCGCAAAATTATGAAGAAATCACATCGTCGCAAAAGAAAATCAGCCCGGTCCGTTTCGGTTATCTATCTGGGCCGAGCCCAGTAATTCTGCCCTTTTCATTTCTGGTTCTTGCGTCTTATGGGTCAATTTTTTTGGGCCTTAGCCTGTTTGGCCTTTCTCATATCTAGACCATGGCCTGTTTTATTATGATCCATTTCACTTTTAATGATGAATTTTTTTCAGATCAGTAGTTCTTTTAATATAATTGGGCCTGTGGCCTTTTCAGAGCCCATAAAAAATTAATAGATAAAAACAAAAAAGGCATCAATGGTCAGGCCATGGCCTTTTCCCGATCCAGAACTTCTGGGCCGTAGCAGTTTAGTTACAGAACACCAGCCCATTTTATTTAATGCCACTTTTTTTAGGTATGCATTTCAAAAAAATATCTCCAGAATTAGTCTGTTGCATCATATAAGTAACACACACAGATACAATGGCAATCACAGAATAACAAGCTCTACAAGTGCATTAACTAGATACAATCACAGATAACAAATTCCACGTCTCTTCAAACTTCTTCAGCCATGAGCTTCTTCGATAACATTAATTTCTTAGGCCTAGACCTCATGTAAATGAGACGAACAGACATATGTTTAGACAATGTAGGCAATGACATGACCACACGAAAAATATCTAAATATTAATTGAAGCCATGGTTCGAATCACTTATAGAGAAACCAGTAAGCAATCCTAATCACAAATGAGAGTATAGGAAAAATCAGTACACAGGAAACCGCTTCATACAACGCATAAAGCCAGTATAAAACTAACAGCAACCAGCAAGCAATCATGTGGAGGATAACACAGCAGCCCAACAGAAGCTAGGGAACCACACAAAAAAAGCATGGGGCCCGCATGTCAGATTGGTCAAAGGCGTGTCACTCTTAGTGGGTCCCACCTGCCAGTGTGTTTAAATAACATCTACTAATAATGACACGTAACCAGAATGTGACATGTCAGCAGGACACACAGGCACAATAGATGACGTGGCAACAATAATTAACAATTGTGAACCACTACGACGATTCTAATTGGTCATAGCTGGCCATACTTCATGGTGAAGATTATGACGATTTCAGCTATGACCTTCTTGACTAAATCGTCGTAATTTTAGAGGGTTTTGCCCCCTCCAAACGGCGTGTGGCCATCTCGTCTAAAATCGTCATAATTTTATGACTAATTTGTCCACCGTCATTATGAAAAGGTCATATATCAGCACATTTCTTGTAGTGTAACAATCAGGGCTATTTCACCATTTTTCTCATAAGCATTGTCACAAGCATCTGAAGGACTGTCATTCCATAACTATAGACACCAATGTTTCTAAAATTAAAGCCTATTTTCTGCTTGCACCACCAATAAAAATAATACTGTCTTTGTTAAACATAGATTTTACAGTCAAAATTAGAAATCATAGGGCACAAGTCTTGCTCCAGTAGAATGTTTTGGGGTTTAATATCGAAATACGTAAATGTCGGTGTTGTATTCACAGGGAAGTTATCCACATTGCCGATTGTTATATCAAATAATTTATCCCAATGACTATAAAATGTGGCCTTTGAATTGATGATATCATGTCTTTCAAGTGAATCATTAGGAATGTACTATTCATAGATGAGAGCCCTTTGGACCACCGTAGAAAAAACCATAAGAGAGACACCACATTAGCCCAATAGATATTGTTAACGATAGCTACCATTTTTTCTCTGCATTGCCCTTGGAGTCAGGAGTCACTTAGCATGTTGAGTTACAACTATTTGGCGGCCATTGGAGAGGTTTCCTCTATAAAAATCATCAAATCCACCTTGACCTAGCTTCGCAGTAATTTTTTTCTTATGCTTTTATCTTGTTGCGGTGAAGGGTTCCTATATTATAAAAAGAATGTTAGATTTTTTTATGCCATTAGATCTACCCTCTGTTCCCCTGCCTATTCTATGTTGCCCCTCACAATGCTTGGGTGTAGGGTTCCAATTTTGTAATAAATACATCTCCCTTACGCATTTTGTTGCGGTGAAGGGTTCCAATATTTTAAAAGAATGTTAGATTTTTGTGTGCCATGAGATCTACCCTCTATTTCTTTGCCTATTATGTCGTGGCCCTCACAATGAATAATGAAGTTGTGGAGACTTAATTATTTATGGACTACTTATGGATGTTACAAATGTTCCACCGGTATTTGGAAACATCCGCATGACTCCGGGCAGTGTCAGCAACCACGACCAGACATGTCAGTTTTCCAAGTCTAAAATATACTAGTCCCTAGCACACATGTGCAAGTCATGTTCCATGATATACATAAGATCGATCTTAATCTAATCATGTGGGTCAACATCTTGCTGAGGAGATCCTTCAAAACAAACCCAACTCATCTGCCATGTGTTGTCCCAATAAAAACACATAGGTTTATATAACTTTGGGTAGAATTGACTTCAATTAATTCATTTACTATATTATAGCACAACCATCCTCCGCCCCTTGAGTAAAATTCCTCCATATTAAGCACATCGAGTATCAATTCCTCAAGTGAAATTCCGCATCAATTATCCCCCATCACATTGAGTAAATTGTGATATTACTGGGGAAGATTCTCTTCGTGTCATGGAAATCCCGCATCCTCTTTGGACGATTCATATACACCATGACCCGCCAAGAGGCTCAAGGAAATCTCAATGGGCTCCTGAAAGGAGCACGGAGGACGGCTGGCCCAAAGTGCAGGACAATATTTCTTATATCCCAACAAACATGAAATTACTAGTAGGCATATCAAAACTAAGCTCGAGGTCCTTGCTATTGTATCTGTAAATAGGAGGGGAAACATTAATAAGGATTGCAACCACATTTACTCTACCACATCACTCAAAATATAAATGGAAGATGCTTTGCCTATCCACTCATATGGGGGAAAGTAAAAATACAAGTGTGTACAAATGATGTAGAGGCCAGGGGTTCTGCCTCCTTTTCGAGAGAAAAAAAGTGTGTCGGCCTATCAGAAAGATCAAGACCAGCTACGTCTAAAAAAGTTTGAGCAATAGCTCGGTTGGTAAGATACTTGTTCTTGTTTAAGCTCCAAATTTATTTGCTAGGAACTTGCACTGCCATTCAAATGGCCGTTGCTAATGTTTTAAGTGTATATATGGTGGTAGCAAATTTACAATCATTTTTTGAGGTATCAAAATTTGTAACAAGTCTTTTCATATTTATATCAAGTATCTTGTGCTCGTATTGTAGTGAGATACTAGATTGTTCGATAATAATATATACATATATATGAACAAAAAATGAGGGGAATAGCAATGAAGTTGGGAATAAGGATGTCTCTTACACAATTTTTGTCTCTTCAAGCGTAAAGAGTGTGCATCCTCTGCAATATTTTACCGCAAATGTTCATAAGTAGATGAATTGTAAATTTAGTGAAATTAACGAGCTTGCTTATGTATGATAGCTTATTTCTAGATATATTTTTCCTACTTTTGTTCCACTTAAAATATGTCTCATTACACCTCTAGGATAACTTACAATTGAAACAGTTGTTTTTGTCTGACCCTGTGCGGGTGGTTTGTAAAACTTTAAGCTGGTCTATCCAATAGTACCGCATTGTCTTGTGCTCGTTTGTGGCTTTACTAATTTAAAGTCGGGCGCTTAGTGCGTTATGTCTAAAAGTGCGACACGCTCATTCCTTCTAGGTTATCTTTGAAATAAGTGTCTTTTGGGTTATCATGTCGGAGCACATGAATCTTTTATGACTCGTGATGGATGAGTTGGTAATGTGTCCGATGAGATTAACATCAAGGTGAAGGAATTGGCATTGGTGTGTGGTACCTGCTATGTATGACGGTCGATACTGAAGAGGAATCTCAGACTGAAAACACTACAAGAAATATGTCAACTAGTGACTTTTTGTTAGCGACTTTCAAAATATTGGTCATAGATCTATGACCATTTTAACCCACTTGGTCATGAACTATTTTGTAGGGTCCGAATCCAAAAAACTAATGACCAATTTAGTCAAAAAAGTCATAATCTATTTACACAAATTTGTCATAATGTAGACAGTAGTTGCCTATGATCTTATTTACGACCATTCTGATTGGTCATGAGGAACGACTGGACAGCCACCTCATCAATCATGCCCATGTGGCAGCCATCTGTCGCTTACGTGTCCATATTCAGACATATGAACTCACTGACAGGTGGGACCCATTAACTGTTGACTTGTTGACCCAACCTGTCACGTGGGTCCCGCAGGCCCACCCACTTGCCATGTGGATCCCGCCTCACCATCATCTGTCAAGTGGGTCCCTTCGTCACACACATGACATGTGGGTCCCACCCCACTTTCATGTGGGGCCAGCCCCACCTGTCATGTGGGTCCCGCCGCGCCCACCTTGTTGGGGGAATACTTTCTGGATTAACCCGCGGCCCGGTGCGAGTTACTTTACTTGCACAGACAAAAGCCCACATGGGATCAAGCCCAACATCTAACCGCCACAAGGAGAAGAATCTAGAAGACACGGAGACGAGCCAGTCTCCGAATAGGTCCCAGATAGTATATTCCTTGTGGAGAAAGTTTCCTTTGTAACCTGACGAGCCTCTGTGTATATAAAGAGGACTCGCAGGACTTAGAGGGTCAAGCCCTAAAAAAACCCTAGCAGATACGGCGAGTACCAGATCGGATCGCCTCCATTGTAACACCTCGATTATCATATCAATACCAATCTAGGGTAGGCAGGAAGTAGGTCTTTTACCTCACATTGAGGGGGCCGAACCTGGGTAAATCTGTGTCGATCTTTGTTCCTGCGATCCCAAGCTCTGAGATGCTTGACTCGCGTAATCCCACACCTACGAAGTCATCTATGACACCTGACGTGACAAACCCATTGCAGTTGGTGCCCACCGTGGGGACCTGCGGTCAAGAGCGTCACGTTCCGCGCAGGATCGAAATCTGGCTTCAAGGACATCACCATTGGCCAAGTTGAAGACATCAATGGAGTCCCTTTCATCGACGACTCAGAGTGGGGATCCGAGGCGGATCACATCGAGTTTGGATACATTGTGCCCATCGGATCAGTGAAAGTTTTCGTCGGATCCGTCAGTCGCATGCCTATAGATGTGACTCAAGGAATCGAGTCAGGGGAGAAACTGCGGCCGGTCAGGGTCCGCGTGTTGGAGGAATTGCAGCAAGCTACAGCGGAACTACCCATCCCCGTTCCGACAAGGCCTGTCTGGGGATCTCTACCAAATCAGGAAGGAGACCCCAAGATTGAAGAAATTGAAGCTATTAGGACGGAACTCTATGAAGAGGCGCAAAGACTCGCGGCTGAGCGCGAAAAAATCCAAGAAGAAGGTCGACGACTCCGTCGCTGGCAGCCAAGGCATCAGGCGGTCTGAACCAAGACGACATCTGAGCGCAAGAAACTCCAAGAAGAAGATTGGCGACTCCGTCGTTGGCAGCAAAAGCATCAGATCAAGATGGACAGAGGAGAGATGAAACCACAGTTCCACGGCGACCCGGAGAGGAACGTGCATGCCGCGATAGGAATATTGTCGAAGATAGCACCGGTTGGAAACAAACAAGTTGATAAGGAAGCTCGCCATGCGATCGACCTACTGCAAACCGCTGCCTTACAACAAGCAAATATGTATGGGGTTACGCCCAATGAGCCGCAACACGAGGTATCATGGGGAGGAGAAAAGTGCAACGTCGAAGAAGTGGTCAACCAGCTAGAAGGTTTGCAAGTATCATTGGAAAAAGAAAAGAAAATAGAAGGCGAGTCACAGGCGTCCGGGGCGACTCAGCCAGCCCAGATTGAAACTGACTCAGATGAAGACTCAGCGCCAGTAAACTCCTATTCATTACTGAAAGGACCAGCATGTTTTGGAGAGGAAATACGGCTCACTCGTTACCCCCCGAACTTCGGTGAGTCGCAGCGAGTCACCACCTATCGCAGCGACCAAGACCCTGCCTTATGGATAGAAGATTATGAGGCAAGCATGACAGGGACTGATGTAACTCAGGAAGTGCGCGCAAAATATTTCCACTTGGCAATACAGGGAGAAGCCAGGGATTGGCTGTTAAAGCTGCCATCAAAATCAATAAGCACATGGGAAGACTTGAAGGACAAGTTCATCAACAGATTCCAAACAGAAGACATGAAAAACCTTAGACAATGCGTTCAAAAGGAGGACGAATCAAGCGGTGACTGGATCAAGAGAGTCGCGGAGATCCTTGGTTCTGCCAAGGACTTAACAGTACAGTCTGCAATACAAGCTATGAGGAAGAACTGTAGATTTGAGCCGCTGGTGCACAAGTTAAGTCGCGCTGAGCACAAGATTGCTAGTTTCGGCCAGCTTTTGGCAACAGCTGACAAGTACGCAAAGACAGATAAGGGGACAGGCGGCTTATCACAGAACCCAACGGAGAAATTGCAAGTCGCGCAAACTGAACATCGCGCACACCAGATGAAGGAGCAAGGAAGTGATAAGGCCTCATTCCCTAATAACTGCAAGGGGATCTTTGACGTTCCCTGCGACTTACATCGCAGGAGAGATGGCAGGCCAACAAGTCACACAAAGGCGCAATGCCATTTTTACCGGAGGTGGAAAGAAGGCGACACGCCAGATGCGGCTCGCAGTGGATCAATGCAGTATAAGAATAAATCTAGCTCTCGTCAAAGGCCTGACGTTTTACCTAGAAGGAACATAGGACAGTTTCATACAGTGGAAGTACAAACGACGGATGGGGGCCGGAGGCATGCCCAGATTTCAACGCCAGAAAGGCACCAACGTTGGACAGAGCGACCTGTTGTTTGGAGTCGCGACGATCACCCCCCAGAAGTAAAAGATCCAGGACAGCCAGCTCTTGTGGTCACGCCTGAAGTCGCGGGATACAAGTTAAGCAAGGTCCTAATGGACGGAGGAGGAAGAGTAAACATCCTATATCAAGACACGCTCCGAAGAATGAATATACCCGAGTCGCGGCTGCGACCATCCAGGAAAGAAATTCAAGGCATAATCCCATGAGCTGTTACGCGACCAATCGGAAAGATAACCCTCGAAGTTAGCTTTGGGACAGAGCGGAACTTCCGCACAGAGCTCCTAGACTTTGAGGTTGTAGCAGTCAAGAGCTCATATCATGCGATCTTTGGAAGAGAAGCCTACGTCAAATTCACAGCCCGCCCCTGCTACGTCTACTTACAGTTGAAAATACCGGGACCAAACGGTGTTATTACAATATATGGAGACAGGCAGAAAGCATTAGAATGCGAGAACGCAGGCTCAATACTCGCAGAAGAAGCTTGCATCGCCAACTCCTCACATGGATATCAGTCGCAGCTCGGTAATCGCAGCTCAAAACGAGTCGCGTTGGAAGAACCGCGGAGGCGGCCAACAGGATGTAGCCACCGGATGGTAAATTCCCACCGAGAAGTCGCACATCAGCAAGATAATGCCCCAGAGGTCTCTTTGATACGAAAAGAAGATAAGAAATGGCGCATATGCATAGACCCAGCCTCGATCAACAACCCCAGCCAAAGAGGTTCAGTTATCGTGAGTCCTTACAAAGCAGACTCAACTCAACATAAGTCGTAGCTTAGCGCGGCTAATCTCTTAACAAACTTGCTTTCTCCTTCAACATGAAACACACATCGGAGCTATCATGCTCGACCCGAGTCGCTTTTAGCGACTCAAAATTGAACCGATCAGGTGTTCAACCCACTCCGTTAGGAGTATCAATTCGCAACTAAGTGCGATGAGTATCAAGTATGCATGGCCTGCGGGGAACAGAAAACTCCTGACCCTTGAGGGCTCCTGACGAGCATCGCGAGTACCAATCGCACCTCAAATTTTGCCAAACGAGTGGTAGTCCTTAAGCTAGAAGCGTCTTGCATTATGCGGCCAAAGTACTGGGGTGTGGCGTCAATCGAGCTTGATTGCCTATCATGGCCGCTCTCGACCCTGAACACACATGTTCCTAGGAAATACTGAGCCACGCGAGCGTCTACTTAATGGAATTATCATGAAAAGAACCTGCTTATAGGTCATCAAAATACTGTTTATAATACATGAATGTCTTACAGACTAACGGGCATGTCTCACACTATTTATCTTTTTCTTCCGAGCTACAGGAGCGGGAACTGGCGCGGCTAGTCTCGCGGTTGCAGTCGCAGGTGCCCTAATAATCAGGGCGCCGCCAGATGAGGCAGAAGGCCCACCAGATCCTGTTGATGGAGTAGTAGCCCGGGATGACTCAGCTCCTGTGGACTTTTCCTTTGGCACCTTGCTCCCATCAAGATTGAATTTTTCGAGATAAGTGCCCAAGTCTAAATTATCAACAAATTTTGTGGCATATCCGCGCATCCCTTTCCAGATATCGAAGTATTCGCTTATTGGCAGTTCAGTATCATCCGCGCTCATCGCCCGGCCGTGGCGAGGAATCTTGCCAACATCTATTTCTGGATAATATGCTCGGAGCAATGTCAAGACATGCGCGGCTCCGGCGCGAGCAGAGGATCGTTTCCAATCAGAGACGTAATGCGGAGCCTTGAGCAGTTTATTTATCCAATACTCGCAAGATGTTGGGCCATCAGTTGCAGGAGAGATTACCGTCATGACTTCCTTGGTAACCTTTAAGAAGCGCTGACTGAAGTCTGATAGATATACCAGTTGATCCTTCAAGTTGGAGCGGGACACTGGGGCCTCAGGCCCTATGTCAAGAAAGAAAAGACAAAAAACAAGTTATATTTAAGTGAATCACCCAAGGTTTATCGAACTCAGGGAGGTAGAGGTCAAAGATATCCCTCTCAAGCAACCCTGCAATTGCTTTGAACAGCGAGTTATATTTTTCATCTCGCGCGGCGAGTTCCTTTGCGTGGTCTCCTTTCAGACGATCAATCAGTTCAGATTTAAGAGCCAGCCCTTCACGCAAAGATCTAATGACTTCGTCTTTCTCCATGAGTCGCTGCCGCATATCTGCTTCAAGTTCTTTAAATTGCTCTTCACATGAGTCGAGTTGACCTTTGAGAGATTTTATTTCCTGGGCCTGGTCCCTAATGACCTCATTATGCCGCTCTAGGGGAGATTGCATCACTTCAGGCTGATCTATGGAAATGCCCTTACCCTTTATTGAGCCAGAAGCATCAAGCAAGGACAGTTCAAGCTGAAAATAAACAGAGCAAAATGCATGGGTAAGCTATCCAGGAACTTGGGGGCTCTAGATTTGGAGCCAAGAAAAGAATCAACACCCCGTGCAATGACACAAGGTTTTGATCCTTGGGGGCTATGGTATATGTACCTGACGGCTTGAAGAAAATTGCTCAACTAGGCCGCGCAGCAGAGCAGCATGCTTATCTCCAGCAGCAATTATGGCATCCGCAATTGACTTAGAACTATTTCCTGGAGCTGGAATTCTATCTTCAGTAGATACCCTACCAACAGCAGGAGTTGCGGATGGAGCTGCGACTGGAGTTGTGACAGGAGCCGCATCAGCAATACCTTCCCCCAGGGATGGCCTTGGATGAGTCGCACCATCACTATTTCCCACGTTTTTATCAGTAGCATCATCCTCGCTCATAGCTGGCTGAGAAGAAGCGGTATGAGAATTTGACTTGGTATCTGATGTCTACGTGTGCTTCTATTCTTGTAGACAGTGTTGGGCCTCCAAGAGCAGAGGTTTGTAGAATAGCAGCAAGTTTCCCTTAAGTGAATCACCCAAGGTTTATCGAACTCAGGGAGGTAGAGGTCAAAGATATCCCTCTCAAGCAACCCTGCAATTAAGATACAAGAAGTCTCTTGTGTCCCCAACACACCTAATACACTTGTCAGATGTATAGGTGCACTAGTTCGGCGAAGAGATAGTGAAATACAAGTAATATGGATGATTATAAGTAGTAACTACAATCTGAAATAAAGATGGCAACACGCAAACATGTAGCAGAACTTGATGTAAACGGTGTTTCAATGCTTAGAAACAAGGCCTAGGGATCATACTTTCACTACTGGACACTCTCAACAATGATCTCATAATTGAATAAATAAAAGCTACTCTTAAACACTCTCTTGTTGGATAACAAACACCATTCATTGTGTAGGGCTACAAAAGCACACCTCAAGCCAGAGTAAACAAGCGCCACAACGTCATAAAGGAGTCACACACGGTGCACACACTGTCACCGTTACACCGTGGAGAGTACCGGAGTTCATATTAAAGTAACATATAGAGTGCATAATAGATAAAGAGTAACATCTACATATTCAACTAGATTAGCACAACTGAACACAAGTAAATACTGCTCGGGATTATTCTCCTTCTTGATAACACAAGAGTACTACGTGTAGGGCTGCAAAAGCACTCCTCAAAGTCTGAGTAAACAAACACCACAGTTCCCAAGAACAAGCCATGATAGATATCTAAATTATTCATAGAGTCACACAAGTACCCACACTGTCACCTTGATACCGTGTTATCACATGACTCCAGAAACTAGACAAAATCACTTGAGTAGCATAAACATTATTAATGCATTCAGCGATACTAGCAATACACATGATTACATAAAGATCACACCATGGGAGAGAGAGATGAACCACATAGCTACCGGTAGAGCCCTCAGCCTCGGGGGAGAACTACTCCCTCCTCATCATGGGAGTCAGCAGCGGCGATGAAGATGGCGGTGGTGTCGATGGAGATGACTCGGGGGCAATTCCCCGTCCCGGCGGCGTGCCGGAACAGAGATTCTGTCCCCCGAAACTTGTCGTCGATGGCGGCGGCGCTGCGGAACCCTTGGTGGAATATGACTTGGTGTTTTAGGGTTTTCGCGTCTGAGGCAATATATAGGCGAAGGGGCGATGTCGGCGGAGGTCCTGGGCTCCCTCCTCACCTCCCGGCGCGCCTGTGGGCCTAGCCGCGCGAGCATGTGGTTTGGAGGCCGTGGGCCTCCCCCTGGCTTGCCCTTCTGGCTCCGTGTGTCCCTCGGAAAAATAGGAGGTTTGGCTTTTGTTTCGTCGAATTCCGAGAATATTGCCCGAACAGCTTTTCTGGAACCAAAAACAGCAGAAAACAGGAACTGGCACTGTGGCATCTTGTTAATAGGTTAGTCCCAGAAAATGTATAATAATGATATATAATGCATATAAAACATGTGACAATGATACATAAAACAAGCATGAAACATCAGAAATTATAGATACGTTGGAGACGTATCAGTATCCTCTTCAACCATGGCCCTGCAAAATATTGATGGATTAATAAGCCGACCCAGCAGAGCCGTAACATTGAAAAGAAGGCGAACCATACCCAGAAGCGACACGCATACTCTTCATCAGGCAACCAGAGGAAGGAGAAGATAAACCTTGCAAATCTGAACCTACAGAGTGTGAAAAGAAGTGGTGATCAGCAATTCCTTGCCAAAAATACGCAAACACAAAAGGAAAAGAAGAAAGTCGCAAACAACTACCCGAGCTCATTGAGAAGCAGTCTGATACGTCCATTTTGCATCACCATTTTATAGCATAATTTTCGGGGATGTAACCCCGGGTACCCCAGAGTTGATGATTTTACTGAGTTGTTAGAAGAGGCGGCAAAGAAATAGATAAAAGATAAAAAGAAATAAAGGAGAAGACAGAAAAAACTAGTCTGGAGCGACATATCCTAGTCCAGGCCGAGATAGCAATTTCTGGACCGAGATGGGCCCAAACCGGCATATCCAGCCTCGGGGCGACGCCGAGTTACCCGCCGCCACGTGCGGCCGAGGCTATCCGCTGCTCCCCGCTACTGGACCGAGGTCGTTACCTCGGCTGGGCCAAGCTGTGCCTCGGCGGGCCGGATACTTTGCTTATCTCGGTGGACCGAGGTCCAGGTACCTCGGATGGGCCAAGAACTCCAGCGAACTCTCTCGCGAGTGCACCATCTCGGAACGGGCCAGGGTGGCCACGCCACGGAGCAGGCCACCGTTGCCTTACCTCGGTCTGAACAGCGATTCCCCAGCAAGCCGGGATGCTCCTCTGGAGCTCGGATTGGGCCGAGGTATCTCATCTCGGCTGGCCATCTCTCCAGCACCTCGGATGGACAGAATTCCTGTTACCTCGGCTGGGCTTGGGCCAAGATCATCGATCCGTCGTTGCGAGACGGAGGAGATCGAGACGCTCCAGGCCAGGTCACGATCGCTGCATTGCCCTACCTCGGTTTCGACCGACACTAGGCCACCTCCTCTCCACCGACCGAGCTGGCGCGCTGCTTCCCTGGGTGGGACTCCCGGGGCCGAATCTTCTGCTCCAGCTTGGCTGGACCTTCGACTTGGCAGGACCGAGGCTGCTCCAGCACCTCGGATGGGCCCAACTCATTCGAGCTTCGGACGGACCAAGGACTTCTCGTCCCGGAGCAGGCCACCGATTTCCTACCTCGGCTGTGCAGAGACGTCCCAGCCTCGGCAACGTCTACTGCTGGATCGCTATGTCGGTCACTGCCTCTACCCCGACATGTCCACACCACCGGCATCCCAGCACTTCCTCGACAAGTACAGATGCTCTGCCAGGAGGTTCCTGGACAGGAGCTAGAAGACAAACCGAGGACGCAGCCAGCGTGGCTACAGTGCCCGTGATGTGACGAGAGTACAACTGCATGACACAGGCAGCGTGGCTACAGTGCCAGCGATGTGACTAGAGTACACTCCATGACGCAGCTACAGTGTACCTAGAATAGTGTTTCTTGTCCCCTTGTCCCCTTGTTGTCCCCTGGGCTCTCTCTATATAAAGAGCACCAGGGGGAGAGGCAAAGGGACGGACACACGAGGCCCCTGGGCTCATTTCCCCCCGCGGGAGCTCTCCTCTCTGGAGATTAGCAGCTTAATTAGCAGTGATTAGAGGCACACTTAGAGGCACTGAGAGGTATCCAGCTCGAGGAGCATTTGTACACACCGCATGTGAGACGAGAATACACCAAAGTAGGATAGATGCTGCAGTAGGGTTTTACCTTCTCACGAGGGCCCCGAAGCAGGGTAGATCTTTGTGTTTGCAGTGTTCTTCGTGTGCGGTTCCACCGCACAAACCCTCTCCCGAATCCGCGAGCGTCCGTTCGGCCCCAGACTAAGCCTACCCCTAGGCATCTGCGTGTTCCACCACGACAATAATTTACTGGTATTCAATGATATATTTCATATTAAGAGGAGTTACTTATGTTATTTTGTCTTATTTTGCATGTTTGATGATCATTGGATAATTAACTGCCAGAGTCAGATTTCAGCTGGAAAAAGCAACGTCAAGGCACTATATTTCTGGAGCACTAAAAATATTTCCGAGAAGACAGATGTTCCTATTTTATCAGAAGATGGACTAAGCCAAAAGGGGAGGCTGAGATGGGCCAGGAGGGGCCCACACCACCCTGGGCGCGGGGCCCACCTTGGCCGCGCCCTAGCCAGGTGTGGTGCCCCTGGCCCACCTCAGGCGCTCCCCCTTCGCGTACTTCATCCCCCAGAAACCCTAAGACACGGGGAGTCCGTGAGAAAATATTCCGCCGCCTCCACGAGGCGGAAACCACAGAGAGAGAAAAGCTCTCTGGCAGGGAGAAATCTGCCGGGGAAATTCCTTCCCGGAGGGGGGAGATCATCGCCATCCTCATCGTCATCGCGCTGGACTTCATCGGGATCATCATCATCATCATCTCCACCGCCATCACCACCATCACCGCTGCACCATCTCGTTCCGCTGTAACATCTAGGGCTATACTTTGTTTAGTTCATAGGGGAAACTCTCCCGGTGTTAATTACTCCTTGTGGTTGATGCTATTGAGTTTTATCGGTGAATTAAGTATATGTTCAGATCGCTATCCATTATTATATCACCTCTGATCATGATCCATATGATGTCTCGTGAGTAGTTCGATTAGTTCTTGAGGACATGAGTGAAGTCACGCTGTTAGTAGTGGAATTATGTTGAGTAATATTTAATGGTTTGATATTTAAGTTGTGGTGCTATTCTTCTAGTGGTGTCGTGTGAACGTCGACTACATGACACTTCACCTTTATGGGCCTAGAGGAGTGCATTGTGTATTTGGTTGCTAATTGTGGGGTTGCCGGAATGACAGAAACCTAAAACCCCCGTTAGTATACCGGTGCACAAGGGAGCGTAGGATCTCAGAGTTTAAGGCTGTGGTTAGATTTATCTTAATTACTTTCTTGTAACTGCGGATGCTTGCAAGAGGTATAATCACAGGTATGTATTAGTCCAAGTAAGGGCGGTGCATTAGCATAGGTTCACCCACACACACTTATCAAAACAATGAAGATTAATCAACTATGTGAAACGAAAGCACTTGACTAAAATCCGTGTGTCCTCAAGAACATTTTGTCATCATAAGTAAACCAACCGGCTTGTCCTTTGCTCTAAAAAGGATTGGGCCACTCGCTGCAATTATTATTACTGTCTTTTACTTACTCGCATTTTATTTACCTGCTATATCAAAAACCCCTAAAAACTTGTCTGCTAGCATTTACAGTGAAACCTTTACCGAAACTCCTTGTCAGCACCTTCTGCTCCTCGTTGGGTTCGACACTCTTATTTATCGAAAGTACTACGATACACCCCCTATACTTGTGGGTCATCAAGACTATTTTCTAGCGCCGTTGCCGGAGATGGAACTGTCCCTCCTGGGGATCATTTGCTATTTATTCATGAATTATGCGAGTTGTTCAAGTGTGCAGGTATTTCAATGGAAGAGGTCAAGAAGAAATTGTTTTCTATATCGTTGACTGGTAAAGCTGCAAAATGGTATAGGATGCTGAAAAATGGGCGTTCTATTGGCTGGGAGGAGATTGTGCCTCTCTTTTATTCTAAATTTTATCCTCCTAGTGAAATTCATCAAGATCGGAATCATATATATAATTTTTGGCCTCATGATGGAGAAAGTATTGCCCAAGCGTGGGGGAGATTGAAATCATTAATGCTCAAATGCCCCATTCATGAGCTTCCTGGTAATGTTGTTATTGATAACTTCTATGCAAGGCTTTCTCTTCAAGATAAAACTCTATTGGATACCTCTTGTGCTGGATCATTTACGCGTAATAAAGAGGAAGTTAAATGGGACCTTCTTGATCGGATTGAGGAAAATACTGAAGGATGGGAGAACGACAAAGGTAGAGAATCAGGTATAAAGCATGATTACGAATGCATTAAAACTTTTATGAATACTGATAATTTTCGTAATCTCTATGATATGTATGGTCTTGATTCTCAAGTTATTGCAAACTGTTACAAGGCTTTTGCCTCTTATCTTGATGTTCCTAAAGAAAGTTGCAATAAGTATCATTTGCCTTACAAAGATAATACTAATTCTGCCAATATTAAAAACATTGAAGTTCATACAGTTGATCGTATCTTGCCAGAACCTTATATTGAGAAACCACCTTTTCCTGTTAAAATTAGGGAACATTCTATCATAGCTAGTGTGGTTAATAAAAGTGCAAAGAAAGCTTTAGAACCTGCTGAACAAATAGCGGTAGAACCCACAATAGCAATAGTAAAGGATTTGGTAACTGAAAATGTAGAAGGAGGACATATTATCTTTTGTGAAGATGCCTCTAATATTGTTTCACATCCCGTAGAGCTAGGAAAACAAGTGTTCCTGTGCTTTCAGTCAAAATAGGAGAACATTGCTATTATGGTTTATGTGATATTGGTGCAAGTTCTAGCGCTATTCCTTTTGATCTTTATAAAGAAATTATGCATGAAATTGGTCCTTGCGAACTTGAGGAGATTGATGTGGTTATTCAGCTTGCTAATAGAGAAACTATCTCCCAATTGGTATTGTGAGAGATGTTGAAGTTTTATGTGGTAAGACTAAATACCCTGCTGATTTTCTAGTACTTGGTTCTGTTGCTAGTAAAGCGTGTCCCATTATTTTTGGTAGGCCTTTCTTGAATACATGTGGTGCATTATAGATTGTAAGAAAGAGAAAATTTACACTAAATTTAATGGAGAATCTTATGAGTTTAATTTCTCTAAGTTTGGTAAACAACTTTATGAAACTGAATTACCTAATGAGAATTTTCAAGTTGAACAACTTGCTTCTATTGCTGTTGCTCCTAACAATGCCTTGCAGCAATTCATGGAGGAACACGAAAGTGAAGTATTTATGGAGGAGAGGAATGAGATTGACAATGCCTTTCTTCGTCAACCACCAATACTTAAGCATAATTTGCCTGTGGAAGATTTGGGTACCTCAGCGCCTCCTAAGGAAGATCCTGTCTTCGATTTAAAACCGTTACCTGATAATCTTAAGTATGTTTATCTTGATGAAAGGAAAGTATATCCTGCTATTATTAGTTCTAAACTTTCAGGTAATGAAGAAGCAAGGTTATTAGAAGTACTAAAGAAACATCGAGGAGCTATGGGATACACTTTGGATGATTTAAAGGGGATTTCTCCTACTATATGTCAACATGCCATCAACATTGAACCCGATGCAAAACCTGTTGTTGAGCATCAGCGTCGCTTGATCCCTAAGATGAAAGAAGTGGTAAGAAATGAGGTATTAAAACTTCTTGATGCTGGTATAATTTATCCTATTGCTGATAGTAGATGGGTAAGTCCTGTGCATTGTGTCCCTAAGAAAGGAGGAGTTACTGTTGTACCAAATGAAAATGATGAACTTATTCCTCAAAGAGTAGTAGTTGGGTATAGGATGTGCATTGATTTTAGAAAGGTCAATAAAGTAACTAAGAAAGATCATTATCCTTTGCCTTTTATTGATCAAATGTTAGAAAGGTTGTCTAAGAAAACCCATTTTTGTTTCCTTGATGGTTATTCTGGATTCTCACAAATTGCTGTTAAAGCACAAGATCAAGAGAAAACTACTTTTACTTGTCCTTATGGAACTTATGCTTATAGACGTATGCCTTTTGGTTTGTGTAATGCTCCTGCTACGTTCCAAAGATGCATGTCTGCTATTTTTCATGGTTTTTGTGAAGAAATTGTGGAAGTATTCATGGACGATTTTTCCGTCTACGGAACTTCCTTTGATAATTGCTTGCACAATCTTGATAAAGTTTTGCAGAGATGTGAGGAGACAAATCTTGTTCTTAATTGGGAGAAATGTCATTTCATGGTTAATGAAGGAATTGTCCTAGGGCACAAAATTTCTGAAAGAGGTATTGAAGTGGACAGAGCTAAGTTGAAGCAATCGAGAAAATGCCCTGTCCAAGGGATGTGAAAGGTATCCGTAGTATTCTCGGTCATGCCGGTTTTTATAGGAGGTTTATTAAAGATTTCTCTAAAATTTCAAAACCCCTCACTAATCTTCTTCAAAAAGATGTACCTTTTGTTTTTGATGATGATTGCAAGGAAGCTTTTGAAACTCTAAAAAAGCTTTAATCACAGCTCCTGTTGTTCAACCTCCTGATTGGACTTTACCTTTTGAAATAATGTGTGATGCTAGTGATTTTGCTGTAGGAGCTGTTCTTGGACAGCGGGTAGACAAGAAGTTAAATGTTATTCATTATGCTAGTAAAACACTTGATGCCGCTCAAAAGAATTATGCTACTACTGAAAAGGAATTTTTAGCAGTTGTTTTTGCTTGTGATAAATTTAGACCTTATATTGTTGATTCAAAAGTTACTATTCACACTGATCATGCTGCTATTAGATACCTTATGGAAAAGAAAGATGCTAAGCCTAGGCTCATAAGATGGGTACTTTACTGCAAGAATTTGATTTACATATGTAGATAGGAAAGGTGCTGAAAATCCTGTTGCTGATAATTTGTCTAGATTAGAAAACATTTCAGATGATCCTATACCTGTTAATGATAGTTTTCCAAATGAACAATTGGCTGCGATAAAGGTAAGCTCACGCGAAAGTCCTTGGTATGCTGATTATGCTAATTTTATTGTTGCCAAGTATTTGCCTCCGACCTTTACAGCTCAGCAAAGAAGAAAGTTCTTTTATGATTTGAGGCATTATTTTTGGGATGACCCACATTTGTATAAAGAAGGAGTAGATGGCATTATGCGAAGATGTGTTCCTGAGTATGAACAGAAAGAAATATTGAGCAAATGCCATGGAAGTGCTTATGGAGGACATCACGCTGGAGATAGAACTGCGCAAAAGGTTCTACAATCAGGTTTTTATTGGCCTACCCTTTTTAGAGATGCTAGAAAATTTGTTTTATCATGTGATGAATGTCAAAGAGTAGGTAACATTAGTAGACGTAATGAAATGCCTATGAATTATTCTCTTGTTATTGAACCTTTCGACTGTTGGGGATTTGACTTTATGGGTCCTTTTCCTTCCTCAAATGGTTATACTCATATACTTGTTGCTGTTGATTATGTTACTAAATGGGTAGAAGCTATACCAACTTCTAGTGCTGATGGTGAGACATCATTAAAAATGCTTAAAGATATTATCTTCCCTAGGTTTGGTGTGCCTAGATATCTCATGACTGATGGGGTTCTCATTTTATTCATGGTGCTTTTAGAAAAACTCTAGCTAAGTATGATGTTAATCATAGAATTGCTTCACCATATCATCCCCAAACAAGTGGTCAAGTAGAATTGTCAAATAGAGAGATTAAGTCTATTTTGCAAAAGACTGTTAATAAATCTAGAAAAAATTGGTCTAAAAAGCTTAACGATGCTTTGTGGGCTTATAGAACTGCTTATAAAAATCCTATGGGAATGTCTCCTTACAAAATGGTTTATGGAAAAGCTTGTCATTTGCCTTTAGAATTAGAACATAAAGCCTATTGGGCGGTGAAAGAACTTAATAGAGACTTTAAACTTGCCGGTAAAAAGAGATTGCTTAATTTGAATTCTTTAGATGAATGGAGAAATGCAGCTTATGAAAATGCTAGGCTCTTTAAAGAGAAAGTTAAGCAATGGCATGATAGAAGAATTCTTAAGAGAGAATTTAACGTAGGTGAAAAAGTTTTATTGTATAGGTCTCGTCTCAGATTTTCAAAATGGGAAGGACCTTATATCATTGAGGAGGTCTATCGCTCAGGTGCGATTAAAATCAATTCACTAGATGGGGACAGACCACAAGTGGTTAATGGTCAAAGACTCAAGCATTACATTTCTGGAGATTCTTATAATGAAGATGTTGATTTATCAAAGTGGTAACTCCAGAGGATTTTATAAAAAGTCAAATTCAGACAACTGCAAAAGCTGATTTGGAATAGGTAACAGTTTCGGTAAGAAAAAGTTCGCGATTTACTTTTCAACCTAAATATTTGTTGTTTTTACATAATATGGAAAATTATGAGTCGGAAAAGGGTAGGAAACGGTGCCCGAGGGCACCACACCACCCCTGGGCGCGGGCCCCACCCTGGCCGCGCCGTGGGTGCGTGTGGGCACCTCGGAGCCCGTCTCCGACCCCGTTTCGTCCTGTACCTTCCTTTTGTCGTAAAACTTTTTGCTATATAATCACCCGGATCTCCCGAGGTCCGTATATCGTGTTTTCGTCGAGTTTTGTTTCGAGCTGTTTTCTGCCAGGAACTATTTCCGGATTTAGAGCGCCATGGTCTTCTCCAACGACAACGAGAGCAAGGAGGCGTGGAGGACATCATGGACCAGAGGATCGAGGAGGAGGTCAAGAGCGAAACCGATGATGAAGTAGAGGAAGACTCAACTCCACGTCCTCGCGCTACTATTGCAAGCATCGGGGTGACTGCCAACCCTTTCAATCCTGTGAAGAACCTGAACATGGGTGGTGAGGCATCGCGTCATGCCTTTGCACCCAAGACACTCGCCTCAAACTCCAGTAACCCTTTCCATACCCTCATCCATAAGTATCAATTTGAGAGAGTTCCGGAGATGGAGTTGCCTACTTGTTGGGATATAGATCGATCTAACAATGCAGGAAAAGAAAGCCCTAAGTCCAGTGAGAAGTGGGGAAACAATTCCAAGAGCTGGGACTCACCTTCTGACCAGTTCATGAACCGCATCGAACACAATTCGGAGATGATCCGCATCCTCACATACAAGATAGATGAATTGAAGGATTTGGTCGAGAAGCTCATTAGGGAGTCGCCACCAAGAGATCAAGCCTAAATCGTCAAGGGGTAATGGCACTCCCTTGGCTTGTTCCAAGCTTGGGGGAGTGCCCAGTATCATCTTTATCCTTTCGTTTTTATAATTTCGTGGTCATATCATGAGTAGAGAAGTTATCTTATAAGATGGTTTGCGATGTGGAGTGTCAATCCTTTAGTTATCCATGTATCCGTTGGTTTGAGTGTGTCTTTGTTCAGAATATTAATGAGAAGTTCCACCTTTACTTTCGGTACATTTTATTTTAGCCTGCAATCTTCTTTATGTGCTGATCTTGCCATTAGTATTGACGCCACTTTTGGGTACATTAAGTAAATTATATTAGTTGTGGCAAACTTAGTATTGGTCATTAGTAGCAATACCATGAAAACTTAAGTAGAAGGAGGGAATTACATGCAAAAATATTATCCCTTTATCTTTCTTTCTTGCTAGCCAATAAGATTAGTATTCTTTGAGTTAAAACATTTGTGCTTACAGGGAAGATAGCATGGTTGCTTCTATTATATATATATTGTGTGTATCCCCCAACTTTTATGCTTGCTACATGACCTTGCTAGCCTTAACCACCGTACTGAGAGGGAATGCTTCTCGTGCATCCAAATCCTTGAACCAAACCCATGCCATTTGTGTCCACCATAACTTCCTATATGTGGTATTTCTTTGCCACTCCAAGTAAATTTTTCATGTGCTACCTTTAAATTATTCAAAATGTTATTATTCCCTTTTGTGTCAATGTTTACTAGCTCATGAGGAAGTAGTGTGGTTATCCTTTATTCTACTTGTCAAACAGACTTTACACCTGGACTAGTGGCATATACATCCGCTTATCCAATAACTTGCAAAAAGAGCTGGCAACGGGATGCCCAGTCCCAATTAATTACAACTTTAACGCTTAATTCTCTTCACACTTTTGCCCTGAATTATCAGTAAGCATTGACAAACAGTGAAATATCTGCGTGTGTAAACCAAAGAGAAAGAGGGATGATCTGCCTTGCTGGTAGAAATAACGTCCTTCATGGGAGCCGCTCTTAAAAGTCTGTTTGACAGGGAGAATACTGTTTTCACCCGCTACCATTCGTTGACAATTAACAAACACCCCAAAACTTAATTTTTGCTCTCTATATGATTTCAAAAACTTAAAAGCTCTAGCACATGACTTAATCCCTGCTTCCCTCTGCGAAGGGCCTTTCTTTTACTTTTCATGTTGAGTCAGTACACCTATTTCCTTCTTCCTTGAGCAAGCATTTGAGTTGTTGTGATTCAACCATATATATCATTAATATTGTCAATCATGTCTTTATCCTTCTTGTCTTAGCACAAAGACTTTTGCCTCTAAGAATATAGCTTTGCAAGTTATCAATGACTGTAAAGAAGGTGTGATAATTGAGTGTGGAAGTTCTGCAATATAAGCTCTAATATAAAGACTCCTTTCGAAAGATAAGTATTGATTGCTTATTGTTCTATGACCAAGAATGAAGTGTGCCATTACTAATCTATAATTTCCTTCGTGTATTTTTATTGTGGTTGTTTCACTACTCATGTTCAAGTTAGGTTATATGAAGAGTAGTTGCTGTTTAAAATGAGTGTGTTGTTTAGTAATTACTGATGCTTCTTGTCCGTATTCTTTATTATCGACGCTTCACTCCATAAACTTTTGTTCTAGTTTACTGAGCTCAGCTTTCGCTTGGGGACAAGCGAGGTCTAAGCTTGGGGGGGTTGATACGTCCATTTTGCATCACTATTTTATAGCATAATTTACTGTTATTCAATGATATATTTCATATTAAGAGGAGTTACTTATGTTATTTTGTCTTATTTTGCATGTTTGATGATCATTGGATAATTAACTGCCGGAGTCAGATTTCAGCTGGAAAAAGCAACGTCAAGGCACTATATTTCTGGAGCACTAAAAATATTTCCGAGAAGACAGATGTTCCTATTTTATCAGAAGATGGACTAAGCCAAAAGGGGAGGCTGAGATGGGCCAGGAGGGGCCCACACCACCCCTGGGCGCGGGGCCCACCTTGGCCGCGCCCTAGCCAGGTGTGGTGCCCCTGGCCCACCTCAGGCGCTCCCCCTTCGCGTACTTCATCCCCCAGAAACCCTAAGACACGGGGAGTCCGTGAGAAAATATTCCGCCGCCTCCACGAGGCGGAAACCACAGAGAGAGAAAAGCTCTCCGGCAGGGAGAAATCTGCCGGGGAAATTCCTTCCCGGAGGGGGAGATCATCGCCATCCTCATCGTCATCGCGCTGGACTTCATCGGGATCATCATCATCATCATCTCCACCGCCATCACCACCATCACCGCTGCACCATCTCGTTCCGCTGTAACATCTAGGGCTATACTTTGTTTAGTTCATAGGGGAAACTCTCCCGGTGTTAATTACTCCTTGTGGTTGATGCTATTGAGTTTTATCGGTGAATTAAAGTATATGTTCAGATCGTTATCCATCATTATATCACCTCTGATCATGATCCATATGATGTCTCGTGAGTAGTTCGATTAGTTCTTGAGGACATGGGAGAAGTCACGCTGTTAGTAGTGGAATTATGTTGAGTAATATTTAATGGTTTGATATTTAAGTTGTGGTGCTATTCTTCTAGTGGTGTCGTGTGAACGTCGACTACATGACACTTCACCTTTATGGGCCTAGAGGAGTGCATTGTGTATTTGGTTGCTAATTGTGGGGTTGCCGGAGTGACAGAAACCTAAACCCCCGTTAGTATACCGGTGCACAAGGGAGCGTAGGATCTCAGAGTTTAAGGCTGTGGTTAGATTTATCTTAATTACTTTCTTGTAACTGCGGATGCTTGCAAGAGGTATAATCACAAGTATGTATTAGTCCAAGTAAGGGCGGTGCATTAGCATAGGTTCACCCACACAACACTTATCAAAACAATGAAGATTAATCAACTATGTGAAGCGAAAGCACTTGACTAGAATCCCGTGTGTCCTCAAGAACATTTTGTCATCATAAGTAAACCAACCGGCTTGTCCTTTGCTCTAAAAAGGATTGGGCCACTCGCTGCAATTATTATTACTGTCTTTTACTTACTCGCATTTTATTTACCTGCTATATCAAAAACCCCTAAAAACTTGTCTGCTAGCATTTACAGTGAAACCTTTACCGAAACTCCTTGTCAGCACCTTCTGCTCCTCGTTGGGTTCGACACTCTTATTTATAGAAAGTACTACGATACACCCCCTATACTTGTGGGTCATCACAGTCCTTTGCAACAGCCTCGGAAGAAAAAGCGGTCTTGTCAGGATCAGCAAGTTTTAAAGATTTGGCACTTCTTCTTTCTATCAGTAGCGCTAGGCTTTGCGGCATTTCTCAGGTTGCACGGGGTCTTCTGAGCTCTCGCATGACAAACGTTTTGAGGACCTGCGAAGCACCTCAGGAAGTTCCAAGAAAGGTGTATTTGGAGTCGAGGACAGGAGAGCATCGGCCATTTGTTGCTCCTCTTCAGAAGCGCTACCCTCAGGCTCGGAGACAATGTCGTGCATAATTGTATCCTTGCCAAGGGCTGCGGCTTGCTTTGACGACTCAGCCGCGGCTTCTTGGGTAGAGTCGGCGTCCTCTGAGGGAAGAACCCAGAAATAGGGATCGATCTGAAAAGGAGCTCGGGTCAGCAATAATTAATTTTGAAGAAGGAATTTTGGAGGAAACAAGTTACAAGTAAACATTACCACAAAAGGCTTGTGCTCAGCCCAGAAGGGAGCAAGCCCGACGTTATCATACGAGTCGATATCTTCACTCGTCACTCGGCGAATGAAATTTATCCACTCCCCCTTGTCCAGTCTTCAGGGCAAGTACGGTCGACGTCGTTTGCGTCACAAGTGAAATCCATTATAAGTCGCGAGCGGCGACTCAGGCTGAATTCGCCATTTAGTCCAGCAAGATATGAGATCTAATCCAGTGAGACCGTGGAGTGTCAGCGCCCTCACCTTGTCCAAAAGGGATTCGATAAAGGGCAATGAAGAAGGATCAGATTTAGAAGACAGAGCATCGGTAGCCTCGAAGGGAAGAGGAGACCAAAGAGGAAGAGGAATTTCACCCTCAGGAGAAATGTTTTTGCAATAGAAGAACGTTCTTTGCCAATCCTTAATTTTGTTGGCAAGGGCTAGTTTTGGGAAAATACTACCCCTACGGCGTTGGAAGGAAACGGCGCCGCATTGGAGAAAGGGACCATCTGTGGTTTCCCTTTGGCTATTGCAATTGAAAAGAGCAAGCCAGAAATCTATTGAAGGCGGGATACCTAGATAATCTTCGCAGAGGACGTGGAAGTTGCTCACTTGCAACATCGAATTAGGGCCAATATCATGGAAGCGGAGACCCAACCGCTGTATCAAGGAACGGAAGAAGAGAGAACCTGGAGGCTTGAACCCGCGCTCAACATGCTTCGCGAATATCACTACTTGTCCTGGTTGAGGTCGGGAATTACCTCCTCACGGCCGCCCGCCATTTGCATTGATCTTTTGGCGGAAGAAGGCCCGTGCAGTTAAGGATTCCAGAAAATCCTCGTCGATCCACGAACCTTCCCAGTTGCACTTGCGACGAGACATTTTCTCAGATTGATGGAGATCTTCACCAAAGGATGTGAGTACGAGAAGCGGGATCAGAGGCGGCGGAAAGAAGCAGCGGATGCGTGATACAAGTCTTATGCAAAACGCTGGGAAAACGACAAGCCAGGGTAAATAGCCCAGACACGGAAGACGTTTAGATCTGAAAATCAACCGTCAAGGCAGGATAAGTCGCGCTATTGAGCCGCCAAGAAGAGTTATAAGTCGCAGGTTGGAAATATGAAAATTGGAGTTCAGCTGGGATAATTCATGTGCGCGGCTCGGGGGCTTGTTAAGACAAAGAAGCCTTCACTCGAAATCCAAGCTAAACTTGGGGGCTAATGTCGGGAATACTTTCTGGATTAACCCGTGGCCCGGTGCGAGTTACTTTACTCGCACAGACAAAAGCCACATGGGATCAAGCCCAACATCTAACCGCCACAAGGAGAAGAATCTAGAAGACACGGAGACGAGCCAGTCTCCAGATAGGTCCAGATAGTATATTCCTTGTGGAGAAAGTTTCCTTTGTAACCTGACGAGCCTCTGTGTATATAAAGAGGACTCGCGGGACTTAGAGGGTCAAGCCCTAAAAAACCCTAGCAGATACGGCGAGTACCAGATCGGATCGCCTCCATTGTAACACCTCGATTATCATGTCAATACCAATCTAGGGTAGGCAGGAAGTAGGTCTTTTACCTCACATTGAGGGGCCGAACCTGGGTAAATCTGTGTCGATCTTTGTTCCTGCGATCCCAAGCTCGGAGATGCTTGACTCGCGTAATCCCACACCTACGAAGTCATCTATGACACCTGACGTGACAAACCCACGACCACCTGTCATCTCGGTCCCACGACCCACCCTACCTGCCATGCGGGCCCCTGCACCACCCCAACTGACAAGTGGGTCCCGACCATCCCTACTGTCAAGTGGGTCCATTCCACCTCACCCACACCTGTCATGTGGGTCCATCCGCTCTCCACCTGTCCATCTTACTGACATGTGGGACCCACCCTCATTCCTGCCACGTGGATCCCGCCCCCATCCCTACCACGTGGATCCTGCCCCACACCACTGCCACGTGGGACGCGCGCCCACACCCCACTGCCACGTGGCGCACCGCCATGTCACGCCCCACCCACTGGGACCCGCCCCCACACTTTGGTGTGGGACCCACCGTCCCACCATATGGGAGCAGCTTAGTTGTGGGACCGGACCTGCTGACAAGTGGGACACGACAAGTCTGACCAGTGGGACCCACGCCTCTGACCAATGGGACTCGAACCTCTTGGCATAATAATAATCCTGCAAATTGCAGGAAAAAAGGGTCGAGATGGGAGTCGAACACGAGACCATCACCCTGCGTAGAGTAGCTACGGTAACCAACAGGCCACAAGCACTTGCTGATAGATGGGCGCACCAGACCTATTTAGTCATACCGTGCTTTGCTCGGCCTCGGCCTTGGAGGGCTAGGCCACCACTAGTTCTTATTTTGCACAAAAAAAAGGAAAGGGAGACGGGGCCGGTCCGCCTGGTTCGGCTGAGTTGCTGGGCTGGGCCGGCTCAGCTCATCTAGTACTTTTTCTATTCTTTCTGTTTTCTTTATAATTTTTGATTTAGAACTCTAATTTTAAACCAAATAAATTTTGAAAAATATGTCACATATTCCAAGTTTGTTATTTTTCCGATAAGTATGTCACATATAATGACACAATGCAAAGTTTTTCCATTTTTATTTTTTTATTTTTAGGCCTATTTCAAAATACGGTCAAATTTGTCGACATAACCGTTCGTAGCTAGGCGTTAAATCTCGCAAAAAAATTGTTGTGTCCAAGATGAAATGACTACTTGTGTAGCTAAAAATGATTTTCCCAAAAATAAAGAGAAACTATCAACCACCTGCAGTTCAAATTTGGCCCGCTTTCAGCTGAATCGGCAGAAGTTTGTCTTTTTGACGAGAGGTGGATGAAAACCTTTTGACACGCAAAAAATTGGTTATTTGTACATAAAATATGGTATGATATTTTAAAAAATGTAGTGCTCCAATTTTGCAACATATTTGTGGTAGGTGCTTCACAAAAAAACCATTTTTTCACTCGGAAAATGCAAAATGGTTTTTTTTGTGCAAAGAAAAGGAAAAATTTATTCGGCAACATTGTTCACGGTTCCACGATACACGTATGTGCCCAATATGGGCATATTTAAGCAAACTATACCATGAATGTGGACATAACATTCGTCATGTGGCCCTAAAGCCATGAATCTTCGTAGATGATAGCTCATTTCTGAGAACACTTTCTTAAGAAAATTGCCGTATTCAAAGTTTATAATTTTTAATGGATACAAGGACACATATAATGACACCACGTGAAGGTTTCCATTTATTTGATTTATTTTGAATTTTGTATGATGATTTCAAGATCGGTCAAAACGGCGGACATGACTGTTCGTAGCTAGGGGTTGAATCTTGCAAAACTAATGTTGTGTCTCTGATGAAATAGGTACTTGTGTATCTAAAAATGATTATTTCAAAAATCTTGAGCGAACTACGAGACACACGTAGTTCAAATTTGGCCCGATTCCTGCTGAATTGGCAGAAATTGTCTTTTTTACGAGAGGTGGTTAGAAACCGTTTGGCACGCAACAATTTAGTTTTTCTACATTATATGTGGTCTAGTATTTTTAGAAAGTGGATTGCTCCAATTGTGCTACATATTTTTGGTAGGAGCTTCACAAAAAAAACCCATTTTCGCACTCAGAAATTGAAAAATGATTTTTTCGTGAAAGGAAAATGAAAGTTTCTTCGGCAACATTGTTTACGGTTCCACGATACACGTATGTGCCCAATGTGGACATATTTAAGCAACTATACCATGAATGTGGACATAACATTCGTCATGTGGCCCTAAAGCCATGAATCTTCATAGATGATAGCTCATATCTGAGACACTTTCTCAAGAAAATTGCCGTATTCAAAGTTTATAATTTTTAATGGATACTAGGACACATATGATTTCTTTTAAGTGCAAAGAAAATATGAACTTTCTTCGGCAACATTGTTCTTCATTCTATGATGAAATGGATACTTGTCTAGTGTTTGAATCATGTGGATATTTTGATGTATCTATGATGAATTCGTGGCTGTGACCGTTCGTGTCTAGTGTTTGAATCATGTGGATATTTTGATGAATCTATGATGAAATGGATACTTGTGAATCTAAAAATGAAATTTAGGAAAAATAACGGGCAAACTGTGCGGCAGCTGCAGTTCAAAATCTAGCCGTTTCCAGCTGAATCGGCAGGAAGCCGTTTAAATGGCCGGAAATAGGCAGCGAGCTCAGAAATGCATGCCTTTTTGGTGATTGTACATGAAATGATGTCTACTTTGTGAAAACAATTTATCGGTGCCATTTTGGATGACTTTCTCGGTACCCGCTTCACTAAAAATGCTATTTTAAGCACTTGAAAAATGAAAAGTGGGTTTTTTTTGTGAAACATGTCGAAATCTTTGTTCGGCAACATTGCTTGCCATCCACAATGAACACATTGTGCCAATTTTGGCCTCATTTGGACAAAATATGTCATGAATGTGGCCAAAACATTGCTCCTTCATCTTGAAATCTATGAATGTTCGTTCGTGATAGCAAGTTTTTGACAACACTTTTCCAGTAAAACTTCCGCAACGCAAGTTTATAATTTTTTGTGGTAACTAGGTCACATATGATGACGCTACGCGAAGGTTTTCTATTATTTTATTTTTTTGAATTTCGTGTGCTCATTTGAAAATCTAGTCGAATTCGTGGCTGTGACCGTTCATGTCTAGTGTTTGAATCATGTGGATATTTTGATGTATCTATGAGGAAATGGATACATGTGAATCTAAAAATGAAATTTAGGAAAACTAACGGGCAAGCTGTGTGGCAGCTGCAGTTCAAAATCTAGCCGTTTCCAACTGAATCGACAGGAAGCCGTTTAAATGGCCGGAAATAGGCAGAGAGATCGGAAATGCATGCCTTTTGGTGATTGTACATGAAATGATGTCTACTTTGTGAAAACAATTTATCGGTGCCATTTTGGATGACTTTCTCGGTACCCGCTTCACAAAAAATGCTATTTTAAGCACTTGAAAATGAAAAGTGGTTTTTTTTTTGAAACATGTCGAAATCTTTGTTCGGCAACATTGCTTGCCATCCCACAATGAACACATGTGCCGATTTGGGCTCATTTGGACAAACTATGTCATGAATGTGGCCAAAACATTGCTCCTTCATCTTGAAATCTATGAATGTTCGTTCGTGATAGCAAGTTTCTGACAACACTTTTCCAGTAAAACTTCCGCAACGCAAGTTTATAATTTTTTGTGGTAACTAGGTCACATATGATCACGCTACGCGAAGGTTTTCCATTATTTTGATTTTTTTTTTTGAATTTCGTGTGCTCATTTGAAAATCTAGTCGAATTCGTGGCCGTGACCGTTCGTGTCTACTGTTTGATCATGTGGATATTTTGATGTATCTATGATGAAATGGATACTTGTGAATCTAAAAATGAAATTTAGGAAAAATAACGGGCAAGCTGTGTGGCAGCTGCAGTTCAAAATCTAGCCGTTTCCAGCTGAATCGGCAAGAAGCCGTTTAAATGGCCGGAAATAGGCAGAGAGCTCGAAAATGCATGCCTTTTGGTGATTGTACATGAAATGATGTCTACTTTGTGAAAACAATTTATCGGTGCCATTTTGGATGACTTTCTCGGTACCCGCTTCACAAAAAATGCTATTTTAAGCACTTGAAAAATGAAAAGTGGTTTTTTTTTTTAAACATGTCGAAATCTTTGTTCGGCAACATTGCTTGCCATCCCACAATGAACACATGTGTCAATTTTGGGCTCATTTGGACAAACTATGTCATGAATGTGGCCAAAACATTGCTCCTTCATCTTGAAATCTATGAATGTTCGTTCGTGATAGCAAGTTTTTTACTACACTTTTCCAGTAAAACTTCCGCAACGCAAGTTTATAATTTTTTGTGGTAACTAGGTCACATATGACGACGCTACGCGAAGATTTTCCATTATTTGATTTTTTTTTCTGTCACTACTATTCTGTCCAACTGGGCCTAAACTGGTCCAGCCTCTGATCCCCTTCCGGGCTTTTGGCCCGTTGGACAGGTGCTGGAGCACCAACACCGTCCGATGCAATCCGACGGCCGCAAGCGCCACGTCAGCGATATAAGTAGCGAATCGCCCCACCCCGGTTAAACCCTACATCCTCTCGAATCGCCCCGCCCCGGTCTTCTCTTCTCGCTCGGTGATGACGTGAAACACACGTTCGTTGGGAGACCCCAAGAGGAAGGTATGATGTAGTCAGCAGCAAGTTTTCCCTCAGAAAGAAACCAAGGTTATCGAACCAGTAGGAGCAGCAACTCTTCAGAAGGTTGTCAACGGCGCCAGAAAAATAGCTGTCGCAGGGAGTCTGGACTGTTGACGTGGAATCTGCACACAACACAATCAAACTACTTTGCCCCAACGAAACAGTGAGGTTGTCAATCTCACTGGCTTGCTGAAAACAAAGGATTAAACGTATGGTGTGGAAAATGAGTATTAAATTGCAGAGAATGAAAAAGGAACAGTTTGCAGTTTGTGGTTGTTTAATCAGTGTAAAAGAATGGACCGGGGTCCACAGTTCACTAGTGGTGTCTCTCCATAAAAGATAACTAACATGTTGGGTGAACAAATTACAGCTGGGCAATTGACGAATAGTGAGCGCATGACAATGCATATACATGACATGTTGACTACTATGATATTTAATTGGGCATTACGACATAATACATAGATCGTTATCCAACAGCATCTATGACTAATAATCCACCGCCGGGTTGTCATCCGAGTCCCCCGTTGGTATTAAGTTGCAAGCAACGGATAATTGCATTAAGTAAAGTGCGTAATGTAAACAAACACATATGCCGTGGACATAGCATCGTTAGGTTATCCCTAGTGGCAACAGCACATCCACAACCTTAGAACTTTCTGTCACTGTCCCAGGTTAAACGGAGACATGAACCCACTATCTAGCATAAATACTCTCTCTTGGAGTTACAAGCATCTACTTGGCCAAAGCATCTACGAGTAACGGAAAGCATGCAAGATCTTAAATAACATATAAGATAGATTGATAATCAACTTGACATAATATTCAATATTCATCGGATCCCAGCAAACACAACATGTAGCATTACAATAATATGATCTTGATCATGTAGGGCAGCTCACAAGATCTAAACATGATGGCACAAAGTGGAGAGACAACCATCTAGCTACTGCTATGGACCCGTAGTCCAAGGATGAACTACTCACGCATCACTCCGGAGGCAGGCATGGCGATGTAGAAGCCTCCGGTGACGATTCCCCTCTCCGGCAGGGTGCCGGGAAGAGGTTCTGAACCCTCCCGAGCTAGGGTTGACGACGGCGGCGTCTCTGGAACTTTTCGTGGATATTTGCTCAGGTACTTAGGGTTTTCGCGTCGGGGGGAATAAGTAGGCGAAAGGGCGGCGGCTGCGGACCCCCGAGGGGCCCACACCACCCAGGGCGCGGCAGAGGGGGGCCCGCGCCCTGGTGCGTGTGGCCTCCTGGTGGCCCTCCTCTGCTGCTCCTTCGCTCCGTCAGGCGTGTTCTGGAAAAATAGGCACCCCCGTGTAGTTTCGTCCAATTCCGAGAATATTTCCAGACTAGCTTTTCTGGAATACAAAAACAGCAGAAAACAGGAACTGGCACTTCGGCATCTTGTTAATAGGTTAGTCCCAAAAAATGTATAAAAGTGATATAAAGTAGATGCAAAACATGTAGCAATTGGTATAAAACAAGCATGGAACATCAAAAATTATAGATACGTTTGAGACGTATCAGCATCCCCAAGCTTAGTTCCTACTCGTCCTCGAGTAGGTAAACGATAAAAACAAAATAATTTTTGAGGTGACATGCTACTATCATAATCTTGATCATATAATATTGCAAGGCACATGTAAATGAATGAAGTGATCCAAGTCAATGGTCTATAATTTGCTACCAAATAGATAATGAGTAAACAATGAATCACACAAGCTAAACGTTTTCATGAATAGTACTTTCGAGACAAGCATCAAACAGTTTTGCATAAGTGTTAACTCATAAAGCAATAGTTTCTAAAAAAGGTATTTAATCAACACAAAGGAAGAATTTAGTTTCAGCATTTGCTTCAACTTTCAACATATTTATCTCATGGATATTGTCAACACAAAGTAGTATAACAAGTCCAATACATTGCATATAACGCATGTTGTAACAAAGTTGACACTAGTGTTTGCTTGTGGAAGACAGAAAGAATAGGAAAACTGACTCAACATAAAAGTAAAAGAAAGGCCCTTCGCAGAGGGAAGCAGGGATTAAATCATGTGCTAGAGCTTTTAGGTTTTTGAAAGCATATAGAGATTGCATAAAATATTTGATACTCCTCCCAACCTTGCTAACACAAGCCATGGCTAACCGAATCCTCGGGTGCCTTCCATCAATCACATACCATGGAGGAGTATCTATTTTTGAGAGGTGTTTGTTAATTGTCAACGAATGGTAGCGGGTGAGAACAGTATTCTACCTGTCGAACGGACTTTTAAGAGCGGCTCCCATGAAGGACGTTATTTCTACCAGCAAGGCAGATCATCCCTCTTTCTCTTTGGTTTACACACATTCAGGTATTTCACTGTTTGTCATTGCTTACTGATGAATCAGGGCAAAAGTGTGAAGAGAATTAATTGGTTAAAGTTGTAATTAATTGGGACTGGGCACCCCGTTGCCAGCTCTTTTTGCAAGTTATTGGATAAGCGGATGTATATGCCACTAGTCCAGGTGTAAAAGTCCACTCGACAAATAGAATAAAGAATAACCACACTAATTCCTCATGAGCTAGTAAACATTGACACAAAAAGGGAATAATAACATTTTGAATAATTTAAAGGTAGCACATGAAAAATTTACTTGGAGTGGCAAGGAAATACCACATATAGGTAGTTATGGTGGACACAAATGGCATGGATTTTGGCTCAAGGATTTGGATGCACGAGAAGCATTCCCTCTCAGTACAGAGTTTAGGCTAGCAAGGTTATGTAAGCAAACAAGAATATCAACCCGTACACCAAGTTTTATATGACAAACATATTGCAAACGTTATAAGACTTCATACCGTCTTCCTTGTTAACCAAACCCTGTTATTAGAAAATATCTAGACCTTAGAGTACCACCGATGCAAACCAAATTTTCAACAAGCTTTACGGTAGTTCTTCACTAATAGGCTTAACTCATGTGATGCACAATTTAATCATGATCTACTTGTTAACTCAAAACAATTGACAAGCATCAAGTTATCCATTTTAGTGATCTACAAGATTAAGCAAGTTTTTCCTTATACCAATTACCACATGCAACATTTTCTGAACCAACCAAACACCAATCAATTTATTTCATCAACTCTCCAAACAAATATAAGTGAAGCAAGAGAGTACTTTCTACAAAAGAAAGCTAATAGCTCTGACAAGAGATACATGAAAACAAGAGCTAAAAGCTGAACAGCGCTAGATATGAATACTCAACAAATATAAGTGAAGAATAGGAGTATTCTCATGAAAAAGCGGAGCGTGTCTCTCTCCCAATCAAGAATGCTAGGGTCCAGTCAAGCTTTATTGAAAATAAAAGTGCAATACTGAAAATAAAAGCACACAGACGCTCCAAGAAAAGCACATATGATGTGAAAGAATTAAAATATAGTTTCACTAGAGATGACCTGATAATTTTGACGATGAAGAAGGGGATGCCTTGGGCATCCCCAAGCTTAGACGCTTGAGTCTTCTTGAAATATGCTGGGGAGATCCATGGGAGCCTCCCCAAGCTTAAGCTCTTCACTCTTCTTGATCCTATTATATCATCCTTCTCTCTTGACCCTTGAAAACTTCCGTCACACCAAACTCAAAGTAGATCTCATTAGAGGGTTAGTGCATAATCAAAAATTCACATGTTCTATAAAGACGCAATATGATTTGTTACTTTAAACATTAGCTACAGCCACTGATGTTATGTGAAGCTCTTCCACCCAAAAAAGAATTTCACTCAACACTAGTAAAAGAGAGAATGCAAAAATAAAAAGGCATAATCTGTCTAAAACAGAACAGTCCGCAAAGACGAATTTTTTCGAGGCACTTACGACGCTCAGATCGAGAAACTCTGAACTAATGAAAGTTTCAGACATTCATAAAGATTACGCACAAAAATTTCAGATTTAATTAACAATCTGGTGATTTTAGGAATTTCGTACAGTGAACAGCAAAAATCTGTTTCTGCGCAGCAATCAAAATTAAGCATCATCTTATCATTAGAGGCTACTCTTGGCACAACAATGCGAGAAAATAAAGATACAAAGGAGTTGCTACAGAAGTAAACAAACTCCTTGACTCAATAAAAGAAAAATTGCAGAAAAATAAAATGGGTTGCCTCCCATAAGCGCTTTTCTTTAACGCCTTTTAGCTAGGCACAAAGCATGCATCAAGTATTACCAAGTGAAGAAGCATCAACATTGTAATTTGTTCGAACAATAGAATCATAAGGTGGCTTAATCTTCTTCCTAGGAAAGTGTTCCATACCTTTCTTGAGAGGAAATTGATATTTTATATTCCCTTCTTTCATATCAATAATAGCACCTACAGTCCTAAGAAAAGGTCTTCCCAGCACAATAGGGCATGATGGATTGCACTCAATATCCAAGACAATAAAATCAACGGGGACATAATTGTTGTTAACCATGATAAGAACATCATCAATTCTTCCCAAAGGTTTTTTAATAGTAGAATCAACAAGGTGAACATCCAAGTAACAATTTTCCAAAGGTGCTAAATCAAGCATATCATATAATCTTTTAGGCATAACAGAAATACTAGCACCAAGGTCACACAAAGCATTGCAATCAAAGTCATTCAATTTCAATTTAATGATGGGCTCCCAACCATCTTCTAACTTCCTAGGGATAGAAGCTTCATGTTTTAATTTCTCTTCCCTAACTTGTATGAGAGCATTAGTAATATGTTTAGTAAAAGCCATGTTTATAGCACTAGCATTAGGACTTCTAGCTAGCTTTTGCAAGAACTTAATTACTTCAGAAATATTGCAACCATCAAAATCAAAGTCATTATCATCAAAAGTAATGGAATTATTCTCTTCCTTATTGCTAGAAATTTCAGCATCTTTATCAAGGACAGTTTCAGAGTTATCAGGCAATTTAGGACATTTTGCAATAGAAGTGGAAACATTACCAACACCAACTATCTTGCCATTAATGGTAGGAGGTTTGTTAACACTTGAGTTTGAAGCATTTTCAGAAGTAGTAATAGTATAAACTCTAGCAATATTATTCTTTCTAGCAATTTCATCCTCTCTTTCCCATCTAGCATGCAATTCAGCTAACATCCTCACATTGTTATCAATTTTAACTTGTATAGCATTGAGAGTTTTGCTCTCTTTAACATCATGAGGCATGTTCTTTAGTTTCAATAAGTCAACATCAAGAGCAAGACTATCAACTTTAGAGGAAAGCACATCAATTTTCCCAAATTTCTCCTCAACAGTTTTATTGAAAGCAGTTTGTGTACTAATAAAATCCTTAAGCATAACTTCAAGATCAGAGGGTACACTCTTATTATTATTGTAGGAGTTACTATAGGAATTTCCATAACCATTGCCACTATTAGAAGGATAGGGCCTATAATTGCTATTACCAAAATTATTCCTATAAGCATTGTTGTTGAAATTATTATTTTTAATGAAGTTCACATCAACATGCTCTTCTTGAGCAACCAAAGAAGCTAAAGGAACATTATTTGGATCAACATGTGTTTGACCATTTGCAAGCATAGACATAATAGTATCAATTTTGGCACTCAAGGAGGAGGTTTCCTCAACAGAATTTACCTTCTTACCTGTTGGAGCTCTCTCGGTGTGCCACTCAGAATAATTAATCATCATATCATCAAGAAGCTTTGTTGCAGCACCCAAAGTGATGGACATAAAGGTACCTCCAGCGGCCGAATCCAATAAATTCCTCGAAGAAAAATTTAATCCTGCATAGAAGGTTTGGATGATCATCCAAGTAGTCAGTCCATGAGTGGGACAATTTTTAACCAATGATTTCATTCTCTCCCATGCTTGAGCAACATGTTCATTATCAAATTGCTTAAAATTCATTATGCTACTTCTCAAAGAAATAATCTTAGCAGGAGGATAATATTTTCCAATAAAAGCATCTTTGCATTTAGTCCATGAATCAATACTATTTCTAGGCAAAGATAGCAACCATTCTTTAGCACGTCCTCTCAAGGAGAAAGGAAAAAGTTTCAGTTTAATAATATCACCATCTACTTCCTTGAGCTTTTGCATTTCACAAAGTTCAACAAAGTTATTAAGGTGAACAGCAGCATCATCAGTACTAACACCAGAAAATTGCTCTTTCATAACAAGATTTAAAAGTGCAGGTTTAATTTCATAAAATTCTGCTGAAGCAGCAGGTGGAGCAATAGGTGTGCATATGAAATCATTGTTGTTCGTGCTAGTGAAATCACACAACTTAGTGTTCTCAGGAGTACTCATTTTAGCAGAAATAAAAACAGTACAGAAAATAACTTGAAAGTAAACTAGATGCAAGTAACTAATTTTTTTGTGTTTTTGATAATTGAAAGCAAACAAGATAAAATAAAATAAACTAAGCAAGACAAAAACAAAGTAAAGAGATTGGAAGCGTGAAACTCCCCTTGCAGAAGACTGCTGTCTCCCCGGCAACGGCGCCAGAAAAATAGTGCTGTTGACGGGAGACAGAGCTTCCTGAAGAACTTCTACTCCCCGGCAACGGCGCCAGAAAAATAGCTTGATGACGTGAAACACACGTTCGTTGGGAGACCCCAAGAGGAAGGTATGATGTAGTCAGCAGCAAGTTTTCCCTCAGAAAGAAACCAAGGTTATCGAACCAGTAGGAGCAGCAACTCTTCAGAAGGTTGTCAACGGCGCCAGAAAAATAGCTGTCGCAGGGAGTCTGGACTGTTGACGTGGAATCTGCACACAACACAATCAAACTACTTTGCCCCAACGAAACAGTGAGGTTGTCAATCTCACTGGCTTGCTGAAAACAAAGGATTAAACGTATGGTGTGGAAAATGAGTATTAAATTGCAGAGAATGAAAAAGGAACAGTTTGCAGTTTGTGGTTGTTTAATCAGTGTAAAAGAATGGACCGGGGTCCACAGTTCACTAGTGGTGTCTCTCCATAAAAGATAACTAACATGTTGGGTGAACAAATTACAGCTGGGCAATTGACGAATAGTGAGCGCATGACAATGCATATACATGACATGTTGACTACTATGATATTTAATTGGGCATTACGACATAATACATAGATCGTTATCCAACAGCATCTATGACTAATAATCCACCGCCGGGTTGTCATCCGAGTCCCCCGTTGGTATTAAGTTGCAAGCAACGGATAATTGCATTAAGTAAAGTGCGTAATGTAAACAAACACATATGCCGTGGACATAGCATCGTTAGGTTATCCCTAGTGGCAACAGCACATCCACAACCTTAGAACTTTCTGTCACTGTCCCAGGTTAAACGGAGACATGAACCCACTATCTAGCATAAATACTCTCTCTTGGAGTTACAAGCATCTACTTGGCCAAAGCATCTACGAGTAACGGAAAGCATGCAAGATCTTAAATAACATATAAGATAGATTGATAATCAACTTGACATAATATTCAATATTCATCGGATCCCAGCAAACACAACATGTAGCATTACAATAATATGATCTTGATCATGTAGGGCAGCTCACAAGATCTAAACATGATGGCACAAAGTGGAGAGACAACCATCTAGCTACTGCTATGGACCCGTAGTCCAAGGATGAACTACTCACGCATCACTCCGGAGGCAGGCATGGCGATGTAGAAGCCTCCGGTGACGATTCCCCTCTCCGGCAGGGTGCCGGGAAGAGGTTCTGAACCCTCCCGAGCTAGGGTTGACGACGGCGGCGTCTCTGGAACTTTTCGTGGATATTTGCTCAGGTACTTAGGGTTTTCGCGTCGGGGGAATAAGTAGGCGAAAGGGCGGCGGCTGCGGACCCCCGAGGGGCCCACACCACCCTAGGGCGCGGCAGAAGGGGGGCCCGCGCCCTGGTGCGTGTGGCCTCCTGGTGGCCCTCCTCTGCTGCTCCTTCGCTCCGTCAGGCGTGTTCTGGAAAAATAGGACCCCCGTGTAGTTTCGTCCAATTCCGAGAATATTTCCAGACTAGCTTTTCTGGAATACAAAAACAGCAGAAAACAGGAACTGGCACTTCGGCATCTTGTTAATAGGTTAGTCCCAAAAAATGTATAAAAGTGATATAAAGTAGATGCAAAACATGTAGCAATTGGTATAAAACAAGCATGGAACATCAAAAATTATAGATACGTTTGAGACGTATCACTCGGCGACGGCGGCGGCTTACCCACGCCCTCCCCACGGCACCACCCCCCGCCCTCTCCCCTATCCACCAGCCCTTCCCTCCTCTTCCCAGAGCCCCTCCCTCCCCTGTCCACCAGCCCCTCCACCACCTTCTTGGGGTCGCGGCCGAGATGAACGGGATCCGCGTCGATCTAGGGCACGAGCTTGCGGGGATAACGACGAGTTCGCGCGCATTGCGATGGTGGACCTGGCGGTGGCTGGGGACGTGAAGGCGGAGAAGGCGGTGGCGTACGGATCGATTGCGGGGCGGATGCGACCTAGCTCCCTCACGGACGACCGTGGGCGTCGCCATCACCCGGCGGTCGTCACCCCAGATCCGGCAGCCATGGTCCGTGCTCGTCGCCCAGAAGCGCCTCACCTTTCGCCATGCCTTGTCCGCTGTTCTGACTATGTGGTTTTGTTCGTGTTTGGTGCTCGCAGTCGACGGAGAAGAAGCTGGTGAACCCCATGCGTGACATCAAGTTGCAGAAGCTCGTCCTCAACATATCCGTCGGCGATAGCGGAGATCGCCTCACCCACGCCTCCAAGGTATAACACTGCCTGTCTACTTGCCCTCTTCTGTTCGTTGATGCGCTCGTGCGTGTGGGATTCGCCCAGATATATTAGTATGTTGGCTGTTAGTTTTAGTGAGGTTGAGATCAGCAGCGAGAATTCTACCTCGTTTACAGCTATCTAGCGCTTTAGTTTGCGGAATTGTAAGCCAGCTTATATCTAGCATTTGTCGGCACTGACCTATTCTATCTGTGATGCAGTGCCGCTTCTGTAGTATGCCAGTACAGCTTCTATACTAATGCTAGATCGTACCTCATTACTTGTTACTTCTCAAGGATAGGGTTGCAGGTATATTATCTATCATGTACACTACTAGTTGGTGTCCAAATTCAACTTGTTCTAGTAGATTTGGTTCTTTTCCGTCCAAATGGAGTCCTAGTTGTGTATTTTATCCTGTATATATACTGCTGCTAATTCTGGAAGTTATTTATACTACTGGTTTTTCAAGTCTGGACAGAACCTAGCGCCATTTTTGCAATTGCTATGTTTTCTTTAGCTATGCCATGCCTCATACTTGCATTTTAAACTTCTGTTTGATGGAAATTTTGGTCTCACTTCCGTTTTGGTGCCTCTGGTTGATGCAGCTGCACATGAGTATTGATGAGGACATGGTCTCCTTTTTGACTCGCCCAAGTATCGGATGGTGCTTGCCTACATTGTTACCGCCGAGCTGCAATTCAGGTGGGCTCGCCAGCTCTCCCTCCTCACGCCCTACATTCTGTTACACCCTGCCACCGGTACACATACCTACGCCCGTTGGCTAGATCTCACCGTATCCTTGTATCCATTATTCCTGTTTAAAGTCATCAACTTAGATGTTGTAAACATTCCTGTCTGATTAGCGATCATTATTTGTGTTGTTTGATCGTTCACTGTACAATGA
The DNA here is from genome assembly GCA_947311845.1 of Poa pratensis. NCBI lineage: Eukaryota > Viridiplantae > Streptophyta > Magnoliopsida > Poales > Poaceae > Poa > Poa pratensis. The sequence goes on along the minus strand of CAMZMU010000056.1, from coordinate 19,728,519 downwards.
CATACTACTGTGTAAACTTCCTATTTTCCTTGAATGCAAATATTCGCACGCGTTAAATGCCATTTTATTTGTCCTGTTTGCTTCCTTTGGTCATGCATTGTTATACATGTTCAACAGTTCTAAATGGTTTGTATTGTGACACCTACATGCTATCTATTGCTTGAGTCATGTATGAAATGTACTGATGTCTGATGTTTACCCTTTCCTTGAATAGGTAAGGAAAGTGGACATGCTTGATGGTGTGACTTTGATGGCAGCGACATCAAGCTTGTCCCTTGCTCTGCTGCCCTGATTAACCCAGGTTGGAGTCCTTGCCTCTCTTTCATAACTGGAAACTTGCATCATGAGCTCCATTTCTCTCTTTTATGAGATTGTATATGATTAGCAATGCTAGAAGTTTTTTTGTTAGGGATGATTCTTTATTTGTAGTGAATGTGATTCGATGTGTGGCTTTATGATTAGTTAAAACAAATATCCTTGCTGCTAATGTACCTCTAGTTTATCCGAACTTAGGAAATGAGTATTCTGGACTCTTTTAATGTTTTGCGAAGATTCATATTTAGGATCTGATACTGCCTATGCTATTTGTTTAGGTCTGATACATATTTAGGATCTTGGCATGCTACTATCCAGGGTGTAGATCTTTATATGAAATGAACATATCTTTTTTACTTAGGGTATGCATGATGCCTCTGCTCTATATAATACAGTGCATAGTGCAAGTTGGCAATGTTCTATCTTATATGGAGTTTCCTGTCACAATATTGGTGCAATTCTGTTTGACTACATTATTTGCTTTTATAACATGCAGATGGTGGCATTGTTTGGTCATGAGCTCCAGGACAAAGAAGTCGGAAGAAGCATAGAGATCTAGCTCGTTGGAGCTAGTTATATACATCGATAGCTAACTAATTTAGTTGTGTTTTGCTGGATGTTTAGCTGGTAGTTTTGCTGGATACCAGCTGTGAACTATGTTATTGTAAACTTGATGTGAATTATGTTTGATTATAATTTGTCAAGTTTGGCAGTGTGCTCTATTTCAATTTTATTTCTGTTTTCTGTTTGTTCTGATTTAAATATTTGTTACTTATTTACTGAAAATTGGAATCTGAAAAATATGACCCTGACAACCAGTACCCATTTTCTTGAACCTGGCAGCTGGGACCCTCGTACTTGAACCTGACAGCTGGGACCCATCTGAATAGTGCACCCAATTTTTGAAAAAAAAGGCCACGGCCCAAAAATTAAAGGTTAAAATGTTGGGCTTGACCCATGTAGCTGATCAAAATTAACAGGAAAAAAACTAGAAATGTGCTGAATTGTTGGGCTTGGCCCATGTAAAGCGCCTAGCTGGACTGGGCTGAATCTGTTTTATGACTTTCTGATTTGGTCACAAATTTGCCACGTAGGATCTGACGTGGCTATGACAGACAGCGCGTGACCAAAAAAATTGGTCATAAGAGTTATGATCATCAAATTTGGTCATAGATGGTTATGACCAATTCGGAAAAAAAGGTCACATATGACCGTTTGAGACACTCCGTATGTGACCTTCAGATTTTGGTCATAAAAAGGTCATAGATGAAAAATTATGACCTTTTAGTGACCAAATTTGTGAGTCACTAGTTGACATATTTCTTGTAGTGAAAGGGTGGTAGGGCTGAAGCTGAAGCCTCAAGGCGGGAAGGTTGTGATGTAAATTGATGTCTCTGTTTATGTGATGTCCATTGCCTAGTATTCTACTCCCTCCGTCCAATAATAACTGTCTCAAGTTTGCTACATCTATTTTTTGGCAAACTTGAGACAGTTATTATCGGACGGAGGGAGTAGTAAGATTAACTGAGTAAGCCGGGGTTTTTTCACGTGTGTTCCATGGTATGTTGTATGCAATAGGTTTGAACCCAAACACAGATTGAGCTGTAAATTGTTTACGTCTTAACTAGGAAGAAAGTTTGGGCTAGGTCACTCTTGCCATTGTTGTCTAAACAAGATCTCTAAATGTATATTCGTATAGCAACCTAGCTTATGCACCTGAATTTAAGTTCTTACTCCCTCCGTTCACAAAAGGATGTCTCTACCTATCTTAAATATGTATGTATCTACACATTAAATCATGTCTACATACATGCAAATTTGAGAATGATTGAGACATCCTTTTGTGAACGGAGGGAGTACTTACTACTCCTCCACAAGTCTATGGAAGTGTGCCACTCAGAAATACTTCCTCCGTTCACAAAAGGATGTCTCAATCTTTTCTAGATTTGTATGTATGTAGACATAGTTTAGTGTGTAGATACATTTAAATTTAGATAAAGTTGAGACATTCTTTTATGAACGGATGGAGTACTTAGTAATCCGAGTAACAAAACGAAACAAAACATCGGTATCAACATTGAAGACTCAGCTGTATGCTACCAGCTTGGCACTGACAGGGAAGACCCTTTGAAGCTGATGGGAGGTTGTCATCCTATGCCGTCGTGTACAGGTCGTCTGACTCGGTAAACCGTGTCTGAATGCAAAATTATACTCCCTCCGTCTCAAAATAAGTGTCTCAAAGTTGTTCAAATGCGAATATATCTATACTTGTTTCATGTCTAGATATATCCATTTTTTGACAAATCTAAGACAGTTATTTTGGGACGGAGGGAGTATATGCTAGCTCCATTTTTCTATATTCTTTAGTGTATTTGGATTGGTCTGACTGATGGTGAAATATTTCTACAAACATATCGCGTCGTAATCAAACGTGCTGGTCTACCGATGGCAAGCTCCCCTGGTCACAGGGCTTTACTGCAGGCGGTCTATGCAGGCTACCAGCACGCAAGACCTGGACTCGCGACACGCAAGCGCGCGGAAAGTCTTTTATATGGCAGAAAAATCTTTCATGATCAGCCAGCCACCCCGGCGAAGACGCGCGCGTTGTTTGCCAAGCAAATTCCAGATCAGATCGAGCACAGAAGCTATGTAGGAGTAGTACTGAATGAAGGACCAAATTAACAGGAGGCCGGCAATGGCATACGTACCGCAGTGGCGCTCGTTAGCGCCATCGTCGCAGAGACAAGCGAACTCCGTCCCGCCGTGCTGCTCGATGCGTCCGTATCTGCACCGTCCGCCGGACTGCTCGCATGCGCCGCACTGCTCGGATTTGGCCTCGTAACGCATCTCGAAGCCGTCGCTCAGCACCTCGCCGAGCGACGGGTTGTCCAGACGATGCCGATTCAGCAGCACCGGCGTCGTCACCGCCTCCTCGCACCCGTACCCGTGCGCTCTGCCCGTGACCCCGTCATCCGGGAGCACGTACCAAGTCGTGTTCTGCCCCGGGCAACCGTCGAGTTTCACGGCGGATGGCCGGGAAACGCTGGCTTTGCAGTTGTAGAGCACGGTGAGCTTGGAGTTGGAGGCTGTGATCTGCAGCCAGGAGTTGGGGTCGGGGGAGAGGTTGAAACTGAGCCGTGGGCAGGTCGAGTTCCACGCGTCGGCGTCGGCGAGGAAGACGGTGCGATCGGTGTAGTCGATGCGCAGGACTCTGTACCGGTGGAACTGGACGTCCATGATCGGAGTGTTCTCCTTGCAGGTTATGCCGAGGCCCGGTAGCCGCAGTTGGGGCCTGAGTTGGCGAGCCAGAACGGGTAGGTGATGCTCAGCCGCCGCAGGTGGCGTTGCTGCAGGAATGCCAGCTTATGCAGTGGTTGGTGAGACGATGCCATACGAGCGAAGGGAGTAATAAGGCAGTCGTGCTGGGAGGAATCAAGATCGGGGGTTCCATCGGACGTGGAAATTAGTGCCATACGACCACGAGTCAACGAAGCAGCTAATCCATTCGACGACCTTTCTCATTTCGTTACCTTCCATGATTCCAAATTGCGATTACATGTCGCTCTGTCAGGAGTTCACAATCCAGCTTAGTACGGAGTATCTTAGAATTATGGAATGAGGAGATTTTAGGAACATGGTAGGAGTGGGTAAAACGTGAGTGTAAGTATCGTTGGTTTTCCTTTTTCTCTAGAGGTGAGTGTAGTGGGTTTTCCTTTTTCTTTTTTTGTTGAAAAGCATAAGAACGTGAGAACTAATAGAAGCTTAGTTGTTTTTTGCCGATTTCTTCTGGCTTATTTTTATTTCAACTAACAGAAGACTAGATGTTTAGCTTGTTGATCTTCTTCTGGCTTATTTTTATTTCAACACTTGGTGATCGGTGATTTGTAATATTTGCATACCTTTGTATACTTGGACAACTTTATTCAATGGAAAACCGGTCATGTGTATCATTTTGATGCAGAGGCTGGGGCAATGCTCCCGTTTCTAAAAAGTTATTTTTTGCTGATTTCTTTAGGCGTGCATAGTATCATTGGTTTTCCTTTTTTTTTCTTCTGAGAAACAGTAGTCTTTTTAAACCATGAGAAAGCATGTTGATTTTCTTGGAACGAGACATCCGAAAGTGGAATAGGCGTGCTCATGGAACCATCTGCATCCAAATGAAATGGGCCGCCCCACCAGGAAGACCGCCTTCCCTCAAATAAATCAGGAACAATATAGTTTAATAGGTAATAACAAACAAACAAAAAATAGTCCGCATAATATATTTCCTAACATCACACATCACATTATGTTTATCATCAAGTATTTTACATTACGGGGGCCATTATGATACGACGAGGCATGCTCTGCTTGAGTGCCAAGGTTTTGGTTATCGGTTTCGTTTTTTTCTTGGAGGGGGCCAGGATTTCCGGTAACCGTGGTTACCGCGGTATTCTGACCAGTAACCAAATCCCTGTTGAGTGTCCATTGGCAAAGATGTTTTGGCACTCCTTCAAGGAGCTATTTGGCCTTAAGGTCCCAAATCTCCATCCTCTGCGGTAATGCGGGCGGCACTACCGCTGCCAGTGCCGCTCATTACATCCGAATGGCGAAATGGCGGTAGTGCGGGCGGCACTACCCTGCCAGTGCCGCTCATTACATCTGAATGAGGATTTGGCGGCACTGAGGGCTGTACTGCCGCTGCGGCTTGCCAGCCCAGTAGCCAGCGGTACTACCGCCGATCTGGCGGCACTACCGCCGCTGGACAAACAACAACTCTTTCTTCTTCTTTTTGAATTGTGAACGACTTTCATACTTTAGGCAACAAGTTAGATGCACACGCCGTATTGTCAACAACACCAAAACATGATTAAGAGCAACAATGCTCTTTCACCGGATACATAAGTGCAAAGACTTAGGCCGTATAAATTTACCATTGATGCAAATATCAGATTCAACTAAAGAGTGAATTCAAGTGCTCTTCTCATAGGTTTGCACGTGCTCTTGTAATTGGTCTGGTTCTGTATTCTTTGGACTTGTCTTGTGCAACACCATCATCAATGGACAAAAATAGTAAAGAGCTAGGGATGCCCTTTTTTTGAGGCGCAGCTAGGGATGCCCTCATCACACTAGTAGTAAAAAAAAGTTAGATACAACATTCAAATGATAGAGCTAAAAGAAAGTATAAAAAGTTTACCTACTTTAATGCAGAGCCATCAACTGCAAGTTATAAAGAAAACATGTTGACATGCAAAGCCATCCGCTGAACGCGGTCCGCTCCTACAAATTTTGCACAAACACGTGTCCACCTGTAAAGTAATCCTGCCATGATTGTGGAAAAGTAAGTTGCAACGAAGATTAATGCTACTATGATCTGCAGGAACCAGATAAACCGTGGCCATCCAGAGGAGGACCCAGACCCCATGCTCCAGTCCAACAACATCTCGGTAAAAAGAGTTGCTTACGTACGTGTCAATTTACTATGCTTGTTTCATCATTTTAGTAACTTTTCTTATTATTCTTTGATATATCAAGACGAGTGGCCAGCCGGAGGAGGACCCAGCCCCCATGCTCCAATACAACAACATCTTGGTAAAACCCTAGTTTTTACTCTTTTTCTTGGACACTTAGTTTTTAATAAAGTTTTCGTACCATCTCCCATGCTAACATTCACTAGCTGGTTGCCCGTGTGTTACCACATAATACATATGAACTAAGCAAATCTTGTACTAATTCGAAACGACCTGAAACAGTGGATCAGTATATATGAGCTAAGCACGTCAACGCTGCAGCTTAGGTTACAGCTAACAAACAGATCTTTTTGGCAAATAGATAGCATATTGTTCCTTTGCAAAGTTTGTTCGCATTCACTTATTCTATCCTTTCAATAATTTGTTCATATTATTAATTCTTTGAAAGGTGAACATCTTAGATAGATCTGGTGGTCGTCATGAGGTTGTTGTTGAAGAACCCATGGACAATGTTCAGACTACAAAAAATGATCCAAAGGTTGCATTGTGGATGCCTCACTAATTTTTTGTGTGAAATGGGTGTCTCAAGTCATTTGGTCATCTACCTCTCGAGTAGAACTGCTTCATGTGGTTGCTATTAGGAATTTTCTTACAATCCAAATTAGTCATGGTCCTTCAGTATGTTTGATAGTTCTTTTGGTTAATTAGACATTGTAACATGTTTGACACTTTGACTAACTACAGGAAGCACAGTTTACAAAAGATCGCAGATCTCAGGATATCGGAAATAGAACTGGGAAGGTGCATTTCTAAAATCTAGATCGAATTCCTCTATTTTCATCTTATAGCATTCTTGTTGTAACTTAGTGCGTGTACCTCAACAAATACTTGCATAAATAATTTCCCGCTACTGTTTACTCAAAACTGTAGGAATCAACAAGGAAGGAATCACCAGAATAACAAACTTCACAGCAGGTATTTGCATCGTGAAATTTCAGGATACTTTTACATGTCGTCTTTTAGAAAATAACTATGCTTCTTCATGGAAATAAAGACGCGCTGATCTGATCTTTAACTATTATTAAACTATTCATGTTTCTCTCATAGGTAAACGTTTTGAAAAGACTCAGCACGCTGAATCCAGTGAAACTATTCAAACTTCAAATAAAAATACAAAGGTAGTATTGTTGTTTGTTCTTCGGCATATGGATTCTCATTAAATACGTGTCTAACTGATTGTTGTGTTAGTGAATATGTAATCCATCATATATTATTTATTTTTCCTGACTTGGAAATTATTTGTCTCTCCCTCTCTCTTTCTCAATATGTATGCAAAAAATCATTACACCGTATGCTTTGGAATGTCTCCTACTGAACATGTTTGGTTGATAATACAGCGTGTACGTGCTGCTAAAGCCAAGGAGCATTACCAGAATTCGTCTTCATCACGTGAACAAAGATCAGTGAAGGTTCTTTCTGATTCTTGTCACTGGTTATTTGTCTTCGTGTTGTTTTGTAGAACCTAATCTCCTTGTATTATTCCTACTGTGTTTGGTTTATTATAGGTATCCACAGCAAAGGAATTACTCAAACATAAGACTACACAAAAGCTATATGAATCGTACATTTTAGAGATAAGTCCCATACCCTCATATTAATTGTTCTGTTTATTTTATAGAAACCGAAAATTGTTGTCTTGGTCTCACTGACCCCAAGAAGTAAAGGCTTGGTGGTTGGTAAGGGAATAATTGAAAGTAGGGATAACAAATATGTGGTTGGAGGGGATATGCTTGGTGATGCATTTTGGGCAATCACCATTCTAGATGTTAGTAAACTTGGATGTGAAAAACTGCATCGACCATATGGGGATTTCCAAACTGTAGAAGATGCGATTGGTCATTGCATTGCTTGGCCCTCTACTCATGTAAGTTTGATATGCATTTTAATTAATATTTTCCGGTTCTGAAATGGATTGCTTATTAGCAGAGTAATTGATACACGTGGGTATCATTTTCACAAGGACAATTATTCTTTTTACAGGTTAAAAGAGTAAAAGATGGTTCAAACTGAGGCAGCATGCATTTCCGATATTGCAATCCATGTAATTCCAGAATGGTAATTTATTTTGAATCTATGGTAGGAGAAATACAACATTTTATATCAACAGTTCTCTTTTAAGACTAAGGTGACATTTGTTCGGTGATTGTAGGGTTTCAATATTTGGCTCCATATGGTGGCTGATGACAAGAGCTCGGAAGGGAAATATTAAAGTTCTTGGTTTGGTGTGCTGGTGTGTAGTATTCTGAAGACTATCCAGAAAGATGTTGTTCCTTTCATGTTTTGGAACGTGTTTGGTTTTCTAGTTTTTCTCTTCATGGGCGTCTAGCTTACACCGTTTGGTTTCAATGGTTTTAAAGATCATTACTCATATTTTTTATTAGCAATTAATTCAAGCTCGGTATATGTACATTGACCTTTTCTATGAATGAATATTTAATTATCTTTTGTTCCCGTGTCATAAAAATATTTAATATGTGTATTATGCTTCTATTGAATCTCCATAGTATCTCTTTTCTAAAGAGCGAGTTTCTTTCCCTTTGGAAGGATACGATAGATTGTGTCTCAAGTCTCGGCACATGCCAATATGCCTCTATAGACTTTGTAAGTATGTCTCAAGATAGATGTATGTCATAAAAATCTGCCTCTACATTTTCAAAAAGGGACATTATGTATGTTTGTACACTTAGCCTTTTCTATTTCTAGAGACTGAATAAAATGACTCACTTAAACGTCTCTACATTTCTAGAGATGGAGAAACTTCCACAAGATAATGTTTCGAATATTGTTAGAGACGAGCTAAAAGCCTAAAATGCCACATGAAAGTGCCTCTATTCCTTTGCATACACATTCCAAGTGTATCTTTGAAGCATCTCTATGTCAATAGATACACAATAGCGTGTCTCTACAAAGTGACTATGTCATTATAGTCATTTTGTGTTATGATTCTAGTCTAAGCGACACTGCCCGTAGTGACACTTTTGAGACACTTTGGTAAATGCCTCTACAACTATGTAAGATAATTTAAGTGTCTCTACATGATCAAAATAGTGCCTCTACGGGCCAATTTTGTTGTAGTGCCATAAGCTGGTTGACTGTTACAATATTCGAATAAAAACTAACAATATTTGGATAAAAAAGGTTGAACCTAGACATGTATTCGAAGAGAAGAAAAAGTAAACACAAACAACACGACCGTTGCACGACTTAAAAACCATGTGTAAGAAAATAAAAACGAAACCAGGACAGACAGGTGGGCACATCTACCTGACAAGTACGCAACACGTCCGCACACGAACCATCTAGACACCCATGCAACTGAAACTCGTCAAAACACATCCTACTATATATAAAAGTACGTGCAATTGGAGCTCAGTTTCGACGTCCACGTCGCCCTTTTCCCGCGCGCCGTCCGATCAACGCGTTGGACGACCCAAATCACTTTAAAAATCGTGCTATCTACAGTACTACTGTAGCAGTTGGATTTCTACCAATCGCGTGAAGACACGTTGCGCTCCAGCACGCCATTTTGCAAAAAACCGCCCACAAAGGAATGCTTTGCAATTTACCGAAAAGTCAGGGGCCTTTGAGCAAAAACGTCCACAGAACTCATCTCCCCACTTCTCCCTCGCGCGCGGGCCGGAGCTCGCCACCGCCGCCGACGGCCGTCCCCGCCGCTACGCGCCTTCCCAGACAAATCGCCGCTGTCAGCAGCTCCGCCGCTGCCTCCACTCCAACCTCGCAGAGTTTTGCTTGCCGGAACGCCGTGTACAGCCTGGAATAGCCGTCGCCGCGTTCGGATCCTCCGCCGCCAATTTGCTCGCCGCCGGCGGCTCCGGCGACCATTTGGTCCGCCGCGCCGCCCGTCCGGCTTGCCTTGACCTTCTGAAGCCCATCCGCACGCTCCCAGCCCCGCGCGAGCGCGCAGCTGCTTGAGCGCGGCGGAGCACAGCGGCGGAACAGCACGGCTGCGTCTCCACCGGCGTGTGAAGTCAGCAACGTCACCGCGGCCCACCTGTCAGGTTTTTTCATTTACATAAATGATTTCAAAAAATACTAAAAACCTGAGCTGTGGGTCCCACCTGCCAGACATTTATTAATTACAAATAAAACTAAAATTTGTAAAATTTGTATCTTTTGATCTGTAATTCGGAATAATTCAAACAATATATCAAAATTTGCAGAAAAAATAAACCCTTTGCAACTATTGCATTCCATACAGGACTAATCAACTTGAATACATGTTTAATTTACAAAAACTAAATGTTAAATATAAAATTTGTGGAAATGACATCTCACCTCCAATTAAATTGATCTAAAACAACTAAAATACCAAAAAAATCAGAAAAATATAATCTTTACAGCTAACACATTTCAATACATGCAAAATTGTTAAATTCATATCTTCCAAACTGTAATTAAAAAAAAAAAAATTGTTCCATGCATCCTAAAACAACTATAATTCCTACTTAATTAAAACAACTAGAATATCAAATATAAAATTATGAAAATAACATCTCACCTCCATTTAACCCCATCTTTATATTTGTTTTCTTTCATTTTTGCTTCCCTTTTGTTTGCAACAAAACAACATTGAAATAATAATCAAAAAAGAAGAAAAATAATTGCAAGACATTTTAGCTTACAAAACAATTATAATTTCCCTAAAATAGTACTCGAATAATAATCAAGAAGAAGAAAAATAATTGCAAGACATTTTAGTTTGCAAGACAATTATATTAAACCGATTGATCTTTCTTCACAATAACTCCATAAATTGTAACATTTATTGTACCTATATTTAATAAACAATGCAACTGCATTTAATAAATAATCAAAAAAGGTTAACATTCAGAAATAACCATAATATATTTCCTCCGATTATGCTGATACATAAAAAAAATTATGGCAAAATAAAACTATATTTGACCATTTCAACTAACTAACATATTTGGAGTTTATTCAACTTAAATTTCTCTAACTACACAATTCAATTTTAAAAATTCTGAAAAAAAACACACTTGAACATTCCAACTTACTACAAAATTGGAAGCTAAAAAAATGCCCATATTGCAACACACTTGAAGATACTATAAAGTATAATATATCTCACATATTGCATTCTCCCTAATTATGAAGTTAATACAAATATTTATGATACACTACAAATATATCCGAATATTCCAATTTAATAAATACTAAGAAATATGCAACCAAAATTAATAAATGCTTAAAATGGAAACTGTTTGAACATAACCACAATATATTTCCTCTGATTATGATGCTAGATAAAAAAATTACAACAAAATGGAACCATAATCTACATTTCAATTTAGTTAACATATTTGGAGCTAACATACTTTAAATCCCTCTTATTATAGTTAAGTTACACTTACAAAAAAAAGACAAAAACGATTAGATAAGTATTTACAAAAAATGCAAACTCATTTCCTTCAATTATAAATTAAAACTAAATTGAATTTAATAAATACTCATGTAATATATTTTCTAATTATTGAATTACATTAAAGATTTACAACAAACCACAAACATATTATATCAATTCAAATAGGTTACTAATTATACATGTACATAATCGGCGAAATATAAAAAGTATACTAAAATGCTAGCAAAAAAAATGTTAACTATTTTTCACAAAAAACAAAAATTCGACCAACTCAAATGTTAACAATATGGAAAGACCAATCAGATTTGATCATTCCTACTCAAATTACAAATTTGAATATTCCAAAATGTCATATGACTTTCAAACCTGCCCATTTGGTAAACAATAAAAGAATTCAAATTTAAATAAACTCCAAATTACTCATTTTTTCTAAAAATCTATTTCAAAATTTCAACTCAAAATTCACATTTACAAATTTCAAAATTTCACATACCTTCCAAATCTAATCATTCCATACACATCAAAATAATACAAATTCAAATACATTCCAATACAAACTATATTCCAAATTTAACCATTCCTCTAAGCACAAACTTTTCCAAATTAAAATAATATTCACACTCCAACAAATTTTTTAAAAACATACTTGAAATTCATCAAACACATCCGCGGCATTGCCGCGCTAATATCCCTAGTTGGACACAAGGAGCATGCAAGTCAACAAGTGGCACATAACGGATAACATCATTAGCGGACACTGCTAATAGCCGTCCATGCATGTCAGCAAAATGAGGTCGGCAACGGATCAGCAGTAGACCCCAGGACGAAGACCCGACCTATGCCCGGCCCGCGATCCGCGTGAACGCTCGAGTCCACGCATCGCGGCAGAAAAATCGCATGACGGAGAAAATCGAAATCCAGTGCCAGCGAATCCAGCCCGACACGGCGAGTCGGGAGTGCGCGAGGACACACGCATCGGCGCACAAAAAATTGCGCAGAGAATAAAAAATCGGAGAAAAATTGAAACCTACGACTCTTAACATATAGAGTTATTTTTAATCGAGTAGTCAATGAACTTGGAGTCATATATTTCTTATGATCAAGAATTGACATCATTTATTTTTCATGACTAACAAAGTATGTGTTGAACAATCACAATAAAAGAATTTAGACATATGTTTTCCGATATAACTACATATCATCCAATATATCGACTGATGTTTGACTTCTGATATGCAGAATGCAAACTGATACAGAACCGATATCCGATATTTTAAAGGAAAAGCCTTAGGATCATCCGAGGGATCGCGCCTCCCGCGTCGTCCTCTTTCTAAAACGCGACACGCGTCCTCAACGGGGCCACACACCGCCCGACCGCTGCTTATCCTTTCATCCTCCTCACTCAATCGATCCCCTGTTCTCCGCGCGCTTGCGCTGTCCGCCGTCGGCGTCGCTGCTGGCGCAGCCCTCGCTGGCCCCTTCTCCTAGCACCTTGATGCATGTAAAATGCATACATGAACTTTGCACTATATCACACATATTCTAATCATATTTGCATCATATAAGGGTTATATTACTGTTATTTAATGATTTTAGGAAATAAATCAATTGTTTCCTATTTTTATGGAATTAACCCGCGCAGGCAGAAAACCCTATTTCTTTCCTTTTATGTTTCAGGACCCAAACGTCGTCCAAAAAATTATGGAAAAATACATGCGTCAGTATTTTGGAAGGAGGAAGACCTCGGAGCGAAGGAAGCAAGCAAATGGAGGCCGCAAGGCAGAAAGGGGTGGCCCACGCGGCCAGGTACTGTGGCCGCGTGGGGCCCACTCATTTGGGCCTCGTGGCTCCGCTGCCGTCGATCTTTCATCCACCAACTCCGTCTTGACCTAAAAACGCCTATAAAAAAGGTCCCCAGGCGTTTCGCGTAGGGAGGGCCGCAAAAACACCGAAACGGAGATCAGGAGCTATAGATTGGAGGGGGAAAACTCCGACGGGCGGCTGCCGGTGTGGTCTCCATCCTCTCCATCGACTTCCCACCGTCTCCATGATGAAGAGGGAGTAGTCCACCTCTCTGAGCTTCACTAATTAGTACCGTAAGCTGCTGAACATGATTACGGTCATATTTGTAATACCTATGTGGTGGATCTTTCTATGAGTTAATATATGTTTGAGATTGCAATGTTTGTTTCAGTTATGAGTATAGATGCATATTATGTACCCCGTTCTTGTCTACTTGTTATGATCAAGCATGTTTATAATATCGCGATCCACTTGGGTGTTTACCTTACTTTGTTACCTCGCTAGGATAAACTGAAATACCATGCTGCAAGGGTTGAGGGTGACCAAGCTTCTTCCTGTGACTAGATCCAGCATGTTCTTATTTTCACTTCATGTCATGAAACTTATTGCTATACTCTAGTCATCATAATTACTGAGGTGTTATGATTTGGTTCGCAATCTTGGGAGTATAAAGAGACTAATAATCAAAAGGTCTCTATGTTAGGACGTGATGCCCATATATCTAAGTAACTTGTTATCAAACTTTGTGTTGCAATCTCATATGTTAACTCTGTGTGTGTTTCATTGTCTGCCACTTTATAAAGAGAGAGTGTATTTGTGAAACCATGAACCCCGGTCCATTTTATCATAAGAAACACCTTTTCCACCACCATAAACCACTTTCTATTTTTAGCCATCATTAAATCCGAAATACAAAAATACTTTCATCTTGCATACATCATTAAAAAACCAAAAATATCATTTACCATTGCATCCACCACCATTGCATATTTATTCCTGTTTGCATTGCATAACTATCTTGATATCATTCTTACACCTTGTGCTTGACAACCACAGGTGAGTTGAGGACCAAAAAATTTTAACTTTGTTTGTAGGTAACCAAAAGAAGGATAAGAAGATATATCTTCACTACTGATCCCCGAGAGTTCGATATTAAACCCTCGAGTCACCCCTCGTGGGGAAAACAAGTCTTCCACTACTACACACCTGCACTTGGAGTCTCAACCTAGCCCATTTACTTTTGACGCAGGTAACTACGCACCGGAGATCAACAAAGTGTTTCATCTGGCGTCGTAGATCAACCTCTTCAAGGGCCATCACACCTCCCATCCACCCCCCCCCCCCCCCGCCGCTCGTGCGCAGCCCTAGCCGCCCCTACCCAAACTGATTCCGGCCAAAACACCGCTTCCTGATGACTCCAAGTGCAGGAGATCAATTGTAGTACCTTTCGAATAGAAAAGGTTGTCGAACCCACGAGGAGCTGAAGGTATTGGTTATTAGAAATGATAAATAGACAATAAAAGATGCAAGTGTTTTTGGTTTTTCGATTGTATAATTGCAAGACAGTGACAATGCAGCAGTAAATGGTAACAAGTAAAAGCTCTCAAAGAGAGAGAAAGCCCAATCCTCTATGTGTAAGAGGACAAGCTCAAGTGATGTGTAACTTATATGTGGAAAACGTTCCCGAGGGCGGCATGGATATTGCTAGGCATATAGATTTATTAAACAACACGTTGAATATCTTGTCTAGTTTTAATCTTCTTCGGACGGAGCTATTATTAGGTACAGCTAAATAAATAGACTAAACCCCTTATGATGGATCATGTGGCCAATTAAATGAGCACAAGAATTATTAAGATATAAAATCCCACCATAGCATTACGCTCTAGGTCCCCGATACTAATACCCCGTAAAGTAACTTAATGATTCGGTCTCAGGCTTTCGTGTCCTCCCAAGTCTCCCTCACGCCATTACACTACGGTGTTCTCCTATGAGCCCATATAGGTGAAGTGTTGTGCAGTCGACGTTCGCACAACACCATCATAGAATCACACAAAAAGATAAACACTAGACAAAATACCAACACATGTCATATATAAATCATTGCCAATTCATCCTATGCCCTCAGGAACATACGGGAACTACTCACAACGTGCAAACATGGTGATATTCAGTGGCATAAGTGGTACAACACAATCTGAAATATAACTTCACCACCAAATAATGACAAGTACTCAATCACAAACATGAATAGTAGCACAAGACAAGTATCTAGGGTATAGCAACTCTCAAACTACGAGGGGGACGGAGTGGATCACGGAGATGATGATGGAGATGGTGCTGGTCTTGGTGATGGTGATGATGTAGAGGCCTCCTCCCACGCCAAGGAGGAGAGGTGATGACGATGACGATGATTTCCCCCTTCTCCGGAGCTCCGGAGCAGCAGGATCTGATCCCCCTCGGAGGGAATCAGGAGTTTCGCCGCCGCCGCGACCTCGGATAGTCTCGTAAAAATTAGGGCGTTACTTTTCGGGCGAGACGGAGACCTCGTTAAAAAGCCCCAGGCGAGGAAGTGCCCGAGGCTCCATGGTGGGCCCACACGGCCAGAATCTGGCCGCGTGGGCCCCCCTTTTGGGCCTCGTGGCTCTCCTCCTTCGTCTTCTTCCCTGCTGTTCTCCGATGAAAAACCAGCTGTGCAATTTTCCTTTTTTTTGGGTCCCTGTAGCTCCTGAAACATTAAAAACAAGAAAAAGGAGGTTTTCTGCCTCCCAGAAATTAAATACCAAAAATAGGGACTTTGTATGAAAGTCCCATAAATCATCTAAAACATGTAAAAACAATGATATAATAATGCAAATAACATCTAATATGGTGATATAAGTGTATAATGATGATATAAAATGCACGTATCAACTCCCCCAAGCTTAAACCTTACTTGTCCTCAAGTAAGTAAGGACATAGATCATTACATGCATCAATGGACTTATGGTTGATAAATAAATACGAGCATTGTATCATCATCATATTCAATTGCAATGTAAGATTAATGAATTAAAACTCATACACATAAGGGCAGCATAAGTAGAAGCTCTAGCAATCACCCCTTACACTTTGAAAGCAAATAACCATTGTATGTTGGACAATTGAATCACACTATTTTTAACATGCTTTTGCTCTTATGGCTAGCATCATAATTTTAATACTTTACTGAAGTTTAAAGACAAGATAAACTCTCATTGGATAACAAGTTAAAGAAGACAAATGAAAAGACAGATATAAAATTATTTGCACCCTTGCTTCACTAGTAACTAGTGCAAACTTTAGTCATGGATGTTTCAATCAAGTTCTTATGCTCAAACAACCTTTATCTCACACTTTCCATGGCTAACCGAATCTCGGGTGCCTTCCTTTCATACACTTTACAAGAGCATAAGTATTGACAATCCATGATCATTAATTTGCTCAAAAGATACTAGATTCTAACAAGAGTGTTTCATATCCTTTTCATTAACTATTCCAACTTTTTATGCTACAAGACTATATCTCAACCTTAAACTTATTAATTCTAAGTCATAATGACTCACTCTTTTCTTATTTATATTGAGCTAGATTCTACAATTGTCCAACATACTCAAGTTAATTAAATTCAAGGCAAGATGTGACTGAAACCTCTAAAATAAACCACGCTCATTTGCATGAGTGTTACCCATAAATCTCCAAACAAGAGAATCATGGATGACACCATACTTTAATATTCATTGATAAACCATAAGATAGGGATACATGATAATGCTCCATGAGCTCACACAGCCTAAAAGAGATTGATAACTAAATGATAAAAGCAAAACACACCATGACTAGATAGATATGATAAACTAGTAAAGATAAAGACTAGGTGGAACTCCCCCAAGCTTGACGTCTTGCTAGAACCACTTCTGCTCTTTCTTCTTGTCTTCATAATAATTATCTTCAAGTTTTCCAACAATGCTCATCATAAGGTTGTAGGCTTTTCAAACTCCTTGCAGCTTCTCCCAGTTTTTCCATGAGATTCTTCTCCACCGTCTCTTGCAGGCTTCCACTCCGGGCTTGGTACTTTAACATTGGGATCTTACGATCCCATTCACCAGGATAGTTCTCTTGGGTGGCACGCTTGAATTCCCTGTCAATAAGAGTAGAAACCACGTTTTTGCTAGCAAGTGCGTGCCTAGGAGCCTTCCCTCCTGTGCTCATGCGGCCGTCTGCCTCTTGTTTCCAAGAGAACGTTCACCTCACACCAGCAACAGGAGATAGGAGAAGGTGGTGCTGTTGCAATAGGTGCGATGTCGACGAAGGGCTTGTATTCTTTCTCTTCGCTCTCCTCCTTCTCCATCTCCTCCTCGTCGGGCTTGTAGTCTTCATCATCGAGTAGTCCTTCCTCTTCCTATTCCTCTCCACATGGACGTGGGGCTGTTGCCCTCGAGTTCATCATCATCATGTCCATGGAGGAGCATTGGAAGGAGTCTCCCGAAGACATAGCTAAAAACCTGACAGGCAGAAACAGCAAAAGCAAAGATCGCTCGAGAACGCTCGGTGCGAGATTAGATCAACGAAAAGGGGTATATATTGACGGTTTTTAGGTCAAGACGAAGCGTCGGAGTCGAAAACGAGACGAACGGGACTCCGAGGGGCAAAAGGAGTGGGCCCACGCGGCCAAGATCTCCGCGTGGGACCCCCTCTTTTCTCCCTCGGGTCTCCGTTCCTTCCATTTTCTTGTCCCACACGTTAATTTCCATAAAAAATGACTTCCGTAAAATTTACGCAATTCCGAGAAACTTTCCAGAGTAAAAGTTACCTTTTATTGATTTTGGATTTCTGAAACTGCAAACTTCTTTGCAATTACCTCCTCCGGTGTCTGTAAATGAATTCCTCCACCTTTCCAATGAAGCTTTTTCCTGCAATATAATGTTTAAGGCGTTGTCCATTAACACATGAGGTTTACCTTTCATATCACCATGAAGACGGATAGCTCCTGAACGGTATACTTCCTGTATCACTAATGGTCCCTGCCACTTTGAAGCTAACTTACCTGCAGAAAACTTGAAACGAGAGTTGTATAATAGCACTTGATCACCTACTTTGAATTCTTTCTTTTTAATTTTCTTGTCATGCCAAATCTTAACTTTTTCTTTAAACATCCTGGCACTTTCATAAGCTTCATTTCTCCATTCATCTAGTAGGTTTAAATCAAGAATTCTCTTCTCTCCAGCAGTTTTAAAATCAAAGTTCAATTGTTTAATAGCCCATCTAGCTTTATGTTCTAATTCAACAGGTAAATGACAAGCTTTTCCATAAACCATTTTATAAGGAGACATTCCCATAGGATTTTTAAAAGCAGTTCTATAAGCCCATAATGCATCGTTAATTTTAAGTGGCCAATCAGACCTAGACTTATTCACTGTCTTTTCCAAAATGAGTTTAATTTCCCTATTACTTAATTCAACTTGTCCACTGTTTGGGGATGATAAGGTGATGCAATTCTATGGTTAACATCATATTTTGCCAAAGTTTTCTAAGAATACCATGTAAGAAATGAGAACCACCATCAGTAATTAAAAACCTAGGAACACCAAACCTGGGGAAAATGATGTCCTGAAGCATCTTCATTGCGTGGCATGATCTGCACTTTTGGTTGGAATTGCTTCCACCCACTTTGTAACATAATCCACTGCAACCAAAATATGAGTATGCTTTGTCTTTGATTCGGGGAAAGGTCCCATAAAGTCAAAACCCCACACATCAAATGGTTCAAGTGGTAAGGAATAGTTCATAGGCATTTCATTTCTCCTACCAATATTTCCTACTCTTTGACATTTATCACAAGATTTAACATATTCAGCACAATCCTTAAATAAAGTAGGCCAATAAAAACCAGATTGTAATACCTTTGCACCTGTACGATCTCCTGCATGATGCCCTCCATAGGGACTGTCATGACAATCTCTTATAATAGCCTGTTGTTCATACTCAGGTACACAACGTCTAATAATACCATCCACACTTTCTTATAAAGGAAAGGATCATCCCAAAATAATGTCTAAGATCATAAAAGAATTTCTTTCTTTGTTGAGTAGTGAAGTGTGGAGGTAAAACTTTACCAACAATAAAATTTGCATATTGGCAAACCATGGAGATGCAACTTTAGCACTAGAAACATTAATTGCAAGTTGTTCATTAAAAAGCTATCATTAATAGGAATAGGATCATCAGGTATATTTTCCATTCTAGAAAGATGATCAGCTACTTGATTATCTTCCCCTTTCCTATCAACAATGTGTAAATCAAATTCTTGCAATAGAAGTACCCATCTTATTAATCTAGGCTTAGCATCTTTCTTATGCATTAAGTATTTAATAGCAGATGATCAGTATGCAATGTGACTTTCGAATCAGTAATATAAGGTCTAAACTTGTCACAAGCAAATAGCACTGCTAAAAATTCTTTTTCAGTTGTGGCATAATTCCTTTGAGCAGCATCAAGTGTTCTACTAGCATAATAAATAACATTCAGTTTCTTATCAACACGTTGGCCCAAAACAGCCCCAACTGCATAATCACTAGCATCACACATAATTTCAAAAGGCAATTTCCAATCAGGAGGTTGAATAATAGGAGCACTTATTAAAGCATTCTTCAAAATATTAAAGGACTCAATGCAATCATCATTAAAAGAGAAAGGAACATCCTTTTGCAAAAGATTGGTTAGGGTTTTGATATTTTGGAGAAATCTTTAATAAACCTACGGTAAAAACCTGCATGCCCAAGAAAACTTCTTATACCTTTGAGTCCCTTGGGTATGGAGCTTTTCAATAGCTTCTATCTTTGCTGGGTCAACTTCTATTCCTTTCCAGAAATCTTATGCCCAAGAACAATACCTTCAGTAACCATGAAGTGACACTTCTCCCAGTTTAAAACTAAGTGTTGGTCTTCACAACGCTGCAAAACTTTGTTAAGGTTGAACAAGCAATTATCGAAGGAAGTACCATACACAAAAATCATCCATAAAGACTTCCATTATCTTTTCAATATAATCAGCAAATATAGCATTCATGCATCTTTGAAAAGTAGCAGGAGCATTGCACAAACCGAATGGCATTCTCCTATAAGCAAATGTACCAATGGAAGTAAAAGTGGTTTTCTCTTGATCATCTTATGACAGGAATTTGGAGAAACCTGAATAACCATCTAAATAGCAAAAGTGAGAGTGTTTAGATAACCT
This sequence comes from Poa pratensis, assembly GCA_947311845.1. Taxonomy (NCBI): domain Eukaryota; kingdom Viridiplantae; phylum Streptophyta; class Magnoliopsida; order Poales; family Poaceae; genus Poa; species Poa pratensis. The sequence goes on along the minus strand of CAMZMU010000056.1, from coordinate 19,708,233 downwards.
TTCTAACATTTGATCAATAAATGGCAATGGGTAATGATCTTTACGAGTTGCTTTTTTAACTTCCTGAAATCAATACACATCTATAACCAACAACAGTACGTTGAGCCACAAGTTCATCCTCATCATTTGGAACAACAGTCATTCCACCCTTTTTAGGAACACAATGAACAGGACTAACCCACTTACTATCAGCTATGGGATAAATGATACCAGCTTCAATAAGTCTTATTACCTCTTTCCTTACCACACCTTCATTTTTGGATGGAGACGGCGTTGATAATCAACAACAGGTTTTGCATCTCTCCAAATTAATTTTATGCATACATAGAGCTGGGCTTATACCTTTAAGATCATCAAGAGAGTATCCAATGGCTGGTCGGTGAGCTTTAAGCACATCAAGTAATTTTCTTCTTCTTCAGCTGAAAGGTTAGCACTAATAATGACAGGATATATGCTCTTCTCATCCAAATATGCATATTTCAGATTTGTAGGCAAAGGTTTTAATTCAAAGCTAGGATCCCCTTTAGGTGGTGGTAGCACTCCTAAATTATCAGGTGGGATATGCAATTGTAATTGTGGTGGTTGTTGAAATATTTGTTCTAAAGCATCTTTTCCTCATCATTAAATGGTTCATCTTGATTAAGCATATAACGTTCTACAACATCTGTTGAAGCTACAGCTACATGAGCAAGAGTTTCAATTATATCTTCAGAAATTGGCTCTTTCACAACATGTTTATCAGCAAATTTGGAAAAGTTGAATCAAGTTTTTCACCAGCACATTTAATAAACACTTTCTCTTTAGCAAATTAATTTCAGCACCAACAGTGTTTAAGAAAGGTCTACCAAAAATGATAGGACAAAATGAATCTTGGGACAACCAAGCACAATAAAATCAGCAGGATATTTATTTTGCCAACCAATACTTCAACATCTCTAACAATTCCAAATGGACTAATATAATCTTTATTAGCAAGTTGAATTGTCATACCTGTCTCTTCCATAATGATAGGATCAATATCAGGCTTGATTTCAAGATAAAGAGAATATGGAATGACACTAATGCTTGCTCCAATATCACATAAGCCATGATAACTGAAGTCCCAATAGTGCATGATATAACAGGCTTACCAACCTTGGCCGAATTGCCTTTAACAACTTTAGTAGCATCTTCACATAGATAAACATCAACAGGATCTTCTTCATTTAATTGTTTGATAATAGAGATTTGACTGTTGACTTCCATCTGTTCATAAGGCTGAGATCTTCTTCTTTTACTCTTGTTAGAAACAGCAATAAGTAAATTTCCTTGACTTGGTTTGGATATGGTGGTGCCTCAACATACTCCTCAATTGTCAAGGATGACACTGGTTCTACCTGTTTAATAACTTTGGGTACAACAATAGATTGTTTAACAGGTTCAACATAAGCTTCAAACCAGTTTTAGGAATACCAATATGATTAGCAAAAGATTTAGCTACCTCAATTATAACATAAGGATCAAGATTAAAAGTATCACTCAGATTTTTAAACAAGGTAGAAGTAGAGAAATTCTCTACACATGAATACTCATAGTCCAGATAGGGCTCATTACCTTTATCAAGATCCCAATGACCAGTATTCTCAGAAATAGTCTCCAATAAATTCCATGCTTCTTCTTCAGTATTATTTGTAAAGCTTCCACTAGATGAATTATCCAGAAATTCCTTTTGTTGCCTTGGTAGCCTCACATAAAAGTTTATCAGAATAATTTTCCTTGTAAGATCATGACAAGGATTCTTGCGGAGGAGTTCCTTTAACCTCCCCCAAGCTTGAGTAATACTTTCTCCCAGATGTGGCCAGAAATTAAATATATAGCAGCGGTTCTCATAAGCTTCTCTAGGAGTAAAATACTTAAGAAAGAAAACCTTCCTCAAAATACTCCAGTCCATAGTGACTTCTTCATAAAGACCTGAACCAAATACGAGCATTACCAGATAAAGACAGATATAACAGCTTCCTTTTTACCTGATCTTCAGAAATACCAGGAAGTCTAAATAAACCACATATGCCTCAATTGTTTCCATGTGTTCACGTGCAGATTTAGTTCCATCCCTGTAAATGGATTTTTCATAACTCTTTTAACATGACCAACGGGAATTTTATACCCACTTTAGGTATCTCAGGCACAGTAGTTTCAACAGTTTTAGGCATAGCATAAGCACTTTCATATAGAGCAAGATGCAGCGAGGCACGATTCATAAATGCCATAGTAGCAATGAGATAAAACAGTAAATAAAATTCACCTTTCAAGTTTCCTTACCAAACTTCTTACCAATAGCGCTACGCTCCCCGGCAACGGCGCCAGAAAAGTATCTTGATGACTCCCAAGTGCAGGAGATCAATTGTAGTACCTTTCGAATAGAAAAGGTTGTCGAACCCACGAGGAGCTGAAGGTATTGGTTATTAGAAATGATAAATAGACAATAAAAGATGCAAGTGTTTTTGGTATTTTCGATTGTATAATTGCAAGACAGTGACAATGCAGCATAAATGGTAACAAGTAAAAGCTCTCAAAGAGAGAGAAGCCCAATCCTCTATGTGTAAGAGGACAAGCTCAAGTGATGTGTAACTTATATGTGGAAAACGTTCCCGAGGGCGGCATGGATATTGCTAGGCATATAGATTTATTAAACAACACGTTGAATATCTTGTCTAGTTTTAATCTTCTTCGGACGGAGCTATTATTAGGTACAGCTAAATAAATAGACTAAACCCCTTATGATGGATCATGTGGCCAATTAAATGACAGCACAAGAATTATTAAGATATAAAATCCCACCATAGCATTACGCTCTAGGTCCCCGATACTAATACCCCGTAAAGTAACTTAATGATTCGGTCTCAGGCTTTCGTGTCCTCCCAAGTCTCCCTCACGCCATTACACTACGGTGTTCTCCTATGAGCCCATATAGGTGAAGTGTTGTGCAGTCGACGTTCGCACAACACCATCATAGAATCACACAAAAAGATAAACACTAGACAAAATACCAACACATGTCATATATATGTAACACCCCGAAAATTTAGGCCAATTTTTTTTTAATTTATTTTTGGACGCCGGAAAAACTTTTTCAGGTTTCTAAATGTTTTTCTTCGAACCCGTTGGTCTTTGATTTGACTTTGGTTTCGCCCTCTCAGAAAATTCCCAACCATCCTCGATCTTGTCAACCTCCACCATAATTCCAGGACATCGTTTTATCTGTTAAACGGTGATTCCAAAATCCTTCCGGTCTATTCCACAAAAGTCTCCACCGCAATTTTAGCTTGGAATAAATTCTACCAAGCTACCATATGGTTCCCCATACATAGAGATCACTTCCACAGAAAAATATTTCATAGTCCCAAGCAATATTCCAAAGTTAAACCCTATTTCCTTTTATGTCGTTTTCAATCCAGAAATTATCCAGCACCTTCCACTCATCCAAAAATTCTACAATTTTGGGTAGGTGCATGATCCACCTCCTGAGCATTTCACTCCACTGTCCCAACCTCATTTGAGCAATATTTGAGGTACTTTCTTTGCAGTGCTCTTTTCTTGCCTTTTTGCAACTTCCAAAAGAACCCCTATTCTTATGTCTCCAAAAAATTCCAACAAAAATACCAGAGGACCCCATGTCCATATAAAGACCATCCATGCAAAAGTATTGCATACTCCAATGCAATATTTCCAAGTTATCCAATAATTTCAAAACTGCCATTTCTAGTCCAGAAATATTTTAACCAAGCTAGGAACCTCCAATAATTCCGATAAATTCAGGAAATGCATATTTTGGCATTTCCTTCATTTCATCTTTTGGAGCCAAATCTATTTGAGCAATATTTAGACCACTTCCTTTGTAAGCCCAAATTAATGCCATTTTGGGTTCTTCAAACAAACCTACACCAAGAAAACTCCAATGACCTTGATACTTGGTGATCTTGACAACATGACCCAAGGACACACAATGCCAGGAGATCACCCCAAGATGAAACATGGAACCCCATTTTTCTCAAATCATTCCATTATGGCCATTTTAGGCCATCTTATGGAAAACCATTTTCCTTCACCCAAATGAGCTCAAACTCCACAGACATGCTCCCACACCTAACCTAGCCAGTGGTAATTTTTGGGAATTTTGTGAAGTGTGCAAGACCATGAACATTTCATCGAACACCTTCGGTGTTTTTAGTTTTCCAAAAATCTTATTCTGTAAAGTATCTCCTCTTTGATTGATTCTTGTTTGGTTGTGTTTGTATTTATCTTGTGAACCCCGTAGTATAGATAGTTTTGCGTTTGGAGCAATAGGTTGTCGGGAACGCGCCAATTCCGCCCGGGCGCTCTGGAGCGCCAGGACGTGTCCGCCGGCTTGCCCATGTCCTCTCCCCGTCGCTCGCTGCCTCGTGGCTCCGGCGAGCCAAGCCCTGCCCCGGCCCCCCCCTTCCCCAGCTCGACACCTCGCCTCCGCCGTGCGCCGACAACCGCAAGACGCCGCACCGCCCAGTACAGTCCGCTGCCAGGAGCTACGCGACGCGCCGCGCGCTCCAGGAACCCTCGTGCTCCCCTGTGCGTCCAGCGCGGCGAGCTTATCCCCTCCCCTCGCCTCTGTGGCCACCCGAGCCCCACGCGTCGCCATGGCGACCACCGCGCTGTGCCCCTGCCCCCTGCGCTCCCCGGCTATAAAAGCCACCTCGAGCCCTCCTCTGAGAAGCACACCACCCCCACACCTTCCTCCACCCCAGAAACTCCAGAGCCCGAAGGATTGCGCGAGGATTCGAAGAAATCGCCGCCGTGGCCGAACTCCGCAGCACGGCATCCCGCCGTGGTGGCCTTCCCCTGCCCTTCCCCCTGCCACCGAGCCTCCCCCCTGGCCGCGGTGAGCCCGCCGCCGCCGTCTCCCGCGCCCCAGGCCCCCCCGGCCGCAGCTCCGGCGAGCCCATGCTCCCGAGCCGCCGCACCCCTCTGCTGCGAAGGAAGAAGGAGACGACCTCCCGTCGTTTAAATTTTTTCCTGGGATCGGTCCAGCGGACCTTGATGGGCCAGCCCAGCAGGCTCCAGTGGCCCACGGCCCTGCCTCGGCCTGCCAGCGGCCTGGCCAGGCGCTGCAGCGCACAGGCGCGCGACAGCCCAGCGACAGCCCATGTCGCGCGGCCGATGCGGCCCACGCTGTTTTTTTTTCCCGCGGAACTTTTTCTTTTCCTGCTGGACGCGTTTTCGAACGTCGATATCTTTTGAACCGTGACTCCGATTCAGGTGATTCAAGTTTGTAAATTCGTAGTTTAATTAGCTCTATCCAGTAGCATCAGTTTCACATTTTTGTGAGATACTTGTATGATCAGCACCTTGTGTGCATACGTAGGTATTCCGCGGTACCGGCTGATCGAAACCCTGAACCGCGACGTGTCCGTGACCCTCCAAGCCAAATGATGTCGATCTTCGAAGGCAAGCTAACCCCTTGCTATAAACCGTCCAGCAATGTTTGTTTGTTGTTTTGCTTGTTGCTTGCCGAGTGTTATATGTCTGTCTGCTTATTGTTATATTGTTTGTGCCTGTCTACTGTTATTATCACATGTGTGTTTGTTGTCCGTACTTTTACATGAGCATTGTATTGCTGCATATGTCATGTTGCATTTTTATTATTGCACTACTATATATGCGTATCTGTGCAACACTCCCATTTCCGGGGCAATGGCAGGTCTCCCGCCTCAGCCGAGGAAGTGGGGGAAATTATTACAACTGTGCGTCTCGCTTTGCGGGGCTTTGTTTGGTTTTTCCACTTCTTCAACGCCGAGGTGAGGTGCGGACGAATGTCGGCTTATGATCCTCGGGGTTGGGGGCATTCGTGTTAGTTGCCTCTTGTCCCACCGTCGAATATGGGCGGCTTAGGCCATCCGGACTGCGATGCTGGAGCTGACTTTTCCGCGGTTTTATTTGCCGAGATTGCTGACACCACGTCGGGGTAAATCCCGAGTGGAATGGATGCTCTCTCATTCTTATGAGTGCTTTTCGGTTTATTTTAGAGACTATATGCCCGAATCCCCACTTCCTGGTCAACGGTCGGTCGGTATCGCCGCCAAAGACTTGCGCGTGGAGGAACGGATGCGTAACAGACTCCGCAAACTATTGCTTGAAATATTATTATTATTGTTCTATCACTAACCCCCGAGTGACACCGGCCGGGTCTCCCGCCACCGTCACCCGGGTATTATTGTTGTTATTGTTATGTTGTTGTTTATTCATGCAAGTTTTATGTGGTTATTGTTATGTGCTATGCTTGTGTTGCTTGTCGTTTGTGGATGCTGATACATGCAGGTTGTTATGTTTGTTTACTGTGGTTATTGTTTGTGTTGGACTAACCCCTGTTGTTTGGACTTGTTGTGTTGAAACTTGAATAATTCGAAACAACCCTCCAAGCTTCGATAGGGTCAGTCCATAGTGCCACTTATCTGAACATTGAACGCACTGCCACCGTCGCTCACATGGGCGGGCCTTGACCTACGTAATCCTATCGAGCCTCCTTTGATGCCACCCTTTTGGCAAGTCTAGTCGGTTACCATAGTTGGTCGGGGCTAGTCTTGCGAAGGTTCCGGAGCTAGGCGTCGCTCATGGGTTGGGGACGTGCCGGATTCACTTCTGCATAAGGCATAGAGTTATGTCGGTGGCTATACAGGGAGTGTCTTGGTAGCGTGAACGGTCAGGTGAGTGTATCTTGCTGAGTTCGCCTTAGGGATGAAATCCTAAAGTACCGGCTTAGTGTGGTGCACTTAGGTGGGTGGTATTTGCAACCTCTCGAGAGTGTCTAATCTGGATGTCCAGCCTTGTTCCAAGGATATGGAACAACAGTTCAGTATCGGTCACACTGTGTGTCCTCGTCGAGTCCGGAGGATTAAACATAAGTATTGTTTGAAGGAAAGATGAACAACCTGATTCACTAAATGAACAATAAGTTGATGCAGGGAATGTTACTTGAGACGTGATTGTGAACCAAGTTTAGGGATGGCGGTGTGATGCGTTGGGGAGCCTATAGTTAGGCCAGAGCCCACATCAACCGAGCATGCCCAGAGTGGAAAGATGAGGCCAGTGGCCTAGCAGTAATCACAGGTGATGTTGTGTATTATTTGGTACCCACTGGGTACACCCGTCTTCTCGTCACAGGTAAGCTCGTTGTATGATTGCCGGTGCACGATCCAACCCCACCTGGCTTGGACTCTGCACTGGTGATACCCCATTGTTTGCCTATGCCATGTTTTGCTTGTCAATGCCATGCTACTTTTATGTCACGTATCTAGAATACACCTTGACATGTGTAGGATTCTATTTCCAGTGTTTACATTGTTGCATGATTGTTGGATTGTTTGTGGTGAGGGGCGATACTTGCTGAGTGCATAATAATGTACTCACGGCCTTGTGATTATGGCCAGGTTTCGTCGAGGATTCATCTTCTACCTTAGCAAGGAGATGGAGCAAGAGCGTGCTAGGATCAGTAGCCCAGCCAGATGCCTGTGGAGTGGAGCCGCTCCAAGCCGCTGCCTTAGTCGTCTTCCGCTGCCAGTTAAACCCGTCCTGAGCCATGCTTGGCTTGATATTTTGTCATGCCTTGATGGCCTTGTAAACCATTTGTAGCACTATTGTGCCTGATTGTGCAATGATTTCCATTATGTTACACTGTCGTGACGTGCGGCCAGATATCCTGGCTGGCGCACGGGACGCCCGCCTCTCTGGAGATATGTTCCAGGGAGGGGTGTCACAGACAATGGTATCAGAGCGCCAGGCTGGCTGTAGACTACCCTAGCATGGAAAGCCCAACTTTACTTTTGCCCGACAAGGAGCCCGATGGATTTGACCCATCTCCGCCTAACCGGCATGGCTATTGTTGGTCAATAGTATGGTGCAGTAGGACTTGTCCCAATCCCCGAGTGAGGCTCGCCGGTTTCTTCTAGGAGAAGGAATCGACACTACCCAGTATATGAGACCCAGTCCTAGCTGCCGTTTATCCCCACCCTCGCCTGCTACCCTTAACAACCCAAACTCTCTTGAAGCAGGATCCTGCAAAGGAATCCCGCGTTTTATCTCACCCTACACCCAGAGCCAAATAATCCAATGGCGAACCCCAGGGTCATCCTGGAAACCACGGCCGAGGGTCACGACGGATTTCCACTGATGCTTTTGGAGGTCGTCTGTGATCTTCTTGGCCGGCCTGCTCGCCCCCGGTATGCGGTGTACGAGAGCTCACTCTCTCCTGCCGGGAGTGAATTTCGGGCAGACGTGCATATCGGCTCGTGTCGTTGGGCACAAGTCAGTCTTACGAGATCCAAGGAAGGAGCATGCCCACTTCATCAAGCCATCCAGGTAGCAGCCTGGGAAGGTCTCGTCCCGCCTGCGGTACTCAGAACCGGCAATGGCGGAAAGTCGAGCTTTCCACCTTCTCCCAGCCAGACCCCTGATGGTGTGGAGGCTATCCAAACTCCCACTAGAGGGGAAGTCGACCCTGCCGTAATCACGCTGGTCGACTACGCAGCGGCAATGACAAAGTTCTGCCAATCCCTAAGGATGAACTCTTCACCACAAGACGCAACCTTGGTCGCACTCGCTGCAACTGTGTGGGACAAGGAACCACCTAGCCTCAACCTTGAGCCAGCTCAGAGTACAGGACTTCCGTTCCCGCATGATTTGCCGGGATCCAGTCTTGATGCCTCTGGGACACAAGCACTAGCCCCAGTCCAGCAGTACCTCCAAGCAGGAGGTATAATCCTCGAAGGCGTGCCTGCAATTCCCCACCCCGCGGGAGATGGAGATGTGGACACCACTCTTCGTCTCGGCCGCTCCACCGCTACCAGAGGCCGCCAAGCAGAGTAAGCCAGGTTTAGTAGCCTGAGTGGCGCTTTTGTGGTAGGTGAGAATCAGCGAGGTTGTTTGTTTTTTTTGTTGTGTTGGCTTGTAATGCCAGATCTTGTCTGTTTTCTTGGTTGATGTCGAATCAGCCGAAATAAAACTTGGTGTTCTATTCCCTGGTTGACCACTTGGTTGACACATGAAGGAATATCATGCTTTTCTTGTAGTCAAAGGTTTTAAAGAAACAACAGATCACTTAAAACAGGGACAGTATATGTGAACCCAGACGCATATACCCACCTGTGAATTAACGCAAACTTTGAATGGGATTATTTTCTAGTAGGTAAATTATTTTATGTGTGTGTTGCACAAGTTTAACTATTAAGTGGAAGTATTTAATGAGACACGGTAACCCCGGTGTCCCGCTCACTTAATGTTGGCTCGTGCATAGGTTTGAAAAAAACTCTTACATGTGACACCTCAAGGTTCCTCACCCAATATGAACCTTGTGTCTTTGCATGTGAAAGAAAGGGGCCCGAGCCCTCCACGATGACCTCCATCACAAGCTGCAATTGCTTGTTGAGTAATCTACATCGTGGAACACAAAAGGATTTTTGTAGAGTGTTTCGTTAGCTTGTTTGTAGACTTGCTTGTTTGCTTTTGCCATGGTTATGTTGTTATGTGTGCCCTGCCGTGTGAATGTTTGAGCAAAAACCATAGTTTGTATTCAGATACCATGGTGGTAGCTCCTATTTGAATGATTGTGTGAGCCCCTGCCATGCCATCCCTAGAATGCATTCAGTCCGATAGAATGTCGAGCCTTGGAAATGCCCAGTTTTAGGAAAACCCCGTTGAGTGTTGATCTTTCTATACGTTTCCAACTATAGTCGTGGTAGTAAAAGTTTTGAAAAAGTTTTAAATGTAGGGGTATATTGAAACCGTACAAGAAATATCTTGTATAACCCGGGAATCTCTATAAGTCTCTTAATCTCGGGACGAGATTCTTTTTAAGGGGGGAAGGTTTGTAACACCCCGAAAATTTAGGCCAATTTTTTTTAATTTATTTTGGACGCCGAAAAACTTTTTCAGGTTTCTAAATGTTTTCTTCGAACCGTTGGTCTTTGATTTGACTTTGGTTTCGCCCTCTCAGAAAATTCCCAACCATCCTCGATCTTGTCAACCTCCACCATAATTCCAGGACATCGTTTTATCTGTTAAACGGTGATTCCAAAATCCTTCCGGTCTATTCCACAAAAGTCTCCACCGCAATTTTAGCTTGGAATAAATTCTACCAAGCTACCATATGGTTCCCCCATACATAGAGATCACTTCCACAGAAAAATATTTCATAGTCCCAAGCAATATTCCAAAGTTAAACCCTATTTCCTTTTATGTCGTTTTCAATCCAGAAATTATCCAGACACCTTCCACTCATCCAAAAATTCTACAATTTTGGGTAGGTGCATGAATCCACCTCCTGAGCATTTCACTCCACTGTCCCAACCTCATTTGAGCAATATTTGAGGTACTTTCTTTGCAGTGCTCTTTTCTTGCCTTTTTGCAACTTCCAAAAGAACCCCTATTCTTATGTCTCCAAAAATTCCAACAAAAATACCAGAGGACCCCATGTCCATATAAAGACCATCCATGCAAAAGTATTGCATACTCCAATGCAATATTTCCAAGTTATCCAATAATTTCAAAACTGCCATTTCTAGTCCAGAAATATTTTAACCAAGCTAGGAACCTCCAATAATTCCGATAAATTCAGGAAATGCATATTTTGGCATTTCCTTCATTTCATCTTTTGGAGCCAAATCTATTTGAGCAATATTTAGACCACTTCCTTTGTAAGCCCAAATTAATGCCATTTTGGGTTCTTCAAACAAACCTACACCAAGAAAACTCCAATGACCTTGATACTTGGTGATCTTGACAACATGACCCAAGGACACACAATGCCAGGAGATCACCCCAAGATGAAACATGGAACCCCATTTTTCTCAAATCATTCCATTATGGCCATTTTAGGCCATCTTATGGAAAACCATTTTCCCTTCACCCAAATGAGCTCAAACTCCACAGACATGCTCCCACACCTAACCTAGCCAGTGGTAATTTTTGGGAATTTTTGTGAAGTGTGCAAGACCATGAACATTTCATCGAACACCTTCGGTGTTTTTAGTTTTCCAAAAATCTTATTCTGTAAAGTATCTCCTCTTTGATTGATTCTTGTTTGGTTGTGTTTGTATTTATCTTGTGAACCCCGTAGTATAGATAGTTTTGCGTTTGGAGCAATAGGTTGTCGGGAACGCGCCAATTCCGCCCGTGGCGCGCTCTGGAGCGCCAGGACGTGTCCGCCGGCTTGCCCATGTCCTCTCCCCGTCGCTCGCTGCCTCGCTGCCCTGCGGAGTGAAGCCGTGGCCGAGCCCCCCCCCCCCCCCTCTCCCCTTGCTGCCCCGTGGCTCCGGCGAGCCAAGCCCTGCCCCGGCCCCCCCCTTCCCCAGCTCGACACCTCGCCTCCGCCGTGCGCCGACAACCGCAAGACGCCGCACCGCCCAGTACAGTCCGCTGCCAGGAGCTACGCGACGCGCCGCGCGCTCCAGGAACCCTCGTGCTCCCTGTGCGTCCAGCGCGGCGAGCTTATCCCCTCCCCTCGCCTCTGTGGCCACCCAGCCCCACGTGTCGCCATGGCGACCACCGCGCTGTGCCCCTGCCCCCTGCGCTCCCCGGCTATAAAAGCCACCTCGAGCCCTCCTCTGAGAAGCACACCACCCCCCACACCTTCCTCCACCCCAGAAACTCCAGAGCCCGAAGGATTGCGCGAGGATTCGAAGAAATCGCCGCCGTGGCCGAACTCCGCAGCACGGCATCCCGCCGTGGTGGCCTTCCCCTGCCCTTCCCCCTGCCACCGAGCCTCCCCCCTGGCCGCGGTGAGCCCGCCGCCGCCGTCTCCCGGCGCCCCAGGCCCTCCCCGTGGCCGCAGCTCCGGCGAGCCCATGCTCCCGAGCCGCCGCACCCCTCTGCTGCGAAGGAAGAAGGAGACGACCTCCCGTCGTTTAAATTTTTTCCTGGGATCGGTCCAGCGGACCTTGATGGGCCAGCCCAGCAGGCTCCAGTGGCCCACGGCCCTGCCTCGGCCTGCCAGCGGCCTGGCCAGGCGCTGCAGCGCACAGGCGCGCGACAGCCCAGCGACAGCCCATGTCGCGCGGCCGATGCGGCCCACGCTGTTTTTTTTTCCCGCGGAACTTTTTCTTTTCCTGCTGGACGCGTTTTCGAACGTCGATATCTTTTGAACCGGACTCCGATTCAGGTGATTCAAGTTTGTAAATTCGTAGTTTAATTAGCTCTATCCAGTAGCATCAGTTTCACATTTTTGTGAGATACTTGTATGATCAGCACCTTGTGTGCATACGTAGGTATTCCGCGGTACCGGCTGATCGAAACCCTGAACCGTGACGTGTCCGTGACCCTCCAAGCCAAATGATGTCGATCTTCGAAGGCAAGCTAACCCCTTGCTATAAACCGTCCAGCAATGTTTGTTTGTTGTTTTGCTTGTTGCTTGCCGAGTGTTATATGTCTGCTTATTGTTATATTGTTTGTGCCTGTCTACTGTTTTATCACATGTCTGTTTGTTGTCCGTACTTTTACATGAGCATTGTATTGCTGCATATGTCATGTTGCATTTTTATTATTGCACTACTATATATGCGTATCTGTGCAACACTCCCATTTCCGGGCAATGGCAGGGTCTCCCGCCTCAGCCGAGGAAGTGGGGGAAATTATTACAACTGTGCGTCTCGCTTTGCGGGGCTTTGTTTGGTTTTTCCACTTCTTCAACGCCGAGGTGAGGTGCGGACGAATGTCGGCTTATGATCCTCAGGGTTGGGGGCATTCGTGTTAGTTGCCTCTTGTCCCACCGTCGAATATGGGCGCTTAGGCCATCCGGACTGCGATGCTGGGAGCTGACTTTTCCGCGGTTTTATTTGCCGAGATTGCTGACACCACGTCGGGGTAAATCCCGAGTGGAATGGATGCTCTCTCATTCTTATGAGTGCTTTTCGGTTTATTTTAGAGACTATATGCCCGAATCCCCACTTCCTGGTCAACGGTCGGTCGTATCGCCGCCAAAGACTTGCGCGTGGAGGAACGGATGCGTAACAGACTCCGCAAACTATTGCTTGAAATATTATTATTATTGTTCTATCACTAACCCCCGAGTGACACCGGCGGGTCTCCCGCCACCGTCACCCGGGTATTATTGTTGTTATTGTTATGTTGTTGTTTATTCATGCAAGTTTTATGTGGTTATTGTTATGTGCTATGCTTGTGTTGCTTGTCGTTTGTGGATGCTGATACATGCAGGTTGTTATGTTTGTTTACTGTGGTTATTGTTGTGTTGGACTAACCCCTGTTGTTTGGACTTGTTGTGTTGAAACTTGAATAATTCGAAACAACCCTCCAAGCTTCGATAGGGTCAGTCCATAGTGCCACTTATCTGAACATTGAACGCACTGCCACCGTCGCTCACATGGGCGGGCCTTGACCTACGTAATCCTATCGAGCCTCCTTTGATGCCACCCTTTTGGCAAGTCTAGTCGGTTACCATAGTTGGTCGGGCTAGTCTTGCGAAGGTTCCGGAGCTAGGCGTCGCTCATGGGTTGGGGACGTGCCGGATTCACTTCTGCATAAGGCATAGAGTTATGTCGGTGGCCATACAGGGAGTGTCTTGGTAGCGTGAACGGTCAGGTGAGTGTATCTTGCTGAGTTCGCCTTAGGGATGAAATCCTAAAGTACCGGCTTAGTGTGGTGCACTTAGGTGGGTGGTATTTGCAACCTCTCGAGAGTGTCTAATCTGGATGTCCAGCCTTGTTCCAAGGATATGGAACAACAGTTCAGTATCGGTCACACTGTGTGTCCTCGTCGAGTCCGGAGGATTAAACATAAGTATTGTTTGAAGGAAAGATGAACAACCTGATTCACTAAATGAACAATAAGTTGATGCAGGGAATGTTACTTGAGACGTGATTGTGAACCAAGTTTAGGGATGGCGGTGTGATGCGTTGGGGAGCCTATAGTTAGGCCAGAGCCCACATCAACCGAGCATGCCCAGAGTGGAAAGATGAGGCCAGTGGCCTAGCAGTAATCACAGGTGATGTTGTGTATTATTTGGTACCCACTGGGTACACCCGTCTTCTCGTCACAGGTAAGCTCGTTGTATGATTGCG
>CAMZMU010000056.1:19464545-19681596 GCA_947311845.1 Poa pratensis | reverse complement strand
AAACAGACATTCATAAAGATTACGCACAAAAATTTCAGATTTTAACAATCTGGTGATTTTAGGAATTTCGTACAGTGAACAGCAAAAATCTGTTTCTGCGCAGCAATCAAAATTAAGCATCATCTTAACATTAGAGGCTACTCTTGGCACAACAATGCGAGAAAATAAAGATACAAAGGAGTTGCTACAGAAGTAAACATCCTCCTTGACTCAATAAAAGAAAAATTGCAGAAAAAAAAATGGGTTGCCTCCCATAAGCGCTTTTCTTTAACGCCTTTTAGCTAGGCACAAAGCATGCATCAAGTATTACCAAGTGAAGAAGCATCAACATTGTAATTTGTTCGAACAATAGAATCATAAGGTGGCTTAATCTTCTTCCTAGGAAAGTGTTCCATACCTTTCTTGAGAGGAAATTGATATTTTATATTCCCTTCTTTCATATCAATAATAGCACCTACAGTTCTAAGAAAAGGTCTTCCCAGCACAATAGGGCATGATGGATTGCATCAATATCCAAGACAATAAAATCAACGGGGACATAATTGTTGTTAACCATGATAAGAACATCATCAATTCTTCCCAAAGGTTTTTTAATGTAGAATCAGCAAGGTGAACATCCAAGTAACAATTTTCCAAAGGTGCTAAATCAAGCATATCATATAATCTTTTAGGCATAACAGAAATACTAGCACCAAGGTCACACAAAGCATTGCAATCAAAGTCATTCAATTTCAATTTAATGATGGGCTCCCAACCATCTTCTAACTTCCTAGGGATAGAAGCTTCATGTTTTAATTTCTCTTCCCTAACTTGCATGAGAGCATTAGTAATATGTTTAGTAAAAGCCATGTTTATAGCACTAGCATTAGGACTTCTAGCTAGCTTTTGCAAGAACTTAATTACTTCAGAAATATTGCAACCATCAAAATCAAAGTCATTATTATCAAAAGTAATGGAGTTATTTCTTCCTTATTGCTAGAAATTTCAGCATCTTTATCAAGGACAGTTTCAGAGTTATCAGGCAATTTAGGACATTTTGCAATAGAAGTGGAAACATTACCAACACCAATTCTTGCCATTAATGGTAGGAGGTTTGTAACACTTGAGTTTGAAGCATTTTCAGAAGTAGTAATAGTATAAACTCTAGCAATATTATTCTTTCTAGCAATTTCATCCTCTCTTTCCCATCTAGCATGCAATTCAGCTAACATCCTCACATTGTTATCAATTTTAACTTGTATAGCATTGAGAGTTTTGCTCTCTTTAACATCATGAGGCAGTTCTTTAGTTTCAACAAGTCAACATCAAGAGCAAGACTATCAACTTTAGAGGAAAGCACATCAATTTTCCCAAATTTCTCCTCAACAGTTTTATTGAAAGCAGTTTGTGTACTAATAAAATCCTTAAGCATAACTTCAAGATCGAGGGTACACTCTTATTATTGTTTAGGAGTTACTATAGGAATTTCCATAACCATTGCCACTATTAGAAGGATAGGGCCTATAATTGCTATTACCAAAATTATTCCTATAAGCATTGTTGTTGAAGTTATTATTTTTAATGAAGTTCACATCAACATGCTCTTCTTGAGCAACCAAAGAAGCTAAAGGAACATTATTTGGATCAACATGTGTTTGACCATTTGCAAGCATAGACATAATAGTATCAATTTTGGCACTCAAGGAGAGAGTTTCCTCAACAGAATTTACCTTCTTACCTGTTGGAGCTCTCTCGGTGTGCCACTCAGAATAATTAATCATCATATCATCAGAAGCTTTGTTGCAGCACCCAAAGTGATGGACATAAAGGTACCTCCAGCGGCCGAATCCAATAAATTCCTTGAAGAAAAATTTAATCCTGCATAGAAGGTTTGGATGATCATCCAAGTAGTCAGTCCATGAGTGGGACAATTTTTAACCAATGATTTCATTCTCTCCCATGCTTGAGCAACATGTTCATTATCAAATTGCTTAAAATTCATTATGCTACTTCTCAAAGAAATAATCTTAGCAGGAGGATAATATTTTCCAATAAAAGCATCTTTGCATTTAGTCCATGAATCAATACTATTTCTAGGCAAAGATAGCAACCATTCTTTAGCACGTCCTCTCAAGGAGAAAGGAAAAAGTTTCAGTTTAATAATATCACCATCTACTTCCTTGAGCTTTTGCATTTCACAAAGTTCAACAAAGTTATTAAGGTGAACAGCAGCATCATCAGTACTAACACCAGAAAATTGCTCTTTCATAACAAGATTTAAAAGTGCAGGTTTAATTTCATAAAATTCTGCTGAAGCAGCAGGTGGAGCAATAGGTGTGCATATGAAATCATTGTTGTTCGTGCTAGTGAAATCACACAACTTAGTGTTCTCAGGAGTACTCATTTTAGCAGAATTAAAAACAGACAGAAAATAACTTGAAAGTAAACTAGATGCAAGTAACTAATTTTTTTGTGTTTTTGATAATTGAAAGCAAACAAGATAAAATAAAATAAACTAAGCAAGACAAAAACAAAGTAAAGAGATTGGAAGCGTGAAACTCCCCTTGCAGAAGACTGCTGTCTCCCCGGCAACGGCGCCAGAAAAGCTTGATGACGTGAAACACACGTCGTTGGGAGACCCCAAGAGGAAGGTATGATGGTAGTCAGCAAAGTTTTCCCTCAGAAAGAAACCAAGGTTATCGAACCAGTAGGAGCAGCAACTCTTCAGAAGGTTGTTGGCTCGCACGGCGCAAAACGATCACCAACGTGGAATCTGCACACAACACAATCAAACTACTTTGCCCCAACGAAACAGTGAGGTTGTCAATCTCACTGGCTTGCTGAAAACAAAGGATTAAACGTATGGTGTGGAAAATGAGTATTAAATTGCAGAGAATGAAAAAGGAACAGTTTGCAGTTTGTGGTTGTTTAATCAGTGTAAAAGAATGGACCGGGGTCCACAGTTCACTAGTGGTGTCTCTCCATAAAAGATAACTAACATGTTGGGTGAACAAATTACAGCTGGGCAATTGACAATAGTGAGCGCATGACAATGCATATACATGACATGTTGACTACTATGATATTTAATTGGGCATTACGACATAATACATAGACCGTTATCCAACAGCATCTATGACTAATAATCCACCGCCGGGTTGTCATCCGAGTCCCCCGTTGGTATTAAGTTGCAAGCAACGGATAATTGCATTAAGTAAAGTGCGTAATGTAAACAAACACATATGCCCGTGGACATAGCATCGTTAGGTTATCCCTAGTGGCAACAGCACATCCACAACCTTAGAACTTTCTGTCACTGTCCCAGGTTAAACGGAGGCATGAACCCACTATCTAGCATAAATACCTCTCTTGGAGTTACAAGCATCTACTTGGCCAAAGCATCTACGAGTAACGGAAAGCATGCAAGATCTTAAATAACATATAAGATAGATTGATAATCAACTTGACATAGTATTCAATATTCATCGGATCCCAGCAAACACAACATGTAGCATTACAATAATATGATCTTGATCATGTAGGGCAGCTCACAAGATCTAAACATGATGGCACAAAGTGGAGAGACAACCATCTAGCTACTGCTATGGACCCGTAGTCCAAGGATGAACTACTCACGCATCACTCCGGAGGCAGGCATGGCGATGTAGAAGCCTCCGGTGACGATTCCCCTCTCCGGCAGGGTGCCGGGAAGAGGTTCTGAACCCTCCCGAGCTAGGGTTGACGGCGGCGGCGTCTCTGGAACTTTTCGTGGATATTTGCTCAGGTACTTAGGGTTTTCGCGTCGGGGGAATAAGTAGGCGAAAGGGCGGCGGCTGACGACCCCCGAGGGGCCCACACCACCCTAGGGCGCGGCAGAGGGGGCCCGCGCCCTAGTGCGTGTGGGCCCTGGTGGCCCTCCTCTGCTGCTCCTTTGCTCCGTCAGTGAGTTCTGGAAAATAGGGACCCCCGTGTAGTTTCGTCCAATTCCGAGAATATTTCCAGACTAGCTTTTCTGGAATACAAAAACAGCAGAAAACAGGAACTGGCACTTCGGCATCTTGTTAATAGGTTAGTCCCAAAAAATGTATAAAAGTGATATAAAGTAGATGCAAAACATGTAGCAATTGGTATAAAACAAGCATGGAACATCAAAAATTATGATACGTTTGTGACGTATCAGCATCCCCAAGCTTAGTTCCTACTCGCCCTCGAGTAGGTAAACGATAAAAACAAAATAATTTTTGAGGTGACATGCTACCATCATAATCTTATCATATAATATTGCAAGGCACATGTAAATGAATGAAGTGATCCAAGTCAATGGCTCCGATGCCGTCCGTTTTCGTCTCCGTGGCTCCGTTTTTTGAGGTCGTATAGGATTTTTTTCCATTTGTAGCTAGTTGGTCCTTCTTTTCTCATGTTGATGTTGGCTTTTGCCAGTATTGTACTCCCCTTCGTCCCATAATATAAGATGTTATTACAATCAATTAGTCGTATATTGGTTTAATAAGACATAGGGAAGTATTATCTTGTAATGGACCTCTAGTTAATTTCAGCATTGTCTATATACTTTCTGTTAGCTTTTATTTCTGTGTTTTCGGATGGTGAATCTACATCAAATATGTGCCCCTGTTTACTTTACATCAAGACTTACCGTTGGTTTTCATTTTTCCTTATCTATAAGGTGGTAGAGTCCTGAGCTAGCTGTATGCCGCTCGAAACCTGCAAGATAGTGTTGGAATATTTTTTAAATTTTTTTTATAGATACTTCACTAATATTGCGTGAAGAAAATTATTTTTAAAATATTGCGCTGACGGTTTAGGCAAACTGAAGTGCAACTTTTGTTTTGGGTCAAACAGAAATCAGCCTTTCGTCATAGACCATGCCGAAAGGTTATCTCTATGCAGCCGGCGTGACCAAAAACTTCCTTTCATTTTGGTTCTAACGGAAGCAATCGATCGATCTATATGCGTAAGTCCGCCGAAACGAAAAAACTTACAACAGGTAAGTTGTGAGAAACTACGAGATCGATCTACTCGTGAACGAAAATTTCAAACGGTCGACGACCGGTGCGACGAATTTCACAAAATCCGTCTACAAATGGTGCGAACTTGGATCCAAAATTAAGAAGTTACAGTTAACAAAACCCGAAATCGATCACGTGAACTGAACCTACTCGTCGATGTGCATATATTCCTTTATATTTTATCTTTAATACTTCTAGAAACGACGCGTCCGTCCAGTTGCACGGCTCGGCCGGAGAGGGCATTTCGGATGTACTTTTTGCTTGTAGCTCTGAACGAAAGGCGCTTTCAATAGTAGAATCAAAGTGAAAGGCGTATAAAAAAGCACGATTAGTAGGTTTCAGTTTCGCCTAGAAACGAGAGGTTCCTGGCTATGTTCAACGAGGTGGCCCATCCCTCTCCTTTTGGTTTGGCCCAAAACGGCGTGCCCATCCCTCCTTTCGGTTTGGCCCAAAATGAAAGGTGCAGGTTTTGCCCAAAACGACGGCACAATATTTTGAAAATAATTTTTTCCCGCAATATAGTGAAATTTCTATAAAAAGTATATATGTTTTAAAATATCGGATTCTGTCATGAACTTTTTTTTGCGAAAAAGGACCCTGCCATTTAAAGAAACACCGAACGGTACAAAATATTTCAACAAAAACGAAAATTACAACGAGATCCTTGAGATGCCCTTCGTCTTCAACCTCCAGACCGTGTCGACGGCGCGCTGCCGCTGCCGCGCTCCCAAAGCCGGCCTGACATTGTTGGTTGCGGACGGGAAGTCGCCAAACGGGTCAAGAAGACCGCATCCGTCCCAGAGCCGAAAAAGAAGGATGAACCGCCGATGAATCTCCATGAGGATCCGATTCTGTCATGAACTTGCTCGCATGTGCCAGGCCTCATGGTTTCATGGCAAGTATTCCTGAGATTCGTCAAGGTATACTTGCACCTTGTACATGGTATTTTCGTTGTGTACTTGTTGTTTACAACAGTAAGAGTAGCACCTTTCGGTTTCCTCTAAATCAAGCACAAAAGCAGAGTATAAGTCTTTAGCGAATGCCAGAGCTAAGATTATGTGGGTACAAACCCTTCTTGGTGAATTAAATGTTCAACATCATACAGCAGATCAGCAGCACAATTATGGTGTAACAATATGGGTGCAAGTTACCTTTCTGTTAATCCCATATTTCATGCTAGAACTAAGCACATCGAAATTGATTATCACTTTATTCGAGAACGAGTAGCTCACAAATTATTGGACATCAAGTTTATTCCAACAGATGATCAGGTTGTAGATGGATCTACTAAACCACTCACGGTTCTCCAACTTTAAGCATTTAGAAACAATCTAAACTTAGATAAGTTACGATTGAGGGTGTGTGTTAGCGTGTTAGTTAAGTATCGTGTTATGCAAGTTGTATCGTCCCAACTAATCGTATAAGATTTGGTGGCTAAAGTTATCTTCTGTTGTAAGAACCCATGTAATCCTTTAAGATTTTTGGTTAAACCTCCTATATAACACGCAGGTTGTGCCCAAGTTAAGGTAAGACACCTTCCACCAAAATCACAAACTCAACAAAATATACATAATGTGAGTGTATTCTTGAAGGCAAATTAACGCATAACGAGTTTTAAGCATCTAATGTTTTTACAAACATGGAAGTATCTAATCCACTCTGTGAAGGGACATCCTCTTCTCCTCGCGGATGACAACGGTCGTTGTACCCGGCTGTACCGGCCGGAAAGCCGATGGTGTCTTCACCGTCCCTATAGGTCCCAGTCCACGCAGAAAAAAGGCAGATCCGTATCGGCGCTTCAACTCACGTTCTCCTCGTGTCACGCGGGGCGGTCGCATTAGGCGCTTACGGGCGCACAGCAATACGCGCGATCTTAGCGTTGGATACACTGCGTTCCGGCGTGGTGCGCCCGCCAGGCTTCGACTCAGGAAGCACCGCTACGGCCACGGCTTAGGGCGGCGGCCTGCTCACATCCAGAATCTGCAACATGACTTGATTAGTCGGCATTTGGCGACTCTTAATTAGGTATGCTCTGAACCTGAAACCCCAAATTTTAACCCAGAATCCAAGTATTCTTGTGTGGTGTACATTTGTGTAGTGGCAAATAAAAGATTAAACCTGAGCCAATAGTACTGACTTTAATTTCTAGACAAAAGGCATCCGCTTGGCTTTATAGATAAAGCCTCAACAGCCTGATACGCAAGTGCCCAATTTTGTAGGCGACTTGCACACAACTACAACATTTTCAGGAAGTCTTAAAATGTTCAGTTGCTTACAATGGTACCGGAGCAAGTGCTCAGCAAAATATAAATTATAAACATTGGTTGATGTGATTAGCAACTCAAGAACACTTTTGGTGGCAATTCAAGGACACTTGTGCTCCCTTCTAGCATCTCGACGACTCTAGTCATTGTTGGACGATTAGCAGCGCTTAATTGTATGCAGCACAGCCCAACCACTATCATCTTCCTTACAATCTCTGTGATCTCACCATTAATTTCAGAAGCACTGACACAATATTCATCTACATGTTCATAAATCCATTGTGGGAAATATTGACTGCTAGATTCAGTATTTGCAGTGATATTCGTATCCTTTGCACCAGCCATCTCAAGAACCATCATTCCATAACTGTACACATCAGATTTGCTGCTCACTGCTCCAAATTGCTTCGAAAAAACCTCGGGGCAATATAGCCAATTGTTCCCCTTGCACCACCAATGGAAATAGCACTTTCTTGATTGAGGCATAGCTTGGCCAGTCCGAAATCAGAGATCTTTGGACAAAAGTTTTGGTCCAGTAGAATGTTGTGGGGTTTGATATCAAAATGCACAATGCGAGTATTGCATCCTCGGTGGAGATATTCAAGTCCTCGAGCAATGCCCACTGCTATATCAAACAATTTTTCCCAGCCTAATGTATTTCCACCTTCAGAGTTATCTTTGAAAGCATACCTTTCAAGTGAACCATTAGGCATATAGTCGTAAATTAGTGCCCTTTTGGATCCTTCCAAGCAAAATCCTATGAGAGTAACGACGTTGACATGAGAAGTTCTACTAATACTAGCCACCTCATTGATGAAATCCTCCCCATCAGTCTTGTAGTCCTTTAGCATCTTCACTGCTATCTGACGGCCATCAGAGAAGCTGCCTCTGTAAACAGCACCAAATCCCCCTTGACCTAGCTTTTCAGCAAAAGATCTCGTCATTCTTTTCACTTGTGCATAAGTGTATCTTTTTGGATGCATGGTTCCATTCTTTTGTAGGAAGGACTCAATCCTTGTTGTTCCCTTTGACTTCCTTTTGCTTCCGTACTTCTTGCAGCCCAGCCAAAACGCAAACAAAAGACATACAAAAAGTATGCTTGAGCTGCCTGCTATTGTATCTGTGTAGACAATTTTGAGGGGAAGCAACTTATAAAATATTCTATATAACTGGTCCCCTGCACTTTGTGTGCTACTACATAATATAAGAGACATGAATGAACGAAAAAAATGTGAGCACACTAACTTAGTGTCACACAGCTTAGAGAAATGCATCTTGAGCTATTAAATATCCCTGCTCTTCCCGCACCACGCCTTCGTCTGGCGCTGCCGGTCGCCGTCCAAGGTCAAGTTCTTCGCCTGGCTGCTCGTGCAAGGACGCATCCAATGCCGTGCCAACCTGCTGAAGAAGACGATCCTCACTGAGGCCGAGAGTGGCTGCCCCCTCTGCAACGCCCCCCTCGAGACGGCGGCCCACATTGTGTTCGGCTGCCCCTTTGCCCGTCAGTTCTGGGCATCCATTGGTGCTGCCAGGCCGCCGCCTGCATCCGTCGCGGAGGCCGCATCCTGCCCTCTGCCCCCCTCCGCCCCTGCCAGGTCTGCTGCCACTCTTCGCCACCTCTGCCTTTGGCACCTCTGGAAACACAGAAATGGTGTCGTGTTTAACGGGCTCTCCCCCTCGCTGGCTCTAATAAGGAAAAGCTGCCGAGATGACGAGATCCTCTGGCATGCTCGCCTCCCGCTGGAGCATAGAGTCGATGTTGACCTCTGGCTCACATATTTCCTCCCCGAACGACCGTGATTTCTTTCATTCTTTAGCCTCCTAGTAGTTGGCTGTGCCCACCAGCTTGTTGGTGCTGCACACACCCCCCCCCCCCCCCCCCCCCCCCCCCCCCCCCCCCCCCCCCCCCCTGTAATGAGATGTTCTTGTGGTTGAAAATGCGAAAATGAGAAGATTCAGGTGGGAGCCTTTGTGCTCCCCCGGTGACTGCTCGGAAAAAAAAATCCCTGCTCACAAACCTACTGTGGTGTATATTCTAAAAGGCTACATTTTTTTTTTTTGCATCATAAACACCAGATTTAATCTGCATGTCAAGAACTTGTACCACTTTTCAGATATACTAAAAACGGTTACTAAACATACTATTGAAGCAGAGCTTGTCAAAGATGGACACAAATGGGAAGATGCAAAAGAAATATCATGAGACTGAGAAATTTCTTACATGTTTTTAGTCTGGTACTCCTTTTGGACCCTGCACAATTTGCAGCATAAGTGTTCATGAGTATGTGAAAGGTGCATTTGTTCATAATATAGAGTTTGCACTGCACTGTTAAAACCGTTAGTTTATCCTATGCATTAAAACAGAAGGTAAATTTTTATTCATCTACCGGTCTAGCACATTAGTAGTTGTGTTATAGAACAGCTAGTGTTCTTCTACCAAGAATAAGAATGGCCATTTTTTTCTATGTATAAGCTATTTCACGTTCTTCTCCCGACAGTAGACAGGGCATGAAAAGTAGCAGAGAATCGGAGAAGCGTCGATGACGCGACCTAATCAATGGTTTCTGAATTCTGAATCAGTCCATGGAATGCAGATGCGTCGCTGTGCAGTGCAACTGCTCTTACTTAATTTTCCTCTCCGCGTGGTCGTACTGAAGTCGACGTGATCGATGTGGCCAAGACCCTTGTCTGCTGGATTCGAGAAACACTAACCCCTCTCTACTCAATGACGATGGGGCCATCGGAAGGAAAATCAGAGACATCTTTGTCAGATGGAAAAGAAGGTAGGGGAGGACGAATTTGTAGTGATGTGATTTAAGCTTCGATCCATTCACACCTGATTTTTTCTTTTTGAAAAATAACATAAGCTGATTATTCTCGAGTTGGCCCAGCCTATCCATCTGTCAGACTATGAGTGTGGGTGCAGTTAGCTCTCAGCCTATGACTTCAGTTAGCGTGCAAAGTAATCGCCAAGCGAAGCGACCCAAAGTGTCCGACATTCGGATGCGAATGACGGACCGACGGGAAGTACTGCAGCAGTTCGATCAGAACGGCTTACCGGACAGTGCCGCGGCGGATTCAGATATCTCGCTGCAGCCGTCGCTGCCCACCAGGGCGCCATTGGCGCAGAGGCAGCCCAAGAACTCGCCGGTGCTGTTGTAGCCGCACTTGCCGCTGGTATGCTCGCACCGGCCGCACGGGCCGGAGCTCCGATCCCAGCCCACCTGGAACCCGCCGCGGAGAGCTTTTGCGTACCCGCCTCCCCTCCACCCAGCGTTCTGGGCATCCACTGGGACGGCGTCTCTGAGCACGGGTGCACTGTACACCGACTGGCACGCCCGCCACCAATCCTTGGGAGGGACCTCGCGCTCCGGCAGCACGAAGGACATGGTGGTGGTGGGCTCTGGTTCAGAGGTTCCGCAGGTGATCGGCTTGATGCTCGGCGGCTTGTGCAATGGCCTGGGAGCGAACTCGGCGTCCGGGCCGAAGCCGCAGTCGGTGAAGAAGAAGAGGTAGGACACGGTGGAGGTGGCAAGATGGAAGGGGTTCAGGACGGTGACGTTGTGACTGACTGTTGGGCAGCTGGTGCTGTCGTCGAGGACATCGGCGTCGGCGAGGGAGACGGTGAGGCTGGTGTAGTCGATGGCCGAGACCGTGTAGTCGTCGCGGTCGAGACGGAGGATGGGCTTGTCGTCGTCGCAGTGGATGGCTAGGCCGGGATAGCCGCAGTACGAGCGCTGCTCGCCGTACTCCGTCAGGGCTTTCTCTGATCCGTAGTAAAGATGGAACGGGTACCGGACGCTGATATCGCCGCAGGTGGAAGGCTCCGGCTGGCAGTTGTAGGTGTCACCGGCCGGATCGCCATCGGAAGCGGCGGCGAAGAGGACGACAAGCAGGGCGAGGAGGTGTCCGTGGCGGTGGCGGCAGAGGGGAGACATCGCTGATTTTTGGCTCGGGGCCGGATTCTGGGGAGCTGGTGTGGATGGTGCCTGCCTCCCGTTTATAAGCCGTGCGTGGAGCAGAGCTTGGCGGGGTTTCGGTGAGGGGGTTGGGTGGGCAGTGCAGGACGTACGGCACATAACACTGATAGGACGCGTGTGGCAGTTGCGACGCGCCATCTTGCCGCAGCTATGCAAGTCGCCTTTCTGAATGATTCTGCACATCTATGAACATAGGGCCCGCGTGGACAGCCCAACCGGTCCCGGAACAATCTTTCTAATTAATCCCTCCCCGGACACACAAAAAATCCAAGGTGGCATGATCCCCAAAAAAATAAATCAAATAATCCAAAAGGTTTTCCACCTAAAAAAAGTCTCACATGGTTCCTAAAAAATCAAGACGAAAGCGTTCAATTGTTTTGATAAATTACCAACCTAATCTGTGGATACTTCCGATGTATTAAAAAGGATTTTTTGTGTGGGTAACAAGAAACTAGTGTTTCAATCAAAATGAAAGCCAAATTGTTGAGCCATGAATTATACCCATAAAAGTTCAGATCCTAGTGATCACTTGTCACGTCGTCCCACACTCGTGCATAGCGAGATACCTAGGTTTAACCATGAGCCTCCACCAATTGCAATGCATGACCATGGAATGCGCTTACGTTGTACTCCCTCCGTTTTTTAATATAAGATGTTTTAGGTGGTACACATGTTGTCTATATGCACACTGAAATAAGTGAACATGCACATAAAAATGTGTCTACATATATTTGTGTGCATGTGCACGTGGACAAAAGCTAAAACATCTTATATTAAAAAACGGAGGAAGTATGTGCGTGCTATAGTGTGTGCCGTTGTATTTCTTGTAATCGAGGAAACAAAATCCATGAAATCAAACTCTGGTCAAATAGATTCGGAGAACACGGTGTCCACCGATTCACGATGTGCGGTGGTTCTGAATGCGTAAGAGTAAAATGCACAAATACACACCTATTGGGTCGTGAGTTACAAAAAGACAGGCTGTTGAGGTTGTGTAAAAAAACAACGGCTATTGAGTTTAGCCAAATATTAAATATATACACAAATTAGTCAGTTAGGAGAGAATATGATACGTGGGTCCCGTGGTTAAAGATGGCGTTTCACTCTTTCTGACGACAGTTGTGGAAAACTTTCACACAATCTTATCACACTAATAAAAGCGTTTTACTTGATGGAATGAATCGCGCCCAAATCGGGTCAAGATCGGTCTTGCCCACCAAGTCCGGACTGTGTAGTCCGAGCTGGGTTCAAATTTAAAAAACTAGACCTGAACTACTATATTCAAGTTACAGGCGTTGCCATGCCCGAAGAAACCTGACGAAACGGAAGATTCAGAGTTGTGCGGGATCTGACAGGCTTGGTTTACAATGATCAGAAAAGTTCAGGCTTTGAACTTGCGCAAAGCAACTAGATCTGAACTACTATATTCAAGTTACAGGCGTTGCCTAAGAGTTGTGCGGGATCTGACATGCTATCAGAAAAGTTCAGGCTTTGAACTTGCGCAAAGCAACTAGACCTGAACTACTATATTCAAGTTACAGGCGTTGCCTCAGAGTTGTGCGGGATCTGACAGGCTATCAGAAAAGTTCAGGCTTTGAACTTGCGCAAAGCAACTAGACCTGAACTACTATATTCAAGTTACAGGCGTTGCCAAACTTGACGAACTGAAGATTCAGAGTTGTGCGGGATCTGACAGGCTTGGTTTACAGCGATCAGAAAAGTTCAGGCTTTGAACTTGCACAAAGCAACTAGACCTGAACTACTATATTCAAGTTACAGGCGTTGCCAAACCTGATGAAACTGAAGATTCAGAGTTGTGCGGGATCTGACAGGCTTGGTTTACAGCGATCAGAAACGTTCAGGCTTTGAACTTGCGCAAAGCCTTAGCGAGCGGCAGGCACTCCGACTCTGAGGCATGGATAGCAAACGAAGGGTGCGAGATGTGAATTGGCAAACAATTTCAGAACCTAAAACAAAGGAAGGCATCAAAAGGGTTCAGTTTAAGTCTGTCTAGATGGGCACTTATGTATGATTTAGTTATTCAAGCTATGTTCGTATGTCTCATTACAAAGAATCGATTCCCTGGAAACTGGGTGCGAGATTGGAAAGTGCTTACCAGTTGAATTGGATGTAGCGCAGATCGTATCGTTGATTTGCACGTTGGTGCACAAGCAACCCAGGTATTCTCCTGTTTGCTTGTAGGCGCACCGTCCATTGGATTCCTCGCACTGCCTACACGGGACGGGTCTGTTGTTGTCCCACGACAACTGGAAGCCCTGACGAAGAACCTTGCCGTATCCATCGTTTCTCCATGTGGTATCATTTGGGTCGACCGGGCCATGTTTGGGCACAGGAACTTTTATGACTGGCTCGCACTCCTGCCACCAATTCCCAGGGGGCACGCTATTATCCAGAAATACGAATGATTCTCCAGGATAAGGGCTGACAAATCCTGGGCATATGATCGGGCTGACGCTAGGTGAGCGAAGCACGAAGTTGCAGCCGAGGAAGAAGATGAGGTAATCGACCGTGCTATCTGGAAAGTCCAGCCATGCGCCCGGCCCGAAGGTCACGTTGTGATCGACTCTTGGGCAGCTGCCGTCGACGACGTCCGGATCGGCTAGATACACGTTTGCGCTCGTGCCCTCCATGCTCGTAACTGTGCAGTTATCGCCGCTCTCGGTTTGCAGGATGGGCTGGCCGTCGTCGCAGTGGATCCCCAGGCCAGGGTAGCCGTAGTACGAGTTGGTGTAGCCCTTGAGATCTTTTGTCTCTCCAGAGAGATAGAACGGGTAGCTAGTTCTAACGTCTCCGCATGTGTGATTTTGAGACAGGCACATGGAGAGGTCGTAAGTATCACCGGATGAAGATTCAGAGATACGTGGGATCTGAGCGATCATAAAACGTTCAGGCTTTGCACTTGCGCCTCTAGCTAGTAAGAAATTACACAAACTAGAGATGCCAAGCCACAGCAAGCGGCATGCACTCGGCATGGAAAGGAAACGGAGGTTGCGAGATGCGAATTGCCAAACAATTTCAGACACTAAAACAAAGGAAGAGCTCAAAAAGGTTCAGTTTAAGCCTATCTAGATGGGAATTCTGTGTGGGTTAGTTCTTCAAGATATGTTAATATGTCTCACAACAAAATTAGGTTCCCTTGCTGGACCTGCTGTGTAATTTGTGCTGAGTATCCTAATATATGGCTCGGATCCGTCCTCAAAAAAAAAAAAATTAGGTTCCCTTGCTATTTGGAAATTGGGTGCGAGACTGAGAAGTGCTTACGAGTTGATGTAGCGCAGATCGTATTGTTGAATTGCCCGTTGGTGCACAAGCACCCCAGGAATCCTCCTGTCTGGCTGAAGGCGCACCGGCCGTCGGATTCCTCGCAGTGCGTACACAGAACGGGTCTGCTGCCATCCCACGACACCTGGAAGCCCTGACGAAGAACCTGGCCGTATCCAGTGTCTGTCCATGCAGTATCATTTGGGTCAACGTTGCCATGTTTGAGCACAGGAACTTTTATGACTTGATCGCACGCCTGCGCCCAGTCCCCGTCAGGCACGCTATCATCCGGAATCACGAACGATAGTCCAGAATAATAGTTGGCAAAGTCTGGGCAGGTTATCGGGCGGACGGGAGGTGGTTGGATGACAGGCCCGAAGTTGCAGCGGAGGAAGAAGACGAGGTAATCGTCTGGAAAGTCCAGCCATGCGGCCGGCCCGAAGGTCACGTTGTGATCCACTCTCGGGCACTTGGCGTCGACGACATCCGGATCGGCTAGAGACCAAGGTTTCGGTTACCGGCCGGAATTCCGTGGAATTCCGCGGTAACCGGATTTCTCGGACCCCCCCGGAATTTGCATATCTCGGATGAAAAATCTCGGATTAGTCAAATTTGAAACAAATTTGTGCTCGAAAAATTTAAATTTTGAAAAAATTCGATGTTTTAAGTTTAAATCCTGAATTCTTGCCGAAATATTGGGCCGGTTACCGGCCGGTATTTTCCGGTAACCCCGGTTACCGGAAATACCGGCCCCCTCCGGAATTTTTTTTGAACGGTATCCGAAACCTTGCTAGAGACAGGTATGCGCTCGAGCCATCGATATTCGTAACTGTGCAGTTCTCTTCGCCGAGTTGCAAGATGGGCTTGTCGTTGTCGCAGACGATCCCCAGGCCAGGGTAGCCGCAGGAGGAATTCTTGGAGCCGTTGAGCTCTTTCCTCTCGCTGGAGAGATAGAACGGGTAGCTAATACTAACATTCCCGCATGTGTAAGGTTCAGAGAGGCACATGGATGTGTCGTAAGTACCACCGGATGAATCGCCATGGGAGGCGGCAACGGCAGCCAAGAGGAGAAGCAGCAGCAGCTCCTGGTGGTGGCTCAGCAAAAGAGGCATGGCTGCTTGGCTAGCTAAGTCGGCAGTAGTGTTCCATTATCTGCTCTGATCTTTAAACCAGTGGTTCGTAGGACGCCCGTTTGTCTTAGTTCACGTGTTGCGTGGGCTCTCTGTTTTGGAGAAGGAAGGGCGACTGACCGGGCGTAAGATTCACGGTACATGATAGTTGGCCAGGTCTTACCACTCATAAGTATCTGGACGCCAGAGTAGTCAGTCGTCTATTGTCTCTGTCTTCTAGTTTTTTCGTTGACTGTATAAATTAGATTTATTTACTTGAGCAGAACGATACCGAAATTCCTTTTCACATGAACATTTTATATTTCGGAATTGTCAAAATGTATATCTGTAAGCGGCAAAACTTAATTTGCATACTGAAACTTGGATGAGATAGTCGTAACTTCGTAACTCATAAGTCGACTCCAAGTCTTCTAAAGCACCAAGTTAAGTGGTTTACAGGACTTCGTATCGATAGTATAGGCCGTTTGTTTTTCAGAGGAAATAAAACTGAAGGTTCAGAGTTCTGAAGAACTTACCTGATGAGGAGTCTGCATAATTAGCAGTGGTGTCGCCGGTGAAATAGCAATCCTGATAACCCACCTTCCCACCAGAGCACAAACAACCCAGGAACGTTTTGCTCTCGCTGTAGGAGCACCGTCCGCTAGATTGCTCGCACTGGTGGCATGCCGGCGATGTGCTCTTGTTCCATTCCAACTCGAACCCCTGCTTAAGCACGGCACCGTATTGGCTCGGCAAAACGGTCGGATTTCCTCTCAGCAGAGCATCTTCATGTACCGGCACCACGAATTGTCTGCAGTGTTCAGCCAATTGGTACTCCTGAGAAAGCTTGCGTTCCTCAGGGCCAGACATGAACACGAAGGAAACACCATCTCCACTGAACCCTTTGCAGTTTATCTGGTATTCTTCTAAATCAGCACGCGGCTGATCGTCTAGGGAGCAGTCGAAGAAGAACGCGAGGCTCTCGAAGGAGTCGGTGTAGTTCAGCCAGTCTGGGCCGAATGACACGTTGTGGCTGACTCTGGGGCAGCTGTTGCCGGGGAGCACGTCGGCGTCCCTGAGAATGATGGTGTGATCGTCGTAGGAGATGCTCAGGATGGTGTAGGTGTCTCCTTCGAGATGAAGGACCGGGGTCTTGCCTTGGCAGAAGATCTTCAGATCGGTGTAGCCACACGAGTAGTAGGATTTGTAATCGGGGATGCTTGTATTGCGTTTGACAGATAGAATGGATATCTGATGTCAACGCCTCCACAACTGAACGACTCCGAGCACATGGAACCGTCGTAGCTGGGCGGAAGAAGGGAGCCATGGGAGACATGGACGGCGAGGAAGAGAAGGATGAGCAAGCATAGTAGGTGAGCCATGGCGAGAGGAGGCAGACGAATTTGGCTGTTTCTTTCACTAGTCTTACACGCCAGGCCACTGGTTTGGACTAAGCGGAGGCAGGGGAATTTGGCTAATTTCCATCTCTAGTCCTGCATGTCACTGTTTCGGTGCGGTCGCCTCGCGTAGGAAGATCAAAGGTCATTTCTAATAATCACAATCACTCAAGGGGCTTCCACACTAAAAGAAAATATGCCTTTGCCACGATCGATTTTCGTGGTAGAGATCTCATTTTTCGTGGTTAAAGGGCTTCTGCCACGCCTTGAGTACCGTGGTAGAAGGGACGTGGCAGATTTATTAACCATGGTTGCTTAAAGCGAAGACGGAGAGACGATAATGGCGTTAACTATGACATCATCCCGTTATATAATGTGGCATTACCCAAACGGAACAGGTGACGTGGCAGTTATGGATATTATACAGGCCGACCCATCAGTATTAACAGGCCAACCCATTTAATGTTAACAGGCTAGCCCATTATGATTAAGCTGGCTGGCCCATCAGGGCTAATAAATCTGCCTGTTAAGGCTAACAGATCGGCCCATTAGGGTTGAGAGGCCCAATAGAGCCTCCAACCGTAAAACAAATGTGTTGGTCCAACTGATATTTAAACCCGAGATGGTCCCAATTTTACGCAGAATTTGCAGCGTCAGCATGAAAACTCGTTGTTCTAGAGATGAAAGGATTTTTCTGCTAGCATGCTAAAGAATCTTCTGAAGAGGCTCGGTCGCTAACATGAACAACATTGGTGCTGCGATTGAGGCAAACTCGTCCTTCCATTTTTGACCAAATCCAAAACCAGAGAGCACCTCGATCAGTTATTCCTAAATGGATGGTCAGGCAGAATACTTGATACACCTTAATTTCAAGTCAAAATGAGCACTGCCCACAAAGAAACAGTAAGAATTTTTGCTAGATTAATAAACAGACAGAATCAGTGGTACGGAGTCGGGACAGTGATAACTAAGAAGTAACAGCGCGCCTATATCGTCCTGTAAACTGCATTCCTACCGTGAAAAATCCCCATCACCGGTGTTCCATCGTCGTCCGCAATGAATAGCAGCCGGGGGATGCAATTCAGGTGTCAAGCGGGACGGGCTGCGGCTGGTCGTCACACTCGCTGGCGGGCCACTTTCAGCCCGCGGGAGTTTGCGGGCTGACTGCCACGCTCCGCTACAATTAGAGCGGGAGGGAGCGGCGGCCCGCAACAGCCCGCCAGGCCCGCTGTGCACATATCTCTTCGATTTGTCTTTTTTGCTAAATTTCCAGAATGGTAGTGCATATGATTGGCTACATCCACGTATTTCTTTTCGAATTTTTTGAAACATTTTAAAAAATTCAGTTCAGAACAAATGGATATTCCATTTAATGCATATTCCATTTAATCCAAAACTCTACAACAATGATGACTACACCATACTAGATTTAGTATAATTTGACCAAAAAGTGAAAAGCATTTACCAAACGAGTATCTTAATACAAATAACAAACTGATAGATCATCATCTGGTCATAATCAAGCATGTAGCACACTCACCAAGATGTTGGTCAATAAGAATGATATTCTATGCATACGAGAAAGAAAATGCATAACTGAACTAACCCTACTCGATAAACTCGGCATGGTCGTGAAAATGAAAGCTGATAAGACCATAAAACATGCAGATACCCAACAACTAGCACAGTTAAAGGACTGTGAAGCAAACAAGCGGCAGGCAATCCTCCCATCACTCAAACACATCAGCGGTCACATGTCAAGCAGGCCTGACCGCCTGAAATTGTAGGCTGCTTTGTAGTCCTACTCAAGGATACCCAAATGCTTAGGCAGCTTAGGAGATTGTAAACAATGTGTTGTCAAACTAACTCCAGATTTTCAAGTGACAGGTGAAAAGTTTTCTGAATTAGTTTTACAGTCAGTCTGATCTCCCGTACACTAGGTGAAAAGTGAGAACTCTACAGCTTGTTGTCTGCAACCTGTCATAGAATCGCGGCTCTCTGGGCATCTACATCTACGGGATCAGACAACCAGTATACATCATAGACCATTTTCAATCACAGGTACGTACAATTTTTCTTTCAAGAAGAACTAGAGCAGACTGCAATCAAGAAATGATGAAAAGATCGGGGGGAATGCGTGGTTACTATCGACAGGGGCATGGGCGGGGTGGGGGGGTGGCCAGGGAAGCGTCGGAGAAACTCCAGCATGGAAGGGGACTGGAGGTGGAGTGGCGAGTGGCGGCGAAGGACGGCGAGTGGCGGCGAGGGACGGAAAGGGACGGAGAGGGGCATGGGTTCTGCCGTCGACCCCAACATCTCCGCCTGGAGCCCCATCGCCGCCATCGGGAGGAGGTCGGCAAGCCCGCGGCCGCCGGTGACGGTGGCGGCGAGGATCTCCAACTCTCCCTGCTACGCGTTGTTCCTCTCCAGGTCGTGGCGATGCAGGTATGCGGCAGTTTGGCAGGCCGCGAGATCTCGCCGCTTCGGCTCCCATAAGAAGGGCATGGGGGAAATGGCCATCTTATGGATATCCAGCACCGGCGCCACCACCGCCGTCTCGCACCCGTACTCGTACGCTTCGCCCGTGTAATTATCGTCAGTGACCGCGTACGAGCTCTTGCTATCGTCTGGACAGCCACTTAATTCCACGGCAGAGGGCCAGGAGGCGTTCTTCGTGCAGTTGTAGAAGAAGGTGATGTTGGTCCAACATCACCTACCACTTCAACAATGTCGGAGTCCGAGCTTGTGAGCTGCAGCACGGAGCTGGTGTCGATCGTGAGGTTGAAGTGGACGAGCGGGCAGCTGCTCGTGCTGAAGACCTCGGCGTCGTCGACGAGGGAGACCGTGTTCGTGTCGTAGTGGATGGCCGAGACTCTGTATCGATGGTGGGACTGAGCGAGGAGAAGCAGAGTGGTGTTGTCCTCGCAGGCAAGGCCGAGGCCGGGGTAGCCGCAGCTGGAGGCCGAGAAGGAGTTGAGCCAGAACGGGTATGCGATGGTCAGGTCGCCGCAGGTGACGTTGCTGCAGGTAGGAGGGTAGCCGTGGGCGGTGGCGAAGAGGAGCAGAACGGGGAGGAGGAACAGGGGAAGCATTGTGTGGATCACGAAGAGGAGACGGCGTAGAGTGCCGACTTTCTCCGTGAGATTGTTCGCGACGGTCCATAATCACGAGGGCTGAGGGCAACGGGTGCTTATGGAAATTTTGCACCGCATGACCATTCCACTCCATTTCGTCCTTGCCTCTCTCCCCCGTGTTCGTTGCAAATTGACAATAACTGGTCTATGGAAGCATGTCTGACTCTGACTTCATTAGATCAAAAACAGTACATAAGGTCCACCTAGCTAAAACAAACACCAGCAAGAGAAATATTTTACGAAACAAAATTTACATCAAGGTCTTCTGAAGTTGTCATCTTTAGCTCTACCTATATTTTAATGTTTGTCCAAACCACCAATAAAGAAACCGCAGAAGGCCGAGTGTGACATTTTGGAGGCCAAGCACCAGGGAACTCGTTTTTGAAAAGCACAAAATCTGCATACTGAAGTTCCAAAAAAGTTGAAGAAAAATTCTAGATATACATAATGATATGATCTACAAATGTGCAAAAAAACCAATTCGAGTTTCGTTTTATTTTAGTCTAGGCAAAAATGACAAATGAGCTTGTTTTATTTTCCGTTATTTGAAGTAATTTACTGTTTGTTTTGAATTTTGTATTTGGACAGGAGCATGTAAACTCGGGAGCCAAAACACCACTCCCAAATTATATAGGCTATTAACATGCAGAAATTCACTTTGGGATACTCCCTATAACAAAAAAAATTGGAAGAAAAACGAAATATTCCGAAAACAATTCAGAGCATACATCCCATGTTCTATGTGCGCACGTAAAGTTTCGCGAGAAACCGTTTTTTTTTTTACTTAAGTAAAGACGACAAAAATATGTCTTGTGAAAAGTGTTATTTTAGCACCAAATTTGACTTTTTTACATAGGCCAAAAAAAACTGGTTTTTTCGTGAAACAACTTTATGAAAACATAGGATCCGAAGATGTATGATGTAGAGACCTCACCTTTTACTAAAGGTTGAGATCCCTGTGTTTCGTGCTAGTCCCTGGATCGACTTGCTAGCACACACAGTTTAAGATGAAATACCATAACATTGCGTCAAATTCTATTACACGATGATCCAGAAAGTAAAAGGTTCGATACAAGGTGCATAGCCGAAGGCTAGTTGAAACCAAAGTAAACACACAGCGGAAAGCAAATGATACAGTGAGCCCCATCATCTTCATGCGCCACAGGCAAGCATGTTGGTTGTAGACTCGAGACCCTATTCGAAACCTCACTCGACGTGTGACGAAACTGCAACGGTGAGTTACAGCCATAATCTCTGGTCAATACATTTGAATTGTATTGGCAAATGACACTTATGTGGATATAAATGGCACCTATCTTCTGCATGAATATTTGGCTGAGTGGAGTTATGACTAATTTGCAGAAAGCAAGTTTTGTCCTTTCCTTTTAAAAGACATTTTCATATAAAACAAGAGTACCACTGATAGACATCAGTGAACACCTTTGTAAATCTACAATTAATGAGTACCACCGATAGACATCAG
Source organism: Poa pratensis (assembly GCA_947311845.1). Classification (NCBI taxonomy): domain Eukaryota; kingdom Viridiplantae; phylum Streptophyta; class Magnoliopsida; order Poales; family Poaceae; genus Poa; species Poa pratensis. The sequence continues at coordinate 19,659,941 of CAMZMU010000056.1, read as the reverse complement.
TGAACTCCCAACCCTTGTTCACCCACCAAGTTTTAATTTATGAAATTGGGATGAGGAGATCTTCAACAGCTTCCTTGTCCAGTTGCTCAGAATTGTCCGTAACCGGGGACATGGCTAAGATCTTAGTTTTGTACTCTCGAGAGTTTATGCACCTTCACAACACGACTCAATCAACCCGAACATCCAAAACACTCAATTTGTGAAATGGAAATGAGAAGATCGAGACGAGATTTTTCAGAAGTAATTGCCCGCTCATCGGACCCACACCAACCTACATCCCCTGCATCTGTTGGTCACGACAAAATCGGGTCTCGCAACCTACTCCATCAAGACAGAGCCTATTTGACATGTGGCTGCACTAGAAGCTACTAAACAAAGAGAGTCTACAATCCCTTTAAGCCTGGGTGACTTTCCACAGTTGTGCGCTTCCACCAAGGGTAATTACCATAGACATGGACCCCTGAGTAGCCACCCACCTCAGTAACCAACCAGCACCCAGGTAGTTCATTGATTCATTTTAGTTGTTTTCACTATCCAACTAATCAAAACATTTTCATAGCTTGTCTAAGCATTCTACCAAGTTCAATGCGACTAAGTTCAAGGTGGGGGATGGCTACACACTACATAGAAGCATAGCATAATATAATACTCAATAACAAACCTATCATGCATACTACAGAAAACACTAAATGCAAAATAGTAAAAATAGTAGGACATTTATGAGTGTCACTTGCCTTGGCCACAAGCAGGGGAAGAGCAACAATCACAAATGGCTTGGCACTCCGCACAATCTATAAATGACACAAACCAAACATACAAACAATTCAACACATATGCACAATACAAAAACAATGCTATGCATGTATGAATGCAAACAACATTGTTAAATTGTTAACCACTTTATTAGTTCTCTGGTTGCTAAAATGATGCATGATGACATGAGCAAAGTATTAATGCAATATTATTATTGAAAACATTTTGAAACATTAGAGGGCTTATATGCAAAATTGATACTTTTGTAATTTATTGAACAATAAAATGGGTTTTAGTTGCTCTGGACAGAGGATGCAATTCTTGACATTTTAACAAAAGGATTCATTTTAAAAACATTTTTAAAACTCAAGTTTTGAATTAATGGCCGAAATGCCTCTCTGTATTTTGATCAATGTTAACAGATGCAACATGCAAAACTAATGATGCAACATTAAATTACATGTTAAGAGCTTTCAAATGATATAAAATTCGTTAAATTTGGATGTGTGGTTTGCAAGTTATGAATTTTTGAAAGTTTAATCAGATTTCTGTTTATTTAAACGAATCTCGGAAAATCGAATAATCATGGCCGTCCGATCTAACTTAAACGGACGCGCCAGATCCTCCTATACCGGCTCGCGATCTAAACAAAAGGAGCCGTCAGATCTAGATCTAACGGTCCAGATCCTATTGACCTAAGATGGGCGGCGCCGGTGTGCCGGAGTAGCTCCGGTAAAGGCGGCGCCATGGCCGGCGTACTCGAGCTCGACGAAAAAGAGGGGTCGGGCTGATGATGATGTCGTAGTTAGGTAGCGAACTGGGGCCAGGATCCATGTGCAAAAGATGCACACGGGTGATGGGGAGCCGCAGGTGCAAACGAGAGGGAGAGGGGGCGACGAGGCTCACCGGAGACGACGATGGATGGCGACGGTCGCGAGGCACGGGTCGTGGACGAACTCGTCGATTCCGCGATCCTACGGCCACCAAAAGATGTCAGCGAGGTACGCGAGATCGCGGCGGAGCAAGAGGAGAAAACGAGAGGGAGAGGGGTGGGCGGAGCTCACCGGAATCGTCCACGGACGGCGGCGGCCCGAGGCGGAAGTGGGGCTCCAAAACGAGCAGCCTGGCGGCGTATTTGGGCGCGCGAGCATGGGGAGAAGGAGAGGGGTGAGGGGGATTTAAGAGCGCGGTCAGGGTGTCGTTGCGAGGCTCAGGCGAGTGGGGAGAGTGGCGAGTGCGCGACGTGGGCGGGCGGTTCCGGCGGGGGCGAGCGGGGTGGAGGTTGGGGAAGAGTCCGACAGGTGGGCCCCACCTGTCAGCGAGAGAGAGGGTGCGCGCGGGGGCTGGGCCGTTGCTACTGCTGGGTCGGTTCGGCCCAGTGGCAGTCCACTCTTTTTTTTGTTCTTATTTTTTCTGTTTCTATTTATTTGAACCCAAAAGAATTCAAACTTGATCCAAAACTTTTCAGAAAAAAAGGTAAAATATGTTTTGAATAGCTTATTCAGAATGTAATCTTTTGGCCATACTTAGGCCTCTAAAATAATTTAATAAAATCAAAATATTGTATAGGGCATACATAGGCCCTTTTTAATAATATTTCAATTTGGGTGTTTTATTTTGAGTTTATATTTTATAAATTTTTGTTTGAAAAACAATGATCACATGATGATGAATGCATGCATGGTTTTAAATTTTTCAAAATTTCCAAATTTTCGGGATGTTACATATGCGCAAACAGTTTTTAGAATTTTGTTTTGACATTTCAAAATACATTTTAAATATGTTTTAAGTAGTGGGTTCATATGCACGCGGGAGCCAAACACAACTCCCAAACTTAGGGTAATCATTTTTCATAAAAAACGACTTATGGCGAAGTAGAAAGCCAGTTAGATTTTCTTCGAAAAGAGAAATCACCGCGGCCTCTGCATCAAACCGATACACACGGCCTAAGTTTATTGCAAAATTATTGGAATTTAAAAGTTACACATCACGTATCACATAAGGTGGCAACATTAATGAGCCAGCAAAAATAGAAATGTTGCCAACAACATGATTGAAGATATGTCACACAACCGCCATCATGCGGTTGCATCCACACTCCATATGTCACTACTGCTCCACCGAAGGAGGAAAGAGCACATATGGATCCAATAGGAAGGTTTGTGTATGACCTGCCGATAATGGGAAACTCCATTGCCTCTTAGCCAGGTTGTTCAAAGTAAGCAAGACCTTCCGGCCAAGGAACCACATAACTATTTAAGCTTCCATAAGTATTTACGTAAAAAACTTGTATGAGCATTCATTTGATTCGTAGGAAGATTTTACTAGAATATAAATTTGTGATAGTTAAATGCCACTTAAAGTATCTTGATCATTGGAGAGGGATTTCCCCATCAATATTTCAACCAAATTCAGCCACGATATCCACTTTTCACCAATGATTGTCCTTCTGAAAACATTGTTTAAAGGTGTATTATCTAACACGTCCGTAGCAGTAACATTTTTATTGTGCACGATGTCATACATGGATGGATACTGCAAACATAAAGGAGTATTTCCCAACCAATTTGTATCCTCCCAAAACTGAATGGTCTGACTATTACTTAGAACGAAAGAACCCTCGTCAGAAAAACATTTTTTAATACTCATAAGCCCTTTCAAAGAAGAAGAATGTGGGTTTAGTCTCAACTTGAGAAAGTGTTTCATCATGAATGTATTTCTTACATAACAACTCGTGCCATACTCCATGTATATGGAGTAGTTTGAACAACCATTTGCTGAGAAAACAATCATTTTTTAAGATGAAGGACCTAAATTCCTCTTCCCTTTGGTCTTTTGGGAAAGAAATAACATTTCACTTTGAGTTTGTTAGCCGATACTTTTCTTGTCTGGCCATTTTGCTAAAAAATAAGAGGGGTCAATACAAGTCTAGTCTTTATGTTACCCCTTTTGGTATCTTGAAAAACGAAAGAAAAAACAACGGTAAACTAGTTAGAGGAATTAATCAACACTAGACTATCCCCATATGAGAGAAAACTAACAAAGTGGTTCAAAATGGTTCATTCAAAAGTACTACACCAGTTTCCATTACTTATTGAACAATGTCAGATAATGAATATGAATTTTAAGATATTTAAAAGGAAGTGGGCCAATGTCACACCCAGAATATGCCTATATTCATTCCAAATCTCTCGCTTTGCAAAAAAAATATTGCTTTAAGAAAAAATGATTTTGAGGCCTGATAATTGTTCAAAGAAACACAACATTTATTTCATGTTCACTGCTTTCTCTAAATCGTGCTCTGGGAAGAGGATAATGTCGTGGGCATACTTAAGAATGGAGGCTACTCCCTCGACAAGGTGTCGAACAAGCATGCATAATATTTTCTCCTAAAATCTTGTTCTAATTATGCAAATATTGTCATGTTTTTCCTTATTATTCACAAGCATGCATTTCCATCATGTGTGGGAGCACCATCTTATTTGTTTACTCCCTTTGTCCCGGTGCATGTGACGTACTCATTTTTTGTGTTTTAACTTTGACCACTAATTTAACCAATAATACATCTGCCATTTGTTATAAAACTTATATCATGAGAAACTTTATTTGAATATAAGTTCAATGGTATAACTTTCATGACGTACAGTCTATTTGTTGATAAAATTGATGGTCAAACACAGACTGTGAAAAACATGTGTACCTCCTAGGGATAAAGTGAGTAGTTAATTTAGTTGTGCCAGATCTGTCTTGTTTTTCGTTGTAGTTAAACTAAATAAGCCCATGTCATCGTTCGCCCATCATGCAATGTCATATGAGAACGTCTAAATTTTGATCTACAGTTCATGGTTCAATCTGCTTACCTACCACCACAACTTTAAATGCATATTTGAAATATATAGAAGTGCCAAAAAAATGGTTGCACTATTGCAAGTTTGCAAAGCAGTAATCATACATGCTTATCAATGTTGACTTTCATATAAAGTAAAGTTTAAAAGCACTTAGGAGTCAATTTCATGTCACTTGTTCCTCCTTGTTTCATCTCTAATAATAGTTAGTGGGTTAGGGGACTTATACACCATACCTCAACCACTATCATTTCCTAACACTACAAGAAATATGCTGATACATGACCCTCTATTTTCGTCAGTAAATTGTCACTATTTTTCATTTATGACGATTTTATGACCAAAAACAGATCGTCGTCAATCTACTGTCAGTAATCAAAAGTTACGACCTTTTTTCTGAAATCGTCATAATCATCTATGACGATTTCGGACCGTCATAAATTTATGACGATTCAATTTCGTCACTAGCAATCCAGCCACGCCACATCAGATCCTACGTGGCCAGTCCTACGTGGCAAAATTATGACGAAATCACATCGTCGTAAAGGAAAATCAGCCCGGTCCGTTTCGGTTATCTATCTGGGCCGAGCCCAGTAATTCTGGCCTTTTCATTTCTGGTTCTTGCGTCTTATGGGTCAATTTTTTTGGGCCTTAGCCTGTTTGGCCTTTCTCATATCTAGACCATGGCCTGTTTTATTATGATCCATTTCACTTTTAATGATGTAAATTTTTTCAGATCAGTAGTTCTTTTAATATAATTGGGCACGTGGCCTTTTCAGAGCCCATAAAAAATTGATAGATAAAAACAAAAAAGGCATCAATGGTCGGCCATGGCCTTTTCCCGATCCAGAACTTCTGGGCCGTAGCGCTTTAGTTACAGAACACCAGCCCATTTTATTTAATGCCACTTTTTTTAGGTATGCATTTCAAAAAAATATCTCCAGAATTAGTCTGTTGCATCATATAAGTAACACACAGATACAATGGCAATCACAGAATAACAAGCTCTACAAGTGCATTAACTAGATACAATCACAGATAACAAATTCCACGTCTCTTCAAACTTCTTCAGCCATGAGCTTCTTCGATAGCATTAATTTCTTAGGCCTAGACCTCATGTAAATGAGACGAACAGACATATGTTTAGACAATGTAGGCAATGACATGACCACACAAAAATATCTAAATATTAATTGAAGCTATGGTTCGAATCACTTATAGAGAAACCAGTAAGCAATCCTAATCACAAATGAGAGTATAGGAAAAATCAGTACACAGGAAACCGCTTCATACAACGCATGAAGCCAGTAAAAAACGAACAGCAACCAGCAAGCAATCATGTGGAGGATAACACAGCAGCCCAACAGAAGCTAGGGAACCACACACACAAAAATGGGGCCCGCATGTCAGATTGGTCAAAGGCGTGTCACTCTCAGTGGGTCCCACCTGCCAGTGTGTTTAAATAACATCTACTAATAATGACACGTAACCAGAATGTGACATGTCAGCAGGACACATAGGCACAATAGATGTTGTGGTAACAATAATTAACAATTGTGAACCACTACGACGATTCTAATTGGTCATAGCTGGCCATACTTCATGGCGAAGATTATCACGATTTCAGCTATGACCTTCTTGACTAAATCGTCGTAATTTTAGAGGGTTTTGCCCCCTCCAAACGGCGTGTGACCATCTCGTCTAAAATCGTCATAATTTTATGACCAATTTGCCACCGTCATTATGAAAAGGTCATATATCAGCACATATCTTGTAGTGTAACAATCAGGGTTATTTCACCATTTTTCTCATAAGCATTGTCACAAGCATCTGAAGGACTGTCATTCCATAACTATAGACACCAATGTTTCTAAAATTAAAGCCTATTTTTCTGCTTGCACCACCAATGAAAATAATACTGTCTTTGTTAAACATAGATTTTACAGTCAAAATTAGAAATCATAGGGCACAAGTCTTGCTCCAGTAGAATGTTTTGGGGTTTAATATCGAAATAGGTAAATGTCGGTGTTGTATTCACAGGGAAGTTATCCACACTGCCGATTGTTATATCAAATAATTTATCCCAATGACTATAAAATGTGGCCTTTGAATTGATGATAGCATGTCTTTCAAGTGAATCATTAGGAATGTACTATTCATAGATGAGAGCCCTTTGGACCACCGCAGAAAAAACCATAAGAGAGACACCACATTAGCCCAATAGATATTGTTAACGATAGCTACCATTTTTTCTCTGCATTGCCCTTGGAGTCAGGAGTCACTTAGCATGTTGAGTTACAACTATTTGGCGGCCATTGGAGAGGTTTCCTCTATAAAAATCATCAAATCCACCTTGACCTAGCTTCGCAGTAATTTTTTTCTTATGCTTTTATCTTGTTGCGGTGAAGGGTTCCAATATTTTAAAAGAATGTTAGATTTTTGTATGCCATTAGATCTACCCTCTGTTCCCCTGCCTATTTATGCTGCCCCTCACAATGCTTGGGTGTAGGGTTCCAATTTTGTAATAAATACGTCTCCCTTACGCATTTTGTTGCGGTGAAGGGTTCCAATATTTTAAAAGAATGTTAGATTTTTGTGTGCCATGAGATCTACCCTCTATTTATTTGCCTATTATGTGGTGTCCCTCACAATGAATAATGAAGTTGTGGAGACTTAATTATTTATGGACTACTTATGGATGTTACAAATGTTCCACCAGTATTTGGAAACATCCGCATGACTCCGGGCAGTGTCAGCAACCACGACCAGACATGTCAGTTTTCCAAGTCTAAAATATACTAGTCCCTAGCACACATGTGCAAGTCATGTTCCATGATATACATAAGATCGATCTGAATCTAATCATGTGGGTCAACATCTTGCTGAGGTGATCCTTCAAAACAAACCCAACTCGTCTGCCATGTGTTGTCCCAATAAAAACACATAGGTTTATATAATTTGGGTAGAATTGACTTCAATTAATTCATTTGCTATATTCTAGCACAACCATCCTCCGCCCTTGAGTAAAATTCCTCCATTTAAGCACATCGAGTATCAATTCCTCAAGTGAAATTCCGCATCAATTATCCCCCATCACATTGAGTTAAATAAATATAATAATCATGTTGAATAAAAGTTAGAAGCCAGAAAAAATATCCAACGACTCAATCCTTGGCTTTGATATCCTTTTGGTATATTATTTGTAGAAGGGCGCCCAAAATGTTGTCACGCAATCTTTGGCTTTGTAAATCATTTGTACACTTGTATTCTTAGTTTCCAACTTTGATATTGTCTTTTATCCATATTTATTTTGTTTTTTCTGGATCAATTAGCATGAGCTCTACCATTTCATTATTGGAAAAAAACTTGTCAGCTTAATTAGGAAAAAAACCAAACACAGTGGGCCTTGAGCTCCTACTAGTCGACTAAGCAACCAACACCAGGACAAATGTTCTGCCAAAATACCAAGAAAAAATGTGCTTAAGCTTACAAGGTAAATTGTTATATTACTGGGGAAGATTCTCTTCGTGTCATGGAAATCCCGCATCCTCTTTGGACGATTCATATACACCATGACCCGCCAAGAGGCTCAAGGAAATCTCAATGGGCTCCTGAAAGGAGCACGGAGGACGGCTGACCCAAAGTGCAGGACAATATTTCTTATATCCCAACAAACATGAAATTACTAGTAGGCATATCAAAACTAAGCTCGAGGTCCTTGCTATTGTATCTGCAAATAGGAGGGGAAACATTAATAAGGATTGCAACCACATTTACTCTACCACATCACTCAAAATATAAATGGAAGACGCTTTGCCTATCCACTCATATGGGGAAACTAAAAATACAAGTGTGTACAAATGATGTAGAGGCCAGGGGTTCTGCCTCCTTTTCGAGAGAAAAAAAAAAGTGTGCCGGCCTATCAGAAAGATCAAGACCAGCTACGTCTAAAAAAGTTTGAGCAATAGCTCGGTTGGTAAGATACTTGTTCTTGTTTAAGCTCCAAAATTAATTTGCTAGGAACTTGCACTGCCATTCAAATGGTCGTTGCTAATGTTTTAAGTGTATATATATGGTGGTAGCAAATTTACAATCTTTTTTTGAGGTATCAAACTTTGTAACAAGTCTTTTCATATTTATATCAAGTATCTTGTGCTCGTATTGTAGTGAGATACTAGATTGTTCGATAATAATATATACATATATATGAACAAAAAATGAGGGGAATAACAATGAAGTTGGGAATAAGGATGTCTCTTACACAATTTTTGTCTCTTCAAGCGTAAAGAGTGTGCATCCCCTGCAATATTTTACCGCAAATGTTCATAAGTAGATGAATTGTAAATTTAGTGAAATTAACGAGCTTACTTATGTATGATAGCTTATTTCTAGATATCTTTTTCCTACTTTTGTTCCACTTAAAATATGTCTCATTACACCTCTAGGATAACTGCAATTGAAACAGTTGTTTTGTCTGACCCTGTGCGGGTGGTTTGTAATTTACAAGTTGTAAAACTTTAAGCTGGTCTATCCAATAGTACCGCATTGTCTTGTGCTCGTTTGTGGCTTTACTAATTTAAAGTCGGGCGCTTAGTGCGTTATGTCTAAAAGTGCGACACGCTCATTCCTTCTAGGTTATCTTTGAAATAAGTGTCTTTTGGGTTATCATGTCGGAGCACATGAATCTTTTATGACTCGTGATGGATGAGTTGGTAATGTGTCCGATGAGATTAACATCAAGGTGAAGGAATTGACATTGGTGTGTGGTACCTGATATGTATGACGGTCGATACTGAAGAGGAATTAGGGTTGTAAATGGCGCGTAAACGGCAGCCACGAATCCCGTTTAGTTAGCTCATAGGTCATTTCTTCCAGAAAAAAAAAGTTTTTGACTTGTTGGACCAATAAGTGGGATTAAATGGATATTAAATGGCGTCACTTAACATCCCTAAGAGGAATCTCAGACTGAAAAGGGTGGTAGGGAAGCCTCAAGGCGGGAAGGTTGTGATGTAAATTGATGTCTCTGTTATGTGATGTCCATTGCCTAGTATTCTAGTAAGATTAACTGTGTAAGCCGGGGTTTTTTCACGTGTGTTCCATGGTATGTTGTATGCAATAGGTTTGAACCCAAACACAAATTGAGCTGTAAATTGTTTACGTCTTAACTAGGAAGAAAGTTTGGGCTAGGTCACTCTTGCCATTGTTGTCTAAACAAGATCTCTTAATGTATATTCGTATAGCAACCTAACTTATGCACCTGAATTTAAGTTCTTACTCCCTCCTTTCATAAAAGGATGTCTCAACCTATCTCAAATATGTATGTATCTACAAACTAAATCATGTCTACATATATGCAAATTTGAGAATGATTGAGACATCATTTTGTGAACGGAGGGACTACTTACTACTCCTCCATAAGTCTGTGGAAGTGTGCCACTCAGAAATACTACAGTACTTAGTAATCCGAGTAACAAAACGAAACAAAACATCGGTATCAACATTGAAGACTCAGCTGTATGCTAGCACTGACAGGGAAGACCCTTTGAAGCTGATGGGAGGTTGTCATCCTATGCCGTCGTGTACAGGTCGTCTGACTCGGTAAACCGTGTCTGAATGCAAAGTTATACTCCCTCCGGAACGGAGAGAGTATATGCTAGCTCCATTTTTCTACTCTCCGTTCGGAAAAGGATGTCTTAGATATATCTAGATTTGGATGATTTGGATATATCTAAGACATCCTTTTCCGAACGGAGCGAGTATATTCTTTAGTGTATTTGGATTGGTCTGACTGATAGTGAAATATTTCTACAAACATATCGCGTCGTAATCAAACGTGCTGGTCTACCGATGCCAAGCTCACCTGGTCACAGGGCTTTACTACAGGCGGTCTACGCAGGCTACCAGCACGCAAGACTTGGACTCGCGACACGCAACCGCGCGGAAAAGTCTTTTATATGGCAGAAAAATCTTTTATGATCAGCAGCCAACACGGCGAAGTCGTGCGCGTTGTTCGCCAAGCAAATTCCGGATCAGATCGAGCACAGACGCTATGTAGGAGTGGTACCGAAGGATCAAATTAACAGGAGGCCGGCAATGACATACGTACCGCAGTGGCGCTCGTTAGCGCCATCGTCGCAGAAACAAGCGAACTCCGTCCCGCCGTGCTCCTCGATGCGTCCGTATCTGCACCGGCCACCGGACTGCTCGCATGCGCCGCACTGCTCGGATTTGGCGTCGTAACGCATCTCGAACCCGCGGCTCAGCAGCTCGCCGAGCGACGGGTTCGCCAGACGATGCCGACTCTGCAGCACCGGCGTGGTCACCGCCTCCTCGCACCCATACCCGTACGCTTTGCCTGTCAACCCGTCATCCGGGGGCACGTACCAAGTGTTCTTCTGCTCCGGGCAGCCGTCGAGTTTCACGGCGGAGGGCCGGGAAACGCTGGCCTTGCAGTTGTAGAGCACGGTGAGCTTGGAGTTGGAGGTTGTGAGCTGCAGCCAGGAGTTGGGGTCGGGGGAGAGGTTGAAACTGAGCCGTGGGCAGGTCGAGTTCCACGCGTCGGCGTCGGCGAGGAAGACGGTGCGATCGGTGTAGTCGATGCGCAGGACTCTGTACCGGTGGAACTGGACGTCCATGATCGGAGTGTTCTCCTTGCAGGTTATGCCGAGGCCCGGGTAGCCGCAGTTGGGGCCTGAGTTGGCGAGCCAGAACGGGTAGGTGATGCTCTGCCCGCCGCAGGTGGCGTTGCTGCAGGAAGCGGCGTAGGCGTCGGCTGTGGCGAAGAGGAGCAGAACGGCCGGGAGGAGTAGACGATGCATGGTATAGTGGAGGCAAGAGGAATGCCAGCTTATGCAGTGGTTGGTGAGACGATGCTCCAATATGGCACACGAGCGAAGCGAGTAATAAGGCAGTCGTGCTGGGAGGAATCGAGATCGGTGGTTCCATCGGACGTGGAAATTAGTGCCATACGACCACGAGTCAACGAAGCAGCTAATCCATTCGACGACCTTTCTCATTTCGTTACCTTCCGTGATTCCAAATTGCGATTACCTGTCGCTCTGTCAGGAGTACACAATCCAGCTTACGGAGTATCTTAGAATTATGGAATGAGGAAATTTTAGGAACATGGTAGGAGTGGGTAAAACGTGAGTGTAAGTATCGTTGGTTTTCCTTTTTCTCTAGAGGTGAGTGTAGTGGGTTTTCCTTTTTCTTATTATGTTGAAAAGCATAAAAACGTGAGAACTAATAGAAGCTTAGTTATTTTTTGCCGATTTCTTCTGGCTTATTTTTATTTCAACTAACAGAAGACTAGATGTTTAGCTTGTTGATCTTCTTCTGCTTATTTTTATTTCAACACTTGGTGATCGGTGATTTGTAATATTTGCATACCTTTGGATACTTGGACAATTTTATTCAATGGAAAACCAGTCGTGTGTATCATTTTGATGCAGAGGCTGGGGCAATGCTCCCGTTTCTAAAAAGTTATTTTTTGCTGATTTCTTTAGGCATGCATAGTATCGTTGGTTTTCCTTTTTTTTTTTGAGAAACAGTAGTCTTTTTAAACCATGAGAATGCATGTTGATTTTCTTGGAATGAGACGTCCGAAAGTGGAATAGGCGTGCTCATGGATCCATCTGCATCCAAATGAAATGGGCCGCCCCACCAGGAAGACCGCCTTCCCTCAAATAAATCAGGAACAATATAGTTTAATAGGTAATAACAACAAACAAAAAATAGGCCGCATAATATATTTCCTAACATCACACATCACATTATGTTTATCATCAAGCATTTTACATTACGGGGGCCATGATGATACGACGAGGCATGCTCTGCTTGAGTGCCAAGGTTTTGGTTATCGGTTTCGTTTTTTTCTTGGAGGGGGCCGGGATTTCCGGTAACCGTGGTTACCGCGGTATTCTGACCAGTAACCAAATCCCTGTTGAGTGCCCATTGGCAAAGTTGTTTTTTGGCACTCCTTCAAGGAGCTATTTGGCCTTAATGTCCCAAATCTCCATCCTCTGCGGTAGTGCGGGCGGCACTACCGCTGCCAGTGCCGCTCATTACATCCAAATGGCGAAATGGCGGTAGTGCGGGCGGCACTACCCCTGCCAGTGCCGCTCATTACATCTGAATGAGGATTTGGCGGCACTGAGGGCGGTACTGCCGTTGCGGCTTGCCAGCCCAGTAGACAGCGGTACTACCGCCGATCTGGCGGCACTACCGCCGCTGGACAAACAACAACTCTTTCTTCTTCTTTTTGAATTGTGAACGACTTTCATACTTTAGGCAACAAGTTAGATGCACACGCCGTATTGTCAACAACACCAAAACATTATTAAGAGCAACAATGCTCTTTCACCGGATACATAAGTGTAAAGACTTAGGCCGTATAAATTTACCATTGATGCAAATATCAGATTCAACTAAGAGTGAATTCAACTGCTCTTCTAATAGGTTTGCACGTGCTCTTGTAATTGGTCTGGTTATGTATTCTTTGGACTTGTCTTGTGCAACACCATCATCAATGGACAAAAATAGTAAAGAGCTAGGGATGCCCTCATCACACTAGTAGTAAAAAAAAGTTAGATACAACATACAAATGATAGAGCTAAAAGAAAGTATCAAAAGTTTACCTACTTTAATGCAGAGCCATCAACTGCAAGTTATAAAGAAAACATGTTGACATGCAAAGCCATCCGCTGAACGCGGTCCGCACCTACAAATTTTGCACAAACACGTGTCCACCTGTAAAGTAATCCTGCCATGGTTGTGGAAAAGTAAGTTGCAACGAAGATTAATGCTACTATGATCTGCAGGAACCAGATAAACATAAAAAATAGAATCAATTTATCTCAATGGTCAAGAGACAAATATACAATTCACCAAAACAGGAAATTATCAGTTTGGTACATTAAAAAAGTGTATTCTATGTTGGTTGGGGGGAGGGGGGCACGTGCCCCCCTTCTCCTTCTCTAGCCCTACTCTTACAACGTGTTTGGTTGGGGGTATATGGAGTTAGGGAATGGGATTTTGAGAGATGTGATACTTAAATTCTGTTGATTGGTTGGTGGACATGGGAGTTAGAAGTGGAAGGGTAATTAAGGATGCCAACTCCCACAGATCTCTTTCCACAGGGGGGAAGGTAATTCAGCCCAGGGTTTGGGCATTGGAGGTGCGAGCTAGGTCGACCTTGACAGCATATGCTGGTATGTATTGTTGTTTCACTGAAAAAAGTAGCAGAAACTCTCAACAACCTTGACCAATTGCACCAAGAGATAGAGTTACATGAAAATTATATCACCGGAGTTGAGCAGCCTTACGAGGAGTTTGATGCTGTAAACCCCGTACGTTTACCGCTCACGGGAGACCCTGACCTTGGAGATATTAAAAATCTTCATCTTCTCCAAAAAGATGTTCCAGTAAACAAGCAAGCACTGATTGTAGAGATAGATACTAGTTTGACATTGTGCAAACAATGGTTTGCTAACTGATGACCAGACGTGGGTACCTTACGAAATGTCTTGCTGCTTTAAGGAAGAACTTGTGGAGGACCCTTTAGCATTGACCATGGAAGTTGCTTCATGGCGAGCCGCCGTTATAACCGAAGGACTATCATTCATAAGTATCTTCACAGTGGTGGAGCTAGGGGACCAGCAGGAGCCATGGCCCTCCCTATGTGACACCGTACAACAAAAATCTTCCAGGGTTTAGCCGTAATTTAGATGAGATTAGTTATCTAATCAGCTCCAATTAGTCTGGACGGCCCCCTTATGGCTAGATTATCTTATGCGTCCCCTTATATATCAATCATGCCTCTGTCCCTGTATCTTGACGAGGTGGTGGCCACATGTGCCTCTATGGATAGAATCACGTCAATTTAGAGAAACAACTTGCGGAGCAAGATCTCAATAAATGCAAATACATGGATCTTGCCCAAGAAATATAAGCACAGATTCAAAAACTGAAGGTGATTTTGACGTACTGGAGAAAGGGTGCTTGCATGAGGAATCATCGATGGAAGAAACGTCCCATAACACCAATTATCACTTTGAACACAACGGATATGTGACTATTATACATGGACAACTTGAACTGCTTTCATAAAGGATCATGCAGTTGCATGTTGTCTTGTTCATCAGATGCTATAACTCGTTGTATCTAGAGAGTTTTTGAGACAAGTCAATGATTTCATTTTCTGATTTCTCTAAATGATGTAGCTCATACTCCTTCACCGCCTCTACCTGCTTCCAAGAAGCCCATGCCCTTGAGCACACTGGTAGTAAGCAAGTTAGATACAAGATGTAGATGGTAGACCTAAAAGAAAATACAGTATGAAAAGTTACCTTTTTAACACAGAGCTATCAAGTGCAAGCTATAAAGGAAACATGCTTACATGCAAAGCCATCCACCGAACTTAGGCACTATCGCGCCTACAAGCTTTCAACACCGCGCAAACACTTGTCCTTATATATCGTAAAATAATCCAGCGATGGCAGTGGAAAAGCAAGTTGCAGTGAAGATTGATGCTACTATGATCTGCAGCAAACCAGCTAAACATCAAAATACACTCAATTTATCTCAATGGTGTGGAGACAAATATGCAATTCACTCACTTCATCTCCAACTGAAAGGGCGCAATTAGGTACAGCGGATGTGAATTTGAACAATCATTGCATCAACACCTAGAACAAAGACGACAAGGCTCCAGGTGTATTGCCGAATAAATGTTGCAATAAGCAACTAACCAAAACAGGAAAGCATCAGTTTGCTACATTAAAAAAGATGTTTAACGTACTAGTAGTGTATCTTATGATGGTTGGGATGGACGTGTGTGTGTGTGGGGGGGGGGGGCACGTGACCGACCCCTACCTTTTCTCTGGGCCTATTCTTACGACATGTTGATGCATGTAAAATGCATACATGAACTTTGCACTTTAATTGCTTATATTCCAATCATATTTGCATCATATAAGGGTTATATCAATGTTTTATCATGATTTTGGGAATACTTCATAGTTTTCCCATTTATTTGGAATTAACCCTGCACAGGCAGAAAACCCTAGTTTTGTATTTTAATGTTTCAGGGACCCAAACGTCAACGAAATCACCTGGAAATTTACGGGCGTCAATATTTGGAAGGAAGAAGGACTACGGAAAAAGGAAGCAAGCAAACGGAGACCCGAGGGCCAAACGGGTGGCCCACGCGGCCAGGTACTGTGGCCGCGTGGGACCCACCCGTTTGGGCCTCGTGGCTCCGTTGCCGTCGATCTTCGCTCCACCGACATCGTCTTGACCTAAAAACGCCTATAAAAAAGGTCCCCCGTCGTTCTCTGGAAGGAGCGCCGCACAAACACAGAAACACCGAAACGGAGATCAGGAGCTGCAGATTGGAGGGGGAAAACTCCGGCGGGGCGCTGCCGGCGTGGTCTCCATCTTCTCCATCGACTTCTCCACCGTCTCCATGATGAAGAGGGAGTAGTCCACCTCTGGACTATGGGTTTGTGGAAGTAACTTATGTATCTCTCCTCTCTTGAGCTTCACTAATTAGCACCGTATGAGCTGCTGAACATGATTACGGTCACCGTTGTAATACCTTTGTGGTGGATCTTTATGAGTTAATATATGTTTGAGATTGCAATGTTTGTTTCAGTTATGAGTATAGATGCATATTATGTACCCCGTTCTTGTCTACTTGTTTTGATCAAGCATGTTTATGAGAGCGTGTGTGGGGGAACGTGTGCATTAGTTGGAGTAACGGGGGGTGGCTAGTGCAGTGAACGTGAGAGAAAGTTCTGCGATCCACTTTGGTATCTTTACCTTACTTTGTTACCTCACTAGGGATAAACTAAAATACCATGCTACCGGGGATGTGGGCGTGACCATTGCCACTACTCCATGACTAGATCTAGCATGTTCTTATTTTCACTTCATGTCATGATACTTAATGCTATACTCTGAGTTATCTTAATTACTGAGGTGTTATGATTTAGTTCGCATCTTGGTGGAGTATAAGAGAGGTTAATAACCAAAAGATCTCTATGTTAGGACGTGATGCCCATATATCTAAGTAACTTGTTATCAAACCCTGTGTTGCAATCTCATATGTTAACTTGTGTGTTCCATTGTCTACCACTTTATAAAGAGAGAGTGCATTTGTGAAACCATGAACCCCAGTCCATTTTTAATCATAAGAAACACCTTTCCAACACCATATACCACTTTTCTATTTTCAGCCATCATTAAATCCGAAAATACAAAAATACTTTTCATCTTGCATACATCATTCAAAAACCCAAAAATATCATTTACCATTGCATCCACCATCATTGCATATTTATTTCTTGTTTGCATTGCATAACTATCCTGATATCATTCTTACACCTTGTGCTTGACAACCACAGGTGAGGTTGAGGACCAAAACATCTAACCTTGTTTTGTAGGTAACCAAAAGAAGGATAAGAAGATAAATCTACCACTTCAGATTCCCCGAGAGTTCGATATTAAACCCTCGAGTCACCCCTCGTGGGGAAAACTGTCTTCCACTTACTATACACTCTGCACTTGGAGTCTCAACCTAATCCCGTTTATTTGTGCAGGCATCAAGACTTGCTCTTCGGGATCATCAAGACGTTTTCTGGCGCCGTTGCCGGGGAATCGTAGCTGAGAGATTTATCCAAGGGTGTGCATCATCGCATTCATCTCACAACAAAGTCAACGTCACCAACTTGTGCTAACACCTAAGCTTGGGGAGGTTGCACCTACGTGAGCACCATCTTATCCATCTTTACTTACAAAGCAATTTATTTGTTTTGTTAGTGTCATTGCATATCATATCATATTTATTTCAGTTTTGCATAAAAAATTAAAAATACCAAAAAAAACTTGCTAAAATGGGAGAAAGAACTAAGTTGTGTGACTACACAAACACTCCTAATGATCAATTTATCACGAGAGCTATTGCCACACCTAAGATAAATGCTGAGAGTTATGAAGTAAGTCCTAGTTTGTTGAACTTGATAACTAGGGAACAATTTGGTGGTAGTGCTATGGAGGATGCCTCTATGCATCTTCATGACTTTGTTGAAATATGTGACATGCAAAAGTTTAAAAATGTGGAAAGTGATATCCTAAAACTGAAGTTATTTCCTTTTTCACTTAGAGGAAAAGCTAAAGAGTGGTTGCATTCCTTGCCATCTGGTAGTATTAATTCTTGGGATGATCTAAAAGAAGCTTTCATTAAGAAATATTATCCCCCTGTTAAAATTTTGCAAAATAGAAACAACATCCTTTCTTTTAGGCAAAATGAAAATGAACATGTTGCTATGGCTTGGGATAGGATAAAACTTATGCTTAGAACTTGTCCCTCACATGGAGTTAATGAATGGACCATATTACACTCTTTCTACAATGGTTTAAACTACATGTCTAGAAACATACTTGATTCTGCTGCTGGAGGTGCTTTTATGAGTAAGACTATAGTAGAAGCTAAAAATATATTGGAAAGCATTTTACAAAACTATAGTCAATGGCATACTGATAGGGCACCTAATCCTTCTAAGAAAGTGAACTCTATTGAAGAAACTAATGATTTGTCATCTAAAATGGATACTATTCTTGCTTTGCTTAATAAACCTAGTGTTGAAAATGTTCCTTTGCAAGAACTAGTTGGAAACAATTCTGAAAATATTGATGTCAACTTCATTAGGAACTATGGTAATAATGGGTATGGTAACAACAATTATAACTCTTATAATAAACCCCCATATGTTCCCAACAATCGTCCTTTTGTTCCATATCCTAATGCTAATGATAATAATTGGAAGCCTATGTTATCACGCAATGATAATTCTGAGGCTAACAAAATTCTCATGGAACAAGTTGCTAGTCATAATACCATGATACAAGAGTTGAATAAGTCTGTTGCTTCTATTAGTTCTGATATTAAAGGCTTACAACTCCAAGCTGCAGGACTAGACAAAGCTTTGTCTAAACTAGCTGATAATCAAGCCACTTTATTGAGTATGTCTGCAGGGAAACCACAAGCATCACCTGTGGTTGGAATGAATTCTGTTAACATTGCTGAAAATGTTCCTCTTACTTTGGAGGAAACTCTTGATGAATTATTGAACTACCCTGAATATTTGTTGCCACTCATGTCTCAACTTGGTAGTTTAAAAGAAGAAGCTAAAGAAACTGAACATGATGAATCTCTTATGCTGATTGAGTTGGAAAAGAAAGTTGAGGAAGTTAAAATGCTTAATGAAGTCAAGGATCCTTTGCTTGACTTAGAAAATTGTAGCTTGCATGAATTAATATCTATCTTACAAAAATTTGCAAGTGATCCTTCCATCAACACTAACCAAGCAGGTTTTGGTTCTTATATTGCTAATCATGTCTTGAAAGAAAAGATTGCTAGGTACAACCAAGAGGCTATGATACCACCTAAGCTTGGGGATATGTGGATACCTAAGGTACTAGTAACTATTGGAAAAGAGACACACCATGCCATACTTGATCTAGGATCTAGTGTCTCTGTTTTATCTAAAGAACTATATGAAGTGCTTGAATTGAAAAATCTTGAAAAATGCTCTATTGAACTAGCACTTGCTGATGACTCTATTAAACATGCTTTGGGAAAAGTAAGTGATGTTATGGTAGAGTTACATATGACTTTTGTGCCTGTGGATTTTCTAATCATGGATATGGGGAATAAAACCTCTAGTCCTATTATTCTTGGAAGACCTTTTCTTCGTACCACAGGTGCTATCATTGATTCAAAGGAAGGGAATGTAAAGTTTCAGTTTCCACACAAGAAGTGCATGGAACACTTTCCAAGGAAGAGGGAACCACCAAAGTTCAAGCTCCCTCATGAGCTTCGTCCACAATAAAACAACAAGTAAGAAGCCTAGCTATATGGCTATAAAGAAAGCGCTTTGCGGGAGGCAACCCGGTTATTTTTATGTGTGATTTTTCTTTGTGTCCTCTTGCTGTAACAAGAGATTTTGTGTCTAGTTAGGTTCTGGAGTTTTTAATAAAGTGCCAAGTTTTACCCTTTTTGGTTTGAAAAGTTGCTTATAGTTCGGAGATTTTATTCCTGCACGAATCAGTGCACGGTATGATTTTTAATTCTTATTCTGTAACTCCGAATGAGCTCATATTTGAACTGTAGTTGCAACTTTTCATCCTCTGTATGCATGAATTTTTTCGGAATTTTTCGAGAAAGTTTGGTAGGGTAGAAAAATACGTTTTGCTGCTGCTGTTTTTCTGGACAGATTCTGTCCCATTTTGTTTGATGCATGCTTTGAGCTTTTAAGTTGAATCTTTTTGATCCAATTGAGTTTATGAGTAGGCATACAACATTATACTTTCTGGACATTCATATGAATTTTTGTTCAAGGATTATATGCAGCAAGGAACCTATTTGTTTATCACTATTAATGCACCCCACAGAAAAGAGATGGGAGAAACGGTGTTTTGAAGTTTTTTCACAGGGATTGGAGGAGATGCACCAAGAGCTATCCAAGGATGGTGAAGACCATAAGCTTGGGGATGTGAAGACAACCCCGCTGGACCTACACACTCTCGGTTTGCACACGTCCAACTTCTGTTTTTCGATCGAAACACTTTATCGCATAAACTTGGAGCGTCGTTTTTGTTTTTGTTTGAGTCTTGAGAGACCACCACACTATCAATTATATATGAGAGAGCTACTGGAAATATGGGTTGAAATATGTTGGATGCTTTTATAAGATTGGGAAAAGGGATGTTTGATTGATTTTTAATGATACATATAGTTGCATGATTCATGAGCTTGTTTATGAGTAATAGTTTGCAAATTCTTTTTGTAGAGCTATCACTTATTCATGTTTTGGTGCTGATTGTTATTTACTTGGTTTAACATGGATTAGTTAGTTCTATGGACACTCATGCATGCATCTAGATGGTCAACTTTCTCCCTTTTGCTAGCCCAAAAACTCCAACAAGCAAAAACTTGTTTCCAACACCTTCAACCAAAGTTATTCCAGTGAGTCCACCATATCTACCTATTGGCTTTATGCTATTCCGAGTATGTTTAACATGTTTTGTGTTATCTTACCTCTGAATGAAAATGTTTATGTTATTGATTGCAATGGAAAAAATTGGTTATATAGCTCTCACGAACTTGATGCACATTTACTATTGCATAATAAAACATGACCCATTGTGATTAAGATTATGATGTAGTGGCTTGATAATGTTTGGGTTGGAGTTAGCCCATATGTGCTGTCACATGCAAGCTTTCAACATGCTCTTCATCTCATTTAGTTGATATCATGTACTTTTGTCTATGGATGCTATCATGTGAAATGAGTGGAAATGAAGTAGTTTAAATGAGTTTGTATAAATGGTTAGAGAGACGCCTGGGCCGCTAATCTAAGCCATGCATCATTCATGGTGGAAATTTACTTACATACTATGGTGAACCTTCTGTGATACACCTTGCAATAAAAAACTATTCCAAATGGTAAATAAAAAGGGTGTTGAGATTGTTCATTTTGTTTGTTTGTCTTGTCATTTTGATATGGGCTTGTTCCATATCTGGGACAAGAGGTACCCCAGTTGACGCTCTTGATGATACTATTATTACTTACAATGATATAACTTGAACTTGCTTTGTTTCCCAAGTTGAGTAACATGGTGTAGTACTTGTATTCAAGGGGCATGAGACATCAACCTTTACTTTGTCAAGCACACTACTCATATTTGCTTTCACTTTAACCTTAATCATTCAAGATGCTATGATAGGGGCAATGAGAGCTTGACACCAATGAATACCTTATTGCAATCATTAACTTAAGTAGAAGAGTTTGGAAGTTGGATGAAACTTATGCATGCTTTACCTCTACTCACATATACATCTTTCCAAAGTGTACACCTATCATATTCAGATTTTCATCTACACTCTATGACCATTGTAGGATGTTCTACTTATCATTATGCATACATGTGTTCCATATTACTTGCTACTATGTTACACTTTGTGAACTATCAATGAACATCCTTGTCTTGAATACTTGATATCACTTCATAAACTATTTGCATATTGCTACTCCTTTGAAGAATGAATCATTTGACTATATGTAGCAATAGTAATCATCTTTGATATCCATTGTTAAGTATTAAATTGCAAAGTCCATGTTAGTTTTATCATCTTCATACTCGAGGACGAGCATGGATTAAGCTTGGGGATGTTGATGCATGTAAAATGCATACATGAACTTTGCACTTTAATTGCTTATATTCCAATCATATTTGCATCATATAAGGGTTATATCAATGTTTTATCATGATTTTGGGAATACTTCATATTTTCCCATTTATTTGGAATTAACCCTGCACAGGCAGAAAACCCTAGTTTTGTATTTTAATGTTTCAGGGACCCAAACGTCAACGAAATCACCTGGAAATTTACGGGCGTCAATATTTGGAAGGAAGAAGGACTACGGAAAAAGGAAGCAAGCAAACGGAGGCCCGAGGGCCAAACGGGTGGCCCACGCGGCCAGGTACTGTGGCCGCGTGGGACCCACCCGTTTGGGCCTCGTGGCTCCGTTGCCGTCGATCTCTTCTCCACCGACATCGTCTTGACCTAAAAACGCCTATAAAAAAGGTCCCCCGACGTTCTCTGGAAGGAGCGCCGCACAAACACAGAAACACCGAAACGGAGATCAGGAGCTGCAGATTGGAGGGGGAAAACTCCGGCGGGGCGCTGCCGGCGTGGTCTCCATCTTCTCCATCGACTTCTCCACCGTCTCCATGATGAAGAGGGAGTAGTCCACCTCTGGACTATGGGTTTGTGGAAGTAACTTATGTATCTCTCCTCTCTTGAGCTTCACTAATTAGCACCGTATGAGCTGCTGAACATGATTACGGTCACCGTTGTAATACCTTTGTGGTGGATCTTTATGAGTTAATATATGTTTGAGATTGCAATGTTTGTTTCAGTTATGAGTATAGATGCATATTATGTACCCCGTTCTTGTCTACTTGTTTTGATCAAGCATGTTTATGAGAGCGTGTGGGGGGAACGTGTGCATTAGTTGGAGTAACGGGGGGTGGCTAGTGCAGTGAACGTGAGAGAAAGTTCTGCGATCCACTTTGGTATCTTTACCTTACTTTGTTACCTCACTAGGGATAAACTAAAATACCATGCTACCGGGGATGTGGGCGTGACCATTGCCACTACTCCATGACTAGATCTAGCATGTTCTTATTTTCACTTCATGTCATGATACTTAATGCTATACTCTGAGTTATCTTAATTACTGAGGTGTTATGATTTAGTTCGCATCTTGGTGGAGTATAAGAGAGGTTAATAACCAAAAGATCTCTATGTTAGGACGTGATGCCCATATATCTAAGTAACTTGTTATCAAACCCTGTGTTGCAATCTCATATGTTAACTTTGTGTGTTCCATTGTCTACCACTTTATAAAGAGAGAGTGCATTTGTGAAACCATGAACCCCAGTCCATTTTTAATCATAAGAAACACCTTTCCAACACCATATACCACTTTTATATTTTCAGCCATCATTAAATCCGAAAATACAAAAATACTTTTCATCTTGCATACATCATTTAAAAACCCAAAAATATCATTTACATTGCATCCACCATCATTGCATATTTATTTCTTGTTTGCATTGCATAACTATCCTGATATCATTCTTACACCTTGTGCTTGACAACCACAGGTGAGGTTGAGGACCAAAACATCTAACCTTGTTTTGTAGGTAACCAAAAGAAGGATAAGAAGATAAATCTACCACTTCAGATTCCCCGAGAGTTCGATATTAAACCCTCGAGTCACCCCTCGTGGGGAAAACTGTCTTCCACTATACTATACACTCTGCACTTGGAGTCTCAACCTAAATCCCGTTATTTGTGCAGGCATCAAGACTTGCTCTTCGGGATCATCACATGTTTGGTTGGGCGCAATTGGAGTTAGGGAATGATGACCCACAAGTATAGGGATCGCAACAGTCTTCGAAGGAAGTAAAACTCAAATTTATTGATTCGACAAAAGGGGAGTTAAATAATATTTATAAGTCTTAGCAGCTGAGTTGTCAGTTCAGCCACACCTGGAAGTAAACTTGCTTGGCACAATTTATCAGTAGCAATAGTGATATAGTAGCAGCAGTAGCAGAATAGTAACAGTAGTAAAATAAAGACAGCAGAAGTGGCAGCAGTAGCAATTTTAGTAAACAATAGGATTAAACTACTGTAGGCATAGGGACGGATGAACGGGCGCTGCATGGATAAGATAGCTCATGTAATAGTCATAACATAGGGCACTTGTAGGTAAATAATAATAAAAGCATCCAAGTACTAATCAAACATAGGCATGTGTTTCGTATTTAGTCGTACGTGCTTGCAATAAGAATCTTGCACGACATCTTTTATCCTACCAGCCCGTATTCAGCGGGGCCAATCATGAAACCTACTGGTAATTAAGTCACTCCTTTTAATGGAGCACCGGAGCAAAGCATTAAGATTCCATGAACACATGTGATCCTCAAGTCACAGCCATCCCCTTCGGTTATCCCAATTGTTGTCACTTTGGGGCCTCGGGTTCTGGACAATAAGGAGTGCATACAAATTATAGATATGATCCAAAACAATAATTATACTCATGAAAACATAACATGTTCAGGTCTGAAATCATGGCACTCGGGCCCTAAGTGTCAAGCATTAAGCACACCAAGTTGCAACAATGATAAATAGCACACACAACGGATACTAGGCACCATGCCCTTACAATCTGACATCTATTACATGAACAATCTCATCCAATCCTACCATCCCCCTCAGCCTACAGCAGGGAATTACTCACACATGGATGGGGGAAATCATGGATGGTCAATGGAGAGGCGGTGGTGATGGCGATGGAGATGATCTCCTCCAAATCCCCATTCCGGCAGGGTGCCGAAATAGGAACTTCTGACCCCGAACGGTGCCGGCGGAGCTCGAAAGTGTTTCTCGTAAAATCGTCTCGGGGTCGTAAGTTCTTTGGTCGAGACGAATAAGTAGTCCAGAGTGCGTCGTGAGGGGCCACCCCAGGCAGCCAGATGCCACCTCGGCGCGGCCCCACCTCTGGCGCGTCGGGTTGTTGTCCGGGCCCGTGGACCCCATCTGCAGTCCGTCTTCTAGCTCCATGAGTTTCTGGCAGAGTAAAATTTCTGGAATTTTCTGAGATTTTTCCGTGAACTTTGATTTCTCCACAAAAATAAGACACCAAGACAATTCTGCTGAAAACAGCGTTAGTCCGTATTAGTTCCATTCAAATCATGCAAATTAGAGGCAAAACAATAAAAAAAGTGTTTGTAAAAGTAGATCCGTTTTGGCCGTATCAGGGAATAGGAGTTTGAGAGATGTGGGACTTAAATTTTGTTGATTGGTTGGTGGACATGAGAGTTAGCGCGCGCAGGGGGGGGGGGTAGTTGAAGGATAATTAAAGACGCCAACTCCAACATATATCTTCCCACAGGGGTAGGTAATTCAGCCGGGGGTTTGGGAATTGGAGATGAGAGCTAGGTCGACCTTGATAGCATATGCCAATCTATATTACAAGATTGGTCTGCAGCGTGGTGTGTCCCTCCCATCCATGTAACGTCCCACCGCCGATTGGGTACGACGCTTGTATCGTGCACAACAAAATGATCATATATCTTTAGCCAAGATGCGGCCAACAATGGAGGCTCAGTCGTCCTTTACATGATGTGTGGACAACCGACCGTCGCCAAGGGAAGGCCGCACGAGAGCTTTAGTAGCGTCGGCCGATAAACAAGGTTGTATGTATTTCACGACCAAAATATCTTCTGATTTTGTTTTGTTATGAGGTTTACACGTGTGCCAGGAGAATACGTCTGATAGAAAGGGCTTGCGTGAGCTCAGAGAATCGTGATCAAGTTCACCTAAGGGCATCTCCAACCGAGGACCGCAAACGGACAGGGCCAGTCCGAATCTGTCCGAACGGACAGGGGAGGGTCTCCAACGGCCCACCACATACGGACCGTTATCCGCGCGGACACGAGTTTTGGACCAAACCTGGCCCAAGTTTGGTCCAAGTTTGGGGAGAAATGGACAGGCTCCTGGACCGCACTATGTCCTCCGTTGTCCGCGTCGGGCCCAGGCGCCAGCCACACAAACCCCGTCCCTCCCACCCCTTCCCACATCTCGACCAGCCGCCGCCTGGTCCGCACTCGCCGCCAGGTCCGTCCTCTCCGTCGTCCGCACTCGTCGACCGGAACCTGGGCTGGCATGCGCCATCGTTTGCGTCGTCGCGTGGGCTGCCCTTCGCCTCCGTTTTCCTGTCCCAGAGTAGCTCTCCAAAGGCCGCCGTCCTCATCTTCTCCGGCCCCGGTAGTGGGAAGATTAACCGTCCCCGGCCTCAAGGACACCGTAGGGAAGTCGGAGGGCAACTTCTCGCCGGGATAGGTCTGTAGGCTTGGACTCGGCCGCGAAGTCTGCCGCCCAGAAGGTGTTCGACGGATTACCAACCCGCACGAGGTAGAGGACCCTCCTTCTCTTCGTTTCGCAAACTAGGTACAAATTCTTTTGCATATTTTTATCCATCCTTTTGTTTAGATGGATAGTGCGATGAGTTCTTCTACAACACCTTCATCGATACGTCGGACGAGTCATCCGATGATGATACCGAAATCATGATGGTCGCCGCTACTCTCATCCACAACTTCAACGAGTACGCACTACCTCGGCATGTCGGCTCGGTCAAAGGAAGGGCGCCGGCGTTGGATCGTGACCGGGAAACAGGTCACTGATACGTCTCCAACGTATCCATAATTTCTGCTGTTCCATGCTTATATTATATCATTTGCTACATGTTTTATATACACTTCGTATCACTTTTATGCATTTTCTGGGACTAACATATTAACAAGATGCCACAGTGCCAGTTCCCTGTTTTCTGCTGTTTTTGGTTTCAGAAAGTTACTTCTGGAAATATTATCGGAATTGCACGAAACAAAAGGCCAAGTCCCTATGTCATTTGTCTATGTCATTTGTGATCTTGCATGCTCTCCGTTACTTGTTGAAGCCTTGGCCACGTGAATACTTGTAACTCCAAGAGGGGGTATTTATGCATGATAGTTGGGTTCAACCTCTATTTAACCTGGGATAGTGACAGCAAGTTCTAAGGTTGTAGATGTGTTGTTGCCACTAGGGGTAAAACAGCAATGCTTTATTCAAGGATGAATGTATTGTTTACATTACGCACATTACTTAATGCAATTGTCTGTTGCTTGCAACTTAATACTGGAAGGGGTACGGATGTTAACCGGAAAGTGGACTATTTAGGCATAGATGCATGCTGGATAGCGGTCTATGTACTTTGTCGTAATGCCCAAATGAATCTCATAGTAGACACCACAGCTCACACATGCATGTTATATGCACTTATCAATTGTCAATTGCCCAGCTGTAATTTGTTTACCCAGCATGTTAGTTATCTTATTGGAGAGACACCACTAGTGAACTGTGGACCCGGTCTATTCTTTTACATCTGAAATACAATCTACTGCAATCATTGTTCTCTACTGTTTTATGCAAACAAACATCATTTTCCATTCGATAGTTTAACCCTTTGTTTTCAGCAAGCCGGTGAGATTGACAACCTCACTGTTAAGTTGGGGCAAAGTAGTTTGATTGTGCTGTGCAGGTTCCACGTTGGCACCGGAATCCCTGGTGTTGCGCCGCACTACACTCCTCCACCAACACCTTCGAAGCAAACCTCGTTTTCCTACTGGTCCGATTAAACCTTGGTTTCATACTGAGGGAAAACTTACTGCTGCACTCATCATACCTTCCTCTTGGGGTTCCCAACTGACGTGTGACGTACAAGCAATTGTTTCTGGCACTATTAACCTAGAGCCACCAGTCACTTCCAACTTTGGAAGGATTACTTCCACCCCGTGAAGCCAACATATCCGGACCACAAATTTTGTCGCCGCTTTCGGATGTCAAGGCATGTGTTCATGCGTCTACTTGAAGGAGTGAGGGCATATGATGACTACTTCGAGGCCAAGGCAGATGCACTTGGTACGTTCGGTTTCTCTTCTTATCAGAAGTGCACTGCTGCTATCTGGATGCTTGCATATGGAGTAGCTGGTGATCACATTGATGAGTATTTGCGCATGAGCGAGTCCACTTGCCTAGAGTCCATGTATCGGTTCTGCGAAGCTGTAGTTCAGATGTTTGGTACTGAGTACTTGAGAGAGCCAACTGTTGAAGACACTGCCCGTCTTCTGACGATGAACTCGAGTAGAGGATTTCCTGGAATGCTTGGGTGCATAGATTGTACGCATTGGGAGTGGAAGAACTGTCATTTTGCTTGGCAGGGATAGTACAAGGGACATGTTGGAGAGTGCACAGTCATACTTGAGGTGGTTGCATCTAAGGATCTGTGGATTTGGCACTCTTTCTTCGGCATGCCAGGCTCTCACAACGATATCAACGTGCTTCAGCGATCAACGGTGTTCGACAGAGTTGCCGAGGGAAATGCTCCCATGATCAACTTTGAGGTGAATGGCAATGCATACGACAAGGGGTACTATCTAGCTGATGGTATATACCTTCATGGTTCACATTTGTGAAGACCATCCGCAGACCTGATAATGAGAAAGCTCGCAACTTTGCTCAACAACAAGAAGCATGCCGGAAGGATGTGGAGCGAGCATTTGGTGTGCTCCAATCTCGGTTTGCTATTGTTCGGCACCCTGCAAGTACGTGGAGCAAGGAGATCATGTGGGAGGTGATGACTGCTTGTGTGATCATGCACAACATAATCGTTGAGGATGAACGTGATGATGCGAGGCTATTTGATCAGGGATGGGAATTTCGGGGTGAGTTGGTTGAGCCTACGCCAGGACTGGCGACGTTTCATCAGTATATGCACGTCTATCATGAGATGCGTGATAAGCCTGCACATGAACGTCTCCAGAATGATTTGATAGAGCATATGTGGACTCATCTGGGAAACCAATAGTGGTCTCCTCCTCGTTTTATTTTCATTGCGTGGACTATGTTATTTATTCCTATGTACGAATTTTATTGTAATATTTGACCATATTTTTTGTGGACAATTTATATTTTAATTTGTTAAATATTTAGTGTGGTGTACAAATTTCTGTCAAATAGCAAAAAAATAACATATGCCGGACCAGGGCACAAAATGCGGCGGGCCGTTGGGGGCACCCCTAACCCCAAACGGACAACGACCCAAAATCGATCCGCGGTCCACCCCAAACGGATAGAATCGGTCCGCTTTTGATGTCCGTTTGCGAGCCTCGGTTGGACATGCCCTAACCATGCATACTTCATGCAAGTTGCTGGACGAACCGATTGAAGTTACTTCTACTGGCTTGGTTGAGGAATTAATGCACAAGCTTTTTTTTTTGCGAGTTAAAAGAGATATATTAAACAGCAATCATAGAGTTATCGTGCTGAATACAAGAGGTGATACACACCGGAGCCTGTTCCATCCAGGTACTCTCCGGTCTAGCAACCGAGGTTTGCTTAGCTAAACAATGAGCCACTGTGTTGGCAGCCCGCTTAACATAGGTGAAACTGAAAGTAGTAAACTTCTTCGAGATTTCTTGAATATCACACAGGATAGGGAGCACCTCAGATTTGTTCTTCTCTCTGGTCTTCCACAACTCGATCAGGTTTTGGCAGTCCGTTTCAAGAGCGACATGTTCAGCTCTGATATCATAACATAGCTGGACACCATCCCGGCATGCGAGGGCTTCAGCTACCAACACACTAGGTAAATGATCATACCTTTTAGCTTTGGCAGCTATAAAACAGCAGCGATGGTCTCTGATCACCATCCCTGTCGCCCCTGACAATGAACTCTTGTCAAAAGCAGCATCTACATTCACTTTCAGAGTATCTAGTATCGGAGGAGACCATTTGGGTATCTCCAGAACAGTTGAGACCGCGCGATCCAGATTATTTGCTTCAGCCACCAAATCAGCAGCAGTGTCACGAGCCCATCTACAAGCAACCCAAGATTCAACGGATTCTTACCATGACGCCGATCAGTACGAGCTTTCCAAACAGCCCACATACCACAAAGAATAGCACAAGCGTTCGAAGGTGGGCACAACGATCCATCCAACAGATCATTGGCCCATGTTAGGGGATGCAAGTGAGGGAGTTTTATATCAAATAACTCCTTGAATATAACCCAGAACTGCTTTGATATAGGACAGACAGTCAAAGCATGAAACACCGTATCCTCCTCGGCTCCACAGTCAAGGCAGTTAGCATGATCCTCCATATGCCTCTTATGTAGGATAGCTCTAACCGGGACAAAATTATGCACAACTCGCCACCAGAAAGCTTTGATCTTCAGAGGGACAGCCAACTTCCAAATCTTGCACCACACAGGATTCTTTTCATCAAAAGATGGACAAGCAAATTGTCTCGCACGAAGCTCCGAGATTCTGACATCTGCAGCCAGGAATTTATAAGCCGATCTTACAGAGTATAGCCCATTCTTTTCCCCTTCCCAAGCCCAGACATCTGCTGGTAGAGGACCAAGCTGTATCCTTTTTACCGCCAGGACATCAGGGAACAGCAGGTTTTTGTTTAGGGCGTTTTCATCCCAACTCCGTCCATCAGGAGACAAGAGTTCAACAACTAGAGATGCCTCAGCACCAGGAGGCCGACAGATGGGTCTGCACCCAGGTACCTCCGGGATCCACCTATCTTCCCAGATTTTAGTATCAGTACCCTTGCCAATGCGCTTGATCAGACCCAATTCAAGAGCTTTTCTGCCCTTCAGAATAGCACGCCAGGTGTGGGAGGAACCCCTCTTCTGCCGAGCCTGGAGAAACTCACAGTTATGGAAATATTTACCCTTCAGCACCTTTGCACAAAGAGAGGTTGGGTTAGACATAAGGCGCCATCCCTGCTTCCCTAGCATAGCAATATTGAACAGTCTGAGATCCTTGAACCCCATACCACCATTGGCTTTTGGTTGGGTTAGTTCAGACCATCTCCTCCAATGCATCTTTCTTGTCTCCCCATCTCCACCCCACCAAAAATTTGCCACAATTGACATAATCTTCTTGCAAGTAGTTTTTGAGAGAACAAAGCAGCTCATTGAGTAAATTGGAATAGCCTGGGCAATGGCTTTGATCAGTGTTTCACGGCCAGCCGGGTTCAGAAACTTCTCACACCAGCCCCCAACAGCTTCTTGATATAGGCCCAGATTTTGTCAAAGGCCGAGACTGTCTGTCTCCCAGAGCAGTAGGCAAGCCAAGGTACTTTTCTTCCAAAGCTTCACGATCAATAGATAGTCTATCCAGTATAGCAGATTTAACCTCTTCCTCGCAGTTTTTGCTGAAGAAGATGGCAGACTTTGATCTATTCACTAGTTGACCCGAGCCCATATGATATGTGTCCAGAATATGCTGCAACCTGTGAGCACCACTCAGAGAGGCTTGGGTGAACACGAGACAGTCATCAGCAAAAAGAAGGTGAGAAATCCAGGGCGCATGGATACCCACCCTAATGCCTTTAGCAAGAATATTCAAGCCAGAGAACTTAAGGAGGCAAGACAAACCTTCACCACAAAGAAGGAACAGATAGGGAGAGATGGGATCTCCTTGTCTGATACCTCTAGAAGGAATGAAAGCTTCAGATAATTCCCCATTAACTTTCACAGCAAAGCTGACAGTCTCCACACACTTCATAATAAGGCTCACCCGGCTCTCAGCAAAGCCCAGTTTAACATAATTCCCCGAAGGTAGCTCCATTCCACCCTATCATAAGCCTTTGCCATATCAAGTTTCACAGCGCATGCTCCAGTCTTTCCTTTTTTTCTTCTTCAGATAATGGATGCATTCGTAGGCAGTCAGCACATTATCCGAAATAAGGCGTCCAGGAACAAAGGCACTCTGTTCCTCCGCGATGAGATCATCCAGAATCAAACGAAGCCTATTGGCCAAGACCTTGGAGCAGATTTTATAGATCACATTGCAAAGTGCAATCGGCCTGAATTGAGACATCTCCTGAGGGTGTTTGACTTTAGGAATCAGCACTAACACAGTTTCATTAATATCAGGTGGCATCGGGCCACCTTCCAGAAATTGAAGAACTGCCTCACAAACAGCATCCCCAACAAGAGCCCAATGTCTTTGAAAGAAGCGAGCAGTGAAGCCATCAGGACCTGGGGCCTTGTTCGGCTTCATCATGAACAAGGCTTGATTAATCTCCTTGGGAGTGAAGGGTTTTCCCAGGAATTCATTCATTTCCGGAGTAACCTTGTTGGGCACAAACTGCAGGATAGCCTCAGAGTCAACATTGCCTTGAGAGTGGAAGAGATCCACAAAGAAGTCCGAAGCCAATTTTAACGTTCCCTGTTGATCATCACAGATAGTACCATCAGGCTTCTTCAGATGATGAATCCTGTTGCGCTGCACTCTTTCTCTGCATTTGGCGTGGAAAAACCGAGTATTACGGTCACCCTCAGCTAACCACTGAATGCGGGAGCGCTGACGCATCATTGTTTCTTCTCTAGCCATCAACTCAGAAATACGCTTGAGGAGATCACGCTCAGCTCTAGTCGGACCAGAATACAGGCTCTGAGCTCTCAGCTCTTCCAGCCTCTTTCTCGCCTCCTTCAATTGCCTTTTTACTGACCCAAACACCTCATGGCTCCAGGATTGAAAAGATCCTTTCAATCTGGACAGCGAGGACTTCAGCCCCAGTAGGCCATTGCCCCTGGGAACCCAATTATCATTCACCATTGTATTATAACTTGGGTCCCTGGTCCACATGTTCTCATACCGAAATTGTTTAGCACTTCTTCCAGCCACCGGCATCACACATTTTTTAATATCAATCACCAGCGCACTATGATCAGATTCAAAGGTCTGAATATGGGTGACAGAAGTTGCCCCAAACCTGTTGATAAAACTTTCATCTCCCAAGGCTCTATCCAGACGAGCCTTAACATTATTTTGCCCCTCCTGGCGATTGTCCCAGGTGAAAGGCAGCCCCAAAAACCCCGGGTCAGTGAATCCACAGCTATCCACAGCATCCTGGAACCCCTCCATCTGCCAGTTCTCGCGGAAATTTCGCCAAAATGTTCCTCTTGAGCCAGCACCTCATTAAAGTCGCCAGCACACATCCACGGAAGAGCAGTGGTACTGCGCAGGAACTTCATTAAGTACCAAGACTCCTTCCGTTGCTCCCGTCGCGGTTCACCATAGAAACCAGTGAACCGCCACTCACCACCAGCCAACTCATCATTGCTAACCAGGACATCAATATGCGATTTATTTTTTGATTTCAATCGCACAATGTTGCCCGTTCGCCACATGAGCACCAGTCCCCCACTGAGACCAGTGCAATCCACACCAATAGCATGTTCAAAACCCAACTTCCAACGCAACATTTCTGACTTTTCTGCCAACATCTTGGTTTCTGACAGAAAAATCAGCTCCGGCTTGTGTTGCTCCGCGAGATCGCAGAGCTCATGAACTGCCTCGGATGCACAGCACCCTCGGCAGTTCAGAATTAGGATTTTCATTGGGTAGGGCGGGCCTGCGCTGCAGGTCCCGCCGAAATAGATGATTCCTCATCCTTTTCTGTTTCTTCACCTCCATATCATCCACCATAGAAGTTGGAGACACCAACAGTTCCACACCAGGAGAGCCAGACACCAGCTGATGCCCAGGAGCCTTCACCTCTCCTCCCTCAATCAGCAGAACTTTTTCAGCAACCAAACCTTGCTTTGTAGAGGATTTAGAAGCCTTTCTCTTCCTCTTTTCCTTTTCCCCATCATCTTTTCCCACAGAAAAACAGTTGCTTGCTCGTTCCCGAAAAGCTCTCCGGGTCTCTAAGTCCACCAGAGGGCTTCTTCACCGGGCTTGTCACATCATCATCATCCCCACCTTGATAATAGTCCGGTGTCATAGGTTTGTGCTTTGGAGTACTATTTCCACCTCTGGACCCTGAGTTAGAGCCACTCCTGTTACTGCGGTTACTGCTCCAGTCCGAGCTAGCAGCTGCAGCCCCAAAACTTTGGATACCTTTCCTTTTGATCTCCGGAGCTCTCAAACTATTATCATAGTCTCTCCTTCCATCTGCATTTCTGTCAGTTGGATCTGGGCATTCTAACTCAGAGTGTCCCATGATTCCACACGAGAAACAAAAGAAGGGAAGTCTCTCATATTGAACAACAAAAATTTCGTTGATCTTCTTTCTTTCAATGGCAATGAACCGCTTCAGAGGTTTTTCAATTGGGATAGAGACCCGGGCTCGCAGAAAACAACCAGCTGCGTCTCCTCCCTCATCCACATCCACTCTGTCCACATCACCCACCAACCTAGCAATTTTGGTGCCTTTTACCTCATTCATCCCGCGAAAGGAATGTCCAGAATATGAACCCAAATCAGCATCTTATCGAACACAATTTCAGAGGGCTTCAGGTTGAGGTCTAAATCCTGTAGCAGCACCACATGCTTGTTCACTACCCACGGAGTTCCTTCCAGAGCTCTGTTTTTATCCGCCAGGGTGGCGAAATCCACAATGAACATGTTATCTCCAGCAGGCCTAGCCTTCAAACCCCTCGGATTACCCCAAGCAGGACGCATCGCTCCCATGATGGTATTCACATGCAGGAGGGACGGAGAAAGAACTTTACCAATGAGAGACCATTTTGTCGGAGGGGCTTCATCTTCGTCATCCCTCCAGACCAACTTCTCATCTTCACCAGCAGCAAGATTCAGCCGGTCCAGCATCTTCGTAACACGCTCTTTAGTAGCGCGCACATCCCCACTTCCTCCTGGGCGAGGTCCCCTTGAAGAAGAGGCACTCCAGGTCATCTTTCCCCTCTCCGCCATTGCGGGAAGCTTCAGACCGCCGAAGTAAGGCTGATAGGTTGCAGAGTATGCCTAGGCACCGCCTCGCAAAGGGTAGTCCAACTCGGGGATGCGGCGAGGCCGGAATCACAGGAGGGAAAAGGTCTCACCGAGATCCACGGGAGAGGGCCGAGCTAGTACGAGGCGCAGGAGACTCAAAAGGAGAGGCCCGCGGAGGCTAGGGTGTGTGGACGGGGGACATACCCGGGGGGAGCAGGGGCAACCGGCGCTCAGAGGTATCGGGCGAGGCGGGCGGCGACGGCGGCGGCGGCGGGGGTGGCGAATTTCAGATCGCGAGAGCAAGACAAGCGACTGCATTTGCAAAAATCTAATCAATGCACAAGCTAATCACCACGTGACTGCACATACCCAGCTGTGCACGTCTTGGTTTTGAAGTCCGGCAGGCTACAAGAGCAATGGTGGATAGAACTTCCTCGTGGAGGCGGTGCAGGACATCGTGGTTACTTGCAAACGGAAAACATCTTCCAAGTCAATGAGAGGGAGCATATGCTCCTGGTATTTTCGAAAAAATTGAACAATTTGAAAACTTATCAAAAAATTCCGAAAATAATCATGCACGTACCTGACCATGGTACGCACCACCGTGTATTTTTTCGCGTCAAAATGACATCGTATGCGCCCTGTACAAAAATGACAAATTTCCTCCTGTCAGAAATTTGTCATTTTT
Source organism: Poa pratensis (assembly GCA_947311845.1). NCBI lineage: Eukaryota > Viridiplantae > Streptophyta > Magnoliopsida > Poales > Poaceae > Poa > Poa pratensis. The sequence continues at coordinate 19,624,721 of CAMZMU010000056.1, read as the reverse complement.
GTACAGGGCGCGTACGATGTCATTTCAGCGCGAAAAAATACACGGTGGTGCGTACCATGGTCAGGTACGTGCATGATTATTTTCGGAATTTTTTGATAAGTTTTCAAATTGTTCAGTTTTTTCGAAAATACCGGGAGCATATGCTCCCGGGAGCCAATGCGAATTTCTGCAAGTGAACTCCCTACTAATTCCCAACACATACGAAACATGGGATTGGGATCGATGATCAATTTCACATTCCTAATCTCCCTTCTGATTCCCTCCTCTAAACTCGTACTCCCTTTCCCAAAGTTACCAAACACGTTGTTAGGGATTTGCTTATAAATAATACCATGCGTGTTTGCCGCAAGATTGTTATAAGAACCCTATTATATAAGGTGTAAAACACATGAAACTTAAAGTTGTATAAAATATTATGCAAGATTCAATTGTTCACAACAATCCAAAATTTAATGGATGTGAAATGATTGTGTATTTTACGGCTAAAAGTTGGTGATGTGGAAAGTTGGGCGATTGAAAGAATGGACGTGGATAGCTTGAATGTATAGATAAATAATCATTAATAAATTTTTGGTATGATAACATGGATAATTGGTTGGCAAAAATAATGTAAGATGTGGATAAGTTGCATGTAGACATAGACTATATAAATGCATTTTAGTGTGGGGTTTTCTTCATAAGATACTTGAAGGATGCTCCGCAGCCGGATCCATTTAGTAAATATATTGTGTAAATGAAAGGGTATAAAAGGTATGATAGATTATGTTTTGTATGCCAAATTCAATTGATCATAGTCAAGATACTAAACTTAGTGGATATGATATAAGTGTGTATTATAAATAATTGATGTGAACAATTGGATGATTCAATGAATAGATAATGTGTAGGTTACCTGTAGTAATTAATATAAATATTATTGCCTTGGTCTCTGAACGCTTGAGCACAGCGCAAGATAGCAACATGGAAGGCCCCAATAGAGACTCCAACCCTAAAAACAAAATTGTGTTGGAAAATATATTTTTGGCGATTTTTGAATTGTGTTGGAAATTAAGAATATTGCAATTCTCCAACTGATATTTAGACCCGAAATGGTCCCAATTTTGCGCAGAATTTGCAGCGTCACGATCAGCAGCACGAAGAATCGTCCGCAATCTTGAAAATCTTTGTTCTAGAGATGAAAGGATTTTTCTGTAGCATCCTAAAGAATCTTCTGAAGAGGCTCGGCCGCTAACATGAACAACATTAGGGAGAGTGGATCGCCCTTCCTCAGGCTCCGGCGGTGAAAGAATATATTGCCGGCAAGCCATTCAGAGAACATGCAAATATGGCTTTGCGATTGAGCGAAACTGGTCCTTCCATTTTTGACCGAATCCAAAACCAAAGAGCACCTCGATCAGTTATTCCCAAATGGATGGTGAGGCAGAATACTTGATACACCTTAATTCCAAGTCAAAATAAACATTCAGAATTAGTGGCACAGAGTCGGAACAGTGATAACTAACAAGTAACAGCGTGCCTATATCGTCCTGTAAACTGCATTCCTACCCTGAAAATCCCCATCACCGGCGCTCCGTCGTCGTCCGCAATGAATAGCAGCCGGGGGATGCAATGATGCAAGTCCCAAGCGTCGTGCAACCACGAGCTGCCGGGTGCACCGTCGAGGCGCGAAATTTCCACATCCAGTCGAAGCACCTACATCACTGTCGCGCTCAGCCCAGCACCCTCACTTGACTCTCACGCGCCACCACGATCTGGCCGACTTAACCGGCACTCCTCCCCCAGTCTCTCCCTCCACTTCCTCGTCCACACCACGATGCGTCCCCTGTTCTTCCTCCCCGTTCTGCTCCTCTTCGCCACCGCCCACGGTTACCCTTCCACCTGCAGCAACGCCACCTGCGGCGACCTGACCATCGCCTACCCGTTCTGGCTCAACTCCTCTTCTTCGGCCTCCAGCTGTGGCTACCCCGGCCTCGGCCTTGCCTGCGAGGACAACACAACTCTGCTTCTCCTCGCCCACTCCCACCACCGGTACAGAGTCTCGGCCATCCACTACGATACGAACACGGTCTCTCTCGTCGACGACGCCGAATCCTTCAACACCACCAGCTGCCCGCTCCTCCACTTCAACCTCACCATCGACACCAGCTCCGTGCTGCAGTTCACAACCTCGGACTCCAACATCACCTTCTTCTACAACTGCACCAAGAACGCCTCCTGGCCCTCCGCCGTGGAATTAAGTGGCTGTCAAGGCTATGGCAAGAGCTCGTACGTGTTCACTGGCGATGATTACACGGGCGAAGCGTACGAGTACGGGTGCGAGACGGCGGTGGTCGCGCCGGTGCTGGATGTCCATAAGAAGGGCATGGGGGAAATGGCTCCGGAGGAAAGATATGCTGAGGTGCTGATGGGCGGGTTCGAACTGAACTACAGCCCGCACTCCGAGCAGTGCGGCGGATGCGAGCGGTCCGGCGGGTGGTGCGGCTACCGGCACAACCAGACGAATGGATCGCTGGGATTCACCTGCTTCTGCGACGGCGGCCCGACCATGGATCGGTGCGGTACGTATCCCTTTGTTGCTCGCTATCTATCCTTGAATTACTTCTGCTTTCATAACACGAGCTCTTTTATTTGTTGGCAATGTCGTTGTTGCACTGTTTTTGTTCGGCCTGATGCTCCCGCGAGCTACTCATGAGGGGCAAATGCTAGAATGAATTGTCTAACAAAAATGGATAAACTGACCTGATCATGCGCGTTCTTTTATCAGCAATCAGAACAACGTTCGGGAAGTAGCAGTTACTAATTCCCTGATGGATTCGAGTCTCAAACGTTTTTACTGCTCGAGAGTGTAGTACTACTCTACTTTGTGACGCACTGTGCGCACTGGAACTTAAAACTATTTCTCGTAACACCTGGTTTCATAGAAACCAGAAGCAGCGGGATCATCCAAACTATTTACTACTCCCTCCATCTCAATTTATTAGGCATAATACCAAAATCAGATTTTATCAAGAGTTAGGCACAATTAACATTAATGATCTTCTCGGAATGCTCCCAACCCCTTCTTCTTTCCAATCTGCATGCGATTTAGCCAATGCTCCATTTAGTGAGGCCAATGCATGCGCTTCCGATTGAACCTTATTGGTCTTTCCTAATTAATTGCATGATTTGGAAGTAATTAACTCGGCCAATCCTCGCATGCCTAGATCGCAGAGAAACTCAAACTATGCCTAATAAACTGAGATGGAGGGAGTAGTAAAGTACGGCAATCTAATTAAGTCGTTCTTTATGAGCTTCCTGGGTAGGCCATTAGAACAGCGAGAAGTGGTTACTCCAGAAGGTGCAGCGTCGGAGACAGTGTTAACGCCACATGCGGACAAAGGGCACTCAAGACTCAAGAGTCAAGATTGGGTTCACGGCTTAACGGTAGCAGGAGAGTGGATCTTTTTCACGGATCGACAACGATAGCTCAGTGCTTGTTTCTGTCCTGCCTCTCCTCCGTCCTTGTTGAATTGATCGATCGCCAGTTGCTTCACACGTTATGTAGTGGACTAGTAGAAGTTGCAACTCGCCGAACTCCAGTGGACTAGAAGTTGCGTGGGACGTTGGGTCTCCCGTCTTTTGATATTTTCTAGGTCTGGAATTCTGAAAGTTCAGCAATGCACGGGGCAGGAGAAGATTTGTTTTCGGTTGGTACCTGCCCCCACGAGGATTTCTTCCGTTCATACTGAATGTCGAGTGCATCGCCAGTGACTGGTGCAGCGTGCCAGCGCAATAGTAGCGTACAATTGTACTTTAGGTAATGACCACACATCAACAAACTACAGACATCAGTGTCTCATACCTACTACTGGGCTACCACAGTAGCAGTACCAATTGGGTTGGGAGCAGCTATCAACGACATAACGTTTGCAACCTCCATCCTCCAAAATCATGTAGGTCTCTCGCCGAATCCGAATTTGCACCCCGAGGTTGTCCACCGAATCCATTCACCGTTTGACATTTGGTTTCGTCATGTGTGCATGTATTTATTTCATTGTGGGCATATATCTTGCATGGTACATACTTATTTCCGGTCTCACACACAAGTATTTTGTTTGTTTAGTCATATGTCATAGGGTGCCTAGTAGTTTGTGGAGATATGGTCACAAAGTAGGTCCATTTTAAATGGTCTCGGTGGCTACCACAGCGGAGTGATTCAGTTTTGCAACCGGGCACTTCGACCCCTCGCTCTGCCCCCCCCCCCCCCCCCCCCCCCCCCCTCCCCCCTCCCCCCGGTCGCTCCCCAGGCGACACCGGGGCGAACAACCGCCCCGCCGCCAAGTCCCCTCTCCTGTCCCCCTCGCCGCCACTGCCGCCGGCGTCTGCCGCGGTGGCGGCGGGCCCCCTGCTGCCAAAAGGCTGTGGGGGGGGGTGGCTCCTTCTCCGCTCGTCTCGTCATCGCGCCGACGGCCGACCACCTCTGCTGGGGAGCGAAGGTCGTGTCGCCGGCGTAGGGAGGCCAGGGCGGCGGCCCCGGATCTGGCGGTAGTTTAGATCGTCGGCCCTCAACGGCGCAGCCAAGGTGGGCGGCGCTTCAGCCTGGTCTTCAGATCTGGGCGCAGCTCCCTCTTCGGCGACCGGCGGCGCTCGAGCTCGCGCCTGGGCGGCCGAGATGGGCGTCGCGAGTGGCGGCGGCGGATCTCCCTGCAGCAGGCGGCTGCAGGGCTACACGGGCCCGATCTGGACCCGCATCGGGTCGGGCGGGCTGGGTGGGCCGCGGTCGGTGATTCTTCGTCGGCTTCTTCGGCGTCGAGGCTGTGTGCTATCCGCAGCGAGGTAGCCCAGCGTCTTCGTGGCCAGGTCTTCGTCTTCGTCTTCGCGGCCGGGGTGTCGTCTGTGTCACCCTAGCAGCAAGGGAGCCGGGGCGGCGGCCCCGGGTAGGTGGCAGTAGTGCGGGAGGGGCATCTAGCCTCCCGCAGGCATGGCGTGGTTGTCGCATCGTGAGGTGACGCGGCCCCTACGGCATGCGGATGCGATCGGAGGTCGGCAACAGTGCCATGCCGCTCGACTTGCTACTCCTTCGCCCAAGTCCTCCGGCGGCGGCGACGCCTTAGGGTGTCGTTCTCCTTCTTCATCGCGTCGTTTGGGAGATGCGAGGCTCTATCGACGCGAGTGCCATAAGTCTCTCCGGGTGAAAACCTAAGCTCGTCTGGAGCGGGCGGCGGTGGCGCACAAGTCGCTACCTTCTTGGAGGCGCCGCCTTTGAGCGTCTTATCTCTCGTTGTGCATCGGGTTCACAGCAGTCGCGTGGGGTGGCTCTGAAGTCTGGACGGCGGATGTCGGGGCGGCGGCCCCGGACGGTGGACGTGCGCCGAGGCGGCGGCCTCGGGTGGCATTGCGACCATAGCTCTACGAGGCAGGGCCATGGTTCTCCATCGCAGGGGCACCGAATTAGTGCCACAAGGGTGGCTGGCTCGTTGCCCTGTTTTTTCTTTTCTTTTCATTTTTCTGTTCGCATCCGGACGTAATTTCGTTCGGTGCGACATCTCTGTACGGTTGTTCCCTCTGCTAATATATGAGAGCCAGCAATTGCTGGACCTTTAAAAAAAATGGTCTCAGATGCTTCCTTCTTTTATTAGCTTATTTGTTTGGCGTCGATTTTGAGTTTGCTTCGCAAACGACTATATGAATCAGCCGATCCAAAGGGCGAGGGTCATCCTCCTTTTCGGAAATAATGTCCAACACATATTTCATAGAAGTTACATCACTTTTGTAGATGCTTAAAATGTAAGATGAATTTTGGACATGTTCCTATGGGATTCTTCGAGATTTATAAGTGTATGGAGTTTATAGATGTTTCACTTGGTTCTACTCATGTTTCATGGCCTTCCACACACGTTTCAGCATGACCTAGAATAGATTCACGTATCGTTTGGACATATTACATGGCTATATGACATTATGTATGTTTCAGTGAACTTTACAAATGTGTTTCGCCACCTTGTTTTGCACATGCTCTAGTGTGACACTTAAAAACTGAAAAATCGACGTCTATCGAAAAGAGGGGTCTGAATATGAGATTATCAAATTTTATCCAAATTCAATCCACTAAAACAAAAGCAACATGCAAACATGCAATATCTAGCACAAAACAATAATAAAGTAAAGCATGCAAGTAAAAAGAGCTTGATGTAAAGACACCGGATGCAGTGGTGAAGCTTGACAAAATTGCCAGCTATGGCCAATACTGAGGATCCCATAAGTAAAATAGCATGACCTGGGGGGGCAAGGTCCATTTGTCCACAACGTAGCTCCGCCAGTGACCGGATGTATCCCCAAGTTCAAGTTGTAGGCACAACTTTACGTCTTCTTTGGAGAGTCTTCGACATGTAGCCCTGAAGTCACCTAGACTTCTCCTTGTTCTCCTTGAGTCAAGTTCACGAAGAACCCGCCCAACAAATCATGGTCAAGCTTGAGATCATCTCAAACCTTTACGAACTTCTCAGGGAAGATACACAAGACAGAGGCTCTCAAATGACACCTAGCCGGTTAGGAGATGAAATTTCTAGATGAAGATCTCTCAACTAAAAAGTGATCTCGATTGATACTCGTTTTTTATTCTAAGCTGAAATCACACCCATGACGATTTTCTTTCTTATTAAGATGAGACTTAAGACCAAAGAGGTGTCTCTCACACTAACAGTACAGGTGATGCAATTGCTCGAAGTCCTACATGAGCCCAAAGGGGTCAGATTCTTGCTGTGGGTAGCTAGAATAAAAGGATCGTTGATCAAAGATTCACTCCTTGGTTGCACCAGCCTTAAAACCGGTCATACTATGATTCAAATCAACGGTCAAATATCTAAAGACATAAGGTGTGTTGCGGAAAGATGTTTCACTCAAAGTTAATAGTTTCGAAATAAAAAGGTCACTCAGAGAATTATGATATGCTCCGCAAAGTCAATTCGGAGCCATTTCCCCAGTGATGTTGACATGACGCTCAGTGCCACCGATATTTCTAGACATGACTCATGTTGCTCAACAGAACCCAAACCCAGTTACACCAGTAGAAAACTGGCAACTTGCTCAATGTATGCACAATCCATAACAAAACGTAGTCGAAACATATTGCTAGCACCAAGCAACAAACCAAGACTTGGCAGAACGACAACTAAGCTATTGCCAGAAGAACCGGATTCTGAACATTTTGCTCCAACTTTTTAAGCACAACACCTAGGGCAAGCTTAAAACGGCAGGGTTCCCTAACTCTTGACAAAGCGACCATTATTGGTAGCATCCGTTTAAACAACAGTCATACCACAACTGAAGCTCTACGAGGCTAAAACAGCTTGGCCTCGCTAAGTCTAAGACTTTATAACAAAGGCTAATTAATATCAGTATGACGGGTCTCTAAGTCGGTATCACCGAGAACCATGAAAGTTGTGTCTTGAAGAGAATTCAAAGTACATTTTCTATAAACAATTCAGCCCTAACCGAGAAACAACAACTTTCACTCGTGTGCATAGATATATTTTATATTTGTACTTGTCGTATATTTAATGTGATTATTGCAACAACAAAAGCTATTAGGAAACTAGCTATCACTAGTCTTGTAGCTTCAAGTCATCCTTCGACTTCAACTTATTAGGAGTCCATATCCGATAATTAAGCCAAAATATTTGGGACTAAGCACATGTGTACACTCACTACACCACTAGTCCCATAATTGTTCATCACTTAATCATCAACACGCGGTAGGGGAACAAGATGTACTTCCAGTAGATCCATTTTGATGATTGAGGACAACACAATTAAATCTTTGAAAAGATGTTATAACATCCTTCCTTATAAGAAGGTATGTTACCACTAAGAGCATCCACAACGTAACTCGTATCCATGTGCGCTTGGAAATAAATCCGACAATTTTGATTGTTCCATCGTGATTGCCGGTCGTTTTCTTGGCGTCGATGCATAAATAGGAGACTGACGCTTCAGTACTCAGTGCAAATTATAGCTCCCAGGCGGTGAACGCTTGCTGCAAATGGTAACTGAGACATAATCAAAGGGATTTAAGCGCATGAGCGTTGTGGATGCTCTAAACCAACAACCAAAGCTTAAAATGCTACTAGTAAAATTTCCACTGTACTTTCGGACATCCAACATAGGTAGTTGAAATAACAAAGTATTTACACAATACAAGCGGAAGCACCTAAAGAGCTCATACACAACATATAGAGCTAGGTAGTGAAGCCACAAATCAATATGCTACATAGAAGCAAGATACCATCTGATCCAAGCACACATACGTACTAGGCGGGGGCTAGTGAACTCCAACCCACCTTGTAAACATAGTGGTCATGGAAACAAGCTGAAACATGATTTATAAACAATAAGTAGATCAAGCTATCAACAACCATGAACTAAAGTATTGGAGTTATCATGATCAAGGTAGATTGCACATTTGTAGATATCCGACAACGATTAGACTGGTCGTCATCACCATAGTCTCGCTTCGGGTTGCCACGTGCAGTAAGAAGTTACTAGGGCCACCATGTGAGAAAGATATCACTAGAGGAGGTGAGCAATTATGCATGTCAAACTCTATCCTTTTGGCTTTCTCAACCAAGGAGGCAAAACTAGAGGATCCAGCATCGCTGAGCACAACACGATACTACTTCGCTAGCCTATCTTTAAACCTCCTTGACTTATCTTTGCCATCACTAACCAACGTTATCTCAAAGCAGATGTGGTCGTTCAATTATGTCTCATAGTCATGAATCGTCCTGTTGAGTGAATTCTTCGTCCTCTCGACTGAGTTATGTTTCCAAAACCCTCGAAATAACTAGCATAACCTTTCGGTTAATTGTGCTTCCACCTATATAGACATTTGCCTGGACGCACAACATTTGTGTCCTGGTCGGACTCTAATACAAGTTCTATCAGAATCTTATCAAGTAGGATTTTTGTTCTAAGTCCACCCAGGCCTAACCTGAGTAGGTCTGCTCCACTTGGATTCTATCTGGTTGAGTTATATTCCTCTTAAGTGTGTAGACCTATAGGTCCACGACCACTAAGATGTGACTTAACTTTCTGAGTACACTACTCTCTTAAGTCGATAGTTTGTAGGGCGCCTAGCAGAACATGCCAACTCCGTGTGACAAAGTCATTCTAACGAACCTTGATAATGTGTCATATGACATGTCCCTTTAGCCTCAAGATATACGTTTCAATCTCAAGGTGAGTGCATATCATACTTGTTGATAGCTCGATCTCTCTTCTCGACCGGGTCATATAGGTTCCGAAAACCAGGTTAACATTTAACCCAAGTCGCATGGCATGTTCCCAAATCTAATCACTCGAGACACCACAGAGAATATCACTCCGATTTGGAGGGGCAAATCTCATCTTGGTCGACCACGCCTCGCGGCTTCCTTCCCGACTAGTCTAAAAATCTATCTTTGCTACTACCCATTTACGGAGTAGCGTTTGATAGATCCTAATTAAGTTGATTCACAACTCGAAAACATGCGAATACATCGGGTCTAGGACATGTCATATATTGTACTTAAGACTAACAAATGATAAACATCTCGTTGCGTCATAAAGTGGGTATGTCCGACTCAGTGATCTCCATCCCCGAGTCAATACTATCGAGTCGGCATCACTATGCCATTTACTTGTGAAACATAGTTATCAATGAGCTGCATACTAATCTAAGGATATGTGTCATTATAACCTTATCCACTAGGACCATTAGAAATCATGATACAATATATAGTATCATAGCCAAGTCACAAACTAGACGATACATATCACTGTCGATGTTCAAGGATAATATGAATAAATCTATATAGTGAAATATCATCATCACATGATTGGCTCTAGCGCATATTTCCAACATAGAGTGACGTCCGACGTCCCTCACCGGAGTGGCGGCGGGAATGTGTCCATTCATGTATTGCAGATGGAAATTATATAGGCCATTAGAGTAGGCTTAAGTGCTGCGTACTAGATGGCCCAAGCCCAACAACAAGTGGCGTACATCTTTTCGGTGTCGTGGTCGGGCACGCCGCTCTGGATAGACGCTATTGAGTTCAGATCTGGCTCAACCGTGGGCTGAATCGGGCCCTAGTGGGCAATGATATTGAAGTTTTATTCTCTGGCTGAAAACTGATGATCTACACTTCTAACTAGTTTGATTAGGAAATGTCGACGTCCGCACGTCGTTTCCTTGGTTAAGGTGTTGGTTCGAGGATTGCTTCTTGTACCAACCAAAATGTGTGTTCTGAGCGCCGATTCTTGAAAAGTGTTGTCTTGGAGCGGTACGCACTTTGCCAGCTCGCATGTCCCATGACTAGAGGATTGATTCGTTGGTCAGGTTTGTGGCAAGTTTTGGATATGTTGTCGCATGGGAAATGATTCGTCAAAATTTCGACCGAAATAAGAGATTTTTATAAGGGGCGAGAAAATATAATATCTGACAAAAAAAGTTCAAATTTGAGAAAAAATCGAGAGAGTACACTTCAAAATGAAATAGATCATGGTCTCGACATGAACTCGGCTTTAGTTAAGTGGTAGAGGGACTAGGTAGTTGTTTGGTAGGTTCTAAATTCGATTCCGTGTCTCCTAATTTTATTTTCAAAATTATTTTGAACGTCTGACCACAAATCTGGCCAATTGTTTTGATATTTGTGAATCTCTATGAGGTGCGAAAAATAATACAAAAAACGAAATGTCAAACCTTGGTCGGGACTCGGGAGGCAGTGTCTAAAGTGGTTTGCCTCGGATTTTTAAGCCGGTTTGAATCCATGTTTGAACTTGCTTGACATTGTCTTTAAAGATAATTAATATATACGTGGATAGATGCAGATTCAGGGTTTATCTTTCTCCTCGAGTTTTTTTGTGGAGAGCAGCTCAATGCACGCGTTTTGAGTTGATAGCAAAGTTGCCTTCTACAGAAATTTGCATTAAAGTATGAGTACTCTTAAAGCATCGGTCTCAATTAGGAGTAGGACTGTAGGAGTACCTAGCATGATTCACTGATTAGAATGGAAGTCAAGTCAACTAAAAAACTTTGGCATGACGTATCCAGCAGCCCATGATAGATGCATTGGCCTAGCACAAGCTGCCAAGCCGCAAGACCAACTTGCCTCGGTCTTCCGATCAGCTCACCTCGTGTAGGCCGTGTTCCCCACGCCGGCACACCTACCAAGCAATGTTTTCCACCAGACCCAGTCGTCCCCTCGACTTAAATACGGCGGCGCTCGGCGAAACCAGTGGCGTGTGAGACTAGTGAAAGAAACAGCCAAATTCGTCTTCCTCCTCCCGCCATGCCTCACCTACTATGCTTGCTCGTCCTCCTCTTCCTCGCCGTCCATGTCTCCATGGCTCCCTTCTTCCGCCCAGCTACCACGATTCCATTTGCTCGGAGTCGTTCAGTTGTGGCGGCGTTAACATCACGTATCCTTTCTCTCTGTCGGACTTAGCCACCGATTACACATCCAGCTACTCATGCGGCTACACCGACCTGAAGATCTTCTGCCAAGGCGAGGGCAAAATCAAGACCCCGGTCCTTTATCTCGAAGGAGACAGGTACACCATCCTGAACATCTCCTACGACGATCACACCATCATTCTCAGGGACGCCGACGTGCTCCCCGGCAACAGCTGCCCCAGGCACAACGTGTCATTCGGCCCAGACTGGCTGAACTACACCGACTCCTTCGAGAGCCTCGCGTTCTTCTTCGACTGCTCCCTAGACGATCGGCCGCGTACTGATTTAGATGAATACCAGATAAACTGCAAAGGGTTCAGAGGAGATGGTGTTTCCTTCGTGTTCATGTCTGGCCCTGAGGAACGCAAGCTTTCTCAGGAGTACCAATTGGCTGACAACTGCAGACAGATCGTGGTGCCGGTACATGAAGATGCTCTGTTGAGAGGAAATCCGCCCGCGTTGCCGAGCCAATACGGTGCCGTGCTTAAGCAGGGGTTCGAGTTGGAATGGAACAAGAGCACATCGCCGGCATGCCACCAGTGCGAGCTATCTTACGGACGGTGCGCCTACAACGAGAGCAGAACGTTCCTCGGTTGTTTGTGCTCCGGTGGGAAGGTGGGCGTTCAGGACTGCTACGGCAGCAGCGACACCACGGCTAATGCAAACTCCTCATCAGGTACGTTCTTGAGAACTGATTCTTCAGTTTTATTCCCATTTGAAAACAAACGGGCGATAGTATCATTTCGCTTGCCACTAGCCATTTCGCCGGACGATAAACCCAATTCGTGTGAACTCATGTCCATGTACACACTGATGATCAGTAGCAGAGTAGTAATTTGACATCCCGGTTTGGCGCTATCTTCGCTAGTTCCTTGGTGATTTGCATCTCGTAGCCTCCTGGCTCCTGCCCCTCACCCGGTGTGCTCATTTCCGCTGCTGCTTGCCCGTTGCAAAAGTCAGCCTGGTTTAATCCGAGAATCAGCGGCGCTTGCCCGGTGGGTAGAGTAGACAGAAGCAGAACTACTCGTTCCTCATTTCGTCAGTCGACAAGGATGTTTCTTGACCATTTCCACGCTTTTCTGCATCTTCTCGCGAGTGAGGTTCGTCATCATCATTCATCAGGCGGACCGATCGAGTAGCTTTTCTGCAGCGTTTCAGTCTCAAACAGCATATAACTGATGTCTGCTGTCGTGCTGGGTGTGTTTGTTTGTTTGTTTGTTTCAGTATTATTGTATTACTACCTCCGATCCATATTAGTGGGCACAACTTTGTCTAGATACACATGTATCACTACATGTGTACATGTGTATCTAGACAAAGTTGTGCCCACTAATATGGATCGGAGGGGGTAACATATTTCATATGCCAATAGGTTCCTAGAAGATAGTTGACCGAGACCTTATTCTTCCTGTATCTGGGACCCAGTCTGGACACCACTAACACCAAGTGACCAAGTATTAAATGACAAAGCTTAGCAATTCCCGAATAAAAAACTTCCGGTGGAAGAAAATAAAATCGGCAACTAGAAGCCTTTCTTCCACGCGCCTTGGTCAATAAAAAAAAACACGCAAGTCTCCACGGAATAGCGACTGCAGGTACTAACAGCTGACTTGCGTGCCACACTCAGCGTTATGCGCGACAATGGACTGGTCAAAGGTTAAGCAAGAGGAGCCTCTCCTTCCTTGCATGTCCCTCTCAGCAGCCTATCAGGCTACGAGGAAACTCGCAAGGCCGTCGCGACATATAAACGGAGGCGAGCAGAGGTATGGAAGAAAGAAACTTCTCCTGAATTCATTAGCCAAGCAGCCATGCCTCTCTTGCTAAGCCACCACCACAAAGAGCTGCTGCTGCTTCTCCTCTTGGCTGCGGTGGCCGCCTCCCATGTTGATTCATCCGGTGATACTTACGACACATCCATGTGCCTGTCTCAATCTTACACCTGCGGAAAAATTAGTATTAGCTACCCGTTCTATCTCTCTGGAGAGACAAAAGAGCTCAAGGGCTACAACAACTCCTACTGCGGCTACCCTGGCCTGGGGATCATCTGTGACGACGGCCAGCCCATCCTGCAAACCGAGAGCGGCGATAACTGCACGGTTATGAGCATGGACATAGAGGGCATGAGCGCAAACGTGTCTCTAGCCGATGAGGACGTCGTCGACGGCAGCTGCCCAAGAGTCGATCACAACGTGACCTTCGGCGCATGGCTGGACTTTCCAGATAGCACGGTCGATTACCTCCTCTTCTTCCTCGGCTGCAACTTCGGGCTTGGCTCACCTACCATGGACCCGATCATATGCCCAGGATTTGTCAGCGGTTATGGTGGAGAATCATTCGTATTTCTGGATAATAGCGTGCCCCCTGGGAATTGGTGGCAGGAGTGCGAGACAGTCATAAAAGTTCCTGTGCCCAAACATGGCCCGGTCGACCCAAATGATGCCACATGGAGAAACGATGGGTACGGCAAGGTTCTTCGTCAGGGCTTCCAGGTGACGTGGGACAACAACAGACCCGTCCCGTGTGCACAGTGCGAGGAATCCAATGGACGGTGCACCTTCAGCCAAACCGGAGTATTCCTGGGTTGCGCGTGCTCCAACGGGCAAATCAACGATACGATCTGCGGTACATCCAATTCAAGTGGTAAGCACTTCTCAATCTCGCGTCCAATTTCCAAATAGCAAGGAAACCTAATTTTGTTGTGAGACATATTAACATACCTTGAAGAACTAACCCACACAGAATTCCCATCTAGATAGGCTTAAACTGAACCCTTTTGAGGCCTTCCTTTGTTTTAGTTTCTGAAATTGTTCGGCAATTCACATCTCGCATCGCAACCTCCGTCTCCTTTCCATGCCCCAGACTCGGAGTGCATGCCACTCGTTGTGGCTTGGCATCTTCTCTAGTTTGTGTAATTTCTTACCAACTAGAGGTGCAAGTGCAAAGCCTGAACGTTTCTGATCGCTGTAAACCAAGCCTGTCTGATCCCACGTAACTCTGAATGTCAGTTTCTTCAGGCGTGGCAACGCCTGTAACTTGAAGATAGTAGTTCAGGTCTAGTTGTTAAATTTGAACCCAGCTCGGACGACTCGGTCTGGACTTAGTGGGCAAGAACGATCTTGCTCCAATTCGGATGCGATTGATTCCATCAAGTAGAACGATTTTATTAGTGTGATACAGAGTGTGCTAAAGTTTTCCACAACTGTCGTCACAAAGAGTGAGACGCCATCTTTAACCATGATCTCCGTTGACCGACTAATTTGTGTAGATTTGTGGTATTTGTTACAGCTGATCTCCATAGCCGGTGTTTTGTTACAAAACCTCAAATATCTGGGATTTTTGTTACTTCCGCCCCGATAGGTGTTTAACTGAATTTACTTTCTTTTTTCATTAAGCGTATTTTCTCTAAGGGTTTTGGTTTTAACCTTGTTTCAAATATTTTAAAATTTTCCTTTCCAATCTCTTACCGTGATTGATAATTTGCACCATCCCCCCCCCCCCCCCCCCCCCCCCCCCCCCAGCTAGCTAGGATTAGGGTTTGCTCCATTGCATTCAGCAGCACCGCACATCGTGAATCTGTCGATATCATGTTCTCCGAATCTATTTGACCCAATCAACGGAGAAGCGCAACGAGATGGTTTCTGGGTGCAACCGACTGGATATGGTGGCACGGGACTTGTACACCCAGTGCAGCTGGCGTTCTGATCTTAGGATAACATGTTAATGCAGTGTCATTCATGGTTGTCCTTATTTTTTAGATGATTGATACATGTATCGACTTTATGTGATCCATGAATCTCTTGTATTGACAGTTTTTTAATAAATTAATTAAGGCCGTATGCATCAATCGATGCAGAGACTGGGACTGCCCTTTTCGAAAAGAAAAAAAATGGCTCAGCACGAGTGTCTGACGTGATATATGATCACTAGGATCTCAACTTTGCATGGGTATAAGTCATGGCTCAACAATTTAACTATCATTTTGATTGAACAACCAGTTCCTTACCACACACAAAATCCTTGTTAATACATCAGAAGTATCCGCGAATTAGTTTGGTAATTTATCAAAACAATAGAACCGTTAGATTTTTTGTGTCCGGGTAGGGAAAATTAGAAAGATTGTTCCGGGACCGGCTTGGCTGTCCACGCGGGCCCTAAGTTCATAGATGTGCAGAATCATTGAGCAAGGCAACCAAATCTTCTAGACAAAATGCCAAATTAGATTGAGTATCTTTGCTATGACACCAACCAAAAAGAAAGCACTGTCCCAAGGACATGGAGACTGGAGGTGACTTGCATAGCTGCGGCAAGATGGCGCCTCGCATAAGGCCGGCAATGGGTCGGGTATTGGGCGGGTCGACCTATTCCAGACCCATGCCCATATAACAAATGGGCGAGGATCTCTGCCCATGACCCTGCCCATGGGTCAGATCTCAAACACATGCCCGTACCCGTCGGGTCACCAGACCCAATGGGCGACCCATCGGGTCTGTAGGCAGCACATCAATATATAATATTATAGCATTTCAAACAGTAAAATAAGCACAAACAACAAATAGTGATGTACTGATGTATTGATTGCTCACACAAACAGCAAATCAAGTTCCCAGGAAACAACAAATAGCATGGGTTGTGGTCATGTTTTACTATGAGACCCCACATGTCAGCTAATTGGGTTACCCTCGGGTCGCCCATGGGTACACATGTCTGCCATACCCTACCCACGACTAATCGGGTCGCCCACGGGCGAGACCCATGGACGAACATAGCGACCCATACCCTGCCCATTAGGGTCGGGTGCCCGTGGGCGGACGTGCCCATGGGCGGAATTGCCGGCTTGAGCCTCGCAACTGCCACACGCGTCCTATCAGTGTTATGTGCCGTACGTCCTGCACTTGCCCACCCAACCGTCCGAACAGGCCAACCCCCTCACCCAAACCCCGCCAAGCTATGCTCCAAGCACGGCTTATAAACGGGAGGCAGGCACCATCCACACCAGCTCCCCAGAATCCGGCCTCGACCCAAAAATCAGCCATGTCTCCGCTCTGCCGCCACCGCCACCGCCACGGACACATCCTCGCCCTGCTTGTCGTCCTCTTCGCCGCCGCTTCCGATGGGGATCCGGCCGGCAACACCTACAGCCGCCCGACGTGCCAGCCCGAGCCTTCCACCTGCGGCCATCTCAGCGTTCGGTACCCGTTCCATCTTTACAGCAACGGAACAGAATATGCCCCGACGGAGTACGGCGAGGCGCGCCCGTACTGCGGCTACCCGGGCCTGGCCATCCTCTGCGACGACGACAAGCCCATCCTCCGTCTCGACCGCGACGACTACACGGTCTCTGCCATCGACTATACCAGCCTCACAGTCTCCCTCGCCGACGCCGATGTCCTCGACGACAGCACCAGCTGCCCAACAGTCAGTCACAACGTCACCGTCCTGAACCCCTTCCATCTTGCCACCTCCACCGTGTCCTACCTCTTCTTCTTCACCGACTGCAGCTTCGGCCCGGACGCCGAGTTCGCTCCCAGGCCATTGCACAAGCCGCCGAGCATCAAGCCGATCACCTGCGGAACCTCTGAACCAGAGCCCACCACCACCATGTCCTTCGTGCTGCCGGAGCGCGAGGTCCCTCCCAAGGATTGGTGGCGGGCGTGCCAGTCGGTCTACAGTGCACCCGTGCTCAGAGACGCTGTCCCAGTGGATGCCCAGAATGCTGGGTGGAGGGGAGGCGGGTACGCGAAAGCTCTCCGCGGCGGGTTCCAGGTGGGCTGGGATCGGAGCTCCGGCCCGTGCGGCCGGTGCGAGCATACCAGCGGCAAGTGCGGCTACAACAGCACCGGCGAGTTCTTGGGCTGCCTCTGCGCCAATGGCGCCCTGGTGGGCAGCGACGGCTGCAGCGAGATATCTGAATCCGCCGCGGCACTGTCCGGTAAGCCGTTCTGATCGAACTGCTGCAGTACTTCCCGTCCGTTCGTCATTCGCAACCGAATATCCGGACACTCTGGGTCGCTTCCTTGGCGATTACTTTGCACGCTAACTGAAGTCATAGGCTCAGAGCTAACTGCGCCCACACTCATAGTCTGACAGATGGATAGGCCGGGCCAACTCGAGAATTATCAGCGTATGTTTTCTTTAAAAAGATAAATATCAGGTGTGAATGGACGCTTAACTTAAATCACATCATGACAAAGATGCCTCTGATTTTCCTTCCCGATGGCCCCATCGACATTGAGTTGAGAGGGGCTATAGTCTTTCTTGAACCCAGCAGACCAGGGTCTTGGCCACATCGAGCACGTCGGCTTCAGACCGACCACGCGGAGATGAAAATTAATTAGCAGCAGTTGCACTGCACAGCGACGCATCTGGACTCCATTCCATGGACTCGTTCGGAATTCAGAAACCCTTCTCTGATTCTCTGCTACTTTTCATGCCCTGTCTACTGTCTTAGCTACTGCAGCTTCCGACAAGAGCTAATTATCGAATTGATAGTTAGGTGATCAGCAGCAAAGTTGATGTGCACTAGGCCTTGCCCTGTTTATTTGAGGGGTCGACATCTTTTCACGCTTACTAACCGAAGAGAGGCGCAATCGTTCATTCCACTGCTGGTCGTAGTTGCCATACATAGCTGGTTTTCACATTACATGAGCCCCATAGGCCAGATGAAGCAACTTCAGATCTAGTTCACCTCCCAAATATGTGAAATATTCTATCGTATGACTAGAAAAGCATTGCTTTGGACCATCAACATCTAGTTTAAACCACTTCGGGCCGGTGTGTGGTGTTATTCAGCCTTTTACCTTTTAACCTAACCTAGCCAAGTTCAGATGGCGTGAGTTGGTGGATCAAATTTTGATCCCTCTTTTGTAGGCACTGAATTGATCTCCGATTGCGAAAACGTTGCAGTTCATTGTTAAGTATATAATCTAAGACGTTCTAGACCATTAGCCTTTGATTTTGAATACTTTCCACGCGCTCCGACGTCATAGTAAGATATTCTTTCCACTATTTTAACTGTATTGAGCGTATGGTGTTGCCTGCCTTTATGACTTCTTCAGCTTTCTTTCCTGATGCGGATGCCCTACCTATAGGTATCTGTCATGTCTATATACTAACTGCGACTTTAGGGACTAAATCCATCACAAAATGAAAACGTGTAGGTTTTGCGACAACTTTATCAAAAGTGCTAGTGTTTTCATCTTACATGTCATGATGCACCAGTTCTTCAAATGAAACCCAGAGAACCAGCGTCTCCTTTGCTGTTGGTACAAGATTCGGATTTTTCAAATGCAGGTCGTTGTTCTTCGACAGTGAAAAGATATAAATCCATCCTTTGCATCATGGCCGAACTTTCCAGGCTTTTGAGATTGACATGTATCGTGTGACAGTTTAATTAGGAAGAAACAGCAACTTGGCCAAGTTCCCCATGTTGCTTCTTTGTATCACTTCGGCAGCAGATGAAAATCTTCTCTAGACTATTTAGGTTCCAATAAATAATCTGAATAAATGACAGAAAATTACCAATTATATGTTTAATTGCCCCAGTAAATCTTCATAGACTTTATTGCTGACTTATTTGTGTGCTTGTCTATTGCTATGCAGGATCAAAGAAGAATAAGCCAGCAGCAGCTATAGCAGGTACTGTGCATACATACTTTCTGTGCCACTAACCAATGCTAATACAGTTAATTTCTTGCTTTGCTAATGTTCGGATGCCACACAAGACGAGTTAGAGCATTTTTATCAGCTATGTTTTTTCAGCAATTCAGTTTAGTATGTGAATATATGAACTCCTTATTTGGAAAAAAAACTCCTTATACTCCATGCTTGCACTTGGATTTGAATTTCATCCTTGATTTAACCACTACTTCCAGTATACCAATAAAATTGCAATCTTCACCATTTCACTTTCTCCACCCATCAATGGTTGCACTACACAAAATATTCATACGAGAAGAGGTTTGAGAGCCGGTGGAAAAAAATCACATATAGATAATGATGATTCGCATGTTGGTTTGCAACTTGCAGTTAACCTATATGTTTGCATTTTTCTAGGTTCTACAACTGGCTGCAGCCGGCCGTTAACATGTTTGATCTTCATTTGCTATTTCAGGTGGGGTGGCTGCCGCCGGTGTCTTACTTGTTGCTGGCGTGATAGCCATTTTCTTCGTTCGCAAGAGAAAGCAGAGGAAGGTTGTGAACTCGTCTTCAAAGCTCCTCAAGTACAGCGGCTCTAGCGGGACCCCGACACGTTCCAGGGGCGGCGACATGGAGTCCGGCACCGGCAGCAGCCAGGACATGGGCAACCGGTTCAGCTACGAGGAGCTCGAGGAGGCTACCGATTCCTTCAATGAAAACAGAGAGCTCGGTGACGGTGGCTTTGGCACCGTATACAAAGGTACACAGGACACTGCATGTCTGCGACGATCTAAGCTACGTTGATGGAAATTGCAAACACATGGGTAATCTTTAATGAATCCAGGGTATCTGGTGGACGGGCGAGTGGTGGCGGTGAAGCGGCTGTACAACAACAGCTACCGGAGAGTGGAGCAGTTCGTGAACGAGGCGGCCATCCTGGCACGGCTGCGCCACCCGAACCTGGTCATGTTCTACGGCTGCACCTCCAAGGAGAGCCGTGAGCTCCTCCTGGTCTACGAGTTCGTCCAGAACGGCACCGTCGCCGACCACCTGCACGGCCACCGCGCCGCAGAGCGCGCCCTCCCGTGGCCGCTCCGCCTCAACATCGCCATCGAGTCCGCCGCCGCGCTCACATATCTCCATGCCATCGAGCCGCCCATCGTGCACCGCGATGTCAAGACCAACAACATCCTCCTCGACACCGACTTCCACGTCAAGGTCGCCGACTTCGGCCTCTCCCGCCTCTTCCCGCTCGACGTCACGCACGTGTCCACCGCTCCCCAAGGCACCCCAGGGTATGTTGTCAGCCTGCCGGCCTATTGGGCAATATACAAGAGACGAGCTAGAGATCTCCTCACATTTTGGCATGTAACCAATTCCTTGTGTTTTTTGTGCATGTCAGGTATGTGGATCCAGAGTACCACCAGTGCTACCAGCTCACCGACAAGAGCGACGTCTACAGCTTCGGGGTCGTCCTGGTGGAGCTCATCTCGTCGAAGCCTGCCGTCGACATCACAAGGCAGCGGAACGAGATCAACCTTGCCGGCATGGCCATCAACAGGATCCAGAAGTGCCAGCTCGAGCAGCTGGTGGACCTGGAGCTTGGTTACGAGTCCGACCCAGCGACAAGGAAGATGATGACCATGGTGGCCGAGCTGGCGTTCCGGTGCCTGCAGCAGAACGGCGAGATGCGCCCGCCGATCAAGGAGGTGCACGATGTGCTCAGGGCCATAAAGGACGGATCCGTGGTGGAGAAAGGTGGAGGCAAAGACAAGGACCTCGACATGCCCTTGTCTCCAGACACGGTGCATGCTCCATGGGACAGCAGGACCACGACTCCTAACACCAGCCATTAGATTAGATCAGTGTTTGCAGCCGAGTTTTATTCATGTCCGTAGTATGCTTACTACCGAGAGTTGTTTGCCGTGTACGAGCGTTCCGACATTTCTTTTCCCCTGCCTCCAGGTGGTGTATATACGTGTTTGTTGGCTACCAGAGCAGAGGCAGTGTACATACATAGCAGTGGTGTGATGAACTTGTTATATTACTTATTATTACATAGGCTTTACCATTTGGGATTAGTCTGATCTTGCATTTTGCCGATTCTGCAGTTCCAGCAGTCAGATTCCAAGTATAATATACCGTAGACACAACAAGTGTAGAAGCAGACAACCAATGGAAAACTCCTTTAAGACACATAACATATGAACACTATATGGCACTAGTATGCATACACGTGCAATTGCACGTCATAACATTATAGAGGATTTTGGCAAAAGCAAAATAAGTCATAGCGTATCATGCCAAATGATCAAAACAAATGAATACTGTGGATGGACGAACATAAGTGCAATCCCCATTTAATGGTGATAGAGATTTGATTTGTTTAAAAAAATATAAGCAAACCTTACACTTTGGCAACTTGCTGCAGCCTGCAGCTCAAAAGGTCCGCGGCCATGGCCCATGAGGCATGTATGGGCTGTTTTTCTTTTTCGGGAACAAAGACTGGATAGTTCCAGAACACGATGGAAGCAACTGAGGCTACTGTTCATGGCGAATCCCTCAGCTATGGGCCGTTAGATTTGCGAGACCAATGGTTAGGATTGATACTCTGAGTTGGATTCAAAATTGGTACACTATATAGGAGTATAGATATAGATATCCAAGACTAGAATATGTTGCTTGTGATTGCACCAAGACTTGAAACTTTGTATGAACACTATATTGTCATATCCAAGACTAGAATATGTTGCTTGTGACTGCACCAAGACTTAAAGACTGCACAAAGTGGCAGCATATGTTCTATCTTTCTCAGTGATTACAAACAATAATGGTACACTTTTACATGATGGAAATGCGACTGGTGTTACAAAACAGGTTAATTGCACACATGTTAATTAACCGAGAAAGCTACCATGTTCAGGCCTACCTCTTTGATAAATGACACTTTATTCAGCAGATTCTTGATTCTTTCTCATATTAAAACATCGGTTATCCCTCCACTGCGGGAACTGCTGGTGTCACTCCTCGGCTCCTCGCTATACAATATGACACAGTTTGCTTGATTCCCATGTCATGGTATTCAGAAACTACTCCATGATTTGTGCAGAAAGTCATATCGTAGATCACCAAACCAAGCATCTTCTCCTTCTAAACTTGTCAACGTCATCTGAGCTCATTCGTGGCTTTTCAGGAACATCTACTGTTTTCGATTTCCCAACTCTGCTATCTAAGCTCTTCCGCGAGACCTGTCGGCACTTGGCAGCTTCTTGGGGTTTGTCCGAGGATGCAGGCTCTGCGTCCTTATGAGATGTCTCATCCGTTCCTGGTACCTCTTTCAGGTCAGCTTTTGTCGATTTTTTGCCAAGGCCCGACACAAACTTCTTCAAGTGTCTGATGTAGTCAGGATACAGCTCAAGATTGCAGTGCCCACCGCCACTTAGCCACAAAGGTGAATGCTTCACCTTGCAAAGCTCCCATAGCTGTTTTCCATGGGACCAATCAACGACGTCGTCTGATGTGCCCTGGTATAAGAATTATACTAATTGTTTCAGTTATGACGACTGAAGCACCAAAACTCTAAGGTAGAAACAGTTGTAATAGATGTTATTCCACACAGTAACTTTGACATCTGATTGTTCATTTTCTTCATTTATGTTTAACTTTAGCATACTTGAGTTGGTGAGCTAGGAAGCGCGGATACGGCCAGAAAGTCACTTATCGGGGGTTGGATACGTTCGGATATGGATACGGATACGGATACGGATACTCGAAGATACGTATCCAACGATTTGTCTTTTTTCGAAACAAAAAAAATCCGATACGTGTGGGATACACCAGGGATACGTTAGGGGATACGGGAGTACCCCAATCCCTTGATCTATACACACCGACCCAGCCCCCATTCGTCTTTTCAGTTCTCATCCCCGACCTAGGCGCCGCCACTCGCCGGCCACCGCTGCTGCTACGCCGCCGGACCTGAGAAGAGACCCGCCGCCCGCCGTCCGCAACTGTGCACGCAGGTCATTTCCTCTCCTCCGGTCCTCCCATGTCCACTTCTATGGTTTTTCTTCGCTGGCTGCGCTCCGCCGTCCGCCGCCGATTGCCCATCCGCATGCCCGCCGTCAGACCTGTTGCTGGCGTGCTGTGCTCCGCCGCTGCCTTAGTGCATTACTGCTCGCAATCTAGTTACTTAGGATTAAACATGCCAAGTAGAAAAAATAAAAGTATAGATTACACTTTACAGGAAACATCCATCTCTCAAGTTACTTAATAGTTTTTCTCATTTTCGTAAAAAATCACTAATTTATGTATATTATTAATTTTATTATATATACCCGCGTATCCCCGTATTCATGTTTTTGGAAAATTACCGTATCCCCGTATCGCCGTACCCATATCCGTATCCGTATC
Source organism: Poa pratensis (assembly GCA_947311845.1). Lineage (NCBI taxonomy): Eukaryota > Viridiplantae > Streptophyta > Magnoliopsida > Poales > Poaceae > Poa > Poa pratensis. The sequence continues at coordinate 19,601,200 of CAMZMU010000056.1, read as the reverse complement.
GCCGTATCCAGGCATCCTAGTTGGTGAGCATTTACAAATAAATCATCTATTTCAGCTTCTCAATGTAGTGGTATTCACATACAAAACAAATCCTATTATCCCACCGCAGACCCAATGTAAGAACTAGGCACTACGAAAAAGAAATTAAAAATATTAAAATAAAAGAACTTACATGAATGACAAGAACTGGACAATTTACCAGGCTGATTTTGTCAACATTCTACAAAATAGTGGGAAAATATATCAGCCATTTATCAAGTACGATTCCAGGGAGAAGGGGGAACTTAAATTTACCTTGTAAATGTCAAACCAAAATGTTTTTTTGACTGGATATAGTACTCTCAGTCCAGATAAGATGGGACTGTGCAGAACCACAGCTCGCAAGTTTGGCAGTCGTGAAGCAAGATCAATGGTTGGACCACTTCCAACAGATTGGCCATACAAAATTATATCCTCATCTGGCACACCATATTTTTCCTTGAGGCAGTTATATGCTGCTTCAATGTCTGCATATGTATTATACTCAGTGGGCTGTTCAATGAAAGAATAAACTCTCCATTAAGATATGCTTGCATAGAAGATTAGCATTGGTAAGTTAAAGTAGCAAAGACAATACCTTCCCCGTAGACCTCCCATAACCAGCGTAATCATACCTGCAACACATGATGGGTCTGTTAAGATGGATGCCAGGGGGAACATATTCTTATGAATGGTACTAACTTTGAGCATACAGCAAGCACGAGCGTCAAGGTAAACCTATTTTAGCAATAGAAGGAGGTTCCCAATGGATCCAATTAATATAATGTGTGAGTGAGTTGTGTGTGGAGGGGGGTCCCTTGGGATCCAAAATATGACGCGCATCTGTCTGCATAATTCCAATCATTAGGTATATTGGTGATCCACCAGACAGACCCACTAGTTATGCCTCGAAATAGAACATACCATCTTCTCATCATCGGAAAACTTTATTATGTCAGATCCAAGCTACCTCCAGAAGATACATTTTCTTGTTTCACACCCACAATGTCGGGTACAGTATCATAGAGCCATTCTTAGCATATACAGGTATAACTAACAAGGGATAGCCTGGAACTTTTTTTTTTTTTTGAAAGCCCACGTATATTCAACAGAGTACCACATACACCGTACATAGTACAAAAACAGAAAACAAAGGACAATACGCAGGGGATACAGAACCAGATCCGACATCGGCAGCTCCACCGGCGTCGACGACGAAGACCGCCAGCCACCTTCTTGCCACAGCCCGAGGGCACCTTCTTCCTTGAAAGACGCCGCAAAGCCCGTCCGCCGCGCCGCGGCGGAGCTTCTGCCGGTGAACGAACACGGCAAGCGCCCTCCCGCACCAGCTACTCCACCTTGCCGCAGCCGTCTTCGTTTCCGACGCAGGCAGAAGCCGCCGACCTCGTCCAGCCCTGAGTTCCAGCCACCGAATCTACCGCCACCACGGATCCGACGGGAAGCAGAGGAACTCGAGCACCGCACCGGGCCTCGAGCACCTGCAAGTCGAGCGCGACGACGACGAGCCCCGAGGAGCTCCACCGCCGGAGAAGGCCGCACCGACACCAAACCACCCGCCACCAGCACCACCTCCTCCAAGGCACCGCCGGCGGGATCTCCACCCTACCCTACCATATGTACAAGCCGGAGCCGGGGATCCCCCACCCTCCCGCCGCCGAAGCGGCCGACGGAGGAGAGGAATCCCACGGCTCGGCGGCGAGCACGCGGTGGATCGACGGAGGTCGCCCAAAAATCGCCTTTCGCCTCTCTGCTACAGTGACAGGGAGGGGATAAGGCTGGAGTATTTTTCTTCGTTACCTTGGAACTATATATATTATATATTAAACTAAAGTTACAAAGTTTCCGCTGTATGGAAGCATATACAGCACAGCTACTAGGGAACTGCTCATGTACTCAGCAGTCCATCTAATCCTTGAAACTAGTTAATCTCGAGATTTCCAAACTAATGGAAAGATATGGTGTTCCCTTGACATCAAGAGCAAGAATCAAGGAGATCTTGGGGGGTGGGCAGCAATATGAAGATGGTTATTTTTCATGGATAGACAAAATATAGTGCTAATAGAATGGGGAGACATGGCAGCTTGGTTACCAATAAATACAGCTGGATTTCATCTACAATACTGATAATAGTAGTATTTTTTCTTTTAACTAAGAACAAAATGCACCCAAATTAGAGTCGAACAGGACCTGCAGCAGTGCAGCTAAATAAGATGAGCATTGACAACTTTCGCCGAAATTATAGAAAACAGACTCCTTTTCCAAAATTGCAGCGGCTAATCAGGAAATATGCACACCGAATCTATAGTAATATATGCACACCACATACTATAGGAGTGTAGTATGGAAACACCTCCCAAAGTACGCCCCTTTCCCAGACCTCTCCCGGAAGTTTCCACCAAAGGAAACATTCGTACGCCAGAGAGGGGAATCCAGCTTAGAACTACTAAAACTAAATGAACAAGCATTACCCGAAGATGTTGACGCGGAGGCGTCGGCTGAGCTCGACGAAGAGGCCGTACATCTGGCCGAGGTCGGCGGCGTTGCCGTGGGAGTAGAGCAGCGTGGCGGATGCCCGCGGGTGGCGCACGTGCACCCCCACGATCTCGTTCCCGCGGCGCGTGCGGAGGCGCACCACCTCCGTGCCGTCCTCCTCCTCGGCGGCGCCGGAGGAGGATTCGTCCCGCCTACTACGGCGGCGCGCGGGTGGCCGGGAGATCTCGGGGATGGCGAGGCGGCCGGTGGCGGCGTCGGCGACGACGACGGTGTAGGACGGCGGCGCGGGCGGGAAGAAGGCGAAGCGCGCGGCGATGGTGGACGTCACCCCGCCCATGTCGTCGGGTCAGCGGCGCGGCGGCATGCGAGGGTTTGGATCGGAGGGTGGCCTGGTGGGAGCAGGGAGGGAGAAGGTGGGAGCTCACTACTCTTGCGAACTTTTCCTCGCCAGGGAGAGAGAGTGTGTTTAATTCTGGTGATTTAGCAGCCGTGGGTTTAGATTTAGCGAGAGGAGCGAAGCGGTTGGACTCGCCCGTGCTGCAGGAATGTGGCGGATCGGCTGAGGCCGCCAGCTGCCATGCCCGATTCTGCGGCCTTGGCGTATTGCTCGGATTGTACTATGGCCAGTACTCAAAGCTTTGTCCATGTGCGATTTGGGGTTGGAGCTTTCACCACCATTCTTGCAATTTTTTTACTAAGCTAAAGAGAAAATGGGTTGCAATTGTATGTGAAATTATGCATTCCTCGTGAGTAGATGGTTAGGCAAACAGAATTAGGACTCCAGCTAAGTTGAAAGGGAGAAACATGATGTGGTTGGTTCACTTTGGGGACGTGAGGTGTAAAGGGATGACGACTGCAACGTAGGAGTACATGGCAAGCTGTATGCTTTCTTTCGTACTCATTGATGTATTCCACTTTAGACCGGGCTTCATCGGTGCGGGCCATGTACACATGGCATACTCGATCTTTTTTTCTTTTCTTTTTTTTGAACATCGGCATACTCGATCTTGGAGTGTCGCCTACACTTCGGGTGTGTTTGGTTGGGTGGCTAGCCACCAAGTGGTTAGTGGTAGCCACTTTTTAAGTGGTTAGCCCCCGTTTGATTTGTGGTGTTGGATGTGTGGGGGTAACCACATTTTGGGTATATTCCCTCCAAAATGTGGTTGAGCCCAACCACCAAAAAAGTGGTGGTTGAGGCCAACCACCCTCCCATATGTTTCTGAACTGAGTTATTTTATGTATAATACTTGCTGAAATGAGTTCTTTTATGCCCAATACTTGTTGGAATAATCCATTTTATGCCTATATGTTGCCCAATACTAGTACTTTATGTAGCCTAGAGTAATACGAATTTTGCTTTGAAATTTTACGTACCGGTAGATCTTGAGTTTATCTATATGTAGGATTTTTTGTCGAATTTTTGAAACGGAAAAATATGGATTCAAAACGTAGCTCTCACTATGACATGTTTTATTTGGAAATTGTCTGTGTTATTGAAGCATGATGCTGAAATTTTTGTTTCTTCGTGTCTAAACGGAACATGATGTCAAAATATATTATATTTTGAATTCTTATTATTCATACCATACTTTAATCGATTATGTAGCCAAAACTCATGTTGTGAGGGTATTCTCACCATCATATTAAAGAGATTACCATATCACCCACATCTCAAACCATGGCTACCCATAACCACTTTTTATCACTTCAACCAAACACAAAACTTGGCTAACCAATCCACACAACCAAACATGAAAAGTGGTTACCCCCAACCAGGTGGTTGGGGGTACCCCCAACCACTTTTTCATAGCCACTGAACCAAACACACCCTTCATTAGGAAAGCTCTACTCTCAAAAAAATCTTTATCTAACACGAGTGGCCACACGGCTCCCCACACGAGAGGGCACGCACATCGGATGCAGGAATCCATACGCTGCGGCCGAGCCAGATGCGTCCGCAACCGCAACAATCTTTTTCCTCCTGCGGCTAGGATAGGTAATCGTTGGGGGAAGGGAAGGGCTCCGTCCGTATCCTCCGTTGATCAAACAGGAGATTTGGCGTCATATCGTGATGGGCACCGGAGACCAGGTCACGAGGATAACTCGTTTGACCCACGAGTTTGGCACCCGTCAATGGATCTGCCGACCTGGGACAGTCCCATGTCATCTAGCACCCGAGAAAGTATCCGGTGGAAATTCAGTTTCAATGGAAACCGGTGAAAACCACGAAAAAATCATATTTAAAAACTTCAAAAAATTCTTAGCGAAAATGTATTGCGTTGGGAATGTAAAGTTTTATAGGCATGCAAAATGGCAAGTTGAAACTCTAAGTTTTTTAGGAGATACAAAAATGACAAAATCAGCAATGAATAGTCGTTGGGAATGTAAAGTTTTATAGGCATGCAAAATGGCAAGTTGAAACTCTAAGTTTTTTAGGAGATACAAAAATGAATTTTTTTGTATCTCCTAAAAAACTTTACATTCCCAACGCAATACATTTTCGCTAAGAATTTTTTGAAGTTTTTAAATATGATTTTTTTCGTGGTTTTCACCGGTTTCCATTGAAACTGGGTTTCCACCGGATATTTCACCCACCTTGTCTGTGCCTGATTCTGCTCCCCTATCATCTACTACACGTACTATGGTGATTTTTTTATAGCAAGGCCACTGTTCAAGATATCTTTCCATATTCCGATAAATCGACCAATTTATCGCTTCTCGGTGTCTGACCGATAAGATAAATCAGGCGATAAACTGGCCAATATGCCAATAAATCGGCCGATATGCTGATAAACCGGTCGATTTACCCGTTATCTTGGGTCGACCGATAAGTTCCCGATAAGCGATATCTCCAACATTGACCAAGGCACAAAAGCTTTATTATCGATAACACAACTACAACTAGGACAAAATTTACCAATTTGGGCTAGCTCATGAGCAAGACGGTTCACAGACCGCTTACAAGTAATAATAGAGCAAGAAGACAACCAATTCTTACGCTGAATCTTCAGGTCTTCAATGGTAGCGGTAGCTTGTGAAATATCGAGATTACATGTGTTCAAAGCTTGAGCTACGAGCTGGGAATCAGTTTCAATGATAATACGAATAGCTCCAACATTGTTGCCATGGAAATAGCTTGCTCCACTGCACACAATTCGGCCATGAAAGCATCCTTAAAACCATCCAAACGTCCTGCTCTACCTTCCACCAGATTTCCTTCAAAATCTCGAACAACAACACCCCAACCGGCATATCCAAGTTCAGGTTTGAAAGCATCATCAGTGTTAAGAATAAGAATACCCCGACTAGGCGGAATCCAACCCTCATTAGTTGTCGGCCAATCTTGGTCCGTGCCGACCCTCGTCAGCTCACCCTCCTCAGGAGCGCTCTGGATGCTTTCTCTGCGGCAACAGGGCTTGCCATCAACTACCACAAGAGCACCTTCGTCCCGATCTGTGTCCCTCCCGACGAGGCAGCGTCTCTCGTTGCGAATCTTGGGTGCCCTGTCTCTGTGTTCCCCCAAACTTATTTGGGGTTGTCGTTGTCTGATCGCAAGCTTCCTGCAGTCGGTTAACTTTGACGTCCACCGTTTTGTCTGCGCTCCCATCATTTGCTATGTACGTGCTGCCGCTACCGAAAGGCACGGTGGTGAAGATGGATCGCCCCCGTCGCGCTATGTTCTGGAAGGCATCGGAGTCCTGCTCTGGGGGTGACTGTCTGGTGTCGTGGGACACGGCGTGCCATCTGAAATCGAAAGGGGGTCTAGGCCTGATCGACCTGGGTGTGCAGAACACGTTCCTCCTCCTCAGGATTGTCCATAAGCTGCTGACGGGCGCTGACAACCCGTGGACGGTGTGGGTGCGCCAGTGGTACATGGGGAATGATGTTCCCTCTCCCTCGACCCCAACTTGGCGGTGCTTCAACTCCCTCGTGCTTAACCATAGTCCGTGTGGGGGACTGTGTGTCCACCTCCTTCTGGCATTATAATTGGACCTCTTTTGGGTCGCTTGATGTAGCTCTTCCCGCAGCATACTCGCACTGCCTTGCTCAAGATGTTGCAGTAGATGTCGTGCTGAGACCGGGGGTGGGCGAGCTGTGCATGCGGGCGCGCCTCTCCCCCGCTGCCGCGGCCGAGCTCAGTGTCGTCATGGACGCCCTCACGCGTTTTGTTCCCAGCGCCACATCTGACGGTCAGACGCTGATCTGTTCCGCCACCGAGTGTTTCAAGACCCGGGATGCCTACCGCCTCCTCCGCTCGACGGGGTGCGGGCCGCCGCTGAGTGACCTCAACTGGGAGAACTTCTGCCCAGTCAAGGTTAGCGTCTTCATCTGGATTCTCTGTCACCGGCGAACAAGGACGCGTGCCCGGCTGCATCGACTGGGTATCCTGAGGTCTCCCGACTGCCCGTTCTGCCCTGGAATCGTGGAGGACGCACGCCATCTATTTGTTGCGTGTCCACGGATGCAGGATGTTTGGCGTGTGTGCGCTCCCGCTGCCGCCGCCTCACCATCGACAGCGTGATCGACGCCTTCACTGCTGAGCACCCTACCTGGGCCCTCCCCCTTTGTATGATTGCAGCTGCCTTGCTACTCTGGGTCGGCTGAAGACCAGGAACCGTCGTGTGTTCGATGGCCTCGATACGTTTGTCCCGGAGTTCTTCGATGCCGTCCGCGACCACCTTCGTCTCTGGATTGTTAGGGCGCCCCGCCGTCTGGATTGTGGGCTGCTTTTGGCGTGGTGCGCGTCGCTTCTCTCCTGACCTCTATGTAAAATCCTGCTCGTCCCCCCTGTTTTGGGGGATTAGTATGTAAATCGCTTTTTGAGTATTAATATAAACTAGAAGGTACCCCGCGCGTTGCGGCGGGAATTCTGTTGACTTGTTTAGCTATGCCGGTCATATTGGAACGGTTGTCGTATATATATATGCATAGTACAAAGATAATTAAATATGAAAGGAAACGACTGAATTGATGAATATAATTCTCATGGAAGTAGGTGTTTTCTTGCGGCTTCGTTTGAAGCCTCGAATTGTTGACAAAAAGAGAGGTTTTCGATCAAATGGCTGTATTATGTAAGTAATTTAGAAAATTATCATGATCGATCAATATCAAGCAAATAAATATAGGCAGGTTCTATAATACATCTAGTAGATATGGAGAACATTGTATGCAAATGGACGGGGTTCAGACCTGAAACCTTAGAAGAAACTGCAACAGAATATTCCTAGCCAGCAACAGAGCACCCTCTGTGTCCGGAATCATTAAGCATTGCCATCTCATTTTCTCCACACCATACTCTATCGCTCACGCAGACGGTTCAAGCTGCCGCCGCTGCCAATATAACAGGAAGTCGTGGAAGTTCTCAGCGCCGAGTAGCATATTGTGCCCTTTCGCAGGAGCTGAATCGGATGCCGATGGGAATGCATGTTGACAAAACGACGGATAGGAACACGTAGGAGATATCCTCTGCACTTGTACTGCTTGCTGGACCTTCGTCCACCTAGCACGGAGCAAGAAAAAAATCCAGAGCCACTCACAGGGAAGCGAGTTGTGATTTCAGAATTGCAAGGTTGTGCGTTGTAGTAACCGCGGTAGAGGATTTGATTCCGCATATGCGACTCCTCGCCAAATCTAAAAAGAAAATAAGAACATCAAGAGCCACTCAGGTAGGAACAAACAAAATCAACGGTGTTCTGGGTTATTGTGGATACATCAAAGGTTAGGCTATGGCCCAAAAGAACCAAGGGGCAGGGATGCGGACGGCAGGCTGACTGCCGACAGTTTAGGGTGATCCGGTCCCTAGTTTGGAGATGGGAGCTCCCTGCTGGTATTCTGGGTTCTTCGCAATTCAGAGGAGGTCGGCGTTCATCTCGGCGGAGCAGAAACATCGTAGGAATGGGGAGCAGGTGACACTGGGTGTCTGGTATGCGTAGGAGCTCATGGCTTTATCAAGCAGGGAGCTATACCGATCAGATGGAACCGTTTCCTCTGCATTTCTTTTATGTGGGGATCGTGGGGGAAGGCGAAGAGGAGTTGTGGTCATAACAAGATGGAGGAAATACATCGTGCCATTTCATTTGCTGCACCGCATGTGACAAATGGAGACAGGCCCGTGTACGGAGACAACACAAATGAATGGAGAGATGATTCAAATCGGATGGTTGTGAATATGCGATGATGTGGATAGGCTGCATGTTAAGATAGACAAATTAAATGAACCCATAGTGGGGTTTTGCTTTATAAGAAGTATAGATATCAGGTGGGCTTTTCGCCCTCTGTTGCTTGTTCAAAAAAAAATTGTCGGCCTAGAAACATGCTGCTTCCGAAATACTTATTTTAGATAAAAGGAAAATTTTATTACTCGACTTTGACTTAACAAAGCCCAACAAGTTCAAAAGACTTAATATAAGGCTGTGGCATACAACTTAGCCAAACACATGCTGCGGCGGAAAATTTTATTACTCGACTTTGACTTAACAAAGCCCAACAAGTTCAAAAGACTTAATATAAGGCTGTGGCATACAACTTAGCCAAACACATGCTGCGGCATACAACTTCGCAAAAGGAAATCCTACCGCTGCGACATACAGCTTAGCCAGCTAAACAAAGCAGAGTACGGATTACTAGTTAGTCAGGCCGCATGCATCTTCTTAAGTTCGCCGATCAGCCACCATGCTCCCTACTGGTCATGCGCCTTGATAGCGGGACACAAAGTTGTAAGAAAACCATAGTTTTGGAAATGATGTCAGCGTGGTGTTTAATGACCTTGGCTTCGATGGCAAGCTTGTTGCAGACATGCCCCAACGCTCAAGGTTGGGCCACAAAAAACGTCCAAAACAATTCACGAGCTCTAACCGAAAAACTTGAAAAGAATCGAGAAAAATCTAACAAAATTTGTCGGGTACCAGGTCCTCCCAACGACCTGGCGAAGAGCACTCCATGCGAAAACAGCGACCGAGCATTTGAAGAAGATGTGGGATGCATCCTCATCAACCTCGTCTACCTGGTATCTAATGTTCAGGCCTGGCCCTGGAGGGTGTGCCAAGGGGCGTCCGCCATGAGCCCGGCAAAACCAGGGGGCCGATAAGTCTATGCACACACTAGCAATAGGTAAAGAAAATCAAACTGGAGCAGGACAAATTTTCTAGTGCGATAGAGCATACAAAGAGGAGAAAGAGACGGTGATTCAAGATCGGGTCCTTCAGGGCAGACGGGCACTCGATTGGCACATGCCACAACCCATATGTGAGATCAGATTAATGAGATTGCTCTTTACATAACAAAGAAAACTTCTTGATTAATCTTCACATGAAATACTATAATGTAAGTAGGCTAACCTTCTCGACTCTTTTTTAAAAAACTCTAAGCAAAATCTCAGACCTAGATGCCGACGTTGGATTTGAGTTTTTACGCAAAACGCACTACACCACGACACCACATTCCCTACCAACGTGTGTCGGGAAAAGTCAGGGTTGCCGATGGACGGTTGGTCGGGAAAGCTTGTGTCCGACTGTTTGTCGGGAAAAGTCAGGTTTGGCGACAGACTGTCGGTCGGCGTTCCTGAAGCTTTTACTGTCTAACCATCGGTCGTGAATTCATCGAAGCCCATCTAACTGTCGGTCGGCAAATATTGCCGACCCACCATCGGCGAGTAAATGGGCTGGCGGGTTGCACGCGCGCGCGGGCGAAAAAACTAGCGCCAATATTTTGGCCCACCCGCGAAATAACCCCCAATTCCCCACTAGCTCTGCCCCAATTCCCCACTCGCGCTCTCTCACTCGAACCCTAGCTTCCTCCGCCGCCAAGGTTCTCTCCGGCCGGTGGCGGAGCTCCGGCGAGTCAATCCTCCATCCTCGGCTGCGGTGTGCTCCACCCACATCGACGACACCCGTGCGCTCGGCTGCGGTGTGCTCTTCCAGCCGCCGCCGGGAACGGCGGCTCTCTCTCCCGGTGCCGGTTCTCCAACTCTCCGGCGGCAGCGCCCTCGCAGGAGCAGCACCGAGCGACGACTTCTCTGCTCCTTCGGCCAACAGTGAGTCCTTCGATCTTTGAATTTATATTTCCCTGTGGATTGTGTGTTGATTGATGTGTGTGGATTCGATTTGGTGGACTGCATGTGATGAGCATTGGTGAACCTTAAGCTACAGCTATTTAGTAATCCGCACACAACTGTTTTTCGGGTTTCAGTTTGTTGTTGTCCCTGCTTGCTGTTTTGTTGACCATTGGTGAACTTTTATCATGGATAAAAATTGGATGGATGCGCCTAGGTATAATGCAACATTTTTAACTTTTTAGAAGTTAATTAGTACTTGCTTAAACAATATATAACACGTTGCATATGTAAACTTGCATGTAGGCATACAGACGATTACTTACAAGGGCTTGCCAGATTTCTAGGCTATGCATTTAGTAAATCATCAGTTGAGAACAAAATCTTATGTCCCTGCAAAAACTGTGTGAACTCGTACTAGAGAGAAGAATCTAAAGTCTGTGAGCACCTAGTATGTGAGGGATTTACAGAAGGGTATAAACATTGGATCTTTCATGGAGAGGGGGACTATTCTTCAGCAATTCCTTCAGATCTTGACGAGGGCAACGATAGGGATGAGGAGGGCGACGATATATCTGACTTGCTAAGAGACCTAGCCGCCGGTTTAGATAAAAGGGGAGATCTAGAAGATGATTCTGGTTCAAATCAGGATGATGCCTTGTTAGAATCAATTGGCAAGCTGGAAGCTGATTCTAAAGAAGAGCTATATCCCGGTTGCAAGAATTACTCAACACTTCGTTTCCTAGTGAGACTTCTTCACACCAAATTGCTCGGAGGGTGGTCTGATAAGAGTTTTAATCTGCTATTAGATCTACTCAATGATGCTTACCCTACGTCTAAAATACCCAAGAACTTCAATGAAGCCAAAAAAACTAGTCAAGTGCCTAGGGCTTGGGTATGTTAATATCCATGCATGTGAAAATGACTGCATTCTGTTTAGGAAGGACAATGCCAATTCATGCCCAGAATGTAACTCTTCACGATGGAAATATGAAAAGAAGAGTGCCGACGGGAAACGTGTCAACAAGGTTCCAAAGAAGGTTCTTCGCTACTTCCCTATAAAAAGGCTTCAAAGGTTGTTTTTGTGCTCCAGAACTGCGGGTCTCACAAGATGGCATGCAGAAGAGCGCGTAGATGATGGTTTGCTTAGGCATCCTGCAGATTCTGAACTTTGGAAAGACTTTGATGATAAAACCCAGATTTGGAAAAGACAACAGAAATATTAGGCTTGCACTAAGTACAGATGGTTTTAACCCGTTTAGATCAATGAATCTCAGCTATAGCATTTGGCCAGTTTTATTGATTCCTTATAACTTCCCACCCGAGATGATTATGAAGCAAGCAAATTTCATCCTATCATTGTTGATTCCGGGCAGAAATGCTCCTGGTAGTGATATTTATGTCTACTTTGAGCCCCTGGTTGATGATATGCTAGATATGTTTGTTAATGGTGTTAGGACCTATGATGCTATGACGGGGGATTTTTTTATTTGAAAGCTGCCATCTGATACGTGCATTTTATATCATCATCTATACCACTTATACCACCATATTAGGATGTTATTTGCATTATTATATCATTGTTTTTACATGTTTTAGATGATTTAGGGGACTTTCCTACAAAGTCCCTATTTTTAGTATTTAATTTCTGGGAGGCAGAAAACCTCCTTTTTCATGTTTTTATTGTTTCAGGAGCTACGAAGGCCCAATTAATAAAAGGAAAATTGCACAGCTGGTTTTTCTTCGGGAGAACACCAGCGGGAAGAAGAAGCAAGCAAGGAAGGCCACGAGGCCCAAAATTGGTGGGCCCACGCGGCCAGATTCCCTGACCGCGTGGGACCCACCAAATGGAGCCTCGGGCACTTCCTCGCCTGGGGCTTTTTAACGAGGTCTCCATCTCGCCCGAAAAGGAACGCCCTAATTTTTCCAAGTCCATCCGAGGCCTCGGCGGCGGCGAAACTCCTGATTCCCTCCGAGGGGGATCAGATCCTGCTGCTCCGGAGCTCCCTAGATACTTGTCTTGTGAAGTTATATTTTTAGATTGTGTTGTACCACTTATGCCACTGAATATCACCATGTTTGCACGTTGTGAGTAGTTCCCGTATGTTCCTGAGGGCATAGGATGAATTGGCAATGATTTATATATGACATGTGTTGGTATTTTGTCTAGTGTTTATCTTTTTGTGTGATTCTATGATGGTGTTGTGCGAACGTCGACTGCACAACACTTCACCTATATGGGCTCATAGGAGAACACCGTAGTGTAATGGCGTGAGGGAGACTTGGGAGGACACGAAAGCCTGAGACCGAATCATTAAGTTACTTTACGGGGTATTAGTATCGGGGACCTAGAGCGTAATGCTATGGTGGGATTTTATATCTTAATAATTCTTGTGCTGTCATTTAATTGGCCACATGATCCATCATAAGGGGTTTAGTCTATTTATTTAGCTGTACCTAATAATAGCTCCGTCCGAAGAAGATTAAAACTAGACAAGATATTCAACGTGTTGTTTAATAAATCTATATGCCTAGCAATATCCATGCCGCCCTCGGGAACGTTTTCCACATATAAGTTACACATCACTTGAGCTTGTCCTCTTACACATAGAGGATTGGGCTTTCTCTCTCTTTGAGAGCTTTTACTTGTTACCATTTATTGCTGCATTGTCACTGTCTTGCAATTATACAATCGAAAATACCAAAAACACTTGCATCTTTTATTGTCTATTTATCATTTCTAATAACCAATACCTTCAGCTCCTCGTGGGTTCGACAACCTTTTCTATTCGAAAGGTACTACAATTGATCTCCTGCACTTGGGAGTCATCAAGATACTTTTCTGGCGCCGTTGCCGGGGAGCGTAGCGCTATTGGTAAGAAGTTTGGTAAGGAAACTTGAAAGGTGAATTTTATTTACTGTTTTATCTCATTGCTACTATGGCATTTATGAATCGTGCCTCGCTACATCTTGCTCTATATGAAAGTGCTTATGCTCCTAAAACTGTTGAAACTACTGTGCCTGAGATACCTAAAGTGGGATATAAAATTCCCGTTGGTCATGTTAAAAGAGTTATGAAAAATCCATTTACAGGGATGGAACTAAATCTGCACGTGAACACATGGAAACAATTGAGGCTATATGTGGTTTATTTAGACTTCCTGGTATTTCTGAAGATCAGGTAAAAAGGAAGCTGTTATATCTGTCTTTATCTGGTAATGCTCGTATTTGGTTCAGGTCTTTAGATGAAGAAGTCACTATGGACTGGAGTATTTTGAGGAAGGTTTTCTTTCTTAAGTATTTTACTCCTAGAGAAGCTTATGAGAACCGCTGCTATATATTTAATTTCTGGCCACATCTGGGAGAAAGTATTACTCAAGCTTGGGGAGGTTAAAGGAACTCCTCCGCAAGAATCCTTGTCATGATCTTACAAGGAAAATTATTCTGATAAACTTTTATGTGAGGCTACCAAGGCAACAAAAGGAATTTCTGGATAATTCATCTAGTGGAAGCTTTACAAATAATACTGAAGAAGAAGCATGGAATTTATTGGAGACTATTTCTGAGAATACTGGTCATTGGGATCTTGATAAAGGTAATGAGCCCTATCTGGACTATGAGTATTCATGTGTAGAGAATTTCTCTACTTCTACCTTGTTTAAAAATCTGAGTGATACTTTTAATCTTGATCCTTATGTTATAATTGAGGTAGCTAAATCTTTTGCTAATCATATTGGTATTCCTAAAACTGGGTTTGAAGCTTATGTTGAACCTGTTAAACAATCTATTGTTGTACCCAAAGTTATTAAACAGGCAGAACCAGTGTCATCCTTGACAATTGAGGAGTATGTTGAGGCACCACCATATCCAAACCAAGTCAAGGAAAATTTACTTATTGCTGTTTCTAACAAGAGTAAAAGAAGAAGATCTCAGCCTTATGAACAGATGGAAGTCAACAGTCAAATCTCTATTATCAAACAATTAAATGAAGAAGATCCTGTTGATGTTTATCTATGTGAAGATGCTACTAAAGTTGTTAAAGGCAATTCGGCCAAGGTTGGTAAGCCTGTTATATCATGCACTATTGGGACTTCTAGTTATCATGGCTTATGTGATATTGGAGCAAGCATTAGTGTCATTCCATATTCTCTGTATCTTGAAATCAAGCCTGATATTGATCCTATCATTATGGAAGAGACAGGTATGACAATTCAACTTGCTAATAAAGATTATATTAGTCCATTTGGAATTGTTAGAGATGTTGAAGTATTGATTGGCAAAATAAAATATCCTGCTGATTTTATTGTGCTTGGTTGTCCTCAAGATTCTTTTTGTCCTATCATTTTTGGTAGACCTTTCTTAAACACTGTTGGTGCTGAAATTAATTTGCCTAAAGAGAAAGTGTTTATTAAATGTGCTGGTGAAAAACTTGAGTTCAATTTTTCCAAATTTGCTGATAAACATGTTGTGAAAGAGCCAATTTCTGAAGATATAATTGAAACTCTTGCACATGTAGCTGTAGCTTCAACAGATGTGTAGAACGTTATATGCTTAATCAAGATGAACCATTTAATGATGAGGAAAAGATGCTTTAGAACAAATATTATGGCAACAACCACCACAATTACAATTGCATATCCCACCTGATAATTTAGGAGTGCTACCACCACCTAAAGGGGATCCTAGCTTTGAATTAAACCTTTGCCTACAAATCTGAAATATGCATATTTGGATGAGAAGAGCATATATCCTGTCATTATTAGTGCTAACCTTTCAGCTGAAGAAGAAGAGAAATTACTTGATGTGCTTAAAGCTCACCGACCAGCCATTGGATACTCTCTTGATGATCTTAAAGGTATAAGCCCAGCTCTATGTATGCATAAAATTAATTTGGAAGAGGATGCAAAACCTGTTGTTGATTATCAACGCCGTCTCCATCCAAAAATGAAGGAAGTGGTAAGGAAAGAGGTAATAAGACTTATTGAAGCTGGTATCATTTATCCCATAGCTGATAGTAAGTGGGTTAGTCCTGTTCATTGTGTTCCTAAAAAGGGTGGAATGACTGTTGTTCCAAATGATGAGGATGAACTTGTAGCTCAACGCACTGTTGTTGGTTATAGAATGTGTATTGATTTCAGGAAGTTAAACAAAGCAACTCGTAAAGATCATTACCCATTGCCATTTATTGATCAAATGTTAGAAAGGTTATCTAAACACTCTCACTTTTGCTATTTAGATGGTTATTCAGGTTTCTCCCAAATTCCTGTTCATAAAGATGATCAAGAGAAAACCACTTTTACATGTCCATTTGGTACATTTGCTTATAGGAGAATGCCATTCGGTTTGTGCAATGCTCCTGCTACTTTTCAAAGATGCATGAATGCTATATTTGCTGATTATATTGAAAAGATAATGGAAGTCTTTATGGATGATTTTTCTGTGTATGGTACTTCCTTCGATAATTGCTTGTTCAACCTTAACAAAGTTTTGCAGCGTTGTGAAGACCAACACTTAGTTTTAAACTGGGAGAAGTGTCACTTCATGGTTACTGAAGGTATTGTTCTTGGGCATAAGATTTCTGGAAAGGAATAGAAGTTGACCCAGCAAAGATAGAAGCTATTGAAAAGCTCCATTCCCAAGGGATCTCAAAGGTATAAGAAGTTTTCTTGGGCATGCAGGTTTTTACCGTAGGTTTATTAAAGATTTCTCCAAAATATCAAAACCCTAACCAATCTTTTGCAAAAGGATGTTCCTTTCTCTTTTAATGATGATTGCATTGAGTCCTTTAATATTTTGAAGAATGCTTTAATAAGTGCTCCTATTATTCAACCTCCTGATTGGAAATTGCCTTTTGAAATTATGTGTGATGCTAGTGATTATGCAGTTGGGGCTGTTTTGGGCCAACGTGTTGATAAGAAACTGAATGTCATTTATTATGCTAGTAGAACACTTGATGCTGCTCAAAGGAATTATGCCACAACTGAAAAAGAATTTTTAGCAGTGCTATTTGCTTGTGACAAGTTTAGACCTTATATTACTGATTCAAAAGTCACATTGCATACTGATCATTCTGCCATTAAATACTTAATGCATAAGAAAGATGCTAAGCCTAGATTAATAAGATGGGTACTTCTATTGCAAGAATTTGATTTACACATTGTTGATAGGAAAGGGGAAGATAATCAAGTAGCTGATCATCTTTCTAGAATGGAAAATATACCTGATGATCCTATTCCTATTAATGATAGCTTTGTTAATGAACAACTTGCAATTGTTAATGTTTCTAGTGCTAAAGTTGCATCTCCATGGTTTGCCAACTATGCAAATTTTATTGTTGGTAAAGTTTTACCTCCACACTTCACTTTCAACAAAGAAAGAAATTCTTTTATGATCTTAGACATTATTTTTGGGATGATCCTTTCCTTTATAAGAAGAGTGTGGATGGTATTATTAGACGTTGTGTACCTGAGTATGAACAACAGGCTATTATAAGAGATTGTCATGACAGTCCCTATGGAGGACATCATGCAGGAGATCGTACAGGTGCAAAGGTATTACAGTCTGGTTTTTATTGGCCTACTTTATTTAAGGATTGTGCTGAATATGTTAAATCTTGTGATAAATGTCAAAGAGTAGGAAATATTGGTAGGAGAAATGAAATGCCTATGAACTATTCCTTACCACTTGAACCATTTGATGTGTGGGGTTTTGACTTTATGGGACCTTTCCCCGAATCAAAGACAAAGCATACTCATATTTTGGTTGCAGTGGATTATGTTACAAAGTGGGTGGAAGCAATTCCAACCAAAAGTGCAGATCATGCCACGGCAATGAAGATGCTTCAGGACATCATTTTCCCCAGGTTTGGTGTTCCTAGGTTTTTAATTACTGATGGTGGTTCTCATTTCCTACATGGTATTCTTAGGAAAACTTTGGCAAAATATGATGTTAACCATAGAATTGCATCACCTTATCATCCCCAAACTAGTGGACAAGTTGAATTAAGTAATAGGGAAATTAAACTCATTTTGGAAAAGACAGTGAATAAGTCTAGGTCTGATTGGCCACTTAAAATTAACGATGCATTATGGGCTTATAGAACTGCTTTTAAAAATCCTATGGGAATGTCTCCTTATAAAATGGTTTATGGAAAAGCTTGTCATTTACCAGTTGAATTAGAACATAAAGCTAGATGGGCTATTAAACAATTGAACTTTGATTTTAAAACTGCTGGAGAGAAGAGAATTCTTGATTTAAACCTACTAGATGAATGGAGAAATGAAGCTTATGAAAGTGCCAGGATGTTTAAAGAAAAAGTTAAGATTTGGCATGACAAGAAAATTAAAAAGAAAGAATTCAAAGTAGGTGATCAAGTGCTATTATACAACTCTCGTTTCAAGTTTTCTACAGGTAAGTTAGCTTCAAAGTGGCAGGGACCATTAGTGATACAGGAAGTATACCGTTCAGGAGCTATACGTCTTCATGGTGATATGAAAGGTAAACCTCATGTGGTTAATGGACAACGCCTTAAACATTATATTGCAGGAAAAAGCATCATTGGAAAGGTGGAGGAATTCATTTTACAGACACCGGAGGAGGTAATTGCAAAGAAGTTTGCAGTTTCAGAAATCCAAAATCAATAAAAGGTAACTTTTACTCTGGGAAGTTTCTCGGAATTGCGTAATATTTTACGGACATCATTTTTTATGGAAATTAACGTGTGGGACAAGAAAATTGGACGTGACGGAGCTTCGAGAAGGAAAAAAGGGGGGTCCCACGTGGCCAGATTCCCTGACCGCGTGGGCCCATTCCTTTTGCCCCTCGGAGTCCCGATTCGTCCCGTTTTCGACTCCGACTCTTCGTCTTGCCCTAAAAACCGTCAATATATACCCCGTTTTGTCAATCTAATCTCGTACCGAGAGCTTTCAAGCGTTCTTTGCTTTTGTTGTTTCTGTCTGTCAGGTTTTTAGCCATGTCTTCGGGGGACTCCTTCCAATGCTCCTCCATGGACAGAGATGATGACGAGCTCGAGGGCCTCAGCCCCACTTCCATGTGGAGGAGGAACAGGAAGAGGAAGGACTACTCAGATGATGAAGACTACGAGCCGGACGAGGAGAAGGTGGAAGAAGAAGAGGAAGAAATCGAGCCATGCCTCGACATCGCGCTGATGGCTCCCAAGTGCAGGAGATCAATTGTAGTACCTTTCAATTAGAAAAGGTTGTCGAACCCACGAGGAGCTGAAGGTATTGGTTAGTAAGATTGATAAATAAAACAATAAAAGATGCAAGTGTTTTTGGTATTTTTGTTGTATAGTTGCAAGCAGATAACAGATAGTAGCAAGTGAAAGCTCTCAAAGAGAGAAAGCCCAATCCTCTTATGTGGCAAGAGGACAAGCTCAAGTGATGTGTAACTTATATGTGGCAAACGTTCCCGAGGGCGGCATGGATGATGCTAGGCATAGAGATTTATTAAACAACACGTTGAATATCTTGTCAAGTTTTAATCCTCTTTGGACGGAGCCATAATTAGGTATAGCTAAATAAATAAACTACAACCCCTTATGATGGATCATGTGGCCAAGCAAATGACTGCACAAGAATTATTAAGACCTAAAGTCCCACCATAGCATTACACTCTAAGGTCCCCGATACTAATACCCTCATAATATAACTTCATGACTCGGTCTCAGGTTTACGTGTCCTCCCAAGTCTCCATCAATTCATTACACTACGGTGTTCTCCTATGAGCCCATAAAGGTGAAGTGTTGTGCAGTCGACGTTCGCACAACACCATCATAGAATCACATAAAAGATAAACTCTTGACAAAATACCAACACATGTCATATATAAATCATGCCAATTCATCCTATGCCCTCAGGAACATACGGGAACTACTCACAACGTGCGAACATGATCATAATCAGTGGCATAAGTGGTACAACACAATCTGAAATTATAACTTCACCACCAAATAATGACAAGTACTCAATCACAAACATGAATAGTAGCACAAGACAAGTATCTAGGGTATAGCAACTCTCAAACTGCGAGGGGAACGGAGTGGATCACGGTGATGATGATGGTGATGGTGCTGGTCTTGATGGGGGTGATGATGTAGAGGCCTCCTCCCACGCCAAGGAGGAGAGGTGATGACGATGACGATGATTTCCCCCTTCTCCGGAGTTCCGGAGCAGCAGGATCTGACCCCCCTCGGAAGGGATCAGGAGTTTCGCCGCCGCCGCGACCTCGGATGGACTTGGAAAAATTAGGGCGTTACTTTTCGGGCGAGACGAAGGCGTCGATAAAAAGCCCCAGGCGAGGAGGTGCCCGAGGCACCTTTGGTGGGTCCCACGCGGCCAGGTACATGGGCCGCGTGGGCCACCCCCATTTGGCCCTCGTGGCTCTCCTCTCTTCGGTCTTCTTCCCTCTGCCTTTCTCCCGATGAAAAACTGACGCAGTATTTTTCCTTTTATTATTTGAGTTCCTGTAGCTCCTGAAACATTAAAGACAAGAAAAGGGGTTTTCTGCCTCCCAGAAATTAAATACCAAAAATAGGGACTTTGTATGAAAGTCCCCAAAATCATCTAAAACATGTAGAAACAATCATATAATCATGCAAATAACATTCTAGTATGATACTAAAAGTTATATAAATGATGATATAAAATGCACGTATCAACTCCCCCAAGCTTAAACCTTTACTCGTCCTCGAGTAAGTAAGGACATAGATCATTACATGCATCAATGGACTTATGGTTGATAAATAAATACGGGCATTGTATCATCATCATATTCAATTGCAAGATAAGATTAATGATCTAAAACTCATACATATGAGGGCAACATAAGTAGAACTCTAGCAATCACCCCTTACTTTTGAAAGCAAATAACCATTGTATGTTGGACAATCGAATCATATTGTTTTTCACATGCTTTTGCTCTTCATGGCAAGCATTATAATCTTTTATACTTTGCTGAAATTCAAAGACAAGATAAACTCTCATTGGATAACAAGTTCAAAAGAAGACAAATGAAAAGACAGATAGATATAAAAATTGTTATCACTCTTGCTTGACTAGTAACTAGTGCAAACTTTAGTCATGGATATCTCAATCAAGTTCCCATGCTCTACACAACCCTTTTCTTACACTTTCCATGGCTAGCTGAAATTTCAGGTGCCTTCCTTTCATTCACATTCAAGAGCATAAGTATTGAAATATCCATGATCATTAATTTGCTCAAAAGATACTAGGTTGTAACAAGAGTGTTTTATATCCTTTTCATTAAGTCTTCTCAACTTCTTATCCTACAAGACTATATCTTAACCTCAAACTATTTTCACAAGTCTTTTTACTTCTTCTATATTGAGATAATTCTATAATTGTCCAACATACTCAAGTTAATTAATTTCAAGGCAAGATGTGATTGAAATTCTAAATATGCCACGCTCATTTGCATGAGTGTTACCCATAAATCCCCAAACAAGAGAATCATGGATGACACCATACTTTAATATTCATTGATAAACCATAAGATAGGGATACATGATAATGCTCCATGAGCTCACACACGCCTAAGAGATATTGATAACTAATCGATAAAAGCAAAGCACACCATGACTAGATAGATATGATAGATTGATAAAGAGAAAGACTAGATGGAACTCCCCCAAGCTTGGCGTTCCTCCAGATTCTCCTTTGCTGCAGCCTCCTCCTTCTCATATTCTTCCTCCCATTCAGCCATCTTCCATGGGAAAGGCCTTCCATCACGGAAAGATGTAGGTGGATCATTGTACCTGAGGGTGGCGGCTGCTGCAATCTTCTTGAAGCGTTCTTCATATTCGCAGTTCTGGTTCTCTACATCCCACATGAAGCATTGGAACTTCTCCCATTGTTGATGACGTCCTTGTACCTATCTTCCAGATCTTCAAGCCTTTTCTTGTACTCTTCAACCTTCTTCTCCAGCTCCAGGTTCATGAAGTGGTGAGCATCAAGGCTGCGGTAAACCACAGTGCCATACCTGAAGGTCTTGTCCTCTAACTCATCCAGCCTTTCCTCCACCGTGCCGGTGGCCTTGGGAGCCTTCACCTCCTCCACGAGCATCACGCCCTCCTTGAAGCACACGGTCTTCGGTGGTGTCATCACGGAGTTGAGGTAGCGGTTCACAACACCTCCTTGGGAGAGCTCTCCCCCTCTTGGTTGGATCCGGAGCAAGACATGGCTAAAACCTGACAGGCAGAAACAGCAGAAACAAAGATCGCTCGAGAACGCTCGGTGCGAGATTAGATCGGCAGAGAGGAGTATATATTGAGGGTTTTTAGGTCAAGACGAAGCGTCGGGATCGAAAACGAGACGAAAAGGGACTCCGAGGTGGAAAAGGGACAGCCCACGCGGCCAGGTACATGGGCCGCGTGGGCCCCTCTCTTTCCTCCCTCGGGTCTCCGTTTCGTCCAGTTTTCTTGTCCCACACGTTAATTTCCATAAAAATGACTCCGTAAAATATTATGCAATTCCGAGAAACTTTCCAACAGTAAGTTACCTTCTATTGATTTTGGGTTTCTGAAACTGCACGGTTTCTCTCAATTACCTCTCCGGTGTTTGTAAATTCAACTCCTCCACCCTTCCGATGAAGCTCTTTCCTGCAATATAAGGTTTAAGGCGTTGTCCATTGACTACATGAGGTTTACCTTTCATGTCACCGTGAAGACGGATAGCTCCTGAACGGTACACCTCCTGTATCACTAATGGTCCCTGCCACTTTGAAGCTAGCTTCCCTGCAGAAAACTTGAAACGAGAGTTGTACAATAAAACTTGATCACCTACTTTGAATTCCTTTTTCTTAATTTTCTTGTCATGCCAAATCTTAACTTTTTCTTTAAACATCCTGGCACTTTCATAAGCTTCATTTCTCCATTCGTCAAGTAGGTTTAGGTCAAGAATTCTCTTTTCTCCCGCAGTTTTAAAATCAAAGTTCAGTTGTTTAATAGCCCATCTAGCTTTATGTTCTAGTTCAACAGGTAAGTGACAAGCTTTTCCATAAACCATTTTATAAGGAGACATTCCCATAGGATTTTTAAAAGCAGTTCTATAAGCCCACAAAGCATCATTAATCTTAATTGGCCAATCAGATCTAGACTTATTCACTGTCTTTTCCAAAATGAGTTTAATTTCCCTATTGCTTAATTCAACTTGCCCACTTGTTTGAGGATGATAAGGAGATGCAATTCTATGGTTAACATCATATTTTGCCAAAGTTTTTCTAAGAACACCATGCAAGAAATGAGAACCACCATCAGTAATTAAGAACCTAGGAACACCAAACCTGGGGAAAATGATGTCCTTGAGCATCTTCATTGCTGTGGCATGATCTGCACTTTTGGTTGGAATTGCTTCCACCCACTTTGTAACATAGTCAACTGCAACCAAAATGTGAGTATGCTTTGTCTTTGATTCTGGGAAAGGACCCATAAAGTCAAAACCCCACACATCAAATGGTTCAAGTGGCAATGAATAATTCATAGGCATTTCATTCCTCCTACCAATGTTTCCTACTCTTTGACATTTATCACAAGATTTAACATATTCAGCACAGTCCTTAAATAAAGTAGGCCAATAGAAACCAGATTGTAATACCTTTGCTCCTGTGCGATCTCCTGCATGATGCCCTCCATAGGGACTGTCATGACAATCTCTTATAATAGCCTGTTGTTCATGCTCAGGTACACAACGTCTAATAATACCATCCACACTTTTCTTATAGAGGAAAGGATCATCCCAAAAATAATGTCTAAGATCATAAAAGAATTTCTTTCTTTGTTGAGAAGTGAAGTGTGGAGGCAAAACTTTACCAACAATAAAATTTGCATAGTTGGCAAACCAAGGAGATGCAACTTTAGCACTAGAAACATTAACAATTGCAAGTTGTTCATTAACAAAGCTATCATTAATAGGAATAGGATCATCAGGTATGCTTTCCATCCTAGAGAGATGATCAGCAACTTGATTATCCTCCCCTTTCCTATCAACAATATGTAAATCAAATCTTGCAATAGAAGTACCCATCTTATTAGTCTAGGCTTAGCATCTTTCTTATTCATCAAGTATTTAATAGCAGAATGATCAGTATGTATTGTGACTTTTGAATCAGTAATATAAGGTCTAAACTTGTCACAAGCAAACAGTACTGCTAAAAATTCTTTCTCAGTTGTAGCATAATTCTTTTGAGCAGCATCAAGTGTTCTACTAGCATAATAAATAACATTCAGTTTCTTATCAACACGTTGGCCCAAAACAGCCCCAACTGCATAATCACTAGCATCACACATAATTTCAAAAGGCAAGTTCCAATCAGGAGGTTGAATAATGGGAGCAGTGATTAAAGCATTCTTCAAAATATTAAAGGACTCAATGCAATCATCATTAAAAGAGAAAGGAACATCCTTTTGCAGAAGATTGGTTAGAGGTTTTGATATTTTGGAGAAATCCTTAATGAACCTACGGTAAAAACCTGCATGCCCAAGAAAACTTCTTATACCTTTGAGGTCCCTTGGATATGGTAGTTTTTCAATAGCTTCAATCTTTGCTGGATCAACTTCTATTCCTTCTCCAGAAATCTTATGCCCAAGAACTATACCCTCAGTAACCATGAAGTGACACTTCTCCCAATTAAGAACCAAGTGTTGGTCTTCACAACGCTGTAAAACTTTGTTAAGGTTGAACAAGCAATTATCGAAGGAAGTACCATACACAGAAAAATCATCCATAAAAACCTCCATTATCTTTTCAATATAATCAGCAAATATAGCATTCATGCATCTTTGAAAAGTAGCAGGAGCATTACATAAACCGAATGGCATTCTCCTGTAAGCAAAAGTACCATATGGGCAAGTAAAAGTGGTCTTTTCTTGATCATCCTTATGGACAGGAATTTGCGAGAAACCTGAATAACCATCTAGATAGCAAAAGTGAGAGTGTTTAGACAACCTTTCTAGCATTTGATCAATAAATGGCAATGGATAATGATCTTTTCGAGTTGCTTTATTCAATTTTCTGAAATCAATAACCATCCTATAACCAACTACAGTACGTTGAGCCACAAGTTCATCCTTTTCATTTGGAACAACAGTCATTCCACCCTTTTTAGGAACACAATGAACAGGACTAACCCACTTACTGTCAGCTATAGGATAAATGATACCAGCTTCAATAAGTCTTATTACCTCTTTCCTTACCACTTCTTTCATTTTTGGATGGAGGCGGCGTTGAAAATCAACAACAGGTTTTGCATCTTCCTCCAGATTAATTTTATGCATACATAGAGCGGGGCTTATACCTTTAAGATCATCAAGAGAGTATCCAATGGCTGGTCGGTGAGCTTTTAGCACATCAAGTAATTTCTCTTCCTCTTCAGCTGAAAGGTTAGCACTAATAATGACAGGATATATGCTCTTCTCATCCAAATATGCATATTTCAGATTTGCAGGCAAAGGTTTCAATTCAAAACTAGGATCCCCTTTAGGTGGTGGTAGCACTCCTAAATTATCAGGTGGGATATGCAATTGTAATTGTGGTGGTTGTTGCCATAATATTTGTTCCAAAGCCTCTTTTTCCTCATCATTAAATGGTTCATCTTGATTAAGCATATAACGTTCTACAACATCAGTTGAAGCTACAGCTATATGAGCAAGAGTTTCAATTAAATTATTAGGAATTGGCTCTTTCTCAACATGTTTATCAGCAAATTTGGAAAAGTTAAATTCAAGTTTCTCACCAGCACATTTAATAAACACTTTCTCTTTAGGCAAATTAATTTCAGCACCAACAGTATGTAAGAAAGGTCTACCAAAAATGATAGGACAAAATGAATCTTGAGGACAACCAAGCACAATAAAATCAGCAGGGTATTTTATTTTGCCAATCAATACTTCAACATCTCTAACAATTCCAAATGGACTAATATAATCTTTATTAGCAAGTTGAATTGTCATACCTGTCTCTTCCATAACAATGGGATCAATATCAGGCTTGATCTCAAGATAAAGAGAATATGGAATGACACTAATACTTGCTCCAATATCACATAGACCATGATAACTTGAAGTCCCAATAGAGCATGATATAACAGGTTTCCCAACTTTGGCCGAATTACCTTTGATGACTTTGGTAGCATCTTCACATAGATAAACATCCACTGGGTCTTCTTCATTTAGTTGCTTGATAACAGAAATTTGAGTGTTGACTTCCACCTGTTCATAAGGCTGAGAACATCTTTTGTTACTCTTGTTAGTAACAGCTTTAAGTAAATTCTCCTTAACTTGGTTTGGAAATGGAGGTGGTTCAACATACTCCTCAATTGTCACAGATGACATTGGTTCAACCTGTTTAATAACTTTAGGAACAACAATAGATTGTTTAACAGGTTCAACATAAACTTCAAATCCACTTTTTGGAACACAGATATGATCAGCAAAACCTTTAGCTATTTCAATTATAACATAAGGATCAAGACCAAAAGTATCACTCAGATTTTTAAACAGAATAGAAGTAGAGAAATTCTCTACACATGAATATTCATAATCAAAATATGGCTCATTACCTTTATCAAGATCCCAGTGGCTAGTATTTTCAGAAATAGTCTCCAATAAATTCCATGCTTCTTCTTCAGTGTTATTAGTAAAACTTCCACCAGATGAATTATCCAGAATCTCCTTGTGCTTCATAGGTAGTCTCACATAAAAGTTTATCAATATAAGTTTCCTTGTAAGATCATGACATGGATTCTTGCGAAGGAGTTCCTTTAACCTCCCCCAAGCTTGAGTAATACTCTCTCCCAGATGTGGCCAGAAATTGAATATATAGCAGCGGTTATCATAAGCTTCTTTAGGAGTAAAATATTTAAGAAAGAAAACCTTCCTCAAGATACTCCATTCATTCTGGACCTCTTCATCCAAAGACCTGTACCAATCACGAGCATTACCAGATAAAGACAAATACAATAGCTTCCTTTTTACCTGATCCTCTGAAATACCAGGTAGTCTGAATAAGCCACATATGTCCTCAATTATTTCCATGTGCTCGCGTGCCGACTTAGTTCCATCTCCTGTAAATGGATTTTTCATAACTCTTTTAACATGACCCATGGGAATTTTATATCCCACTTTAGGTATCTCAGGCACAGCAGTTTCAACCACCTTTGCAGTAGTGGCATAAGCACTTTCATATAGAGCAAGATGCAGCGAGGCACGATTCATAAATGCCATAGTAACAATGAGATAAACAGCTTTCAAGTTTCCTTACCAAACTTCTTACCAATAGCGCTACGCTCCCCGGCAACGGCGCCAGAAAAGTATCTTGATGGCTCCCAAGTGCAGGAGATCAATTGTAGTACCTTTCAATTAGAAAAGGTTGTCGAACCCACGAGGAGCTGAAGGTATTGGTTAGTAAGATTGATAAATAAAACAATAAAAGATGCAAGTGTTTTTGGTATTTTTGGTTGTATAGTTGCAAGCAGATAACAGATAGTAGCAAGTGAAAGCTCTCAAAGAGAGAAAGCCCAATCCTCTTATGTGGCAAGAGGACAAGCTCAAGTGATGTGTAACTTATATGTGGCAAACGTTCCCGAGGGCGGCATGGATGATGCTAGGCATAGAGATTTATTAAACAACACGTTGAATATCTTGTCAAGTTTTAATCCTCTTTGGACGGAGCCATAATTAGGTATAGCTAAATAAATAAACTACAACCCCTTATGATGGATCATGTGGCCAAGCAAATGACTGCACAAGAATTATTAAGACCTAAAGTCCCACCATAGCATTACACTCTAAGGTCCCCGATACTAATACCCTCATAATATAACTTCATGACTCGGTCTCAGGTTTACGTGTCCTCCCAAGTCTCCATCAATTCATTACACTACGGTGTTCTCCTATGAGCCCATAAAGGTGAAGTGTTGTGCAGTCGACGTTCGCACAACACCATCATAGAATCACATAAAAGATAAACTCTTGACAAAATACCAACACATGTCATATATAAATCATTGCCAATTCATCCTATGCCCTCAGGAACATACGGGAACTACTCACAACGTGCGAACATGATCATAATCAGTGGCATAAGTGGTACAACACAATCTGAAATTATAACTTCACCACCAAATAATGACAAGTACTCAATCACAAACATGAATAGTAGCACAAGACAAGTATCTAGGGTATAGCAACTCTCAAACTGCGAGGGGAACGGAGTGGATCACGGTGATGATGATGGTGATGGTGCTGGTCTTGATGGGGGTGATGATGTAGAGGCCTCCTCCCACGCCAAGGAGGAGAGGTGATGACGATGACGATGATTTCCCCCTTCTCCGGAGTTCCGGAGCAGCAGGATCTGACCCCCCTCGGAAGGGATCAGGAGTTTCGCCGCCGCCGCGACCTCGGATGGACTTGGAAAAATTAGGGCGTTACTTTTCGGGCGAGACGAAGGCGTCGATAAAAAGCCCCAGGCGAGGAGGTGCCCGAGGCACCTTTGGGTGGGTCCCACGCGGCCAGGTACATGGGCCGCGTGGGCCACCCCCATTTGGCCCTCGTGGCTCTCCTCTCTTCGGTCTTCTTCCCTCTGCCTTTCTCCCGATGAAAAACTGACGCAGTATTTTTCCTTTTATTATTTGAGTTCCTGTAGCTCCTGAAACATTAAAGACAAGAAAAAGGAGGTTTTCTGCCTCCCAGAAATTAAATACCAAAAATAGGGACTTTGTATGAAAGTCCCCAAAATCATCTAAAACATGTAGAAACAATCATATAATCATGCAAATAACATTCTAGTATGATACTAAAAGTTATATAAATGATGATATAAAATGCACGTATCACGCGCCTCTGGCTTCAGCACCACCTTCCCTATCCCTGTTGCTGCTGTGAAGGTGAACATGTCTCTTGGAAACAAGAGGCAGACGGCGCGCATGAGCACAGGAGGGAAGGCCCCTAGACACGCACTTGCTAGCAGAAACGTTGCTTCTCCTCTTATTGACAGGGAATTCAAGCGTGTCACTCAAGAGAACTATCCTGGTGAATGGGACCGTAAGATCCCGAATGTGAAAGTACCGAGCCCGGAGTGGAAGCCTAACAAGAAGACGGTGGAGAAGAATCTCATGGAAAAACTGGGAGAAGCTGCAAGGGAGTTTGAAAAAGCCTACAACCTTATGATGAGCATTGTTGGAAAACTTGAAGATAATTATTATGAAGATAAGAAGAAAGAGCAGAAGTGGTTCTAGCAAGACGTCAAGCTTGGGGAAGTTCCACCTAGTCTTTATCTTTACTAGTTTATCATATCTATCTAGTCATGGTGTGTTTTGCTTTTATCATTTAGTTATCAATCTCTTTTAGGCTTGTGTGAGCTCATGGAGCATTATCATGTATCCCTATCTTATGGTTTATCAATGAATATTAAAGTATGGTGTCATCCATAATTCTCTTGTTTGGAGATTTATGGGTAACACTCATGCAAATGAGCGTGGTTTATTTTAGAGGTTTCAGTCACATCTTGCCTTAAATTTAATTAACTTGAGTATGTTGGACAATTGTAGAATCTAGCTCAATATAAATAAGAAAAGAGTGAATCATTATGACTTGAGAATTAATAATTTTAAGGTTGAGATATAGTCTTGTAGCATAAGAAGTTGGGAATAGTTAATGAAAAGGATATGAAACACTCTTGTTAGAATCTAGTATCTTTTGAGCAAATTAATGATCATGGATGTGTCAATACTTATGCTCTTGTAAAGTGTATGAAAGGAAGGCACCCGAGGATTCGGTTAGCCATGGAAAGTGTGAGATAAAGGTTGTTTGAGCATAAGAACTTGATTGAAACATCCATGACTAAAGTTTGCACTAGTTACTAGTGAAGCAAGGGTGCAAATAATTTTATATCTGTCTTTTCATTTTCTTCTTTAACTTTTTATCCAATGAGAGTTTATCTTGTCTTTAAACTTCAGTAAAGTATTATTATGATGCTAGCCATAAGAGCAAAAGCATGTTAAAAATAGTGTGATTCAATTGTCCAACATACAATGGTTATTTGCTTTCAAAGTGTAAGGGTGATTGCTAGAGCTTCTACTTATGCTGCCCTTATGTGTATGAGTTTTAATTCATTAATCTTACATTGCAATTGAATATGATGATGATACAATGCTCGTATTTATTTATCAACCATAAGTCCATTGATGCATGTAATGATCTATGTCCTTACTTACTTGAGGACAAGTAAGGGTTTAAGCTTGGGGGAGTTGATACGTGCATTTTATATCATCATCTATACCACTTATACCACCATATTAGGATGTTATTTGCATTATTATATCATTGTTTTTACATGTTTTAGATGATTTAGGGGACTTTCCTAAAAAGTCCCTATTTTTAGTATTTAATTTATGGGAGGCAGAAAACCTCCTTTTTCATGTTTTTATTGTTTCAGGAGCTACGAAGGCCCAATTAATAAAAGGAAAATTGCACAGCTGGTTTTTCTTCGGGAGAACACCAGAGGGAAGAAGAAGCAAGCAAGGAAGGCCACGATGCCCAAATGGGTGGGCCCACGCGGCCAGATTCCCTGACCGCGTGGGACCCACCAAATGGAGCCTCGGGCACTTCCTCGCCTGGGGCTTTTTAACGAGGTCTCCGTCTCGCCCGAAAAGGAACGCCCTAATTTTTCCAAGTCCATCCGAGGCCGCGGCGGCGGCGAAACTCCTGATTCCCTCCGAGGGGGATCAGATCCTGCTGCTCCGGAGCTCCGGAGAAGGGCGAAATCACCGTCATCATCATCACCTCTCCTCCTTGGCGTGGGAGGAGGCCTCTATATCATCACCATCACCAAGACCAGCAACATATCTATCATCATCTCCGTGATCCACTCCGTCCCCCTCGTAGTTTGAGAGTTGCTATACCCTAGATACTTGTCTTATGCTACTATTCATGTTTGTGATTGAGTACTTGTCATTATTTGGTGGTGAAGTTATATTTTCAGATTGTGTTGTACCACTTATGCCACTGAATATCACCATGTTTGCACGTTGTGAGTAGTTCTTGTATGTTCCTGAGGGCATAGGATGAATTGGCAATGATTTATATATGACATGTGTTGGTATTTTGTCTAGTGTTTATCTTTTTGTGTGATTCTATGATGGTGTTGTGCGAACGTCGACTGCACAACACTTCACCTATATGGGCTCATAGGAGAACACCGTAGTGTAATGGCGTGAGGGAGACTTGGGAGGACACGAAAGCCTGAGACCGAATCATTAAGTTACTTTACGGGGTATTAGTATCGGGGACCTAGAGCGTAATGTTATGGTGGGATTTTATATCTTAATAATTCTTGTGCTGTCATTTAATTGGCCACATGATCCATCATAAGGGGTTTAGTCTATTTATTTAGCTGTACCTAATAATAGCTCCGTCCGAAGAAGATTAAAACTAGACAAGATATTCAACGTGTTGTTTAATAAATCTATATGCCTAGCAATATCCATGCCGCCCTCGGGAACGTTTTCCACATATAAGTTACACATCACTTGAGCTTGTCCTCTTACACATAGAGGATTGGGCTTTCTCTCTCTTTGAGAGCTTTTACTTGTTACCATTTATTTGCTGCATTGTCACTGTCTTGCAATTATACAATCGAAAATACCAAAAACAGTTGCATCTTTTATTGTCTATTTATCATTTCTAATAACCAATACCTTCAGCTGGGTTCGACAACCTTTTCTATTCGAAAGGTACTACAATTGATCTCTTGCACTTGGGGGTCATCACCATCATATGCGTAATAGCAGATTTTTGAGGTCTTGGATGTGTTCATGCGTGTGCTACCTCTGGAGAAGTAGAGTGCCCTGAATGCCACTTTGACATACATTCTGTTAGGCTGAAAAATGGTAGTAAAACTTGCTATATGGGTCATCGTAGGTTCTTAAGTGCAGATCGCCACTTGAGGTATGATACACGCACATTTGGTAACATAGAGCGTGGGAAGGCACCTGTTAGACTTTCTGGTAGGCAAATCTTCGAGCTGACAAAAGATATGCAAACCAAGTTTGGGAAGGATCCTAAAACAAAGAAGTCTAAAACTAAGAAACGCAAGAAGGAAAATCTTCGAGCTGACAAAAGATATGCAAACCAGGTATATAGGAAAGCTTAAGGGACATGTCCACACTAGAAGTCACGTGGAAGGATCAATTGCGGAGGGATATTTGTTTGATGAGAGCTTGACCTTTTGCTCACGCTATTTAGATGGTGGGTTGAACATAGCTAAGAATGATGGAGGTTTGGATGATGATGCACCTTCATTCTTCCGCAACATTGGTAGAGGGCTGGCTGGCAAGCGCATTGTGATGCTAGATAACAAAACATGGTTGCAAGCCCACCGATGTTTTATTCAACTATGAACACATAGAACCATACTTACAGTAAGATATCATATCCCTATCTTAGTGTTATTAAGTTATTTATCTGTTCCTTGTCGAGTGATAAATATAACCTATGCAGCCTGCATATGGAATACCTTTCCTTTATTGGTCTTCAAGGTCATCGTCAAGTAAAGCGTGCGCATTATGAGACCTTCCATGAGTGGTTTAAATTGCACGTAAGTGGGAATGTGACTTAATTTGTTAACCTATAAGACATAATTCAATTATAGTGTAACAACATCATTTGTTAATCACAGGTGGCACAAATGGGTGATGATGCACCACATGAGATAAAAATATTAGCTAAAGAGCAAACATGGTTGCAATGCAATATAGTAGCTACAATTTTAATGGGATAGATTATCATACACAATCATATGATGTGGGTCGCCCGGTTCAGAGCAGTGGAGTAGCTCTTGTTGCACAAACCACATCCATCCAAAAAGGAAAAGGTGGCAATGTTAGTGTAAAAAACAAGGCATATTATGGCATTATAAAGGAAATTCTTGAGCTAAATTATCGACATGAAGGAAAAGTAGTGTTGTTCAAGTGTGACTGGGTTGATAATCGTGTAGAAGATAAATGGGTAAGGACTGATCAGTTTGGGATCACCTCTGTGAATTTCAAGCATCTATTCAATAGTGATGAAAAATATCAGATGAGCCCTTCATTTTAGTCACACAAGCATCTCAAGTGTACTATGTTGAAGATCCCACTAATGTTGAGTGGTCTAGTGTTGCTATATCATCACGGTGTGCCTTAAGTGAAGCTCAAGATGACACATCACGTGTAACATTGACTGATCCATGTACTACCATACGTGTGAGTGTTGCCGATGGAGGCATTAGTTCTGCTAGGACAGATATAGATGGATTTGTACTTAAAAAAGTGAGGTTAAAAAAAGTAAGTGCGATGCATGATCCTCATATAGTGTGTCTTTTGCAACAATTTTTCAGCGATGTGCTCATATAGTGTGTTTTTTGCAACATGTTAAATGGCAACCGCAAGCAGAAAGGGTGATGGTGGTGTCACCATGGACCAACTGAAGGAAGTAGAGTATGAACTTCAGAGAAACAAGAATATTGAAGAAAATGAAAAACGGCTGGCAGTGATACGCCAAAAAAGTGCTGCTTTGCAGGAACATATCGAAAAAGAGAGACAACTGGCAGAAGCAAACAAACCTCCCAAAAAGAAAAAAGAAAAAGGTACACAGCTCCCAGCACATTCAGTTTCTCCCTGCGGAGCACTTACTATTTATTTAGCACATCTAGCACTAACCTATTTATTTAGCACATCTAGCACTAACCTATTTATTTAGGGACCCTCGGATGCACTTGCAAGTACTAATCGTGTTTTGAGGTCAAGTTCAAGAAAAGATGGTGATCATGTAGATCATGCGCAGCTGCCTTCAAATGATATATGCAGTAGGTTCTATTTGTTCTGATTATAGCTTCATGTCAGTACTTGTGTGTTAAAAACTGTGTTGTTTTTCTTGTGTAGAGATTACTCCTGAGCTTAATGATGCTGGTAAGAAGAAAGGTGGAAGAACAATTACTCAAAAGGCTGACGTATATGCAAGGCTGAATCAACCCAAAATCCATATACCACTTAACGAACTTGGCCAACCGATTGGGCCAAAGGCTACAGAATTTGCCAATTTCATTGGTACTTTGGTGAGGAAGCATATACCACCTGCACAGCTAGATTGGAGAGATGTTGAGGAAGAGAAGAAGTTGTTAGTGTGGAAGAATTTAAAGGTATACATGGACAGCTAGATAAATTACATGCTCTTGTTTAATGCCATCTCACTAACTGAGATTTGTTCTCATTTTAATAGGCATTTTACGAGGTGGACAAAGCCGCTTTGAGATTTGTTATCAACACTTCACACACAAAATGGAAAGAGTGGAAGGGAGATTTGAAGAAGTCAAGATTTGATCATGAATTGACTGATGAAGAACTTATGAAAAACGTGACGAATGAATTAGTATAACTGACTGGCAGACCCTTATTAATCATTGGAGATCTCCGCTATTTAAAGTAAGTCATTCTTCCAATATCTATATTCATGTACATTCTGTTTGACTTTGTTCCACTGGTTAACTTTTCCTTTCTCTTGTAGACTCGTAGTGATATCTCCAAAAAGAATCGTGCCAATGCAGTGCCTCATACATCCGGTAGCGAGAGTCATGCCATTGTAGCCCAAGAAATGGTAAAAAAATTACCCCAAGTAACATTGATATCCATTATCTTTCAAGGACTAATTGTAAAACGTCAAAATGATTGTAGGCTGAGGAACTTGGGCACATGCCTCGAAGAGATGAAGTTTATATCAAAACACATACTCACAAGGAAGGGGATTATGTGCCGCAGGCAGCGGCAACAATTGTAAGTCTTTTTTTACCATGCCTTTTCTAGCTCGGATATTCTACAAGTGGTATTGACATAACAACTATCTGCAATACGTTTTGCAGAAAGATCTCATAGACAAAGCTGAAAAACACCCTGAGCTGAAGGAAAAAAAGCATCTAGGAGGGTGATCTATTTGCTCATGTCTATGGAATGAAGGAGCCCAGGGGTTGTGTCCGTGTGCTAGGTCAAAGTGTAACACCTCAAGATCTCCGCACACCAGGTACACGTGGTAAAGTGAGCACAAGGTTTCTAGTTGAAATGGAGGGACGTTGACATGCTGAAAATCGTATGAACATGATGGAGGTGCAGATGCAACAGATGCAGGAAGAAATAAAGCAAATGAAAGAAATGATGAAAGGTAGACATGAGGGGCATAATCTGGAAGCTCCTAGCTCGCATCATGGTTCTAATTCTCGTCATGACACCAACAACGAGCAGAACGGTGGTGAAGAAGACGATCTCAAAGAAGAAGATGGTGATGGGGTCTACATTAAGAGAAGAGTTCTTGCAACTGCTCCTTCAACTGCTCCTGCAAGAAGCTCCTCAACCCACCAAGATGAAAGCCTCGTAATCTTTTCATCCCTTACATCTTGCAAACAGCTTCTTGCCACTGTTGTTTCCATGTTTCTAAAATAATCTTGCAACTGTTGTTCCCATTTTCAGCTTGGTATGGATGTGCTACTCTATGCATGGACTAGTCCTGAAACTCCAGTTGCGAAGGCAACAATTATCTCAATTGATCCTGACACTATTGTGGGAAGGGCGCCCCTTGGACCAGAACTTATGAGGTTATTGTCAATGTTTCACTCAAAAAGGATGATGTACTGCCTTATCAGTATGATGGTTTACGCTATATCAGTGATGATGTCAAAATGTCCATTGCATGGCCATCCACCAAGGTAATCACCAACAATGTGTTTTCTGTCCACGTAGCTTGTACTTTTTAATTTGATGTGAGATGATGACTCCTGATCATTTTGCTAGATGAAGCCCTACAGACCAGGGACATCTTCCTCAAACCGCCGCTGAGATGAGACTGATGTAGTTTGTACCACTAACTACAGGTACTTCATTGCTTCTTCGTGAAAATACCAAATAATAATGCTTCTGCATGAAGGTTCAACTCACTGAGATGCTAGAAATCTATTGCAGCCATGGACAGAAATTCTAGTATAGTTCAACTACAGCTGCATGTCTTGATGAACTATGAATAGTGTCAAGTATTCATGTCTCTATGAATGCATAAAAGTAATGTACTTGCTTCCCTTTGTAGGAGAGACACTTAGAGGAGGAGGAACCTGAAGCTGGCGATTTGCAACTGGCTATTTAGTGTTTTGTAGCTATCCTTTTGTAAACCTATCTACTGTCTATTATCAACTTGCTGGTGTAATGGACCATCATGAATCTTGGACATGTCTTTGTGTCAAAATCTATCTGATGTAATGGCCACAATGTTCTATACTTGTGGATGCTAAATTTAAAGTTGGAATGCACTTGTGAGCATCTATATTGTTTGGTTCTTGCGCTTTATTGCAACTTATTTAATTTATATGCGTTGGATGTCATGTTATTGCCATATGGTAATTTCGGTGGATGCTAAATCAAATTTAATCATGTAAAACAAAATGTCGACTGATTGTTGGTCGGCAAAACAAACACCGTCGATCAGTCGGTCGGGAAACGTCCACGACTAAGGCTAACGATAAATCGGTCGGCAAAAGTAAATCCCGTCCAAGTGTCGGTCGGCATAAAATGTCGGTCGGCATAGAAAGGTCGGTCGGGAAAGGAAACGTCGGTCGGGAATTCTTTTAAATTGCCAGCCAATGGTCGGTCGGGAAATCTTTGTCGGTCGGGAAAGGGTTTTCCCGACTGGACTTACGGTGACCGACAAGGTCGGTCGGCAATACCGATCCCCGACCGACTATCTGTAGGTGAAAGCCGTTTTCTCTACCTATTTTAGGGTAGGGGATGTAGTGCCGTGGTGTAGTGACGTCTGCGGTTGGGAAGATTAGCCCCCAAGGGTGTCACAAGTATATTCGTCTCTAAACTCTAGTTGTCCACTTATAGGTAATCGTTATCATATAATATCCTACTTTGATAGGATAATTGGTTGGTAAAAATTGTTATCATGGTTAATAATGTGTCTTCATTGTAGCAATACACAATTGATAAATGATTAATGGAGTGAACTATCTGGCAGCGCCGCATCCGTGTTGCAGCATGCGGCGGCCCAGATTTACACAGTGTGGATAACTATGCAGCGCTTTAGATTTCCCCGTAATTAATTGATTAGTACTTAGAAATTTATATTTGTTGGGTTTGTGATTTATGAGTTGGACATAATAATAATTTTGAATCATTATCTTTGCACTTACTTTTAATTAGTATTTATTTTTGAAAAACAATTAGGGACATCATATCATCTATAAAATGTGCATCCCATGATTAAGAAATTGAAGGAATTTTAAGTTAACATCTATAACTTATTTAAGATGAATATTCATGCATTATACATATATTGATTATTTTGATACTTATATTAAGAGATTTGGGGGGGGGGGGGGGGGGTGGCCCCCTCCCCCCACCCCACTTGCACTAAGGTCCCGCTAGGGTCGGGTTGTAATTTTTCCCCGAGCATCCGAAATTTTAGGACCGCCCTGCTAATGATGTATGCATTCCTTTAGGTGGAAGACACACACGTCGGCCACACAACAACAATGGCTGGGGCATTCTCGTTCTCGCCACGACGACAGCAATGTCATTGTTGTTATCGCCGCTCTGTGTCGCTCTTTCTAGGCTAGACATGGTCGTCTCCATCACGTTGCGGCCAAGTTGCTCTAGCGGTGTGCGCGGCAAGATGTCGTAATTGGCGCTCGAAAGCGCCCTCTTGTTGTTTGCCGCTATTGTTTTTCATTGCATGCGGCCGGTGTGAAAACATGGTTTGCGCCTCCGGACGTCCAAACATAGTTTTTCTTAAACACATTTTGACAAAAAAAACTATCTAAAACCGATTTGCTAAGAATACTCCTTAAACACGTATTCTAAAAAAATAACTCCATATTCTCCTAATCCAAACAACAACTTCCCCGCTTGGATGCCTGTATTTAACCGAATATCGTCATACAATTTTCGGGAGTTATTTATAGTAAACACACAGGAAATTTACACTGGTAGGAAATTTAAACGACATTCCAAGGGGCCCTTAAGGACAAAGGGGAATCTGCCTGTATCGCCCGGGCGGTACGGAACAAACCTGAGATTCCACGGCCTTGGGCCATGGTCAAACCCTAGCCGTCAGGAGCTTCCACGGCCTCGGGCCATGGTCAAACCCCGTCAGGAGCTTCCACGGCCTTGGGCCATGGTCATACCGGGCCGATCCAGCCCATCAGTTATTCCCTTCGTCCTTCGACCAGCGAGCAACAAGCAGGCAAGAGATTTTCTCAGAGAAAAAAAGGCAAGCAAGAGATGGGGACAGGAGGAGGCGTCGGAGAAGCTGATGGAGGCGGCGAGGCGGGTGGAAAGGAGGAGGCGCTCGCATCCAGTAGGCTCCTCGACCCGGAATTCAAGCCCTCCAAGCTATCCCAAGATCGGCTCGACAAGTTTAAGGTCTTCTTCTTCACTTGGATTTCCGATTGTTTAGTAGTACGAATCTTCTGCTGTTCTTCATCCACACACCCAGGGAGGTGGAGTGGGGGCCGGGAGGATCCTTGTGTTTCTAATTGTTCTAGTTTTTCCAGTTACATACAAAGCCCAATTCAAGCTAGTGTATTATTATTATTATGGAAAAGCACATTAGGGCACGACAAAATTGGTCCGTCCCTCAGTAACTGGTGATGCTCATGCTGTAGGATTTAATCTGCTGACAATGTTCTACAGAATGGCGACGGCACCTTAGTCTAGGAGTCAGGAGTGAACCGTTGAGTTTCTGTGCCATCCTCAAGGGTCGTCAGTTACCAAGTTATTCGTTGTTGCTGATCCTAAGTTATAGGAATAATTTGTCTTTGTTTCCAGAATAAAAATGGTCTGGTGAAGTATGGACTTTGCCAACTAGGCATAAGTTCATCTTCTGAATTCTGATAGTTGGAGTGTTGGACACTAGACATTTTATCTCCATTTCACCAGATATGACCGGGTTCCACTATGCTCCGTATTCCGTATTAGAACAGCATTCACAGTTTTTTTACAGAAATTTGTATCTGAGCTAATGACCATTTGCGATTAACCTTGTAGAAACATTAATTGCCTTGATACTGCTAACAGTGCATTTTTTGTAAAGCAAATGCTGCAGGTAAGAGGGGCAAAAGTACTCAAAAGTTTTTTTTTAGAGGAAAAAAAAGTACTCAAAATTTTCTAGTAAACATGTAGATAATTAAATTTGGAGTTTATGGTTGCTCTGTGGAGATACTCCTACATAAAGGGATAGTATTATGCCCCAGTAAGCCAACTTGCATTCTGTCCTTGCACATTAATGAATGTAATTAATGAAAAAGAGGTGTCAAACTAAGAGAAAATTAATAATAGTAATCTTATCCCTTCTATGAAATGTTGACTGGAAACCTATTTTTGTTTGGGTTGGAGTATAGAAAAACGATCCTTGTATGATCATGTTAGTGCTACCCTCTCTGCATTCTGTCAGTTAAACTGGATGTGATATTTGGTTTGAGTTATTTTCTGTCTTGTCTGGTATGATGATCATTAGTACACGCTGGTATCAATACTTTACTAAGTGAAATTCAAGTTGTAATGCAGAATTTCCCAGTCTCAAGAATCTCAACCCTGAATTAATGGACAATTTTTCAGAAATTTGTTTGAGTGTTTCACTGAGACATCTGGACATGATGCCCTTACTTTATTTAGAAGTTACAAAATCAAGTGTTTTTTTTTGTTCCAGGAAACACCAAGTCAATTGTTTGATCTTTAATGTTGCAGGAATTACACAAGAAACGGTTACAAATAAGCGAAAAAACAAAATGCAAAGGAAAATCTAGAGGTATCTCTCTCTCTCTCTCATGTGTGTGAGATTACCCGGAATATTCTAAGCTATTTGTTCTTGATATTTGAAATTTGTAGGAAGCACCAGCAGGAATACTAAAGTATCCAATGACTCTAAATTCAGTTCTAAGGATAAATCCATTGATAATACTGCAATAGATGTACATCATACATCATCAACTACAAGTACCCAAGAGGTATGTTTATACTTCAGATTTTTTGGCTACTATCTTCTTTTCATGTAAATTGATGAAGATTATTGCTTTTGCTTGAACCTTTTACCATAGGACAACAAATAGGTTACCAAAAAGGGCTATCTGTAGAAATCAATATTTATTACTACAGAATTTTGGTTTAGTAATCCAAGTAACGGCTTCCAATCGAGCTTTAGGTATTGAAATTTGCTCATGCGATGAAAGAAATTGCTTTACATCAATTTTTATAGTTGTTGTAACAAAAAAATAGTATGTACCGTGAGCAGGGGGTATAAAGTGTTCCTGCCGAGAAGAAAACTTGATTTTAAATAATAATAGTTCTCTGCTTCAGTTCGGTTTCAGGTAAAAGTATCTGTTGGTATCAAAGGATATTAAGTGTGTATTCTTACATAGTGTTTACCAAATAGATGAATAGTGCAATATTATAGAATATATTTTGTTACCTACAGTTGCCCAATGTTTTGTTCTGTCAGATGTACGTCTAGATAGAATCAAAAGTTGACGAGTTCCTTTGTTCACATTGGTTCCCAGTTGAGTTGACTTTCTTACTCTTAGGTGGTAATACTAGCTACATTTATATTTGTTAGGCATTTATTAGACTTCTTATATCGAGATCATTTATCTTATTTTGATGTTATTTAGACCATCAGTTACTTAGTTGAGTCTGCATATATGGTTTCATATATATCTTCATGATTTTTATCCCCAAATATTTGCAGAATCATGCAACGTCCCTGCCCTTGAGGAACAAAAGGAAGTTACATTGGGGGTACTATTTATTGTTGTATACTTGTATCGTATCATACTATGTGCATTGTCTGTTTTCAACTCCATCGTAGTCTTATTTCACTTTCTACTTAATTATTTAGTATCCGGGTAGCTCAAGTTCGTTTCCTCATCAGAAAACTTTGTTAACATAGATTTTGTCGAAACTTATCCTTCGGTTGTTCAAAAAGTTCATTTACTGAATCTGACAAAGAAAAACTTTGAATTGTAAACTTCTGTGTGTGGAGTTTGTGGAGAAAATGGGGTAGGTATGATACACACTGCAATTTAGTAATAGGTAAATTCTAGCTTATTTTGAGATTCTATGACCAACTTTACCCGATAGACATGAAATAAACTCTTATCAGAAAACAGAGGAAATCTGATTCGAAGGATGAGATATCCTTTTGAAGCAGAATCACTAAGAGTTCTGTTGGAATTTTGGTAGGCCAGAATGGTTTGACATTATTGTATGACCACGGTGCACAAATTCTAATATGCCAGTTTGTCTCCCTTTTTATTTATAATAATGATCGGCCGTCGTTCTTATCACCTGTATCTCATATTTTCAGGCTTGATGTTAAAGAACGGTGGGAGAGAAAAGCTAACATGTGAGTTTCTGAAGATCAGTTCTGTTCTCAGTGCAAAGCACCCCTCCATGTAAAGTGAAGAAAAAAACGACCCGGTATACCTTCTAATGACCTAGATGGATGGATCCATAATTCTGTTAGTAGGCAGAATAGCTGAGCGAAAATATCAAGAACTGGGCAGCAAGCTTCCTGATTCCAGGTTTATGTGTGATGTCTTATGCAGATTTTGTGGCTAGACATTCCTATGTTCCTTTTGTTCCAAGTACCTGCCCAGATCTTCTGTTGGCCCACACAGGGTGTAGAACAGTTTGCCGCTATCTGGACAAGACAGGGAAGGTATCGAATATCCTGTCTCAGATGTTGTCTCACGAATATGACATGCTGATGCTTGCCTGTAAGTTACTTAGGTCAATAGAATCGTACTGTAAATTTATCGATTGGTGGTGGTTTATCACCTGTCTAAACCCCTGCACGTCACTTGTTTGTGCTTCGTTTTGGTTGGTGGTTTGTGAATTCTTATGGCTGCAGATGCAAAACTTGCACACAAACTCGTTCCTGAAGACGGAGCAGTTAGTATCTCAGTTAATGTCAGAT
This sequence comes from Poa pratensis, assembly GCA_947311845.1. Taxonomy (NCBI): domain Eukaryota; kingdom Viridiplantae; phylum Streptophyta; class Magnoliopsida; order Poales; family Poaceae; genus Poa; species Poa pratensis. The sequence continues at coordinate 19,559,597 of CAMZMU010000056.1, read as the reverse complement.
ATGTTCATTCGACGACATCAGAAACTGAAACTTATCGTGCATAACAAATGGGTGCATTTCTCACGTGATTTGCTCACAAAGGACGTGCTAAACATTATTGTTTTTTATTACAATAAGGATGTGACTAAAATCTGATGTGGGCTGAAGGTTTCACCAAAGGGCAAATGCTGTGGGCTCTCCGCCGCTGGTGTTGGTGTAGTCGTTGCAAATTCTCACATAAACTAGCCTAAACTAATAGGAGAAGAGAAGTCCAATATTGACATTTCCTAAGGAAAATGTTGAAACCACGTGGCATACGTGGTAAGCAACCCAAACAAAATGGAAAACGAAGAAGAAAAAAATAGAGAAATAGTTGAATATAAAGAAATAGCATTTGTTCCGGAATGTGTTTTGTGATCCCGGGCACCAGTCATCTCTCTTATTTAAAAAATTCGAAAAATATAATTGTGAGTTTCCAAAAAATCTGGAAAAAAAATCCAGATGTAGCCCATGGTGTATTCCACAAACGTGTAAATTTTGAATCTAAGATACCTTATATTGTGGGCTACACAAAAATAACAAATCTAGTAAAACTTAGAGATTTGAAAATATAGATTCTCACATCTACACATTTTCATTTTTGTGTAGCTCAGAATACAAAGTTTTTTAAGTTGAAATTTTGCACGTTAGTGGGATATATCATTGGCTATATGCGAAAATTTTTTCTGATTTTTTTGAAACTTTTAAATATGTTTTTCGAATTTGTTCAATAGGAGGGAGCACTGGTGCCCGGGAGGGAAAAAGTCTCCACTGCATTTGTTCAGTCTTGTGAGTTGAACTAGATAGATAGAGTAGCTTCCCTAAAAAAAGATAGATAGAGTAGCTTCCCTCAACCCCCCTAGAAATATTAGATAGCTTAGCTAAGAGAGATGACACGTAGCCCAGTTTATAGGGGAGCAGTTACGGTGGTTCGCAGTCTTATCTTGCGAAATGCCATCGAAGTAGGCGATGAACTCACGCTCGTGCACTGACCTGGCTACGTGACTGGGAGGAGAGGATGCATCCGAGTTGTGCGTTCACCTGAATGAAACTGACTACAGACTCGATAACACCAAATACGCTGCTACAACTGTCAAAACAGCTGATATAAATCTACCGGTGAATGGATCACCAGCTTATCCATCTCCCGTATACATATCCTCTTGAGAGCGCTTCTGAATCCACAGTTGTTCGATTCGACCTTGATCGATGACACCATGCATGACTGACCGACTCTATAGATGGTGATATCATGTGCCACGGACCCGAAGTTTCAGCTGTTCGTAGGGATCAGTAGCACACGCATGTGTTGCATGCTGCTGCGTTTCCCTCTCTATGTATCTTCGAGTTTTGCCTGGCACTCTGGCATGCACGATCGATGCCAGTCTACATCTCGCTTCAGTGCAATAAGATTCAGAACACAGAGCAACGTAGCTAGCACTCTCAGTTATGGAGAAAGCAACTTGCCAACCATATACTTGTAGAAAACCAAACTGTCCCCCCTAATTAATCCCCTGCAACCATGAAACGGGATGGTTCTCATGCCTGTGATTGTGACAGCCTGGTAATTAAGTCAACTGGTCACCAGGTCTAAAAAGTAATTAGTGGCTGTGCTTAATCTCGTTCATGTGGAATGGAGTCCACCAGAACTACTCGTGGCTCTGATTCAATCGGCAACTGAAATGTATAATGTATAACCCCTTGTCTACACCTTGATTGTCCCCGGTTATTATATCGATTAGCCGAGCCGGTTCGGATATGTAAACTCGAAACCAAAACGATGTGTTCGGTCATCCCGTTCCCAGTGGTCGTTGTCTCGCTAGGGTTAGCGGTAGTTGGAGAACTTGGTACGGAGGAGTAGTAGTTTTACTATGGGTCGCCATCGGAGATCCCAATGGGTCCACTGGAGGTCTGGCATGCGGGGGCTACGCGCAGGCCCGTGATGGGCTCGTGCCGGGACCGTACGGCCACGCGCCGGGCCTCTTGGCAGCTCCCGTTTCCTTGGGCAAAAACAATAATGCCACGGACAGGCACATGCTCTACACGCAGAATAGTCGTTGAACATGCTGAGGTGGATTGGCGATTGGCGATTGCCGATTTGGCATGCATCGATTTTTTATTTTTAGGGAAAGCTGGCCGTCGAGTTTGACCTCCTTAAAAAATACTACTACTAGTCCAGGAGTACGTTTGACCACCTAAAAATAAAAATAAGTAGTACAAACTTACTTAAGTCGTAGTAGAATTAGACATATTCAGAAAGAGATATAAATTCTATATGTGATATATACGTCACAAGTTCACATTTTGGATGGTTTAGACAATACTCTCTCCGTTCCAAAATAGATGACTTTCATTTGTCTACGTACGGATGCATTTAGACATTTTTTAGTGATTAGATACATCCATATGTAGACAAATGAAAGTCAATTATTTTGGAACGGAGGAGTACTTAGAAAGAATAAGGCTGATATGATCGAGTATTACGCACCATATGTGACCTGGCAACCTAAATGGTCCCGGGGAATTGTTATTGGCCTTGTAGTAACATAATTTGGGCATCTGTCGCTTTACATGGAGTTGTACTATTTTAAATATTGTGTGATAATTTAGGTGAGCTCGAGTGAAATTATATTAGCAGAAACATCTTCATGTGCTTTACATGCCTATTAAATCTCACTAATAAATATGTTTATTGTGCACTATAGAAAAATGTGTGATCTATAGTAGCAAATAGTACTTCACTTATAAGTACTTATTTGTCCCGCAAATAAACATATTCTTCATGAAACTCTATAGAAACGACACGGCGACCATATGTATATGCTTGTAAAGAATGAACATTTTAATAATTTTGAAAATCAGGCTCCAATAAACTCTGGCATCTATTTGTGTTTTCCACAAGAAAGCTCAACCTCACGAGCTAGCTCTACAAAACTTGTTGGACGCTTTTCTGCACGAGCGGGCGTGGCTATCTTACGAGCGCCCGAGCGCTCGCGCGGTCTCCGACAGCTGCACGTGGGCGCACGTGTGGGTTCCGACATCGACGCGAGGAGGAAGAAGACCGCCGCGCCTCCGCCGCCAACGCCGTGCCGTCGACCGCCCCGTTGCCGGCGCCCCCGCAGCGTCCTTCTTCTTCCCCCCACTGCCGGCGCCGGCCAGACCGTCGGTGGCCGCCACCCACGGCCGGCTCCGCTCCCGCGGCGCCTCGCCGTTCCGCCCTCCTCCAACCGCTCCCCACCGCCGATCCACCGCCGCCCAAGGCCATCCCTCTAAGCCCGGCCCGCACGCCCCACCGTTAAGTTGCTTCCGAGCCTACGCCGGCGCCGCCGCGGCTGGCCGCGTCGGCCCCGTCTCCGGCTCGGTCCCGGCTCGCCGGACGCCTTCTCCTTCGCGCCTCCCTGGCGGTCGGCGCGGCGTCGCCGACGCCGGCTCGTGGGTGGGAGAGAATTTGGGGACGGGAGGGAGAAAGAAAGGAGGAAGAAGAAAGAGGACGGGGAAGAAGATAACGTGGGTGGGCCCCACCCACGTGTTTCGCTGCATGAGCGAATCGCGCGACTGCTCGCGCGTTCGTCAACGAGGCGTTCCGCACGAGCTGTTGGTGTATCTAACATATACAAATTTCTTCTGTATCGTCCTTTTTTTCTAGATGCTATGTATTGACGTATTTTCCTTGTATCATAACCACAAGGACAGCATACAAGATTTTATTTTTCTGCCATGAAGCGGCAATACTCATTCTGTTTGTCAGCTAGCTAGCATGCGTGAGTCACCGTGATATGGACATTCCTCGTTAGAGTTCTGCAATGAAATGCTCCCCCATATACACGACAAGAAAACTTGGCGCATGTACATATAGTTATCAACTTCCACATGACTTGTCAACTTTGATTAATTTTATTCTTGCTACGCGCTAGTATACTAATTATGATCTTTACATGAGACGTTTTCTTCCTTTTCAAAATGGTCACATGCATGTGAGCGAGAATGTGTTTCTCTTTTTTGCTTTCTTTTTCTTATTTCCGGGCACCTGTGTTACATCGGTCAAGACCAGGGCTGCCCGGTGCGCAGTTCCGCCCCTGGCTCCGCAGTTAACACCTTTTTCTCACTGCAATATGTCTCCTATTACAGACATACATATTAATGTAAAATACATTTCCAACGTAGAATGTACTCCCTCTTTCCTAGTTCCGCCATTTTTAAATATATTGCGAATTATTTTTGTCAAATACAAACATGTAAAATTTGACCAAGCATGAAGAAAAAAAATAGTAGTAGAAGAAGATACTCAGGCAATAATAGTAGTTAAACTCGTTGGTTAGTTGCTCAATGATTGCAATCACGATGTCAAGCAATGAATTACTAAGCTATATCTTTCTCCCTAAGAAAAAGGTAGCAATACATATCTCTTCCGATCTACTCACTCCGTTCGGATTTAATTGACACACATTTTGTTACACATGGATGTATCTATAGTTTGATGTCTAGATACATCCATATTTGGACAAAACCAAGTCAATTAATTTGGAACGGAGGGAGTACTCTAGAAGAAAAGAAGCAAGAAGATAGGATCACATATATGAGTGGCGGATGGAAAGAAAAGTTAATGTTATCCGTGTAACCATGCATATGGTTGAGGGCGATCGCTTCGTTTGACCAGAGACTAGCATTTTGCCTCCCACCACCCTGCATATGTCCGACACCGCGCCAGGATCAGATCGATCCAGAGGTACACTCAGATCCTACTAGCTTCTGTCGTCCCAGGGTGCTAGATGTGCGTGCTGATCGATCATCTCGAACGAAGAGTGTTGTTCCTTACGTAAACTACCTGGAACGCATGCTGCTTTACATCCTTAATTAATGCTGTACTTTCTTACACGAAAATTCAAATATTTTCCACTCTACTTAATTATCTATAGTATTAGTAGCAAGATAAATGCGTGCTAAGAAATGCTGCTTCAAATGTCGCTTGTTTCTCCGAAGAGGCAAGTGTGCCTTACTAGCTAGTCTTCAGTGACTTTGCCAAATACAAAGTCACGTGACTTTGAGTCACTGCCCGTGGGGCCCACCGTGTGTAGGGGCTACATGTCAATCACCACAAAGTCACCCCGCAAAGTGTGTGTCGGTGAAACACCATAACACCAAAAATCAGCTTGCTTTCTCAGGTTTCACCACACGCACTCGAACGCATGCAACGTGTTGCTCTGTATCGAAAGCGGCAAGGCTTTGGCACGTCCGTTCTTGAAGCCAATAAACTAGTCCAATACCGCGGAAACCCGGGCCAGATTTGGGCGGCCGCGCACGCCGCAGCAACCACTGATGATCTCCCCGCATTCCGGCGAGTGACGAGAACGCCTCATTCTCGATCGATGCACCAACCACCTTGTCGCATTACCCTCCTAGTCTCATACTACTACGAGTACTATCTCAGCCCAAAGCGCATCTCCGGAGGTGGAACCGTGGAAGAAGCAACCGCGTTCCATTAACGCTCTCTCCTCATCTGATCGTGCTTCCTTTCCTAGCTAGCTTTTCCTTCTTGGCAGCTCCACACACGTATCGTGCCTTTGCTTTTTTTCTTCCAAGTGTCCGTGCCAAAAATGACCGGTGAAGTTGACGATAAGGTTGTAGTACAAGAGGGGGAGGTTGGCGATAAGATTTACTAGAGTTGCACTGATAGGGACCGCACAGACAAAATAGTTAGGGCTTGTTTGATTCTTCATAGGATTCTTGTAGGAATTTATCCCATAGAAATTTTTCCTTTGCTAGTGGTTTGATTCGGAATTTTTCTCATAGGAATCTTTGTACTACTTCCTATAGGAATTCTAACATCCACTCCAACCTCCTTTTGCAATTCCTTTGATGGAATCAAACAAAGTTTGGCACAAACCAAATCCTATAGGATTGAAATGTGCATAACATATCAATGCTATACCTTTCCTATTCCTATGTCTTTCTACCCTACAAATCAAACAGGCCCTTAAATTGCCTTTGTGTTCTGTATAATTCAGCTACCTCCTAATCTATACTCCAGTTGGCTGATTTATTCACCTCGCCTGCTTTCGTTTAGTCTAAAATGTTTTCCAATTGATCTACGCCCTGCTAATCCTACCTCGTAAATCATAATAGTACAATCACATGGGAGGAAAAAAAAAAGAGCACACATTAGCAATTCTCCCCTTCTTTAACGTTCCAAGGGGTTGAGTGCATGTGTGCCACATTTTTTCGAAACAAGGCAGCATATTGCATTTTATATTGATACATGAGAATCAAACTAGAAACTGTTGAAGCCGGACGAACAAAGGAAAGATAAAAAAGGCTATCATCCTGTAATTTTCGAAACCTTTTTTTTTGTTGGCTTCATCCTTATTTTTGGGAGAGCAACGACGACATGAAAAATTTCTTACTGAACACCCTTACATTTCGGTCCTTCCAAATTCAACCGATCAGGATGATAACCGATTTGAGACCTGTAGGGTAGTTGCATGGAGCATTGGTGATGCCATGCCAGTATTGCATAACAGTTTGCCAGTCGGATAAATGGTTCCACAATAGGATGGGCAAGATAGCGAGGAGGCCAGCCAGTGCGGTCCAAATGCACTTAGAATAACGACACTTGAAAAGAATACGCCTCGTTGGGCTGATGTTTGCACAACTGACAAGTGGTCAGGTGCGGCCATCACCGGATTGCAAGTCGATCAAATGTCCAAATTCTATTTTGGATCGCAAGTTGATGACGTGAAACACACGTTCGTTGGGAGACCCCAAGAGGAAGGTATGATGTAGTCAGCAGCAAGTTTTCCCTCAGAAAGAAACCAAGGTTATCGAACCAGTAGGAGCAGCAACTCTTCAGAAGGTTGTCAACGGCGCCAGAAAAATAGTGTGAGGGAGTCTGGACTGTTGACGTGGAATCTGCACACAACACAATCAAACTACTTTGCCCCAACGAAACAGTGAGGTTGTCAATCTCACTGGCTTGCTGAAAACAAAGGATTAAACGTATGGTGTGGAAAATGAGTATTAAATTGCAGAGAATGAAAAAGGAACAGTTTGCAGTTTGTGGTTGTTTAATCAGTGTAAAAGAATGGACCGGGGTCCACAGTTCACTAGTGGTGTCTCTCCATAAAAGATAACTAACATGTTGGGTGAACAAATTACAGCTGGGCAATTGACGAATAGTGAGCGCATGACAATGCATATACATGACATGTTGACTACTATGATATTTAATTGGGCATTACGACATAATACATAGATCGTTATCCAACAGCATCTATGACTAATAATCCACCGCCGGGTTGTCATCCGAGTCCCCCGTTGGTATTAAGTTGCAAGCAACGGATAATTGCATTAAGTAAAGTGCGTAATGTAAACAAACACATATGCCGTGGACATAGCATCGTTAGGTTATCCCTAGTGGCAACAGCACATCCACAACCTTAGAACTTTCTGTCACTGTCCCAGGTTAAACGGAGACATGAACCCACTATCTAGCATAAATACTCTCTCTTGGAGTTACAAGCATCTACTTGGCCAAAGCATCTACGAGTAACGGAAAGCATGCAAGATCTTAAATAACATATAAGATAGATTGATAATCAACTTGACATAATATTCAATATTCATCGGATCCCAGCAAACACAACATGTAGCATTACAATAATATGATCTTGATCATGTAGGGCAGCTCACAAGATCTAAACATGATGGCACAAAGTGGAGAGACAACCATCTAGCTACTGCTATGGACCCGTAGTCCAAGGATGAACTACTCACGCATCACTCCGGAGGCAGGCATGGCGATGTAGAAGCCTCCGGTGACGATTCCCCTCTCCGGCAGGGTGCCGGGAAGAGGTTCTGAACCCTCCCGAGCTAGGGTTGACGACGGCGGCGTCTCTGGAACTTTTCGTGGATATTTGCTCAGGTACTTAGGGTTTTCGCGTCGGGGGGAATAAGTAGGCGAAAGGGCGGCGGCTGCGGACCCCCGAGGGGCCCACACCACCCAGGGCGCGGCAGAGGGGGGCCCGCGCCCTGGCGTGTGGGGCCCTGGTGGCCCTCCTCTGTGCTCCTTCGCTCCGTCAGGTGTTCTGGAAAAAGGGACCCCGTGTAGTTTCGTCCAATTCCGAGAATATTTCCAGACTAGCTTTTCTGGAATACAAAAACAGCAGAAAACAGGAACTGGCACTTCGGCATCTTGTTAATAGGTTAGTCCCAAAAAATGTATAAAAGTGATATAAAGTAGATGCAAAACATGTAGCAATTGGTATAAAACAAGCATGGAACATCAAAAATTATAGATACGTTTGAGACGTATCAGCATCCCCAAGCTTAGTTCCTACTCGTCCTCGAGTAGGTAAACGATAAAAACAAATAATTTTTGAGGTGACATGCTACTATCATAATCTTGATCATATAATATTGCAAGGCACATGTAAATGAATGAAGTGATCCAAGTCAATGGTCTATAATTTGCTACAAATAGATAATGAGTAAACAATGAATCACACAAGCTAAACGTTTTCATGAATAGTACTTTCGAGACAAGCATCAAACAGTTTTGCATAAGTGTTAACTCATAAAGCAATAGTTTCTAATAAAAGGTATTTAATCAACACAAAGGAAGAATTTAGTTTCAGCATTTGCTTCAACTTTCAACATATTTATCTCATGGATATTGTCAACACAAAGTAGTATAACAAGTCCAATACATTGCATATAACGCATGTTGTAACAAAGTTGACACTAGTGTTTGCTTGTGGAAGACAGAAAGAATAGGAAAACTGACTCAACATAAAAGTAAAAGAAAGGCCCTTCGCAGAGGGATTAAATCATGTGCTAGAGCTTTTAGGTTTTTGAAAGCATATAGAGATTGCATAAAATATTTGATACTCCTCCCAACCTTGCTAACACAAGCCATGGCTAACCGAATCCTCGGGTGCCTTCCATCAATCACATACCATGGAGGAGTATCTATTTTTGAGAGGTGTTTGTTAATTGTCAACGAATGGTAGCGGGTGAGAACAGTATTCTACCTGTCGAACGGACTTTTAAGAGCGGCTCCCATGAAGGACGTTATTTCTACCAGCAAGGCAGATCATCCCTCTTTCTCTTTGGTTTACACACATTCAGGTATTTCACTGTTTGTCATTGCTTACTGATGAATCAGGGCAAAAGTGTGAAGAGAATTAATTGGTTAAAGTTGTAATTAATTGGGACTGGGCACCCCGTTGCCAGCTCTTTTTGCAAGTTATTGGATAAGCGGATGTATATGCCACTAGTCCAGGTGTAAAAGTCCACTCGACAAATAGAATAAAGAATAACCACACTAATTCCTCATGAGCTAGTAAACATTGACACAAAAAGGGAATAATAACATTTTGAATAATTTAAAGGTAGCACATGAAAAATTTACTTGGAGTGGCAAGGAAATACCACATATAGGTAGTTATGGTGGACACAAATGGCATGGATTTTGGCTCAAGGATTTGGATGCACGAGAAGCATTCCCTCTCAGTACAGAGTTTAGGCTAGCAAGGTTATGTAAGCAAACAAGAATATCAACCCGTACACCAAGTTTTATATGACAAACATATTGCAAACGTTATAAGACTTCATACCGTCTTCCTTGTTAACCAAACCCTGTTATTAGAAAATATCTAGACCTTAGAGGTACCACCGATGCAAACCAAATTTTCAACAAGCTTTACGGTAGTTCTTCACTAATAGGCTTAACTCATGTGATGCACAATTTAATCATGATCTACTTGTTAACTCAAAACAATTGACAAGCATCAAGTTATCCATTTTAGTGATCTACAAGATTAAGCAAGTTTTTCCTTATACCAATTACCACATGCAACATTTTCTGAACCAACCAAACACCAATCAATTTATTTCATCAACTCTCCAAACAAATATAAGTGAAGCAAGAGAGTACTTTCTACAAAAGAAAGCTAATAGCTCTGACAAGAGATACATGAAAACAAGAGCTAAAAGCTGAACAGCGCTAGATATGAATACTCAACAAATATAAGTGAAGAATAGGAGTATTCTCATGAAAAAGCGGAGCGTGTCTCTCTCCCAATCAAGAATGCTAGGGTCCAGTCAAGCTTTATTGAAAATAAAAGTGCAATACTGAAAATAAAAAGCACACAGACGCTCCAAGAAAAGCACATATGATGTGAAAGAATTAAAATATAGTTTCACTAGAGATGACCTGATAATTTTGACGATGAAGAAGGGGATGCCTTGGGCATCCCCAAGCTTAGACGCTTGAGTCTTCTTGAAATATGCTGGGGAGATCCATGGGAGCCTCCCCAAGCTTAAGCTCTTCACTCTTCTTGATCCTATTATATCATCCTTCTCTCTTGACCCTTGAAAACTTCCGTCACACCAAACTCAAAGTAGATCTCATTAGAGGGTTAGTGCATAATCAAAAATTCACATGTTCTGTAAAGACGCAATATGATTTGTTACTTTAAACATTAGCTACAGCCACTGATGTTATGTGAAGCTCTTCCACCCAAAAAAGAATTTCACTCAACACTAGTAAAAGAGAGAATGCAAAATAAAAAGGCATAATCTGTCTAAAACAGAACAGTCCGCAAAGACGAATTTTTTCGAGGCACTTACGACGCTCAGATCGAGAAACTCTGAACTAATGAAAGTTTCAGACATTCATAAAGATTACGCACAAAAATTTCAGATTTTTAACAATCTGGTGATTTTAGGAATTTCGTACAGTGAACAGCAAAAATCTGTTTCTGCGCAGCAATCAAAATTAAGCATCATCTTATCATTAGAGGCTACTCTTGGCACAACAATGCGAGAAAATAAAGATACAAAGGAGTTGCTACAGAAGTAAACAAACTCCTTGACTCAATAAAAGAAAAATTGCAGAAAAATAAAATGGGTTGCCTCCCATAAGCGCTTTTCTTTAACGCCTTTTAGCTAGGCACAAAGCATGCATCAAGTATTACCAAGTGAAGAAGCATCAACAGAGGTCGGAAGTTTTCTCAACAATGCAATTTATCTTGTCTATGTAGTTTCGGAATTCCCTTTCTCAATACCTCTAGGCTCATCATTTTCATCAAATGGGTTCTCAGGAACAATCCAATCAAAATTCTTTTCTAGTGCCTCCTGCATTCCTATAAGCTTAAAAGGTATTGGTATTTTAACTTCCCCCTCACCATTAGTTTCCTTAGTGTACTTGAGCCTCTCTTTTTCAAGTTTTTCAAGTGTATTAACAACGTCAATACAATAACCAAGCATCTTGTATTTAATAAAAACTTTTCTAGCTTCCCTAGCAACATCACCAAATTCTTTAAGTAGGGTTTCTAAAACAAAATCTTTCTTTTCACCATCTTCGTATCATGGAGTTTTAGAAACATGTGCTGCATTATGGGACTAAGGTTGACAAACGAGCTTCCAACATGTGAACTAGAGAAGCTGTAGCAATTTCATAATTTGGAGCAAGTTCTACCAAGGATCTATCTTCAAAATCTTTAACCATACTAACATGATTCAAGAATTCCTCAATGTTATCTCTTCCAATGATAGACCCACTACCCACAGATATTTCTTTTAAAGTGTACTTAGGGAGAAGCATGATGAAATAATAAAAACCAAACAGAAAATAAACTAGATGCAAGTAACTAATTTTTTTGTGTTTTTGATAATTGAAAGCAAACAAGATAAAATAAAATAAACTAAGCAAGACAAAAACAAAGTAAAGAGATTGGAAGCGTGAAACTCCCCTTGCAGAAGACTGCTGTCTCCCCGGCAACGGCGCCAGAAAAATAGGCTGTTGACGGGAGACAGACAGCTTCCGAAGAACTTCTACTCCCCGGCAACGGCGCCAGAAAAATAGCTTGATGACGTGAAACACACGTTCGTTGGGAGACCCCAAGAGGAAGGTATGATGTAGTCAGCAGCAAGTTTTCCCTCAGAAAGAAACCAAGGTTATCGAACCAGTAGGAGCAGCAACTCTTCAGAAGGTTGTCAACGGCGCCAGAAAAATAGTGTGAGGGAGTCTGGACTGTTGACGTGGAATCTGCACACAACACAATCAAACTACTTTGCCCCAACGAAACAGTGAGGTTGTCAATCTCACTGGCTTGCTGAAAACAAAGGATTAAACGTATGGTGTGGAAAATGAGTATTAAATTGCAGAGAATGAAAAAGGAACAGTTTGCAGTTTGTGGTTGTTTAATCAGTGTAAAAGAATGGACCGGGGTCCACAGTTCACTAGTGGTGTCTCTCCATAAAAGATAACTAACATGTTGGGTGAACAAATTACAGCTGGGCAATTGACGAATAGTGAGCGCATGACAATGCATATACATGACATGTTGACTACTATGATATTTAATTGGGCATTACGACATAATACATAGATCGTTATCCAACAGCATCTATGACTAATAATCCACCGCCGGGTTGTCATCCGAGTCCCCCTTGGTATTAAGTTGCAAGCAACGGATAATTGCATTAAGTAAAGTGCGTAATGTAAACAAACACATATGCCGTGGACATAGCATCGTTAGGTTATCCCTAGTGGCAACAGCACATCCACAACCTTAGAACTTTCTGTCACTGTCCCAGGTTAAACGGAGACATGAACCCACTATCTAGCATAAATACTCTCTCTTGGAGTTACAAGCATCTACTTGGCCAAAGCATCTACGAGTAACGGAAAGCATGCAAGATCTTAAATAACATATAAGATAGATTGATAATCAACTTGACATAATATTCAATATTCATCGGATCCCAGCAAACACAACATGTAGCATTACAATAATATGATCTTGATCATGTAGGGCAGCTCACAAGATCTAAACATGATGGCACAAAGTGGAGAGACAACCATCTAGCTACTGCTATGGACCCGTAGTCCAAGGATGAACTACTCACGCATCACTCCGGAGGCAGGCATGGCGATGTAGAAGCCTCCGGTGACGATTCCCCTCTCCGGCAGGGTGCCGGGAAGAGGTTCTGAACCCTCCCGAGCTAGGGTTGACGACGGCGGCGTCTCTGGAACTTTTCGTGGATATTTGCTCAGGTACTTAGGGTTTTCGCGTCGGGGGGAATAAGTAGGCGAAAGGGCGGCGGCTGCGGACCCCCGAGGGGCCCACACCACCCAGGGCGCGGCAGAGGGGGGCCGCGCCCTCCTGGCGTGTGGGGCCCTGGTGGCCCTCCTCTGCTGCTCCTTCGCTCCGTCAGGTGTGTTCTGGTAAAATAGGGACCCCGTGTAGTTTCGTCCAATTCCGAGAATATTTCCAGACTAGCTTTTCTGGAATACAAAAACAGCAGAAAACAGGAACTGGCACTTCGGCATCTTGTTAATAGGTTAGTCCCAAAAAATGTATAAAAGTGATATAAAGTAGATGCAAAACATGTAGCAATTGGTATAAAACAAGCATGGAACATCAAAAATTATAGATACGTTTGAGACGTATCACAAGTCAAGCGAAGAAGTGACATTTAGGAGTACCCTAGGTCTTCATGACAATTATCTTGAAGGAGTAGGTGAAAGATTGAAAAGTTTGACTAGAGGGGTAGGGGGTGAATAGGCAACCACATATTTTAATATTTTTTTCTTAACAATTAAAAGGATCAATGACAATATATGTTCTCTAAATACGCAACTAGTGAGGTCAACCTACATGGTAAGATACAAATAGTTTCACAAGATAAACAAGTTAATAAGTTAGTACCAAGTAAGTAAGAAGGTTGAGATATAACCACACACACACATAGAGACGAACATTTATCGCGAAGCTCACACCTTTTTAGGTACTAGTCTCCGTTAGAGTGGTATGGCGACACGGTGCCAACCAATAACCGCAATGGCTCACCATATTCTACTCGAGCCTTCCCACAATAAGAAGGGCCTACTAAGTGATGCATTTGAAGTGGCAACCGGATCTTTACAAACTTGTTTGGGGAGATCTTGACGACTCAATTGTGGGTTCCCAAACTTGCCCCAGAGTTTCTTTTCACAAAGGTGAAACTCCACATCAAGTCATTCCATCTAGGGTGCTCAAACATCTAAGAGTAAAAATATCTACAATGGATGCAAGGGGAATCAAATTTTCTTTGGTGAAAGTTCAGATCTGGAATGTTCTTTTAAAACCAGTTTTGAATCTAACTCATCTATTTGTTCGTTCATAAACCAACAGACATATGAAATATACATTACTCCACAAATATCTTGTTGCACAACCAACAATTCTATGCAGTACGTTTTTAACACTTTGCCACTAATTCATATTCCATATATCAACTTATCTCGTAAAAAGGCGTTGGAATTGGTAGCACATGGATTCCACAGTGCAATGTTTGATGTGAAGCAGTGAAAAAAATCAAGTTGCTCTAGAGCTTGCGCATCTGGCATTCGTGTGGGCGTCCTATGCATTGTTACATGGCGTGTTTAGAGCATCTCCAAGCGGAGTTGCCAAAATTAGCCCCCAAAGTGTCCGCGGACACGACCGGACGTGTCCGTGGACACTGTCCGGGCTAACCTCAAAAAAGGCCTCCTACAACCATGCCCCCATATCCGCACCTCAAAACCATACTAGCCATGCAACGTAAAGAAGAACGTAGATCATGAGAGCTCAAATGTAGTACGGATTGCATAAGATGTTCGATCGATCGGAGCTCAGTTCGGATTACAGACAAACTACTTAACTATATAGACAAATTAACAAAAGAGGGCAAACCGGCGGCGGCGCCATCCTCTGTGCCTGCCGGTCCCTTCACCTTCATCGGCGGCGCTTCACTGCTTTGACGCCGGCCCCTTCCCCTTGTCATCACCGGAGGGGCGGTGGCGGCGCAGCAGCTCGAAGGCCGCGTACGGGTCGGCGTCGGAGGAGCCGCCGCTGTTGGAGCGAGCGGCGATGACGGCGCGGGTCTGCTCCTCCGCGAGCCGGGCCGCGCGGTCGCTCTTCGCCGCCTCCTTCTTTGATTCGGCGATGGCGGCGTCTAGCATCGCCTTGTTCTTGCGGCGGAGGCGCCTAGCGTCCGTCTCCACGGTCGTGTACGACCGCTCCAAGACGGCCAACGGCAGCGGCTCTTTCGCCGCGGCACGCAAAGCCCGCTCTGCTGCATCGGGGTCCGCCTTGCGGAGCTGCCGGAAGGCCTTCCCCTCCGTCTCCGGCGTGCGCATCCTCTTCGAAGACGGTGGGGTCTTTGGAAGAAGCCGCCATCCGCCGGCCCCGTCCGACAAGATCTTCCACCCAGCTGGAGCTTGGACGGGGGGACGGTGGGGGTGGGGCGGCGGAGATGAGGAGGTGCAGATCTTACCGGATGGGAGCGTGGCGCTGGAGCCGATGAAGCCGCAAATGACTGCGCCGACTGTGCACGTCGCCGCGCAGACGCCGGCGCAAGCTCGGACCAGCGGCTGCACTGACCACCGCTAGGCGGCGCCGCCGCGCTGGATCTGGCGCAATCCTTCAAGGATCGCTCACAGGCGATGCGGAAGGCATCCTCCTCCGCGTCTACCGGCTGCGGTGAGCGGCGCGGCGCCGCCGCGTCGCTCCGCTCCTCCTCCGAGCTCCAGTCGATGGAGGATGAAGACATTGCGCCGGCGAGCGGAGAAGGCGAGGAGACTGGCGAGTGCGGAGTGGAGTGAGGTTAGGGTTTGGTCGGTGGGGTATTTAGTGGGGACGGAGGAGCCACACGGCGGAAGTCAGCGGCGACGGTCAGCGTCCCAAAGTGGGTCCGTGATGTCAACGACTGAGGGGAGGACGCGTCTGGGCCGCCCCAAACCCGCCCCACATTTGGGCTGGGTTTGGGGTGTGCCGGACCGTCGGTCGTTTGGGGCCGATTTGGAGACCACGGTTGGGTGTAGGTTTTTGGCCCAAAGGCCGTCCGGGCTGTCCGCCCGGACGTTTGGGCTGGGTTTGGGAGAGCCGGTTGGAGATGGATCTATAGACTAAGTGGCTACGAGTTTCGACAAGTTTTTCTACTTCCATTTCCTCGTCTTCCAGAGCTTGCTCAATCAGTCAAGTATTCGTACGACTGCACTATCTATACTTTGATAAATGATGTTCCTTTACGCGTTGTGTGAAGCAAATTATGTTCTTGTTCATGAGCAACATAAATTATTTTCACATTAAAAACTGCACAAGTCTAGTGCATACTTAATAAATCCTATAGCCACAACATGTGTTTTCCCTGTGCCAAAGGGCAAATCCATGACAATAGTCTCTTTCACGCGACTTCATTCAATCTGTACCGTTCTGGTCCTTTCCTGCTTGAATCTATAAATTACTTCATGGTTTTAGTTTGTACTTATATTTTGTTATCTTAATTTAGATTAGAAGACCTAGCCAAACACTGGAAATGTTGAGAAGGATCAACTAGAAGAAACGACAGCGTCTTCTCAACCTAGTCTTCTCCCCGGCAGAAAAATAAGCTGCACATAGATAGAGGACAAGAAGAGGGAAAATAAAATGTTTCAGCACGGCGAGCGAAAGAGACCCTGAAAAAGCCAACGCGACGCCAAATCCATTCCTCTTCCCTCTCCTCCCCACAGGCTGAGACGAAGCCAGCCGAAGCGAGCACGAACACCCTAGGCGCGCGCACAGAGTGCCGTGCGGAGTCGTCGGCCTCGCCGTAGGCCAGCAGATGGCGACGCCCACGCCCATGGCGGGCGAGGGGACGCTCGCCGCGGTCATGCCGCGCTCGCCGCCCCCCCGGCGGCGGAGGCGGCCGCGGGGTCGGCGGCCGAGGCGCCGATGCTCATATTCCTCTACTTCCACAAGGCGATCCGCGCCGAGCTCGAGGGGCTGCACGCCGCCGCCGTGCGCCTCGCCACGGACCGCGCCGGCGACGTGGACGCGCTAGCCCTGCGCTGCCGCTCCTTCGTCAACATCTACAAGCACCACTGCGACGCCGAGGACGCGGTACGGCCGCTGCCCCTATGCATACCTCCGTTTTATTCGAGCCATTTCGGTTTCCTCTATTTTATTTTCCTCGTTTATTTGTTGCGGATTTGGGTATGGAGATGCCTGGGTGGCTGCGCACAAATTTCGTTGGGTTTAGGGTTGCGGAATTGCTCCCGTGGGTTTGGGCGAGCTGGGCGGGATTGGGATTGAGTCGTTCCAACACTGTTAGGATCTGAATCCGGTGGACTCCATACCATGGTGGTGTTGAATCTTCTTATGGGCTAGCTTTTTATGCAACAGTGGGCAGTATAAAAGGTTGTTTGGCTGAATCAGCCATGCTTACATGAACAATTGGGCGCACTTTTTGTCCTCCTGGATTCTGATGTTGACATGAGGAGGTGTTGCCCGAATTGTCTACCAAAAGCCTCTGTTGAATTGAAACCATAATGGAACTTTTGATATTGACATCATGTGAGTCCTTCTCTGTCTTTCTTCTATGGTGGTGTTTTGTCACTTTGATTGGAGCGAGCAGCAACTTTCACATGAATCACATATTGGATTGAGTCGGTTAGAGCTGTCTTAGTTTCCAACCTGTTAGTCAGGGGCTAATGGAGGCCAGAAACTCCGTGAAAATATTTTTTATATCTTATTACTACTGTGCAGAATGAGAACGAACTTTTATTAGTGCTTGTTTTAGTCGCTGAGTCTAACTGACAAGTAATGCACCTTGCTCTTCTATTTTACCTTAATTGCTGCCAATATAGAGCTTCTGTGTTGAAGCACAAAATCACTAGCACCTCTGTAAACTTTTATTTTATGCTTGACTATTTTCTTCATCGGAAGAACCGTGGTAGCTCAAAGCTGTGTTGACAATCTATCTTTCTATGGTTTCTTGTTGATCCTTTGCTATGTAGAAATTACGCAAATTAGTTACTGAGTTCTTCGACCTGTAGTTTATGTTAAAAATCCGCTCATACGTTCTGTTTTGGCAATTACAGGTTATCTTTCCAGCACTTGATATTCGAGTCAAGAATGTCGCAGGGACCTATTCTCTAGAGCATAAAGGGGAAAATGACCTCTTTACCCAGCTGCTTGCTTTGTTACAACTCAATATACAAAATGATGATGCCCTTCTGAGGGAACTTGCATCCTGTACAGGAGCCATACAAACGTGCCTCACCCAGCATATGTCCAAGGAAGAAGAGCAGGTCGGTACCAATTATCATCTTCCCCTTTAAATGGCCTCTTATCATATTAATCAGTTCATATCCAGCTAGATAAGGAAAGCAGTATGCTGCTCAGTCTCTTATGTCTGAACCAATTTTAATTTCTAGAACAAGTGGATTCGATGACAATATTACCATTGATAATTTCTTAATGTGTGCCCATGCTCTTGCTAGTAGTTTTATTAAGGTATTCTCTTGTTCTAGCTGTGTTGAGAAATCCTTAGCAAAAACATCTTATTACTAGGTCATCCAACTTTCTTGTCCTTGTTACAACAATGCTCACGATCTCCTTTACTAGGGTGCTAGCGATTATAGGATAGCAAACCAAGCTGGCAAACTTATCCTTCAAGTCTTTTTGGAGATTTTATGATATACTTTGCTGTTACACTCTTAATGCTAATAACGATAGGCAGAAACATAGAAGTAATGGTAGTGGGACAACTGTGATCTTTTAGTTGTTACTCTATTGTCATTGTTTTCTCAGTCATTACCAAGGGTTGGCATGGTGCCAATTTTTGTATTCGTGTTAAACGGTCACACAGTTCTCACTGTCATGCAGGCATTTTAGACTGTGTACTCTTCTTCTGCATTTTGAAACTCTGGAACGCATGTTCGTATTAGAAGCATTTACCTTATGTATGACTCCTCTTTTAAATAAACGAGTCATCAACCTGTGCACCCGCACATGCTGCATTTATATCTTAGACAATACTTTATACATCTAACAGAAAGATGATTTTGTAAGGATATTTGATGCATAAGATCTGCAAATAGGTAGTATACATGTAGTTTTTTCGATCTGCTTATGCTTTACACATTTCCCTTTGACGTGCACGAATTGCTGAATTGCCTTTTTTTCTATTACAACTCTTGACTCATTACATGAATATTCTTCATCTTGTGATATGAATTGTTGCTGTATATATATGATCTGAGTTATTCACAAATCAACACAATATTTTCCTCTCCGATTAATGAAGAGTTTTTAGTCGTTTTATTTTTCGATTTATTATATTATTTTTGGAAAATAGTGGCAGTTGTGAACTCATTTTGATATTGATCCTACACACAATTTAAAATTAATTATATCGTTATGAATGACATTAATTACTCATTTGGCCTTGCATGGTCTCATATATGCCTTTTTAATTAGTTACTGATATTCACAAATTATTCTTGATTAGGAGTTGTGATTTTTTTGCGAGAAAGTTCGGAGTATTTTGTTCTAGCTTCTGTTATTGCCATGTCTCTATTTAGATGTTCTCTTGTTTTCGAAATTTTGATTTGCACTGGAGAGTACATATATACATATATCTATCTATCAATCTCCCTCTCCTCTGTCTCTTCTTAGGTGGACATACATATAACTTTCTGCTTCTCTTTTACTTTCAAGATGTATATATACTAACGCCTAAACAAAGAATTATATAGTAGCATACGTTTGGCATATGGAGTTCCATGTTCATGTATTTGGTGTAGTATCTTTAGTCTTGTACGTATTGAACTCACACTATTAAAATAGGTGGTCACTGAAACTCTAATTGTAAAGGAGGCATAAACATTTACAAATATTTATTGGATCCAGTTGTGTATGTGCCGCTCTCTTTCTCCAACCGTTTGAGCATCCAGCTCGAATCTCATGTACGCTTGTTAATTCTAAGTAATAGAAGGAAGTAAAGTAGTACCAGCTGTTTGGATTTATTGACTTGGAGTTGGACATGCTGATGACAATGAGACCCAAGTCTTTTATAATTTTGAGAGTTAACTGCACTTCCTACCAGGTGGATGGACACTCGTGTCACTTTGCAATTGATTTCGTAGAAAACAGGTTTGAAAAAATCTGAAAAAGAATTAATACATGTGTATTATGAGACAAAATATACACTAATAATTTTTTGTTGAATAATCATACATGTCTGGGAAGCACGGCACATTTTTTTTTTTGCACGGGTGGCAGATAAGCCATATGCCAAAAGCTTTCCTATAATATACATGTAAGAATTTTACAGATTTTTCAAATACGTCTTCATACGATACCTGTTGCAATGCGATATTATTGCACCGGACATGGTGCAAAGTGACAAAAGTGTCATCTACCAGGTGTAAAGTGCAACTGACACTAAATTTATTATATCACGCAATGTTGTAGCCTCCAGTTAGTAAATAGAGAATTTGGGTGTCAGCTCTTGTATCTCTTGCTTCTGTATTCTAAAGAGCCCTCTCATTATCGATTAGAAGCTTTGCCTTTAGTTTGGTGAGTAGCCTAGATAGAGAAGTGGGTTGCAGTATTAACTTACATGAACCAGAACCTATCTCGGGGAGTTTAGAAAGCGTGCTAGATTTTTCTTCACATGCTCATGTATCTGCTGTATTGTCTGCATTCTAAGACCATATCAGATGTATCTACTCAAAATAGATAGTGTTAGTGATTGATCATATTTCATACCTATTGGTGTCTGATAATCTGCATTTTGTAGGTCTTCCCGTTGCTTACCATGAAATTTTCGTATGAAGAGCAGGCTGATTTAGTGTGGCAGTTCTTATGCAGCATTCCTGTAAATATGCTGGCGGAGTTCCTTCCATGGCTTTCAGCTTCTGTTTCATCTGATGAACATGAGGATATTCGTAACTGCTTATGTAAAATAGTACCTGAAGAGAAACTTCTTCAGCAGGTTTTCACATTTGCGCCTCTTTAAAATTTCAGGCAATACCTTGCTTGGTGTCCTGTTAAATTTGAGTTTAATTTTTTTGAAGGTTGTATTCACTTGGATCGAAGGTAAAGCAACAAGAGAAGTGGCTCAAAGTATCGTCAGTGCTAATATGGAAAGAAGTCATAGCTGCAGGGATGCCTCCACTGTTGATCAAGCGGATGAACTTACTTATCCGCTTGAAGAGTCTAAAGCAGGAAATATAAAGTGTGCAGAATCTCATGATGGTCAGGCTGTCAGGCATCCCATTGATGAGATCTTATATTGGCATAATGCTATCCGTAAAGAATTGAATGATATAGCAGAGGAGACAAGAAGGATGCAGCAGTCTGGAGATTTTGCTGATATATCAGCCTTCAATGTGAGACTTCAGTTTATTGCAGATGTGTGCATCTTCCACAGGTATGTATCGTTAAAACTTCACTCATTCACATATTTTCGTAAGATCATGTTGTGCAACTGTGGTGAATATGATCCACTCTGATTTCAATGCTGCTTTTTATGCAAGTTGACATCTAGTATGTTATTTGTTTATCAATTTTTAACTTATCTGTACTCACATTCATTCTGTACCTACATATCCTGCTTGCTGCATGTGTAGTTTGGTGGCTTATGCACTGTTTGACATTGTAATGGACTGGTGGCATCTAGGTTGCAAGTTTATATACTATCTGTTAGCTTTTTAAGGACTGCAATTTTGTAAAGTAGATAATTTGCTATATTTGGTAGGAATCATGAATTATCTTAAAGAACCAGATCTTAGTGTTTTGCAGAACAGTACATCAATGGCAAACTGATTCATCGTCACCATAGTTAGCACATGATTGCACACTTCAAAATAACTAAAGAACACCTGAATATGATTTTTATCATTGCATGATTTGGTACAAACTTATGCCTTGAGTTCATCATTAATAAAGCAATGCACTTTTCCTACTCCGAGTTTTATTTTTTCCATCCTAGTAACGCAAGATAACAAACACTTGTTCAAGTAGTTTTACCAAACGTGCTAATTCCTCTCAAATTTATGAACACTTCAACTGAGAAGAGTTCTTTACATATGTAGTATTATGGTTTTGTTGTACATATAGGAATTTGTTGTGAGCGGTTCTGGTGACATGGTAGTCATACCTCATTGTGTACTAGAATTAGAACATGGTTTTGCCTGGTTCATTTTTGTCAGTTTTCACTGGAAAAGTAGACCACATACCTTCTTTAATTTCACCCCTTGCATTTTTCTTATTATCCACAGTATGCCGAGATCAGGTTGTATTTCCTGCAGTCAATAGCGAATTGTCCTTCGTGCTGGAGCATGCTGAGAAGAACGCCGATTTAACAAGTTTAGATGCTTAATTCAGCAAATCCAAATGGCAGGAGCAAAATCAACTGCAGCAGAGTTTTACTCCGAACTGTGTTCACATGCTGATCAGATAATGGAGGCAATTGAGAAACACTTCTGTAATGAAGAAACAAAGGTTAGTACTTAGTAGTGATGTTGCTTGATCGCTGGAACTATTGTTTAGCCGGTCGAAGTTTCATATTTGGTTTAATTACCTAGGTGCTTCCCCAAGCTAGGGTTCTTTTCTCTCCTGAGAAACAAAGGGAACTTCTATACAGAAGTCTTTGTGTCATGCCATTGAAGTTATTGGAGCGCGTTTTACCATGGTTGGTGTCAAAACTGAGCGATCAGGAGGCATCTTCTTTTCTTCAAATATGCGCTTGGCAGGTCATCTCTTTACTCTGATTATTATGCGCTATTGTTTTCTTACATTATGCTTAGCTTCAAGTGTTTTTTGAGAATTTGCTAATAGATTCTCATGAAACAGCACCATCATCTGAAACTGCACTGGTCACTCTTTTCTGTGGTTGGGCATGCAAAGCTCGCTCAGAGGACAAATCCAATTCTGGAGAATATATATGCTTAACAACAGGGGCAGCAAGATGCTTGTTGGATGATGTGGATGAGCTGAAAAAATGTCAATCATTTTGTCCATGTGCTTCACGTAGCAGCGCAGATGTTTCTTTGCGTCTGGAAGACGAAATTGGCTCTAGGCCAGGGAAGCGAGGAAATGATGCAGAATCTGTTCTTGGTACAAATGGAAATCACTGTTCTCAAATTGCTGACACTGAAGCACGCCCATGTAGCAAAAAACCTTGTTGCATTCCTGGGTTGAGAGTAGAAACCAGTAACCTTGGTATTGGTTCACTCGCTTCTGCAAAGTCCTATCTCTCATCATACAATTCGTCTGCGCCTTCATTATATTCGAGCCTTTTTTCATGGGATACAGACACGTCATTGTCTTGTTCTGATGGCATCTCAAGGCCAATTGATACCATATTCAAATTTCACAAGGCGATTCGCAAGGATTTAGAGTACTTAGATGTTGAGTCTGGAAAGCTTATCGATGGTGATGAGTCTTGCCTTCGCCAATTCATCGGAAGATTTCGTTTGTTATGGGGTCTTTACAGGGCGCACAGCAATGCTGAGGATGAGATTGTGTTTCCTGCTTTGAATCAAGAGAGCCACTGCACAATGTGAGCCATTCGTACACTCTTGACCACAAGCAGGAAGAGCAATTATTTGAAGATATATCTAATGTTCTCTGTGAGCTTTCACAGCTACATGAGAGCTTGAACCAGCCTGATACTGAAGAAGCAGAGAAAAACTATTTGAAATCATCTAGTGGGATAGATTTGACTAAAAAGTACAATGAGCTTGCTACAAAGCTTCAAGGAATGTGCAAGTCTATCCGGGCCGCGTTGTCTAATCATGTCCACAGAGAAGAGCTTGAGTTGTGGCCATTGTTTGACAAACATTTTTCTGTGGAGGAACAGGATAAGCTTGTAGGTCGTATAATTGGTACAACAGGTGCTGAGGTCCTCCAATCAATGTTACCATGGGTTACATCAGCACTTAATCAAGAGGAACAGAACAAGATGCTGGATACATGGAAGCAAGCAACCAAGAATACGATGTTTGGCGAGTGGCTGAATGAGTGGTGGAAGGGAGTTCCGTCTGATTCTTCGGCAGAGATATCCTCTGTTCCAGAAGGTTTGTGCAGTTGGTTTCTTATGACCTTGCCCTCTACCACTAGCAATGTTTTCAACTTGCATTGTGCCCCTTGTGTTAATACCATGTCTGTCGGAATTAATTATAAATGTTACACATTGTGTTATGTATGGCTTAACATATTGGAGACAAGCAAATCAGTAGTCATCAACTTATGAGGGCTCTACCTTAGTCCAGTCAATTGTAGGTGCAGTGTGGACTAATTTTCGGTAAAGATTTATCAAAGAGCATATCTTTTGTATTTCATGGAGAACAAACAGGCCATGAATTCTTAAAGTTATGGGAGTGGTAACACTCTTAATTTAGTTCTGTTTGCTTGGTTTGTTAAAGTTGTTTTGGTTTGCTGTCTTGTAAGTTTGGTTCCTTTTCGGCATTCGGCGTTCTTCTAATACAAAATGACAAGAATTCTGATGCGTGCTCGAGATTTTTTTTGTATATAATGCTTCTTTAGTCTGGAAGTAGTTCTGCGACTGGTTCCTTTTCTTCTCCATTTTTTTGTTTGACATCTTTATTTGCCATTACAGATATTCCTTCGCAAGAGAAGCTTGACCAGAATGACCCAATGTTCAAGCCTGGTTGGAAGGACATCTTTCGAATGAACCAGAGTGAACTTGAGGCAGAGGTGCGAAAGGTTTCACGAGATCCTACACTTGATCCAAGGCGAAAGGCCTATCTAATCCAAAATCTCATGACCAGGTTTGTCGTCTCCATATTTCATTAAATAAATCGTTAAGAGTTATATTAGGAAAAACATATATTGATACATGTGCATCCCAGCCGCTGGATAGCTGCTCAGCAAAAGCTACCAGATCAAAGATTAGAAGAGTGCAGTGAAGGTGCTGGTATACCTGGATGTGTTTCTTCATACCGTGACCAGGAGAAGCAAATATTTGGTTGTGAGCACTACAAAAGGAATTGTAAGCTTGTTGCCGCTTGCTGTAACAAGCTGTTCACGTGCAGATTCTGCCATGATAAAGTTAGCGACCATACAATGGAAAGGTAAATTTTGTATTATGCAAAAACACTTGACGGTTTTCATGTTGTTACTGCTGAAGGGTACTTGATACTTCTACGATCTGGTCATGCTAGAGTGTTTTGATCCTTTTCTGGAAACCCAATTTCAACTGCTAATCAGCATCTAGTAAAAAACGAAAATACATAGAAAACTGAGAGAAACTTGTAGTTTCTTCATGAAAAATATAAATTTCTAACATTTTCTTGAGTATTTTCATTTATAAAATATCTTATTTATCCCTTTTCTAGCATACTTCATTCATATGTTGGCTTTGCTTGTACATCGTGATTGTATTGTTCATGTGAACAAATAAGTACGAATTCGATCTGAGCTGAGATGTTTTTGTTCCTTGACCTTTGTTATTTATCTCAATTACCGTTCAGCGTGCTCCTGCAGCTTTGCCTAGCAATAATATATAGAATGTAAACTAATGAACATAATTTAGGGTGTTCTCAGGAAGAAAAAGTAACTTTCCTAGCGTACGTTCTTTTCTCCAGTCCATTTCAATCATATCAAAATGTAAATGTACCAACGTTACGTGCTACCTGTAGGAAAGCAACACAGGAGATGATGTGCATGGTATGTCTGAAGGTTCAACCTGTTGGTCCAAATTGCCAAACTCCATCTTGCAATGGGCTATCCATGGCAAAATATTATTGTAATATCTGCAAATTTTTCGATGACGAAAGGTAACGTTCGCCAACATCATTCCAAGATTATTCTCTGGTATGAAATTGGCACTGGGATTTTGAGATCTTTTGGGGGCATTGAACAACTGATATGTGTTTTCGCTCTTGTTTATAGACCAATATATTGTTGCGGTGTTAGTTTCTATGTATTTTCGTGACATGTAGCACCTCCACATCCAAAGTCGTACCCAAATTGAGATTGGATTACATCAAAGTTTGTCATTGGCATTATTTATATCTCTGAAACGTACTGAAGATATATGGCAACTAAACTCGCATGTACCTGTAGTCAGTAACAATCTAATCAGCATGCAAAAATCCGAGGAATATTTATACATCTAATAGAGCATGCATAACCAGTATTGCTGCCATCAGTTCCGTAAGATATTTACGCCAGAGAATATAGTGCAAATCTGCTGTTTTCACCTATGAAATTATCAGAGAAAAAAAAATTGAAAATTAGTCAATATTTGGTAAACAAAATAGTCTGTTGAATGTACTACCTTTCGAATTCAAGCTGAAACGAGTGTTTTAGGGATTTGATGTCCATATTACTTTTATCTTTCACTTTTCTATCAAGTTTTCCAGAGAACGGGATTTTTATCTCTTAGAATCTACCTTCACCATGTTATTGGTTATACTAGCTATTGGTTTCCAATAGTTATACACTTCTACTCCCGGTATGAATTTGTTGGCTTTATCATGAAAAGGGCATTAGCAGACCCTTCAGAAGAAACAACGCATTGCTGGATTTTTAAATATTTTGGATGTCACCTTGGGTTAATTTTGCCAATGCTGTGCTTAGTTGTCCAAATGCAATAATGCCAATTAGAACCTGTTGATTTGCCAAGTACACACGTTGTATCATAGGTATAACATACTTTGGGAATTAAAATCTGAATAGCATCTGTTTTCATGGTAAGCAATAAGGTCTCTGCTAATGCTGGGATGTTTTACAGGACTGTGTACCATTGTCCGTTTTGTAATCTCTGTCGTCTTGGGAAAGGTCTTGGTGTTGATTTCTTCCATTGCATGAAGTGCAATTGCTGCCTTGGAATGAAACTAACAGAACACAAATGTCGGGAGAAAGGGCTAGAGACAAACTGTCCAATCTGCTGCGACTTCCTATTTACATCAAGCGCGGCTGTTAGAGCTCTTCCTTGTGGCCATTTCATGCATTCAGCTTGCTTTCAGGTACTAGCATCTAGTAACATAATCATGCAATTTTCTATTTATTCTCTGGCTGTCAAACATGCTTCTGACAGTTTTCAATCCCAGGCATACACATGTAGTCACTACACATGTCCTATCTGCTGCAAATCTTTGGGAGATATGGCGGTAAGCTACATTTTTTTACGGAGTTACAGATATTTTTCAGTTTACGTGAATGAAGTGTGCATCTTCATCTTGAGTCCCATAATTTGTTTTCACATTTTTAGTGAACGGTTATTTCTCCTTTTTCGCCCTTCATCTAGAGGGTAACACAATCAAACGTTCTATCTCTTCAGTTGTATTTTATGATTATTTTCTACAGACACCTCTAGTCCTGATTCCTGACGTCTGTGTGACCTTACCTGTTCTCTTGTTACTTAAACTACTTCCCAAGATGCCCAAAGATACTGTTTTGGTCTTTGGGAGTACACATCAGAAGTTTTTGCTCGAGTCACGCTGTATGATGAATGGTTCCTCTCTCCAGTTCATGAACGTTTTCTTGTACATAGATAAATTTCAGTATAGACTACATGTGCTGTAGCTATCGGCGTCACTTACAACATCAGCACTGTAATGGGTTGTTGCTTGTGAGCTGATAGTCTAAACTTTGAAAGCAAGTTCATGAATCTTACTGCACTTATATCATTCTCCATTTGTCTATGTACAGGTGTACTTTGGCATGCTTGATGCATTGTTGGCTGCTGAAGAGCTTCCAGAGGAATACCGTGATAGGTGTCAGGTATTTAAGCTCTTCTGTTCTTGGTTTTCATTATTTTTATCTTCTGCACAGCTGCAACATTTATATTTTGTTGCATTATTCCTCCAGGATATTCTTTGTAATGACTGTGAAAGAAAAGGGAGATCTCAATTTCACTGGCTGTACCACAAATGCGGCTCCTGTGGTTCTTACAATACCAGAGTCATTAAGACTGACACGGCAGATTGTTCTACACCAAACTAGTGAGGGGAATATTCTTTTTTTTTAGTTTGTATCTCTGTAAATAGTCTTACAGGAGCTTGTGTAGCATAGCTGCTATATTTTTTCATCCCATAGCCAGTCATTTTTGTCAAGCATAGCGTGCAATTTACTAGGTGTGGTGCTTCTAGCTGTAAAAATGGACACCAGACTGACCTTCATCCTGTCAGGTACATCCTGCCCCAATGGCCTTAGTGTCCACGTCAAAGTATACAGTATACACTATACAGTACACACAAATGCCGACATCACATAGTCCTTCTATTGTGTGTAGTTGCACACGTTTAAACGATCATTGTTACGCATGATTCTTGTGTTCCTCACATACGTCCATCTTTGAAACGTTACTACTTGCACTCTATCAAACTATTTCCTATTTTGGTCGCTTGGATTGGTGAAAGCCCTACCCCAAGTCAGTTTCCTTTCATCGGCTCCTTGTTAAGATACGGTCTAGCCTGTACCTATAGCAAAATTATTATGCTTTCGTGGCATCCAGACGAGTTTTTACCTCCATCCACCTCTAATTCTCCTCATTGACCTTGTGAATTCAGTTTTAGTAGCACACGGACTCCTCTCTTAAATTTTGATAATGCTCAGCAGTTTGTATTAATTAGGCTACACAATAATACCGTTTTGTACCTAACTGCTAGGTCAACATATAGATTTTTTTAAGAACAGGTCAACAAGTGGCACCGAACGCCCGGTCAAAAGTAGCAAGAATGTCATGTAAAAAAAAAAGTAGCAAGAATGTCCGCCCCCAGTCATGGATGAGGGTTATTTTAGGATTCCCTCCGTTCCATACTAAATCAATGACAACAAATATGGAACGGAGGTAGTAGTGTCATAGAACTGTATCACTGAATTTTTTTTCTGCAAGTAAAGAAACGTCAGTACTAGCAGATGTTAAAATCGAGTAACTAAACCACGTAGGTGCACCTCTTCATACACACATCGTCTGCTAAACAACTTGTCGTTTATATGAGTAACGATAATACTTGTGACAGACTTGTCACGGCCTCATGGCTGCGTTAACTGATGCCCTCTGTATACCTGAAATTATGTGCCCTAAACTGAGCACCAGTCCTTGGATCTTGCCCTTAATTCTGATGCAGCCACCGAGTTTACCATTGGCCTGCTTCTCAACACAGATGTTCATCAAAACATCATCGCCAAACACACTCTTGGCGTAAAGATTGGCAGCTATAAACCCAGAGTCCCCATCAAGCGCCGACCTGAAATCGAAGTAACTCTATGAGTAGAGAAGCTGGCATATGAAGTGCAAAGGCTATAAACGTTAGCAATCCAACTATACGTGGAACGCAAAGTTTCTGGCACGCTCTACGTGTTCAGAGTGTACTTCATTCCAAATCCAGTCCCCGCCTCCTCACTTATCTCTGCCTCCAGTGTCATTGTTTTTTGCTTGCCCCGAGGGATTCGCACACCGCCGTGGTATTGGAGGGCGCCGCTTCGTAGAGGCACTTGACGCATGGCATTCGGGCTCCAAGGGGCGCTTGCCGTATGGGATTTCGCCGAATTCCTTGCTCATATTTGGGGTTTTTTGCTCTGCTATTCATCTACAGTTTTGTGCCGCCATATTTTTCACATTTTTTCTCAGGAACTAGTTGTGTGAAGGACAGTTAGTATGGTTTTGCGTAGTTATTTTTTCAGACAACAAGTTTGAAACACATAGAACTAGGTGTGGCGACCTGTGATATACAACATGCCATGTGCTGGGTGTAGTTTAGTGTTAGCACAGATCTTTATGACTTTTCTACTACGAAAAAGAGATTTACAAGGGCATATGGCGCCATTACGAAAAAGAGATTTCTACTATATGGTTGTTTGATATTCGTAGAATATGCATTGCTGGAAAGGATAGTAAAGTATAGAATGATTAAGAAAATGATGGGCCATTGGGACCTCTTGTGTGTGCAATTCTGGTTTAGTGAAATGAAGAGCTCAATAACATAATTTCTTGTTTGTGTGATACAATGCTCAGTTTATATTACATCAGAATCTTAGGCTTAAAACCCGGGAAAGAAATTATACTTAGCTTAGCCTAAATGTACCTTAATTCTGAAATGACAATTCGGATAAAAATTCATTAATCTAGTATATCTGGAATAAATAAACATTAAACTAGTAAACAAATCGTGAAATTCGAATTCATGGTTGTGTTACTAAGAGATATATCAAGCTTTTGCATTGAATGTGTTTTATAGGCATTATTGAGAAAAATGTACTCCCTCCGGTCCGTTTTAGGTGTCGTGGCAAAGTAACTAAGCATGTGCAATTCATTAGCATAACTGACGACACTTAATTGGGATCAGAGGGAGTATAATTAATGCATCAAAGCATGGAAAATTGTAGTCAGCAGATCAATGTGAAAGGTCATTTCTCTTTGAAACTTACGGTGGTGTTAGACAGGTCATGTTTGTTGACTTGATTATGAAGTTCAAGAATTCCATCTCATCCTGAAGCACGGTGTTAACCTTCAACTGAAGAAAAGGAAAGTATATCAGTAGTATACACCAACACATAATATTTACGCGAAAATGGAGCATGGCCATGCAAATTGTTTTGTGAAATATAGGGCATCCGAGGGAGGCACATTTTGGCCACTGTTTTTTTTTTTTTGCACAGAGCACTATGAATGTCATTTTATCACGAAACTTGGCACGCATGTAGAAAACTTGTATATGTTACTCACGAATTTGTTTCGGAATTTTTTGAAATGTTTTACTCCCTCCGATCCATAAAAAGTGTCGGGGCTTTAGTTCATATTTGAAATGTTTTACTCCCTCCCACACTTTTTATGGATCGGGAGTACTATTTTTTCGATTTTTTTATTCAGCCTGGAGCAGGTGAGCTTGGTAGCCAATCTGAATTTCTGATATCTTCATGCTAGTATTAAAATTTTAGCTGCATATGGAAGTAACGTTAAGGAAAAATTCACTTTGCCACATGGGAGCATATGCTCCTGCCATGGAAAATAAAATTTTGAAATGTCAATAATTTCCTAACAAAAATTTCACGCATACTTGTTGACATTCTACGTGCGCACATCAAGTTTTGCAAAAAAAAAAAAAAAACGACAATTTTTGTGGCCTGCCAAAACTCTATCCCCTTAAGCACATTACATATTTATCTGAATAACATGTGATAGTAGTACTCGGCTAGTTTATGTCCACCCGTGGAAAATGCTAGAAAGACTTCTTTTTAGCAGAGAACAATACAATGAAATAAAAGCAGCATTGTTTTAAATTCAAAAATTATAGAAGTAGCTATGGTACCTCATCTTGCCACTGACGTTCAGCCCACATATTCCGAAAAGCAATATCAGTGCATGTAGCAGGTGAAATGTAATCCAGGATGTTAATGAAAATAATGTTTAGGACCTCTGAATGCTCCTTTCCATTTGAAGTCTCATAAACGATGCGACCAACTATGACTGGACTGTTTGCTGAAGAAATCTTGATGTTAACCTGAATTTGCTTGATTTCCTGAGGACCCAAGGTGTAGTTCTCAGAACGGTCAGTAACAATCAAATCTTTACCCGCTGTTTCAAACTCCAAGCACAAGTTCTGAAGTGCTTCTTTTGTTCGGTTTATGACTGTAACATCAACTACAGCATCATAATATTGATTAACCGTAACATATGCTTCAGCATAGACAGGATCACTGAACCCCGTTAACTGAACAACGCGATTCAGACTATTTGCACATCTGCACCCTTCGGAACCTCAGCAGTTGCAGCTTTTAAATCGCCTCGATAATCATCGTCCAACTCGTGTTGGTTCAATCCCTACACGAATAAATGCAAAATAAAATAAAAATGGTACAGAAAATTGCATTAGAGTAAATTGAGACACTCTTTTAGAGATGAAGGCTATGGCTTTGTTATCATTCCAATAATACAGCAACAGAACTAACATAGCATTGTTATGCCACTGATAGGTCAATCTTTATGGCACATACCAAAAATGTGGCACATGTCTCTTTATATTCAACATATGAACTCCTGTTGAAGGATGCACTTCCGTTTTAACCTCAAGCAGGGAATAATTTTTCTATGATCATATCAGTGTTTATTACTGTAATACCTACAGAATCGAAACATTCTTAAAAGTTTCAAATAATTCAACTTGTCAACCATAACAACTATTGCAACAGAAAACTTCTAGTCGATGCATTAACTATTCATGACAATAGAAGGAATGGTTAATATTGCACTATATTGGTCTAAACATAATCACCTTAAAGGACATGATCAAGACTTGTTCAAACTTATCTCAAAAACCAAATATACTGTGTACATCATAACAAAGAGCTATTGAAAATAAGTAACTGTAAACTCAGGTGATGATTCTGTTTCTAGTTTCTACCGTGAATTATAATGTACACCTGAATAACTCATTACACTCAATGGAAAACTTAACCAGACTTTAATTTGGGTGAATGTACCACAATACTGGTTACTGAATGTATCAAGGCATGCTTCGTTTCAAAGTCTTGCATCACTCCACAATTAAGTTGGAATTTGGTGAACTAGTAAGCAATATTCACGTTAGGCAGTAAAAATGGATTAGGAATTCCAGAAAACCAAAACAAGAGAAGTCACAGGTAATTTTCCTCTCACCCTCCTCTTCAGGTGGTAGAAATCAATGAGATCATCAGGCTGCGGATGAGAAATCAGTGCCTTGATCTTCATCTTCTCAGCAAGCATCTTTGCAAAGCTCTCGCGGAATGACAGCAACCAAACCTTCTTTACATCAACACTAGAATTACAAAGCAGCTTCACACATAGCACAATCCTATTATACCAGTCCCTGTCAGTAGGATGGCGAGCGCAGAAGGACTGGCCCAGCTGCAGAAAGGACACCATGATCAACAAGGAATCTGTAGATGCCTTATTTACTTCAACCTTAGAGGGCTGAACCTCTTCCAGCCTCAACACAAGCTTGGTAAGTGTACACGCAACAACAGCAGCCAAGTGAAAATCACCTGACACTACGAGAGATCTGAGATACTGTTTGGTAGCCAGCGAGCCATGAGCAGAAATGGCAGCATTAGTGGAAAAAATATGTGTGACATAAGCGTCCTCTGCAAGAACGATAGGTCTCTTAGAACACGCAGTGCAACAGTTCATCACAGGATTTGCTGGCTTCGATGAATCGGTTGACCCCCTTTCCTCGGATACAGTGTAGAATGGCAAATTTCCAAGGCTCTGCTTTATGGTAGATATGGCGCTCTCAATCTCAGATACCGAAAACGAGTACTCCCCAAGCATCCAGAGAGCACATGAACAGACAAAGGATTCCTGGATCTGACAGAATGCAGAAAGCAGCCTCTGTATCATGGACTCACGCAGCATGGGGTTGGTCTCCATGATCTCACGCACAGACAGAACGACATCATACACTATGGCACTGTTACTTTCACCAAGGAAGTCCACAAGGAGTTGCACCACTGATCCGACCACTTGAGGGTGCTCCACGGTACAGGCATGGATCGCCTGCACCAGCATCTGGTGGTACTCACCGGCTTTCTCAAGCTCACTTCTCTGCATCTCAACAACCTCTTTCTTGAGATATAGCACCACCTCCTGCACATTTCGTTCAGTGAGCAAACCGAGCACCAAATCGAGCACCTTCCTTCTGATATCCACATTGGGGTTGGAGAGTGAGCGAAGCAAGTCCATGACATAATTGATCATTAAACAACGGTGTGAGGTGCACAGCTCATGGAGGCGGTCCAGGATAATGAGCTTCACGTTGTTATCACTCTGCGAACTAGTGAGCAGCTTGCAGTAGGTGTTGGCGGCGGCTTGGACAGAGATCGGCTGGAGGACAGCGACAGGAGTGTGCCGGCGCACTTGTATCGGACAGCAGCGGATCTGCAATTGGAGAGGACGGAGAGGATGATCTTCATGTACCAGCCATTGTCAGTGTGGTCTAGAGAGCGGCAGACCTTGCAAATGAGGTCGAGGGCAACCATCTGGAGCAGGCCAGGCCACTCAGCGACGTGGGCGGCATTGTCAAGCAGGTACTTGACGGCGAGGTCTTGCGCGCAGTCGCATAGCAAGACGAAAGCGTTCCTCCTCACAGCCTCGTCCTGATCGAATGCGACGGCACGCAACACGAGCTTGCACAGGTTGGTGTTTGGGAATAGCGTCTGGCCGCCTGGCAGGTGGTATATTGCTAAGATGGCAGATAGAGCATCGCGGCGGACCAAACCGTGCTTGTGCTCGATGTTGGCAGTAATGGAAGGCACAATCGGGTGGAGCACCTCGGGGTCACTGAGGCGGCAGAGGAACCGTAGATTGACGGCGCAGATGTACTCGTTGGGCTCTGCTACTAGGTTGTAGAGGAAATACTCCGAGAAGTGTAACATGATCTCCCGCGTGTCGACGAACTCGAGGTAGAGGTAGAAGAGCTTCTCGATGGTCCGGTTCTTGATGGGGAAGACGTAGCGGGCGAACGTGGATAAGAAGTCTGGGAGCGTGTTGCCGTTGAGGAGGAGCATGAGGGCGAGCTTCATGGCGCCGATCTTGGCAGGGACGTCGCCGCACCGGAGGTCGACCATGACCTTCTCAGCCACAGAGGGGGAGCCCTTGTCGAAGTGCACAAGGAGGGTGCAGCGGTTCTCGCCCATGGTCGCCGGCCGCCAGGGCGGATTCGGATCTGATCTACTGTGCTGGAGATTTTTTTTTTCGAGGAAAAGACCCCCGCAGCTCCCAATTTTCATTTCAAATGAAAACTGATAAGACTGTTTTGTTTTTACAGTGTTTTTTTTTTTGCTTCCCTGCACTCACGCTGGGGTCCGTCCACGCTTGTGCCATGTCATCTGACATGTGGGCCCGGGTCGTCAGTTTGGGTGTCAATTTGTCATCAGAGTCAGATTTGAGTTTCGAAAAATCTGGTAGTTCTATGTGATTCAAATCAAAAGCGGTACCAAATCGAAAGTTAGCTACATGCTAAGAGCATCTCTAGCAGAGCCTGTAAAGCGCTGAACTGAAAACACGTTTTTCAGTTCGCGTTTTGCTCTGTTTTCGGTTTCATTTTGCACGGCACTGAACAAAAACTGAAAAGGAAACTGGAGATTTAAACATGTTTTCATTCCCACGACGAAGCGGCGGCACACTATACGGTGATCACCGAATTCAACCAAAATGCAACACCGGTGATCACCAGAGAACCCTAGCTAAACCCTAACCCTACCCGGGGCGGCGACGACACAGCGGTAGAGGAGCGCCGCTCACTCGTCGTCGAAGACGAGGTCGACCCACTTGTCGGCCTGCTCGGCGGCGATGCAGAGCCACTCGGCGTCCTTCTCCAGCTAGGCGCGCTCGGCGGCGATGCCCTGCTCGAGGAGGACGGCGTCGATCTCCTCGTCACGGCGGCGCTTCGCGGCGAGCTCCTCCTCCTCTGCCGCCGACCTCTTGAACATGCTCGCCATGACGGCGTCGAGCGCTTCGTCGGGGATGAAGTCCTCCGCCACGAAGCCCTGGTCGAAGGTGGCGACGTCGTAGCCATCAAGCACCTCCGGCGGCTCCTCCCTCCTCGGCATGCGCACCAGCGCGCCGGAGGAGCTCCCCTTGCCGCGCGGCGCCGGTCGAACTCCTTGACGGCGCGGTAGAGCAAGGGGCGCCGTAGTGGATGTACTTCCACGCCGCCCGCTTCCTCGCCTCGCCGGAGAGGTCCGGCCAGTCACGGGCGGAGGGGCTCCAGCGCTTCAGCGTCGTCTTCTTTGGCGGCATCGCGGCGGTGGAGAATCTATCCGCGACGGCGGTGGATTTCTTGTCGGAGGCGGCACGGCGGAGGGAATTTCTTGTCGGCGGTGGTTGTGCGACTAAGGCTGTGAACTGAATCCACCGCCCGAGTCGCTATAAATTAGGTTCGGCCGTGAAGATTCTCAGGGCCCCGAAAACCGTTTTCGGGCCAGGGCGGATTTAGACAAAAAAAAACGGCCTGAGCCCGTAAAGCCGCCGGAATTTTTCGGTTTTCGCCCTTTTACGGGCTCTGCTAGAGATGCTCTAACAACTCTACTCAAGTTGAACGGATGTCACTATCAGAGTACATAGATTTTTAAAAGTGTTGATTTTTTTAAAGTCATGTGCCATCCATTTTTTCAGTTAAAAGTCAATGTAAAAAAGGTTAAGCCAAAAACGAATAACTTTTAAAACACATATTCTAAATCCAGTTTTGTACACACAATTCTACTTTCTACTAGAAAAACAACTTAAAACGGGCATATGCGTGTTTCATCGCTTTAACGCATGGATTTGTAGCTACCACCATGCACAACAAATTGCCTGGAAACCACATCCACTTGGGTAGATGCTCAATTATTATTTTTTGCGGAAAAGAGCTATGTTTTGTTTTTGTTTGTAAAACGCTTAATACCGACGTCGGCCAAGGAACTAGGATTTTGTTTGGATTAGCACATTCGTTCTTTTGTTCCCAAGGAGAGTGAGGGGATAGCTGGCGCTGTTGGTCGTCGGAGAAGCGAGCTTTTGCACAAGGCAGCAGCGGTTGGTCGGGACTTTACACTTACGTTACAACCCCGTACGTTCCCCATCTTCAGTTAGGCATAATACTCTAGTTGCGAGCTCAATCATTTGCTCGAGCCAAGTTCGCCAAATCCCTGATTTGCACTCGTAGTACATGGAACACGCTGGAATGTCAAATGGAGCAACGTCCAAACTATTGAACTGGATCAGCCGATCAGGCTTGAGAGCAAAGTTGAGTGGCTACTTGTATACACTCTGCGCTACCCTACGTGCGGATCCGCAGAAGCGTTCCACCGTGGGCTAGAGGAAGCTCGCCGCTGTGATGGGTAGTGGGACCTGGCGGCGTGCCGGCAGTTCGGGCTTGCCGGTGGCGGTGATGCGCACACTTGTCGTCCCGCCGAAGACCGATACGCCGGAGGAATCAGTTTCCCCCATCTCCTCGATGACCGCCGGCGGCCCAAAAGATCCAGCAGCGTGCACACACTAACACAAAAAGAAATAGTCGCTGCAGGTGGCGCCGACGTGATCCTTCGCGATCGAGGCACCGCTCGCTGTGTCTGGTCTGGTGGACCAAATAACAGGGCGAGGCAAGACACACAGGCTCAGGTCTGATCTGATGATACCATACTTGTTCCACCCACGAATTACCCGAGCTGCCCCTGCGACGCCGCCGTAGTTTAGCCCCCGCAACAAAACGCGACGCAGACTCGACCTCCCCCGCTCCTCGCCCCCCACCCATCGCGTTTCTTGCTGCTCTACTCCGCCGCCTCGCCGGCGGACCCGCCAGGACCGCCGTGCGTGTGCCTGTACCGCGCGGACGACGGCCTAGCTACCCGACCGCGGGCCGCGACCCATGGCGGCCACAGCGGATCCGAGGGCGAAGGCGCCGGCCGCGCAGCCGCGCCACACCAAGCCGTGGGCGCCGCCGCCGCCTCCGCCTCGTGGCCACCACCGCGTGCCTTCCCTGCCGGCCGTCTCCGCAGCTGCCGCGGGCACCACCAACCGCGATCGGCGCCGTTCCTCGACGTCAAACCGACACGCTACGGCCGACGCCGCGGACGACGAGCCTCACCCTTACGGCGCCGGGCTGGAGGATCTCCGGGCCAAGCTCATGGGCCACATCCACGACGCCGCCGACCGCCTGCAGCCACTGGCGAAGCCCCACCGGCCGCCGGAGCCCGTCCCTCCGGCAGCAGCAGCGCCACAGGATGCCGCAGCGGCTGTGCCCGCCAGCATGCCGTGGACCCTCAGGGAGCGGAAGCGTCGTCCGTCAGCAGCGCACGGCGGCAGCATGGCGGCGTCTCCTCCCGCGACGCCGTGGCCTGCGACGGTGCCGGCTACGGACGACGGCGGCGTGCGGGCTCCGTTCGCCGTGGCGCTCGAGGCGGAGGAGATCGAGGAGGACGTGTACGCCCTCACCGGCGCCCGGCCACGGCGGCGGCCGAGGAAGCGGTCGCGCGTCGTGCAACGGCAGCTCGATGTAAGGCCAATTCCCCATACTGCCCCTGGTCTCCCTAATTACCCAATTAGAACAAACAAACCACTACTGGTAGTACCATTTTATCATTTA
The DNA here is from genome assembly GCA_947311845.1 of Poa pratensis. Taxonomy (NCBI): domain Eukaryota; kingdom Viridiplantae; phylum Streptophyta; class Magnoliopsida; order Poales; family Poaceae; genus Poa; species Poa pratensis. Next base: position 19,521,715 of record CAMZMU010000056.1, on the reverse strand, counting down.
CTAGCTCTCGATACGCTTTTCCCCTCTGATTAATAATACTCTAATCAACTCCTGTGTCCAATAACAATAGTACTACTGGTGATCATCCAGCTAAGGATAACACTAGCGATTGTCTCGTGCAGTCGCTGTTCCCGGGGCTATGGCTGACCGAGATCACCGCCGACGCCTACCGCGTCCCCGACGACTAGCAAGAAAACCCGCTACGGCCATCCCCGCCGCCGGCCAGCTCTACAATTCTATCTACCCAAACCTTGGAATATCACCAGAAAACAATTGTAACTAGGTTTAGTAGCTGAGTTGACAGGTTCTGTACTTGCATCTTGCATCTTTTAATATTGATTTTGTGCTTTAAAATCTAGAAAAAGTGTTGCTTTACTCTGTCTCGTACGGCAGGGATCTGTGGTAGCATGTTGTAATCTACTCGTTATCCATCCATCTAGGTAGGTTGCTATGCTTCTTGATTAATTTGCTCTTGTACGCTATCTATCTATATCTCTCTCTTTTCCCACAGTTCATTGCTTGCTTTTAGCCATTCTTTTCCTCGTAGCCTATCTGTTCTCTGCTCCATGGATTTGGACCTTGCTTGCGTTAGAGGCGTACTCCGTAGGCCCTAGTTATAGCCAGTGCGTTCTGTGCTCGTATCGGGAGAGGGAGGTGGTTGGGTCGTTTTGAGGTCCTTGGACCCCGCCGGCACCACCTGTTTGTTTGGGGTTAACGTGGGACAGCCATTACATTCCTACCACAACATTATCGTTGTACCAAGCTCCAAAAGGGGCACTCTTGTAGATTCACCACACTCGTTTATTTCGGTCTTAGAACAGTCGTGTACACCATGAGCGAAGTAAATATTTAGTACCACCTCCTCTTACAAATAGGACGTGCTCATTATTTTGTCTTAGGTAAAAGATGTTATCTCTTGCAGTATTCAAACCTTTTTAAGTCTAACCAAGTCCCAAGTTTATTGATAAATATATTGATATCGAACAAGATCAACAGGTATAATATTGATATTTCTCGGAAAATCTTTTTATAGGGTGGTCTGGCGAATCCGCATAACATGCTCCCCGCCATCTATTTTCGTTCGTGCGATCTATTCTGCCCCCAGGCCGCGCACGGCCCAGCCTCCCTATCACATCCACGCGCGTGTCTCCCTTCTGAGCGCCTATCTCTCTCTCTCTCTGCTTCGTGCCCCGCACACGACAAGCGCCCTCCCCATCGAGCGCCGCCCTTCAGCCGTTCTCCTTACCACCCGCGCCCGAGCAGGCCCCGCCTTAGTTCTCCTCCGCCCTCCTCTTCCCCACCCATCCGGCGAGCCGCCCGTCCGTCGTGGCTAGTATCGCCGGCAACAACCGCCGCCTGGGAGCCAGCCTGCCGCTCCCTTTCTTCCTCGGCTCTGACCGCCTGCTCGCGCTTGAGCCCTACACCCAGTTGTACTGCTTCACGCGTCTCCAAGCGCTCCGAGCTCCCTCCGAGCGACTCGTGTTTTAGTGCACCACCGCAGCCAGGCCCTCCTGTCGTGACCCTCCTCAGCTCATCTCCGGCGTTCCTCCGCTCGCCGCCGAAGCATCGCTTCCTCTACACTCACACCGTCTCTTCCTATGGTACTTTCATGCCACCTTCAAGGCCGATGTGGGGTAAGTGGGACAAGATTTTTCTTCGCCGACATTCTCAACAATGGCCCACCGCAGCTAGTGCGGCACTGTGTGAGGGCTGGTTCATGCATAATTAAGACTCGAGGTGAATTGAATTAATTATATTTTTTATACTAAACTTTTATATTTCGAACTTATTTGTAACATGTTACGGTCTTATCAAGTATACTTTTCTCATGCTTTTCTGACATAGTTAAACATATGATAAAATTACTAAATATTAATTAGTGAGTGTTGTTTGTTATACAATTATGATATATATTGATGCAAATACAATTGCATTATATTTAAAAACTAATTTTGTAACATTATTTACTTCATAAATTTTATCACTACAATTACATAAACTATATATTATTATACATATTTATGATAGAGGTCACTAAACCATATGGTCTAAAAATATCTTAACATAGTATATAAATTGTTAAGCATATTTGTACATGTAGAAACTTCCACAGCAAAAATCGAATTGTTAGCAAAATCCTTTATTGTTTTTTGTGGTCAATTGTGTCTTGCCAGTTATTAACTTATTATAGATTCTATATAGATTGTAAACGTGTGTTTGCTCTCTACTTGGCCGTATTGAATTAGAAATTGCTAATAGTACTCACTGGCTAATAAAAATTATAATAGATTGTACTATATTTTTTTACATACGTACGAAGTGATTATTTGATTGCTCTTATGCTATGTAAACATGCGCTCTTGGCAGTTTTTCTGAACTGAAATTTCGTTCATAGAATTAGCTATGTAAATCTGGTACTACATGTAATTCGTGTAGCAAGCAATGTATATGCATGTTTAGTAGCTACTGGGCAAGAATTTAAGGCTGCCAAGGTACAGTCGTACAGAGATGCATCTATGCACCGAGTGCAGCCAAAGCACATTAGTAACCGGACCTTGTACCAGGCCACAAGAAAACCGTGTACATAGCCGGACACACCCGCACGCTCGGTGAATCAGACCGTGATTTGTTTTCCTCCTCCGACGATGTCATGCCGGGGTGTCAAGTTTGTGTTCGATGGCGTGTCTGGATTCTGTCTCAGTCTGATTTTTTCAACGGCAATGATTTTGCCTTCGCCAAGCTACTTTGAAGGTCCATAAAGCTGCAGATCAGCGATGGAGTCGTGTCGAGCCCAGTTGAAGAGGTGATATGTCCACTTTCTCTTTGGTGGTTGTTACGGTGGTGCCGGATGAGAGGGACATGCGTTGGTATCTTGGTTAGAGTTTTATTCGATCCGGATTGTATTTTTCTTTCCTGGTTGAGGATTCCTTTTGCAAAAGCTAGGGTTCTCCTACGTTTTTAGTTCTGTCAGGTCAGTGTTTGAGTGCCTTGTAACTTGATATTTATTTTATAAATGAGACACGTATTACCAGCAAAAAAATCAAACCGCGTACGAACCATGAGCAAAAGAAGAGAGACCATACACAAATCTCAATGACAAGAATCAGAGTTTTGATGAAAACACAAACAGTTCGATAGTTAATTAAATTGTGAAAGTGTTACTCCTTCCGGTTCAGTTTACAAGGCCTGCCATACATTTAGGTCAGTAATTTGACCAACATAATACAAAGTATATATTAAAAAAACATGCCATTAGAAACTTTAGAGGTTATATTTTCAAATGTTTTAACTTTTCTGTTATATTATGTTACATTTGTAAAAATAGTGACCTAGGTATACACGCGCAGGACTTGTAAACTGAATCCGAGGAGTATCCGTTTTGTGTTTGTCAAAGGACTAGGCCCCGCGTTTCTGGGCCTCGTCCCTTCCTCTCGTCTCGGTTCTCAAGTATTCCGGAGTACTCGATTGAATGAATGAGCGAACAAGCGTCCCATGAGGCATGTGCCAATGCATCCTCTCTTAGCACGTTAGCATATTGATGGCTACGTGTTGGTGAACCCCAAGAGGAAGGTTATGATGTAGACAGCAGAAGTTTTCCCTTGAATAATCTACCCAAGGTTATCAATCCAGTAGGACTTGACGATCTATCGGAAGGTTGTTGATGTTGACTCCCCCTGGCGCTAGGGAGCTTGCACCAACGTGGAATCTGCACAGACACAAACCAGAACTTTGCCCAACACGAAACAGAGAGGTTGTCAATCTCTCCGGTCTTGCAGAAACAAAGAGTTAAACGTATGGTGTGGAAAACAGCAGGAAAACAGCAAGTAACAGGAAACAGATGATTGCAGCAGGTTGTGTAAACAGTATGAGGAAATTGGACCAGGGTCCACAGTTCACTAGTGGTGTCTCTCTCAGAACAGATAACTAGCATGTTGGGTAAACAAATTACAGCTGGGCAATTGACAAATAGAGAGGGCATAACAATGCAATACATGCCAAGATGTCTACTATGAAATCTAGTTGGGCATTACAACAAAGTACATAGACCGTTATTCCAACCGCATCTATGCCTAAATAATCCACCTTCAAGGCAGCATCCGCATCCATTCAGTATTAAGTTGCTAACAACAGATTATTGCATGAAGTAAAGTGTGTAATGTAATCAATACAAGTGCCCTTGGACACTGCACCAATGTTTTATCCCTAGTAGCAACAGCACATCTACCATCTTAGACCTTTCTGTCACTGATCCAGATATCTAGAGACTGAACCCACTATCGAGCATAAATACCCCCTCTTGGAGTCACAAGCATCTACTTGGCCAAAGCATCTACTAGCAACGGAGAGCATGCAAGATCAAGAGCACATAGATAAACAACTTGAATAAACATGGTATCAATATTCATCGGATCCCAGCAAACACAACATCTAGCATTACAATAAGATGATCTTGATCATGTTAGGCAGCTCACAAGATCTAAACATGGAGGCACAAGGTAGAGAGACAACCATCTAGCTACTGCTATGGACCCGTAGTCCAGGGGTGGACTACTCACGCATCACTCCGGAGGCAGGCATGGTGATGTAGAGCCCTCCGGTGATGATCTCCCCTCCGGCAGGGTGCCGGGAAGAGCTTCAGAACTCCTCCGATCTGAGATTGACGATGACGGCCGCGACGGAACTTTTCGTGGAATATGATCGACCGTAATAGGGTTTTCGCGTCGCGGAGAATATATAGGCGAAGAGGCGGCGTCGGTGGCCGAGGGGGGCCACCACGCCATAGGGGGGCGCGGGCCCACCCTGGGCCGCGCCCTAGTGTGGCGTGGCCCCCTGGTGGGTCTGCTCCGACTCCCCTTTGGACTCCGTGATCTCCTCGTGATATTATTGACGATGTCTTTTGTTTCGTCCAATTCCGAGAATATTTCCTTAATAGATTTTCTGAAACCAAAAACAGCAGAAAACAGGGAACTGGCACTGTGGCATCTTGTTAATAGGTTAGTCCCAGAAAATGCATAAAAATGATATAAAGTGTAACCAAAACATGTAGCAATTGATATAATAACAGCATGGAACATCAAAAATTATAGATACGTTTGAGACGTATCAAGCATCCCCAAGCTTAGTTCCTGCTCGTCCTCGAGTAGGTAAACGATAAAAACAGATAATTTTTGAAGTGACATGCTACCAACACAATCTTTGATCAAATAACAATGTAATGCACATGATCTGAATGAAGTGATCCAAGCCAATGGTCTATAGTTTGCAAGCAAGTAAATAAAGAGTAAACATAAGTGATCACACAAGTGCAAACTTTCATGAATAATACTATAAAACATTTAGAGATATAATAGTCTAACATAATAGTTAGTTCACAGCAGCAATAATTCTCAACATGAAAGTGTTTGTATCAACACAAAGGAAGATAATAGCTTCAGCTTTTGCTTCAACTTTCAACATGTATATCATATAGATAATGTCAATGCAAAGAATATGATCAACCAAACACAAAGTTATGTAAAAACTGTTATACTGGAGTTGACAATGATGTTTGCTTAAGTAGACAGAAAGAAGTGGGAAAACTGACTCAACATAAAAGTAAAAGAATGGCCCTTCGCAGAGGGAAGCAGGGATTAACATCATGTGCTAGAGCTGTAGTTCCCGAAGGCATATAGAGAGCATAAAATATTGTTTTGTAAGGTAATGGTGTATACAGGTGTCAACAAATCAAATAGCAGGTACTTGTCATCTTCCATGGCTAACTAACTTTTAGAGCGGTTCCGAGAGTTTTTAGGACTGCACTTGTAACAAGCACTTATTGGTGACACTCCTCCCAACCATTTACTTTCCACAAACCATGGCTAACCGAATCCTCGGGTGCCCACCAACATTCACCATGGAGGAGTGTCTATTTATTTATTTATTTATAGGGTGGACTAACCAGCTCTTTAATGCAAAATAAAAGGTGGAGAAGCAGATGAAGCTGCCAATCCTTGTAAATTAATTAGCATGGAAGATGACAAATCTCACTACTACGTCCTTATGAGCTTTTCAAGTAGTGACACAAAAAGGAAATGTAACAGTTTTGAGTAGTTAGTAGATAGCACATGAAGAAATTTACTTGGAATGGTGAAAACACCACATAATAGGTAGGTATGGTGGACACAGGTGGCATGGATTTGGCTCAAGGTTTTGGATGTACAAGAAGCATTCCCTCTTAGTACAGAGTTTAGGCTAGCAAGTTATTATAAGCAAACATCATTATCAACTGGAATAGCAAGAGTGTACATAAAACACAAGGTTTGACGAACCATAGACTCCCACTGTCTTCCTTGTTAACACATAGCCTTCATCCAAAAATTATCTAGACTACTATGGACTTCCAATTATGCAACAGATTATTATAGCAGAAAATCCTTATAGTAGTTCTTCATTAATAGCCATTACTTACATGATGCACAAGCTTAAACATTAATTACTTGACAGCTCAAAACAATTGGCAAGCATCAAATTACTCAAGACAACGATCTAAAAAGATTCATGTAAGCATTTTATACCACTACCACATGCATAGCATTTTTCTGGTCCAACCAAACACCAATCAACTTATTTGACAACTCTCCAAACAGATATAAGTGAAGCAAGAGAGTACTTTCTTCAAAAGAAACTGAAAGCTCTAACAAGAGATATGAAAAACTGAGAGCTAACAGCAATAACAGCAACTAGACAGGAATACTCAACAAGTATAAGTGAAGCACAAGAGTATTCTAATGAAAAAGTGGAGCGTGTCTCTCTCCCAAACATGAATGCTAGGATCCAACAAGTATAGCACAGCAAACAAAACAAAACAAACTGAAAACAAAAACACACTGACGCTCCAAGGAAGAGTACACTAGTATGAAGCAATAAAAATATAGCACCATTAGAGATGACCTGATAATTTGTAGATGAAGAAGGGGATGCCTTGGGCATCCCCAAGCTTAGATGCTTGAGTCTTCTTGAAATATGCTGGGGAGGTAAGCCTCCCCAAGCTTAAGCTCTTCACTCTTCTTGATCATGTAATATCATTCTCCTCTATCAACACTTGAAAACTTCCTTCACACCAAAACTTAACAGCTTTTCTCATTAGCAGGTTAGTGCACTAAAAGATAATACTTCAAAGTTCTAGCAAAGACAAAACTCACAAGCCAACTATTTTAAACATTAGCCACTGTTACTAGGCTCAAGTGGGCACTTTTACACGAAAAGAAACCACTTAAAAACTTGTAAAAGAGAGAATGCAAAATAAAAGACAGAATCTGTCAAACCAGAACAGTCTGTAATGACGAATTTTTTCGAGGCACTTACGATGCTCAGATGAAAAACTTTTGAAATAATGAAAGTTGCGTAACATCATCAGGAACATGCACAAAAAGTTTCAGCATTTTTCGATTTTTTCTGATTTTCTACTGAATTAAACGGTGACGAACAGCAATCTGTCCCAATGCAGTCCCGAAAATAAAAACCAACTTTGCATTAGTAACTCTCCTTGGCACAACAAAACAGCAAATAAAAGATACAAAGGAGTTGCTACAGAGGTAAACAAGCATCCTTGACTCAAGAAAACAAAAATAAAACAGCAAATAAAAACATGGGTTATCTCCCAGAAGTGCTTTTCTTTAATGCCTTTGAGCTAGGCATGAAGAGATGCATCAAGTATTGTCAAGACCAGAAAATCCAAAACCATAATTTGTCTTGACACTAGTATCATGTGAGTATTTCATCTTCTTCCTAGGGAAGTGTTCCATACCTTTCTTGAGTGGGAATTGAAATTTTATATTCCCCTCTCTCATATCAATAACAGCACCAACAGTTCTCAGAAAAGGTCTTCCCAAAACAATAGGACAAGAAGGATTGCATTCAATATCCAAAACCACAAAATCAACAGGGACAAGATTGTTATTAACCATTATCAAAACATCATCAACTTTTCCTAAAGGTTTCTTCATAGAAGAATCAGCAAAGTGAACATCCAAATGACATTTTTCCAAAGGTGCAAGCTTGAGAATATCATATAAATTTTTAGGCATAACCGAAATACAAGAACCAAGGTCACACAAAGCATTGCATTCAAACTCACTCAGTTTCATTTTAATAACAGGTTCCCAATTATCATCTAACTTCCTAGGGATAGAAGCTTCAAGTTTTAATTTTTCTTCCCTAGCATGCATGAGAGCTTTGATAATATGTTCAGTAAAAGCCATATTTATTTTACTAGCATTAGGACTCTTAGCTAGCTTTTGCAAGAACATGATGACTTCAGTTATGTTACAATTTTCGAAATTGAAGTTGTTGTCATAAAAACAATGGAGCAATTATCACCAACACCTCTAAAAATTTCAGCACTTTTACTAGGAACAAAAGTAGTGCTATCAGGCAATTTAAACTTTTTGTAGAGGTAGTAGAGACATTTCCAACACTTATTATCTTTTCACTAACAGTAGGGGGCGCATTAGCATGTGAGGCATCATTTGTTTCATTAGTAAAAATAGTGCAAACTCTAACAACACTATTTTGTTCAGCAATTTCAGCTTCTCTTTCTTCTCTCTCCCATCTTTCATGAAGTTCAGCAAGCATCCTAATGTTATTATCAATTTTAATTTGGATAGCATTGAGTGTTTTACTCTCTCTAATATCACTAGGAATAGCTTTTATTTTCAGCATTTCAACATCATGAGCAAGACTATCAACTTTAGCAGCAAGAGTATCAATTTTTCCTAGCTTTTCCTCAACAGTTTTATTAAAAGTAGTTTGTGTGCTAATAAAATCCTTAAGCATGACTTCAAGATCAGAGGGCACACTTCTATTGTTACTGTAGGAATTGCCATAGAATTACCATAAGAGTTGCTACCATTAGCAGGATATGGCCTATAATTGTTGCTACCAAAATTATTCCTATAGCATTGTTGTTGAAGTTGTTATTTTTAATGAAGTTTACATCAACATTTTTCTCATCATGAGCAACCAAAGAAGCAAGAGGAATATTATTTGGATCCACAACACCATGTCCATTCGAAAGCATAGTCATAATAGCATCAACTTTATCACTCAAGGAGGAAATTTCCTCAACAGAATTTACCTTCTTACCAGTTGGAGCCCTTTCAGTGTGCCATTCAGAATAATTTACCATCATATCATCAAGAAGCTTTGTAGCAGCACCCAAAGTGATGGACATAAAGGTCCCTCCAGCAGCCGAGTCCAATAAGTTCCTTGAGAAAAATTTAGTCCTGCATAAAAGGTTTGGATGATCATCCAAGTAGTCAGTCCATGAGTGGGGCAATTTTTAACCAAAGACTTCATTCTTTCCCAAGCTTGGGCAACATGCTCATTATCAAGTTGCCTAAAGTTCATAATACCACTTCTCAAGAGATAATTTTAGCAGGAGGATAATATTTTCCAATGAAAGCATCTTTGCATTTAGTCCAGGAATCAATACTATTTCTAGGCAAAGATAGCAACCAATCTTTAGCTCTTCCTCTTAAAGAGAAAGGAAACAATTTCAGCTTAATAATATCACTCTCTACCTCCTTATACTTTTGCATATCACAAAGTTCAACAAAGTTGTTTAAGTGGGCAGCAGCATCATCAGTACTAACACCAGAAAATTGCTCTTTCATAACCAGATTTAACAGTGCAGGCTTAATCTCATAAAATTCTGCTTTAGAAGCAGGTGGAGCAATGGGTGTACAGATAAAATCATTGTTGTTTGTGCTAGTAAAGTCACACAACTTAGTATTTTCAGGATTACTCATTTTAGCAAGCCTAAAACAAGCAACAGGGCAACTCGAAATTAAAAACTAGATGCAGGAATTTAATTTTTTTGGGTTTTTGATTTTTAACAGCAAGCAAAACAAAACTAAAACAAGACAAAAAACAAAGTAAAGAGATTGGAACTGAGAGACTCCCCTTTCCAATAGCCTCCAAGTCCCCGGCAACGGCGCCAGAAAACAGCTTGATGGCTACGTGTTGGTGAACCCCAAGAGGAAGGTTATGATGTAGACAGCAGAAGTTTTCCCTTGAAAATCTACCCAAGGTTATCAATCCAGTAGGACTTGACGATCTATCGGAAGGTTGTTGATGTTGACTCCCCCTGGCGCTAGGGAGCTTGCACCAACGTGGAATCTGCACAGACACAAACCAGAACTTTGCCCAACACGAAACAGAGAGGTTGTCAATCTCTCCGGTCTTGCAGAAACAAAGAGTTAAACGTATGGTGTGGAAAACAGCAGGAAAACAGCAAGTAACAGGAAACAGATGATTGCAGCAGGTTGTGTAAACAGTATGAGGAAATTGGACCAGGGTCCACAGTTCACTAGTGGTGTCTCTCTCAGAACAGATAACTAGCATGTTGGGTAAACAAATTACAGCTGGGCAATTGACAAATAGAGAGGGCATAACAATGCAATACATGCCAAGATGTCTACTATGAAATCTAGTTGGGCATTACAACAAAGTACATAGACCGTTATTCCAACCGCATCTATGCCTAAATAATCCACCTTCAAGGCAGCATCCGCATCCATTCAGTATTAAGTTGCTAACAACAGATTATTGCATGAAGTAAAGTGTGTAATGTAATCAATACAAGTGCCCTTGGACACTGCACCAATGTTTTATCCCTAGTAGCAACAGCACATCTACCATCTTAGACCTTTCTGTCACTGATCCAGATATCTAGAGACTGAACCCACTATCGAGCATAAATACCCCCTCTTGGAGTCACAAGCATCTACTTGGCCAAAGCATCTACTAGCAACGGAGAGCATGCAAGATCAAGAGCACATAGATAAACAACTTGAATAAACATGGTATCAATATTCATCGGATCCCAGCAAACACAACATCTAGCATTACAATAAGATGATCTTGATCATGTTAGGCAGCTCACAAGATCTAAACATGGAGGCACAAGGTAGAGAGACAACCATCTAGCTACTGCTATGGACCCGTAGTCCAGGGGTGGACTACTCACGCATCACTCCGGAGGCAGGCATGGTGATGTAGAGCCCTCCGGTGATGATCTCCCCTCCGGCAGGGTGCCGGGAAGAGCTTCAGAACTCCTCCGATCTGAGATTGACGATGACGGCCGCGACGGAACTTTTCGTGGAATATGATCGACCGTAATAGGGTTTTCGCGTCGCGGAGAATATATAGGCGAAGAGGCGGCGTCGGTGGCCGAGGGGGGCCACCACGCCATAGGGGGGCGCGGGCCCACCCTGGGCCGCGCCCTAGTGTGGCGTGGCCCCCTGGTGGGTCTGCTCCGACTCCCCTTTGGACTCCGTGATCTCCTCGTGATATTATTGACGATGTCTTTTGTTTCGTCCAATTCCGAGAATATTTCCTTAATAGATTTTCTGAAACCAAAAACAGCAGAAAACAGGGAACTGGCACTGTGGCATCTTGTTAATAGGTTAGTCCCAGAAAATGCATAAAAATGATATAAAGTGTAACCAAAACATGTAGCAATTGATATAATAACAGCATGGAACATCAAAAATTATAGATACGTTTGAGACGTATCAAGCATCCCCAAGCTTAGTTCCTGCTCGTCCTCGAGTAGGTAAACGATAAAAACAGATAATTTTTGAAGTGACATGCTACCAACACAATCTTTGATCAAATAACAATGTAATGCACATGATCTGAATGAAGTGATCCAAGCCAATGGTCTATAGTTTGCAAGCAAGTAAATAAAGAGTAAACATAAGTGATCACACAAGTGCAAACTTTCATGAATAATACTATAAAACATTTAGAGATATAATAGTCTAACATAATAGTTAGTTCACAGCAGCAATAATTTTCAACATGAAAGTGTTTGTGTCAACACAAAGGAAGATAATAGCTTCAGCTTTTGCTTCAACTTTCAACATGTATATCATATAGATAATGTCAATGCAAAGAATATGATCAACCAAACACAAAGTTATGTAAAAACTGTTATACTGGAGTTGACAATGATGTTTGCTTAAGGAGACAGAAAGAAGTGGGAAAACTGACTCAACATAAAAGTAAAAGAATGGCCCTTCGCAGAGGGAAGCAGGGATTAACATCATGTGCTAGAGCTGTAGTTCCCGAAGGCATATAGAGAGCATAAAATATTGTTTTGTAAGGTAATGGTGTATACAGGTGTCAACAAATCAAATAGCAGGTACTTGTCATCTTCCATGGCTAACTAACTTTTAGAGCGGTTCCGAGAGCATAAATAGCATGGCTAATTGTGTGAAAAGTCTCCCGTATTCTGGGCTAATTAAATATGTTGCATGTGGTGGCTTTTTCTTTATATGGTTGAGGTACAAATCCAATCAATTCATCTTGAAAAGAGATACTCCCTCCATCCAGAATTATAGTGGCTTTATATCTCTTCTCTTCTCTCCTATCTAAAAAAAGAGTTTCGTTCCTTAATCTGCCACCAATACCACTTCGCCAGAACCTTTCGTCCAACTATTCCCGTACGCCCCATGGCAGTTTCTTCCCATAAAAAACCGGCATTAATTACCAGATCCTATTTGTAAGGAAGCATACATCAACGACATTAATTACCAGATCCAATCTTTCCCGTCTCCAATACAGCGCAATGGGTACAGACAAGCGATACAACGAATCGGTACGGGCAAGCGAATGGGTACACAACCAAAATCGCCAGTTTGGGCCGCTCCTCGCCAGATCGGGGCGGCAAAAATTGAATCGATCGGAGAAGAGAGCTCACCGTCATCCTCGCGATCCTCGAAAGCTCCAGGATCTCGCCATCCTCGCTAGCTCCAGGACCTCGCCATCCTCATCAGCTCGAGGATCTCTGATGACGTGTATCATACGTTCGTTGGGAGATCCCAAGAGGAAGGTATGAAGCAGTGTAGCAGAAGTTTCCCTCAGTATGAAACCAAGGTTTAATCGAACCAGTAGGAGTAAGAAATCACTTCTGAAGGTTGTCAGTGACGCGCTGACGTGGAACCTGCACACAACACAATCAAACTACTTTGCCCCAACGAAACAGTGAGGTTGTCAATCTCACCGGATTGCTGAAAACAAACGATTAAACGTATGGTGTGGAAAACAGTAGTAAATTGCAGAGAATGAAAAGGAACAATGATTGCAGTTGGTTGTATTATCAGTGTAAAAGAATGGACCGGGGTTCACAGTTCACTAGTTGTGTCTCTCCATAAAATATAACTAACATGCTGGATGAACAAATTACAGCTGGGCAAATGACAAAATATTGAGCGCATGACAATGCATATATATGACATGATGATTACTATGATATTCGTGTGGGCATTACGACAAAATACATAGACCGTTATCCAACAGGGTCTATGACTAATAATCCACCTCCAGGTTGTCATACCGAGATCCCCGTTGGTATTAAGTTGCAAGCAACGGATAATCGCATTAAGTAATGTGCGTAATATAAACAAATGCATTAGACCTAACGGCACACCCTTAAGCTAAGCATCGGTTATTTTATCCCTAGTAGCAACAACACATCCACAATCTTAGAAGTTGCTGTCACTCTCCCAGATTACCGGAGGCATGAACCCACTATCTAGCATAAATACTAACTCTTGGAGTTACAAGTATCTACTTGGCCAAAACATCTACTAGTAACGGAAAGCATGCAAAAGCATAAATAACATATAAGATAGATTGATAATCAACTTGACATAGTATTCAATATTCATCGGATCCCAGCAAGCACAACATGTAGCATTACAATAAGATGATCTTGATCATGATAGGCAGCTCACAAGATCTAAACATGATAGCATAAAGTGGAGAGACAACCATCTAGCTACTGCTATGGACCCGTAGTCCAAAGATGAACTACTCACGCATCACTCCGGAGGCAGGCATGATGATATAGAGCCCTCCGGTGATGATTCCCCTCTCCGGTAGGGTGCCGGGAAGAGCTTTTGAACCCTCCCGAGCTAGGGTTGACGGCGACGGCGTCTCTGAAACTTTTCGTGGATAATGGCTCGGGTGTCTAGGGTTTTCCCGTGAAGATGAATAAATAGGCGAAAGGGCGGCGGCTGGAGCGACCCGAGGGGCCCACACCACACCGCGGCGCGGTTGGAGGTGGGGCCGCGCCGCCCTATGGTGTGGCCGCCTCCTCGGTCGCCTCCGTCTCTCCTTTGGACTCCGTGTACGTGTTGGAAAAATAGGAGGTCCTGTCCTGGTTTCGTCCAATTCCGAGAATATTTCCAGAATAGCTTTTCTGAAATACAAAAACAGCAGAAAACAGGAACTGGCACCGTGGCATCTTGTTAATAGGTTAGTCCCAGAAAATGCTAAAAAATGCTATGAAGTGTATGTAAAACATGTAACAATTGGTATAATATCAACATGGAACATCAGAAATTATGGATACGTTTGAGACGTATCAAGCATCCCAAGCTTTGTTCTACTCGTCTTCGAGTAGGTAAAACGATAAAAACAAAATAATTTCTGAGGTGACATGCTACAATCATAATCTTGATCAAATAGTATTGTAAAGCACATGTTATGAATGAAGTGATCCAGGTCAACGGTCTATTGTTTGCTAGCAAGTAGATAACGAGCAAACAACTGAATCATATAAGCAAAAACTTTTCATGAATAGTACTTTCGAGACAAGCATCAAAGAGTTTTGCATAAGAGTTAACTCATAAAGCAATAGATTCTAAGTAAAAGGTATTTAGCCAACACAAAGGAAGATTTAAGCTTCAGCAATTGCTTTCAACTTTCAACATATACATCTCATGGATATTTGTCAACATAAAGCAATATAATAAGTGCAATATACAAGCATATAAAAATTGTTGCACCAAAGTTGACACTAGTGTTTGCTTCTGAGATAGAAATAAGTAGGAAAATTGACTCAACATAAAAGTAAAAGAAAGGCCCTTCGCAGAGGGAAGCAGGGATTAAATCATGTGCTAGAGCTTTTTAAGTTTTTGAAATCATATAGAGAGTAAAAATAAGTTTTGGGAGGTGTTTGTTAATTGTCAACGAATCAGAAAATGGAAAGTACAATATGACCCCTGCCAACCAGACTTTTAAGAGCGGCTCCCATGAAGGATGTTATTTCTACCAGCAAGGCAGATCATCCCTCTTCTCTTTTGTTTACACATGCAGATATTTCACTATTTGTCATTGCTTGACTGATAAATCGGGGCAAAAATGTGAAGAGAATTAAGCGGTTTAAAGTTGTAATTAATTAGGACTGGGCACCCCATTTGCCAGCTCTTTTTGCAAAATTAATGGATAAGCGGATGTATATGCTGCTAGTCCGGTGATAAAGTCTGTTTGACAGTTGACATAAAGACATCCACCCGTCCTCATGAGCTTGGTAAACATTGACACAAAATAGGAGTAATAATTTTTGAATAGTTTAAAGGTAGCAAATGAAAAATTTACTTGGAATGGCAAGGAAATACCACATATAGGTAGTTATGGTGGACACAGATGGCATGGATTTTGGCTCAAGGTTTTGGATGCACGAGAAGCATTCCCTCTCAGTACAGAGTTTAGGCTAGCAAGGTTATTTGAAGCAAACTGATGACCCACAAGTATAGGGGGTGTATCGTAGTACTTTCGATAAATAAGAGTGTCGAACCCAACGAGGAGCAGAAGGTGTTGACAAGCGGTTTCGATCAAGGATTCACTGTAAATGCTCACAGACAAGTTTTTAGGAGTTTTTGATATTGCAGATAAATAAAATACAAGTAAATAAAATGCAGTAATAATAATTGCAGCGAGTGGCCCAATCCTTTCTACAGCAAAGGACAAGCCGGTAGGTTTACTTATAATGACCAAACGTTCTTGAGGACACACGGGAATTTAGTCAAGTGCTTTCGCTTCATATAGCTGATTAATCTTCATTGTTTTGATAAGTGTTGTGTGGGTGTAAACCTATGCTAATGCACCGCCCTTCCTAGGACTAATACATACTTGTGATTATACCCTCATAAGCATCCGCAAATATAAGAGAGTAATTAAGATAAATCTAACCACAGCCTTAAACTCTGAGATCCTGCTATCCCTCATGCATCGATATACCAACGGGGGTTCAGGTTGCTGTCACTCCGGCAACCCCACAATTGGCAAACGAATACACAATGCATTCCCCTAGGCCCATAAAGGTGAAGTATCATGTAGTCGACGTTCACATGACACCACTAGAAGAATTACACCACAACTTAAATATCAAACCATTAAATATTACTCAACATAGTTCACTACTAACATCTAGACTTCTCCCATGTCCTCAAGAACTAAACGAACTACTCACAAGACATCATATAGATCATGATCAGAGGTGATATAATGATGAAATAACAATCTGGACATAAACCTTAATTCAACGGTTTCACTTAATAGCATCAACCACAAGGAGTAATCAACACCGGGAAAGTTTCCCCTATGAACTAGACAAGATTCAACCCTAGATGTTACAGCGGAACGGAGTGGAGCGGTGGAGATGATGGTGTCGGCGGCGGAGATGATGATGATGATGATCCCAATGAAGTCCAGCTCGATGACGGTGACGATGGCGATGATTTCCCCCCTTCGGGAAGGAATTTCCCCGGCAGTTTTCTCCCTGCCGGAGAGCTTTTCTCTCTCTGGTGTTTTCCGCCTCGTGGAGGCGGCGGAATATTTCCTCGATGATCCCCCAGCTTAGGGTTTCCAGGGGATGAAGTACGCGAAGGGGCACGGCAGAGGTGGGCCAGGGCCTCCTCACCACATGGCGGCGCCCAGCCAAGGGGGCCGCGCCACCACATGGTGAGAGCCCATGGTGGCCCACCTTGGCCCCCCCTTTTGGCTGCCTCCGGCATCTGTGAAAATAGGGACTTCTGGATATTTTCCGTCAATTGTTGATCTTCAGAAATATGGTGTCTTGACGGTGCTTTTTCCAGCAGAATCCTGACTCCGGTGATTTATTCTCCAATAATCATGAAACATGCAAAATAGGTAAAATAACATAAGTATCATCTCTAAATATGAAATATATCGATGAATAGCAGTAAATTATGATATAAAATAGTGATGCAAAATGGACGTATCAACTCCCCCCAAGCTTAGACCTCGCTTGTCCCCAAGCGAAAGCTGAACTCAGTAAACAAGACCACATGTTTATGGAGTGAAGTGTCGATAAATAAAATACGGACAAGAAGCATCACATTTATAATCACACAAGTCATCTTAGACAACAACTTCCTATCATATAACTTAACTTGAAACAAGTAAAGGAAGTCACAAATAAAGGTGCCTAGAGAAAATCATAATTGGTGATGGCAAACTTTGTTCTTGGTCAGAGAACAATTAACAGATTGTACTTATCTTTCGATCAGAGTCTTTATATTAGAGCTTATATTGCAGAACTTACATGCTCAACTATAACAGTCTCCTTACAGTCATTGATAACTTTCAAAGTTGTATCCATTCAGATAAAAGCATTGTGCTAAACAAGGAAGGATAAAAGACATGATTGTAAATATCAACATATAGATGATTGAATCACAACAACTCAAATGCTTGCTTGAGATAGGAGGGAAATAGGTTTACTGACTCAACATTAAAGTAAGAGATAGGCCCTTCGCAGAGGGAAGCAGGGATTAAATCATGTGCTAGAGCTTTTCAAGTTTTGAAATCATATAGAGAGTATAAAAATATATGTTTGAGCTATGTATGTCGTTGTCAACGAATCGCAGTAGAGAAAACACTATCCCCTTGTCAACCAGACTTTCAAGAGCGGCTCCCATGAAGGACGTTATTTCTACCCAAGGGCAGATCATCCCTCCTCTCTTTTGTTTACACATGTACTTTATATTTGTATGACACTCCTCCCAACCTTTGCTTACACAAGCCATGGCTAACCGAATCCTCGGGTGCCTTCCAACAATCACATACCATGGAGGAGTGTCTATTTGAATGATTAACTTTTTAGATTGCTTCTGATAAATCAGGGCAAAACATGTGAAGAGAGTTAAAAGTTATAATTATAATTAATTGGGACTGGGCACCCCATTTGCCAGCTCTTTTTGCAATATTAATGGATAAGCGGATGTATATGCCACTAGTCCAATGGTGAAAGTCTGTCTGACAAGAGTGATAGAGAAACTCTACATAACCCTCATGAGCTAATAAACAGTGACACAAAATAAGGAGTAATAAAGTTTTGAATAGTTTAAAGGTAGCACATGAAGTATTTACTTGGAGTGGCGCGAAAATACCACATAATAGGTAGTTTTGGTGGACACAAATGGCATGGGTTTTGGTTCAAGGTTTGGATGCACGAGAAGCATTCCCTCTCAGTACAGGTTTTTGGCTAGCAAGGCTGGGTAGCAAGCATAAGAGTTGAGGGATGCAAACAAATATACATGTAATAAAAACAATCATGCAATCTTCCTTGGAAGCACAAATAATTTTAACTTGAGAATACTAAGCTTATTAGCCAACAAGAAAGAAAGATAACGAAATAATATATCTACATGCACTTCCCTCTTTTCTACTTAAGTCTCAAAGTATTGTTGCTACTGACCAATGCTAAGTTTGCCAAAACCAAATAGATTTACTTAATGCTCCCAAAGTGATGCCAATACTAACAACAAGATCATTCATATGACAGAAATTGCAAACTAAAATAAGATGTGCAGAAAGTAAATGATAAAACTTCTCATTAATATTCCATAACGGCAACTCACACCAAGGGATACATAGACGACCAACTAAAGGAGAGATACTTCCACACTGCAAACCATCCTATATGATAACTTCCCTACTCATGATATGACTCTATTGAAAAGTAAAAGGTAAAAGATAATGGTGTGATACCGCGGCACTCCCCCCAAGCTTGGAACAAGCCAAGGGGATGCCAATACCAATGATGAATTACTCCTTCGGTGGTGATGGTGAGCCTTTAATAAGCTTATCAACCAGCTCCTTCAGTTCATCAATCTTGTAGGTGAGTATGCGAATCAACTCCGTGTTGTGCTCAATACGGTTCATGAACTTATCAGACTGTGAATCCCAGCTCGTGGAATTGTTTCCCCACTCCTCAGCTTCAGAGCTCCTTTTTCCTGCATTGTTAGAACGATCTATATTCCAACCACTGGGCAACTCTGCCTCAGGAATCCTTTCAATTTGACTCTTATGAATTAGAGTGTGGAAGGGGTTATTGATGCCTGGGGAAGACGTCCTTGGAGCTAGGAAGTGACGTGGGACCTTTCCTCCGGTGCTCATCCGCGCGCCTCTCTTGGGGTTGAATGGATTTGCTACCACTCCGATGCTTGCGACGGTGGCGCGCGGGTATACGCGCGGATCTTCCTCCACTTCACCTTCAGCTTCACTCTCGACTTCTTCCTCCAGCTTAGGGTCTTGAAGATCATCTTCCAAAGGCCCCTTGCCCTTGTTGTTGTTGTTGGAGACCATGGCGCTTCTAAAACTGAGAGCAATTCCTGGCAGAAACAGGTCGAAACGAAAACACGACAAAAAGACGATATACGGACCTCGGGGGATCCGGGGGATTATATAGCAAAAAGTTTTACGACAAAAGGAAGGCACGGGAAAGAAACCTGGTCGGAGACGGGCTCCGAGGAGCCCTCACCATGTGGTGGCGCGGCCAGGGGTGGGCCCGCGCCACGACGTGGTGAGGTGCCCTCGGGCACCGTTTCTTCCCCGTTTCGATCTCGTAATTTTCCATATTTAATAAAAATAACAAAAATAACTTTTGGAAAGTTAAACGTGGACGTTTTCTTACCGAAACTGTTACCTATTCGAAATCAGACTCTGCAGTTCCCTCAATTTGCTTTTTAATAAAAGTTTCCGGAGTTACCACTCGAATAACATCAACATCTTCATTATAAGAATCTCCAGAAATATAGTGTTTGAGTCTTTGTCCATTCACCACTTGTGTAGAGTCATCTTTCAATGAGGCAATCTTTATTGCACCTGAACGATACACCTCCACAATAACAAAAGGTCCTTCCCATTTTGAGAGTAATTTTCCTGCAAAAAATCTGAGACGAGACCTATACAATAGAACTTTCTCACCAACATTGAATTCTCTCTTAATAATCTCCTATCATGCCATTTCTTAACTTTCTCTTAAAAAGTCTAGCATTTTCATAAGCTTCACTTCTCCATTCATCTAAAGAACTTAATTGAAGCAACCTTTTCTTACCAGCAAGTTTAAAATCTCTATTAAGTTCTCTCACTGCCCAATAAGCTTTGTGTTCTAGTTCTAAAGGCAAATGGCAAGCTTTTCCATAAACCATTTTATAAGGAGACATACCCATAGGTTTTTATAAGCAGTTCTATAAGCCCATAAAGCATCAGTTAACTTACTAGCCCAATTTTTCTAGACTTATTAACAGTCTTTTGCAAGATAGATTTAATTTCTCTATTTGATAATTCTACTTGCCCACTTGTTTGGGGATGATAAGCCGAAGCAATTCTATGATTAACACCATATTTAGCAAGGGTCTTTCTAAAACCACCATGAATAAAATGAGAACCTCCATCAGTCATAAGATATCTAGGTACACCAAACCTAGGGAAAATAACATCTAAAAGCATTTTTAAAGAGGTCTCACCATCAGCACTTTTTGTAGGTATGGCTTCTACCCATTTAGTAACATAATCAACAGCAACAAGTATATGAGTATTACCTTCTGAAGGAGGGAAAGGACCCATGAAGTCGAATCCCCAACAATCAAATGGTTCAATAACAAGAGAATAATTCATAGGCATTTCATTGCGTCTAGAGATATTACCAACTCTTTGGCATTCATCACAGGATAAAATAAACTTCCTTGCATCTTTAAAGAGAGTTGGCCAATAAAAACCTGATTGTAGAACTTTTTGTGCAGTTCTATCTCCAGCGTGATGTCCTCCATAAGCACTACCATGACATTTTCTCAATATCTCTTGTTGTTCATATTCAGGAACACATCTTCGCATAATACCATCCACTCCTTCTTTATATAAGTGTGGGTCATCCCAAAAATAATGCCTCAAGTCATAAAAGAATTTCCTTCTTTGCTGAGCTGAAAAGGTTGGAGGCAAGTACTTGGAAACAATAAAGTTAGCGTAATCAGCATACCAAGGACTATCTCGCGAGCTCACCTTTATTGCAGCCAATTGCTCATTTGGAAAACTATCATTAACAGGTATAGGATCATAAGCAATGTTTTCCAATCTAGATAAATTATCAGCAACAGGATTTTCAGCACCTTTCCTATCTACAATATGCAAATCAAATCTTGTAAAAGAAGCACCCATCTAATAAGCCTAGGCTTAGCGTCTTTCTTTTCCATAAGGTACTTAATAGCAGCATGATCAGTATGAATAGTGACTTTTGAATCAACAATATAAGGTCTAAACTTGTCACAAGCAAAAACTACAGCTAAGAACTCTTTTTCAGTAGTAGCATAATTCTTTTGAGCAGAATCAAGAGTCTTACTAGCATAATGAATAACATTCAATTTCTTATCTACTCGCTGTCCAAGAACAGCACCTACAGCAAAATCACTAGCGTCACACATAATTTCAAAAGGTAAATTCCAATCAGGTGGTTCAACAACAGGAGCAGTAATTAAAGCCTTTTTCAAGTTTCGAAAGCTTCCTTACAATCATCATCAAAAACAAAAGGTACATCTTTTTGGAGAAGATTAGTAAGAGGCTTTGAAATTTTAGAGAAATCTTTAATAAACCTTCTATAGAAACCAGCATGACCAAGAATACTACGAATACCTTTAACATCCCTGGGATAGGGCATTTTCTCAATTGCTTCAACTTTAGCTCTATCAACTTCAATACCTTTTTCAGAAATTTTATGTCCCAGAACAATTCCTTCATTAACCATAAAGTGACACTTCTCCCAATTAAGAACAAGGTTAGTTTCCTCACATCTCTGCAAAACTTTATCAAGGTTTCGCAAGCAGTTATCAAAAGAATTTCCATAGACAGAAAAATCATCCATGAATACTTCCACAATCTTTTCACAAAAACCATGAAAAATAGCAGACATGCATCTTTGAAAAGTAGCAGGAGCATTACATAAACCGAAAGGCATACGCCTATAAGCATAAGTTCCATAAGGACAAGTGAAAGTGGTTTTCTCTTGATCTTTAGCTCTAACAGCAATTTGTGAAAACCCAGAATATCCATCAAGAAAACAAAAATGAGTGTTCTTAGATAACCTTTCTAACATTTGATCAATGAAAGGTAAAGGGTAATGATCTTCTTAGTGACTTTATTAACTTTTCGAAAATCAATGCACATTCTATATCCTACAACTACTCTTTGAGGAATAAGCTCATCATTATCATTTGGCACAACAGTAATTCCTCCTTTCTTAGGAACACAATGCACAGGACTTACCCATTTACTATCAGCAATAGGATAAATAATACCAGCTTCAAGGAGTTTTAATACCTCATTTCTTACCACATCCTTCATTTTAGGAATTAGACGACGTTGATGTTCAACAACAGGTTTTGCATCATCTTCCATATTGATGGCGTGTTGGCAAATAGTGGGAGAAATCCCTTTTAAATCATCAAGAGTATATCCAATAGCTCCTCGGTGTTTCCTTAATACCTCCAATAATCTTTCTTCTTCAATACCTGAAAGTTTAGAACTAATAATAACAGGATATGTTTTCTTATCATCAATATGAGCATATTTGAGATTATCAGGTAAAGGTTTTAAATCGAAAACAGGATCCTCTTTGGGTGGTGGCGTGGTACCCAAATCTTCAACCGGTAAATTATGTTTAAGTATGGGTTGACGAATAAATATTTCATCAAGCTCATTCCTTTCTTCCATAAAGACTTCACTTTCATGATCCTCCAGGTGTTGCTGCAAAGGATCGTTAGGAGCAAGAGCAATAGATGCAAGCTGTTCAACTCTAAAATCTTCATTAGGCAATTCAGTTTCATAAGGAGTTTTAGCAAATTTAGAGAAATTGAACTCATAAGATTCACCAGCAAATTTGGTAATAATTTTCTCTTTCTTACAATCTATAACAGCACCACAAGTATTCAGAAAAGGTCTACCAAAAATGATAGGACAAGTTTTACTAGCAGCCGAACCAAGTACTAGAAAATCAGCAGGATATTTAGTCTTACCACATAAAACTTCCACATCTCTAACAATACCAATTGGAGAGATAGTTTCCCTGTTAGCAAGCTGAATAACCACATCAATTTCTTCAAGTTCACAAGAACCAATTTCATGCATGATTTCCCTGTAAAGCTCATAAGGAATAGCACTGGAACTCGCACCAATA
Organism: Poa pratensis; assembly: GCA_947311845.1. Lineage (NCBI taxonomy): Eukaryota > Viridiplantae > Streptophyta > Magnoliopsida > Poales > Poaceae > Poa > Poa pratensis. The sequence continues at coordinate 19,498,410 of CAMZMU010000056.1, read as the reverse complement.
TCACATAAACCATAATAGCAATGATCACCTATTCTAACAGAAAGCACAGGAACACTAGTTTTCCTAGATTTACTAGGATGTGAAACAATATTAGAAGCATCTTCACAAAAGATGATGTGCCCATCTTCTACACTTTCGGTTACAAGATCTTTAATTATCGCTACAGCAGGTTCAACAGTTATTTGCTCATCAGGTTCTATAGGTTTCTTTGCACTTTTATTAACCACACTAGCTATAATAGAATGTTCCTTTACTTTAACAGGAAAAGGAATTTTTTCAATATAAGGTTCAGGCACAATATGATCAACAGTATGAACTTCAACACTTCTAGCAGGAACAGAGCTAATTTTATCTTTATAAGGTGCATGAAACTTGTTCCACTCCTTTTTAGGAATATCAAGATAAGAGGCAAAGGCCTTAAAACAGTTTGCAATAATTTGAGAATCAAGTCCATAAACAGCACTAGCATTATAAAATCATCAGTTCCCATAAAAGATTTAATGCATTCATAATTAATTTATACCTGACTTTCTACCTTTGTCGTTCTCCCATCCTTCAGTATTCTCCTGGATCCGATCAAGAAGGTCCCATTTAAACTCTTCTTTATTACGTGTAAATGATCCAGAACAAGCAGTATCCAACAAGGTTTTATCTTGAAAAGAGAGCCTTGCATAGAAGTTATCAATAATGACATTACCAGGAAGCTCATGAATGGGACATTTGAGCATTAATGACTTCAATCTCCCCCATGCTTGGGCAATACTTTCTCCATCATGAGGCCAGAAATTATATATAAGGCTCCGATCTTGGTGAATTTCACTTGGAGGATAAAATTTAGAATAAAAGAGGTACAATTTCCTCCCAACCAAGAGAGCGGCCATTCTTCAGCAGTTTATACCAATGTGCAGCTCTACCAGCCAACGATATAGAGAATAATTCTTTTTAACTTCATCCATTGAAATACCTGCACACTTGAACAACTCGCATAATTCATGTAAAAACAACAAATGATCTCCAGGATGGACAGTTCCATCTCCTTCATAGCGGTTATTCGTAACACGTTCAATAATTTTCATAGGTATTTTATATGGAATTACCTGCACCTCTGGCGCCTCATCTACTACCTTAGCAGTGGTAGTAGTTTTTCCAAATAGGAATTCAATCGGAGATCTCTCCATAATGAAATAAAGCAGCAGGCAAAAGTAAAAACAGCACGTACAGTAAAAGTTTCCCTTACCAATTCCACTTACCAATAGCGCTTCACTCCCCGGCAACGGCGCCAGAAAATAGTCTTGATGACCCACAAGTATAGGGGTGTATCGTAGTACTTTCGATAAATAAGAGTGTCGAACCCAACGAGGAGCAGAAGGTGTTGACAAGCGGTTTCGATCAAGGATTCACTGTAAATGCTCACAACAATTTTTAGAGTTTTTGATATTGCAGATAAATAAAATACAAGTAAATAAAATGCAGTAATAATAATTGCAGCGAGTGGCCCAATCCTTTCTACAGCAAAGGACAAGCCGGTAGGTTTACTTATAATGACCAAACGTTCTTGAGGACACACGGGAATTTAGTCAAGTGCTTTCGCTTCATATAGCTGATTAATCTTCATTGTTTTGATAAGTGTTGTGTGGTGAACCTATGCTAATGCACCGCCCTTCGTAGGACTAATACATACTTGTGATTAACCCCTCATAAGCATCCGCAAATATAAGAGAGTAATTAAGATAAATCTAACACAGCTTAAACTCTGAGATCCTGCTATCCCTCATGCATCGATATACCAACGGGGTTCAGTTGTTGTCACTCCGGCAACCCCACAATTGGCAAACGAATACACAATGCATTCCCCTAGGCCCATAAAGGTTAAGTAATCATGTAGTCGACGTTCACATGTGATGGCCCTACACGTAGTTACCCACAACGGCGCCAGAAAAGGTCTTGACGGCCCTTCGTGTATTACCTGCGTGAAAAGTAAATGGGTTAGGTTGAGACTCCAAGTGCAGAGTGTATGTAGTAGTGGAAGACTGTTTTCGCCACGAGGGTGACTCGAGGGTTTAATATCGAACTCTCGGGGAATTAGTATTTCAGGTGTTATCTCCTTATCCTTCTCTGAGAACCTGCAACAAAATAAATTGTTTTGTGCCCTCAACCTCACCAAGTGGTTGTCAACACAAGTGTGAGAATGATAATAAAATAAATATGTAAACAGTAGTAAATATGCAATGATGGTAAAATAAATATGCAAGGATGATGGTAGTAATGATAAATGATTATTTTTGGGTTTTTTTTATGATGAATGCAAGATATAAAAGTGTTTTTGTATTTTCGGATTTAATAATGGCAGCAAACAAAAGTGATGATAAAGGAGTTGGAAAGGTGGTTCTTATGATTAAAAATGGACCGGGGTTCATGGTTTCACAAATGCACTCCTCTTGATAACGTGGTAACAATGGAACACTAAAATTAACATGTAAGATGGCAAGACATGGTTTGGCAAGTTATTAATAATATGGGCATCACGTCCTAACTAGAGATATCAATATAAGTTGTTCTCTCTCTTATGCTCCACCAAGATGCGAACTAAATCATAACACCTTAGTAATTAAGATAAATCAGAGCATAGCAATAAGTTCATGACATGAAGTTAAAATAAGAACATGCTAGATCTAGTCATGGAGATAGTGGCCAAGGTCACATCCACTCTCCGGTAGCATGGTATTTTTGTTTATCCCTAGTGAGGCAACACAAGTAAGGTAGAAAACCCAAGTGGATCGCAGAAATTTCTCTCACGTTCACTGCACTAGCCACCCCCCGTTACTCCAACTAATGCACACGTTCCCCCTCACATGCTCTCATAAACATGCTTGATCATGACAAGTAAATAAGAACGGGGTACATATATGCATCTACTTTCATAACTGAAACAAAACCATTGCAATCTCAAACATGTATTAACTCATAATAAAGATCCACCACAAAGGAATTACATAGATGACCGTAATCATGTTCAGCAGCTCATACGGTACTAATTAGTGAAGCTCATAGAGAGGAGAGATACATAAGTTACTTCCACAACCCATAGTCCAGGGGTGGACTACTCCCTTCATCATGGTGTCGGTGGAGATGTTGTTGGAGGGGAAGGAGACCACACCGGCAGCGCCCCGCCGGAGTTTTCCCCCTCCAATCTTCAGCTCCAGGTCTTTGTTTCATGGTTTCTGTGTTTCGGCGGCGCTCTCTTTCGCGAAATGTAACGCCCCACTTTTGGGAAGCCAGAATAACTCAGTTGTTAGAGAGCCAAAAATCAGGCCAACAATTTTTTTTAAATGCTTCACTAATGCTTGTGATTCACTTCCCATTGCTTTGTTTGACTTTGGGTACTTTGTTGGTTGTGTTTGTTAACACCTAATAGTAACCTTGTGAGCACAACCTACTTAAACCCACCTCTTGGTGATAATGTCATGATCTTTGCTTGATCACCAACTCACAAAAAACACTTGGGAAATTGCTTTGTAAACCAATTGTTTGATTGAACTTGTTGTCTGTTGTGAGTTGCTAGAGGTGTGATCATTTCTTATGTTTATCTTGGAATGTTTATACTTGTTTGTTTGTGAGTGGGTGTGGCTTAAATGGTTTGAAACCTACAAATAATAGGACTTTATAAAAAAGGATCAGAGATTAGAATCATGTCTTTAGCTATCTTCCTAGCTATTCAAATCTTCCAACTTTGGAGACATGCCATTGTGGCAAATCTTGCTCTACTCATCTATGCACTATCAGATCTCATGTTCCATATCTGTACTTTCCATCCAAGCTATGGAAGTGGGTTATGAAACTCCCTAGCATTTTATTTCGAAGCCCTTTTGGTGGCATTCTAAATTAGTGGCTATATCCTCTTATCTTGGCAATCTTTCTAAATCACTCCTTATTCTTTAGGAGCTCAACCAAACCTTTCTTTCTCATCCTCATGACTTGTATTTCACATCTACTATGGCAAAGTTCTTGCCTTGGCTATTAAACTCCTTTTCTCTCCAAGTTTTGGTGCCAACTAAAAAGCCTCATGTTTTCCTTGTTTTCAAAAGCAATCTCAAATACTTTTCAAATGAGTTATTTATTAAAAACCACTTTTGTGATCCATATTATTACCCTCTCATCTCATTTCAAAAATATTTGTTTTTGAAGCCTTTTCTTATTTATCATAAATTATTTACGAAAGGGCCAAAAATAGATTTTTAAAATATTTTGTGAATAAAAGTATTTCCAAAATTCTTAGAAAAATTACCCAACATTCCTATGGTCATATGTGACCCTTTTATTCAAAAATATTCTCTTATGTTATTCAAAATATTGAGGAGAACTTTACAAACCTTCTCTGGACATATCTTCTCCTCAGTTATTATTTAGCCTTTTGGCATTCTTGTTTGAACCTCAAATTAATCATTTTGGCAATGCACCAGAACCCCATCCATCCTTGACACCTTTTACATCATTCTAAAGTTCTGTTTGAGCCTTTGGTGCAGAAAACATTCTTATACCGTGATGGTTTTGATGCCACCAAAATAACAGTTTTCTGAACCTGTTATTTTATTCTCTTTTTGTCTCATTACAAAACCATCCAACCTTTCTTGCTCAGACGTGAATTTGTGTTCCTTGTGATCACCATGGTTAGTACCTCACTCCTATATCTTTATACTTGACCCTTAAGGCCATTTGGTCACATTTCCATGATGGTTTTGTTACTCTCGTGATAACAGTTTTCTAGGACTTGGGAAAAATCCTAAGTCTGAATTTTCTGAAACTGTTTTCTGAATCCGTTTTGGCTCATTCAAAAATCCATTCGAATCTCGTTTAAACGTCAACAAAAATCCTTCCAAGCACCTGCACTCAGACCCCTACACCTTGGGCCGACCCTAGCTGCACCTGGAGCCTGTCACGTTGAGGAGAACGGCCAGATCGAGCCATGCCCTCCGTGCACACCCGAGCTTGGTCTCGCGTGTGTACTGCACCCGCCCGTGTCCACTTTGCCACGGTGCTCTGCACCAGTACTGCACCGTATCCCCGAAATCCCGGGCACGCGCAACGACCGTGCTGTCCTAACCAAGCACGTCCACCTCGGGAACCCAGGAGAGGAGCAGCACTCTCTCTCCCTCATCACTCTGTCTGAAGAGACGAGCCAGTAGCTTCCCTCGACTCTCTGCACCACCGCCCACCTCCCAGACACCGCCCTGCTCGTCCAACCGTCCTACAACAGCCTTCCCACGCGGCGTCCGTGCACGCAGTGCACCGTGAACCAACATCGGCTTGGATAAGAAGCTACGGGCCCTTCCCCGTGCCCTAACCTTGTCATTTCCACTCCTCCGCCTCCACTCTTCCACCCCACCAAAGCACAGACCCGATCTTACCCTCTGTGCGCGAAGAACGCGAGGTCTCCATCTCGATTTCGAGATCTTGCCATGGAGAGTGCCACCGAACCCGACATCCTCTGACCTCCATTTTAGTTCCCTCTTCTTCAACATCTCGAGACCTAGCTAAGAGACATCTTCTTTTGTTTTTTAGGAACACGGAGCCTCCGCTGCCATCTTGTGTCCGCCACGGACGGCATCGTCCGCCGCGTCTCGGAGCACGCCGTCATGAACTGCAGCCATCCCCGGCCTCCCCTCGAGCTCCTTGTTCCATCCAGACGCTCGGCTTCGACTTTCGCACGCCCTAGGTGAGCAGCCCATGCTCGTCGCCATGGACGAGCTTCTGCCGTACTCTGCTTGTCGAGAGGAAGCAGGCAAGCTCCTGCTGTGCGAGCTGGGCCGGATCCAGCCCAAGCTGGCCCGTCCCTGTCCAGATCCAGCCCCAGACCAGCCCACGAACGTTTTTTATCCTGTAGTTATTCTTTTTAGTTTCTGTTAATTATAGGTTTCTAGTTTAATTAATGTGTGCCAGATCTGTTTATGCTTTAGGCTTGAGATTATTTTTGTGGTATACCTATGTATTTTCCTGAACATGCAAAGCTGGTTTGGTCCAAAAATATTTTATAATTTGTGTTGAGCTTTAAATCTATTAAAAAGTATATTTTCTGCTCTTTTTAAGATAGCTTGAGCTAGGAGTATCCAATTGAGTGAATCCAATTTCTACAGAAAGATAAAATCAATACCTTGCCTTAGAAATTAATCTTGCATGCAGGAGTTTCTTAAAACTAGAGTTGTGTCTTTTTAGTTTTAGGACCAGTAGCACTTGTAGCATTTTTAGTTCTCAATGAAAAATGTTTTGTATGCAAATCCAATTGTCTTAGCTTGGTATGATTGTTAGGAGTGCTGTGGTAGAAAGATTTTAATTTTCTGAACATTATTTTAGGACTGGTGAATTATTCCCCGAAACAGCATTTTATCTCTAATAAAAGTCTTATTTTAATTCACTGTTTCTATTGGATTAAGTGGTGAAATATGATTATTCCATCTTAAGTCCAGAATCTTAAGTTAACCTTTAATAACCATATTGAACTTCCTAAAGTATTGCTGTGCCTTTCACTTTTGAGTTTTGAATAATTCATCTTGTTCCCTAAGTGTTGCACTTATTTATTGAATGCTAGTACGTGAATGATGGTTTGTTTTAGATATTATCCCGTAGTCGCTTGTGCTTTGTAATGCTTGCATGCTGATATACTTTTGTTTGTAGTACTTCCTAAACTATCTAGATACTTTTGTCTGAGGTATTTCCTAAAATAGTAACATACTTTTGTCTAAAGTATTTCCTGAACTAATATAGCAACCCTTGTTAAATGATCTAGTCACCATAAGAGGTGTTTTACTTTAGGGTTTAGTTAAAAACTACCTTTTAACAATTAGGGTTGTTGTGTATATTTCCTTAGTGTGTTTGTTGTTTGTCTTAGCTATCTGGACTTGTTGATTGTTTAACTAAGTGAACTGCTTGCTTTTGATTGTTAGTTAGTGTCTGGTGCAATGCTTGCTGTTTGTTATGTCCTTGTGGCATTGTCTTGTATTTTGAGTGTTGTTCTTTTTCCTGTTTACGACGTTAGATACGATCGGGAAGGAACTGGAAGTGAGGAGTGAACCTGAGGAACATCAAGATCAAGACCAGGGACATTTCGCTGAGCAAGGCAAGCCACCTCAACACCCTATTGAACTCCTACTATTTGTACAAAGCATGTCTTGTTTTCAAAATAAAATAATGCATGTTTTATCTTTTATGTGGCATTTTGTCACCCCAAAACTATTTTCCAAAAATTATTGTTTGGCCAAATATATATCTACTAGTATATAATAGGTTTTGTAAAAATAAGACTTTACTTGATAAGCCTCCCACTGAAGGCACTATCAAGAAGATTATATTTTCTAGTAGCGTATCCTTATACTCTTACCTCAAAACTTTAGGATGGGAGCCTGTTTCTGGTAAAATGTTTTCGGAGGAAAACCCGAGTCGCTGGGAGCGATCGGAGAGAAAGTGCTTTATAAAACCCATATTGCTGGGAGCAAATGGTGATGTTCATGAAAACCCGAAGTGCTGAGAGCATTCGGTGAGTTGCGAAAACCCGATCTGCTGGGAGCAGTCGGCGGTGGAGATGTTTTTGAAAAAAACAAGTACAGCCCTAGCGGCCGCCCGAACAATTAACCCGTGCAACCACATTACCTGACATGGGTAGGGCTTAGCCGAAAGCTTGTTTATTCTAGTACGGGCATTTCATACTTCTATAAGGGTTAGAGTCCCTCGAAGCCGGGTTGTCGTCTGGACGAGGCAATACACTGTAGCGGATCTATAGCCGGACGATTACGGTGGGTCTCCTGCTTGGCGGTGTGGAGTCGGGAAACATGGAATGATATGTTGGCTCACACGGTGCCGGGAGAACAAACCTACCGGGAGATCCCTGTACTAGGGTAGACATAGTGGAAAGCTTTGATCGATTATCCGAACCCCGCATACTGATGTATGACGGACCGTGGCTGATCACGGCGGAATGACCGTTTGGTGTGGTGAAAGTGCACCACCTCTGCAGAGTGTAAATCTATTCGAATAGCCGAGTCCTCGGTCATGGACGGTTGGAAAGGTCCCCGATCTAGGCGTACGGGCAATTTTATGTTTTCAAAGGAAGAATGGTTCTCGGTGGGAAAAAACAAGGAGGCATCAAGAAGGTACCTGGGAGGTACAGAAATGGGAGAATATGGTTGGTCTCGGGAGACAATCAGTCTGACCTCATGGAAAGGAAAAAGGGGTATCCCCATCCTAGTGTCTTTGAAAAGTTTCACAAAAGTGTTTTTTACAAAGATGTGGAGATAGCACATCTATTTCTACAAGAGAGAATTCTATCTCTAAATGTTTTGTTTAACAAGGATATAGAGATGTTGTAATCTCTATGTCTAAAAGCATCGTTTGCGAAAACTAAGCCCTATAGCAATATATAGCAGCTATCCCAGTTTTCGAAAACGTTTTATTGCATTTCCCATGAAAACTTAAGCCTTGAGATGGTTTTGCCAGTACGTAAATGTACTCATATGGCTGTGTCCCTGGATATTCAAACGTCCAGATTACAACGAGGAGATGTACGACGAGGAGAGGAGTACGCCGACGACTACGCCAACTGAGTGTCACTGGTCAACGGCTGTTTGGGAATGCGTCCGGTTGTGACGAGGGCCGACGCTAGCCGAAAGCTTCCGCTATATCATAGTTAATTCCGTCCTGCGTGACGATGGTTGTAGGTTTGGTCGTGTGACCATCATTTATGTAAGTCTTGTACTAATCGAGTTGGATGATGTAACTTTGTATACCATGTTGGTTATGTGATCGCGATGCACTGATCATTGGGATCGTGATCTGTTTACATAACATGGGCACCTCGGACTGGTAGTCTGAGGGGTCCCCACACGAAAGCCCTGGGGGGTCTATATATAGTAGTTTTTAGGTCAAGACGAAGCTTCGGAAGAAAGATCGACGGTAGCGGAGGCCCGAGGGCCAGGATGGGGGACCCCACGCGGTCAGGGAATCTGGCCGCGTGGGCCCACCCCTTTCTGCCTTCTGGTCTCCGTTTCTTCGATTCCTTTGCGCCTACGTTTCGTTCCTTCCAAAAAAATGATCCCCGTAAAGTTTTAGGTCATTTGGACGTCGTTTGGGTCCCTGAAACATCAAAATATAGAAAAAGGGGTTTTCTGACAGCGCATGGGTTAATTCCAGAAAAAGGGGAGTTGTTAATTATCCCCAAAACTTAATTAAATCATGAATATAACCCTTATATGATGCAAATAACATGGAATAACATGTAATAAAATGTAAAGTTCATGTATGCATTTTACATGCATCAACATCCCCAAGCTTAACCCATGCTCGTCCTGAGTATGAAGGTGATAAAACTAACAGGACTTTGCATTTTAATACTATCAATGGATATCAAAGGTGATTACTATTGCTACATAGAGTCAAATGATTCATTCTTCAAAGGAATAACAATATGCAAGATAAATTATGAAGTGGTATCAAATACTCAATGTAAAGATGTTCAATGATAAATTCACAAAGTGTAATATAGAAGAAAGTACTATGGACCAAATGTATGCATAATGAAAAGTAAAAACATCCTATGGTGGTCATAGAGTACTTCTTATGAAAACTGAATATAAAAGGTGGACACTTTGGATAGATAAATAAGTAGAGGTAAAGCATGAATAAGTTTCATCTAACTTCCAAACACTTCTACTTAAGTTAATGCTTGCAATGTGGTAGCCATTGGTGTGGAGCTCTCATTACCCCTATCATAGCATCTTGAATGATTAATGTTTAAAGTGAAAGCAAATATGAGTGGTGTGCTTGACAATGTATTGGTTGAATGTCTCATGTCCCTTGAATACAAGTACCTACACCATGTGTTACTCACTTTGGTCCACAAAGTAAATTCAAATAAAGGTCATTGCAAGTAATAATAGTATCATCAAGAACTGCACTGGGGTACCTCTTGTCCCATGACATGAACAAGCCCATGTCAAAACAACAAGACAAACAGACAATGAACAATCTCAGCACTCTTTATTTACTATGGGTATAGCTTTTTATTATGAGGTGCATCACTGAATGAACATTATGGTTATGCTGTAAATTTCCACCATGAATGATGCATGGCTTAGATTAGCGGCCCAGGCATTCTCTAACCATTTATACAAACTCTTTGAACTACTAAGTATCCACATTCATTTCACCCATGATAGGCATCCATACACAAAAGTACATGACATCAACAAAATATAAATAAGTGCAATGTTGAAAGCTTGCCATGTTGACAACACATATGGGCTAACTCCCAACCAAAACAATTGTCAAGCCCACAACTTCATAATTTTAATCACAATGGTTCATACTTATTAAATGTAATAAAAGTAAATTGTGCATCAAGTTCGTGAGATCTTTTAACCAATTTTTCCCATGACAATCAATAACATAAGCATTTAAATTCAGAAATGTAGATAACACAATATAACATGATAAACATACTTGGAATAGCATAAAGCTAATAGTAGATATGGTGGACTCACTGGAAAAACTTTGGTTGAAGGTGTTGGGAAACAAGCTTTTTACTTGTTGTAATTTTTGGGCTAGTAATAGGGAGAAAGTTGACCATCTAAATGCATGCATAAGTGTCCATAGAACTAATCAATCCATGTTAAACCAAGTAAAGTTAAAATTCAACATCTAAACATGGCATAAGATAGCTTTTGACAACACACTTGCAAATTAACATTCATTCAAAACACATGAATTATGCAACTATATGTATCTTTTAAAATCAACTCAAACATCCCTATCCCAATATATTTAATAGCATCCAACATAATTCAACCCAAACTTCCAGTAGCTCTCTCATATATAATGATAGTGGTGATCTTATTATCAAACCGAAATAACAAAAGCAAATAAAAAACAGACGCTCCAAGTTTATACGATAAAGTGCTTTGATCGAAAAACAGAAGTTAGACGTGTGCAAACCGAGAGTGTGTTGGTCTAGTTGGGTTGTATTTACATCCCCAAGCTTATGGTCTTCACCATCCTTGATAGCTCTTGGTGCAGCTCCTCTAATCCCTGTGAAAAAACTTCAAAACACCGTTTCTCCCATTTCTTTTCTGTGGGGTGATATTAGTAGTGATAAACAAATAGGTTCCTTGCTGCATAAAATCCTTAGGCAAAAATTCATATGAATGTCCAGAGAGTATATAATGTTGTATGCCCACTCATAAACTTAATTGAATCAAAAAGATTCAAGCAAAAAGCTCAAAGAATGCATCAAACAATATCAAGACAGAATCTGTCCAGAAAAAACAGCAGCAGCAAAACGCATTTTTCTACCCTACTTAAACTCGTCAGAAAAATCTGAAAAAAAATCACGTATACAGAGGATGAAAAGTTGAAGCTACAGTTCAAATTACAGCTCAATCGGATTTACAGATAAAAAATGAAAAATCAAACCGTGCACAGACTTTGTGCAGGCAGAAAACTCTCCGAAAATGAATAGCAACTTTTCAAACCCAAAATAGGTAAAACTTGGTTCTTTATTAAAAAATCCCAGAAACAAAACTAACAAACTACTCTCTTATTACAGCAAGAGGACTCAAAGAAAATCTCAAACAAAAACAACCGGTTGCCTCCCGTAAAGCGCTTTCTTTATATCCATATAGCTAGGCTTACTTACTTGATAATCTAAGGGGACGTAGCTCATGAGGGAGCTTGAATTTTGATGTGTCCCTCTTCCTTGGAAGTGTTCATGCATAATACCAGGATCCATGGTGTTATCAATCCAATCAAAATAATATTCAAGTTGAACCCTAGTTGAGAGAAAAACAAAACACAAAAGTAATAACAACGAAGTCTAACTTCTTTCTATGCATTGGCATATTGTATGAATGAATTACCATAAATGAAGTTTCCCAATGCATATTAACAATTACTTGCAGCATATAATTATTAGTAACATAAAGAGGGCTCTTATCACCTCCTCTTTCATAATAGTTGCAAGTAGTAGAAATAAATTCAACCATATAACCACAAGAATTATTCAACTTAGATAATATAGGCACATAAAGAGGATTATTAAATTTATTATGGAATTCATTAGCATACTTCCCTCTTTCAAAATAGTTAATAAGATCAATATCAAGTTTAATATCATGGTTTGCAACAAAGATTTGGAACTAAAGATAATTGCAAACCACACAAGTATTTCTCAACATAAGCAAATTTCTCCTCTATGGTGTAGTTAGGAGAATTCAGAAACAAAGTAGGACTCTCATGAGTAAGAGTAACATCACAAACAGCAAGTATATCATTTTTATCCTCACATAATTTAGTAACAACTAAACACGGAGGTTTATCAATAATCATAGGACCATCATCTAAAGCATTATCATATCATATTTAAGCAATACTCCTCATTATCATCAATAAGTTCACTAGTAGCATTAATAGAAAGTAAAGGAGCATTTTTAGTTTCATCATAATAGCATGGGTTATCATATAGGACCATAGCATTTTCAGTTTCACACTCATCATAACTTGGATTCTCATAAATAACAAAAGATTTTTGAGTTTGAGTGCTATTATCAAATGTTGATGGTGAAGTTGGGAGATCCAACTCTTCCCCAAGCTTAGGTTGGAACATATCCATATCAGTCTCTTCCTCTTCCAAAGTTATGTTTTCATCATCCTCTTCCTGCAAAATATTAGTACTTTCCATGGCAACAAGAGTTCTTACATAAGCATTATCAGATTTTTTTTGCAAAGTTGGAGAATAGTAGAAATGTGTCCTTTCATCACACGGGCTTCGTGACTAGTTTCAAAATAAGTATCAATAAGAAAATTTATCTCATGGGCAGCAACATAAGCAATATATTTCTCAACTTGTTCTATATCAGGGCATGAAAATTTATTTTCACGATAACAGGCAATTATAGGATCACTATTATGCTTGCATTGATAGTGAGAGTGTTTATAGTCTTTTCTAGTGCAGCAAGTTATATCATGTAATTCACAAAACTCAGTAGCCATATCATCGAGATGTTCAAGCAATTCAAGCATTCTATTTCCTTCTTTGGTTGATCGATATTCATATTAAGATCGCATAGTTTTGACATAACCTTCCTCCATAGCTTAGCATACATATTAAAAACAACACCAGTTTTTTATGGGTTTTTAATTTTTTAAATGAAAACTGAAAATAAAATGACACTAAACAATGCAAACTGAAATAACAAATGCAACACAAAATGCAAAACTGAAAATAAAAATGCAAACCGAATATAAATATGATATGCAAGACAATAACAAAACAAAATAAAATGATTGTAGGTAAAGATGGATAAGATGATTGTCGTGGGTCACTCTTCGACTACCCCACGGTGGGGATACCTGGGTCACGCCAAGCCTATCAGCCTTATGACGAAGGCCCAAGGAAGGCCCAAGAAGGACGACGTGCGGCCCAAGATAGTCGACGTTAGGTCATGTGACTCCAGCCATGCTTGTAAGCGCCATCGGCACCGTTCACCTGAGACCTAGCCTACCATATAAAGGCTAGGAGGGTCCTTCGTCTAGGGTACGCTCGTAGCCGCCACCACTAACCCTAGCGAGATTGCCATCTCGCCATTGTAGCCACAACTCGCCATTCAATACCAGACAAGCAGGAAGTAGGGTGTTATCCTCCGGAGCCTGAACCTGGGTAAACGCCTTGCTTGTCAGCCGTCGTGATCACCAGCGCTCATCTCTCTCCCCTTCAATCAACCCGGGGTGCACAACCCAGGGATTTGCCGAGTCCACACCTCGTCAATTGGCGCCGTCTGTGGGAAAGAACGAGCGCTGGAACCATGGTCGCACCGGCTCCATCGACTTTGAAGACCGACGTCTGCATCACCAAGGAGCCAATCTGCTTCGGCTCCTTCGAGTACACCTTCCACCCGCCGGCCCACCGCTCGTGTACGCCGATCTGCACGTAGGTATGTGCCTCACCTTCGGTACCATGCACTACTTCGTAGACAGCTGTGGAGTACTCAGATCCACGGCGATCGCGCCGCCCGCGTGGTGGCACCCGCATCTGCCGCGGCTGCCCCAACCTCGCCCCCACCCGCATCTGCCGCGGCTGCCCCAACCTCGCCCCCACCCGCTGCGAAGATCGCATCCTGCGACTGCGACGACAGCATCTCCGACTGCAGCAAGGATCACGCCCACCGCGACCACACCACCCGCGTCTCCAGCTGTCAAGGAGATCGCATCGGCTACGACTACATCGACCACCTCGACGGCCACCGCGCAGATCGAGTCGACCTCGACTACCTCGATCGCGTCGCTGGCAAGCCCAAGGTCTGCATCAACTTCGACTACGTCGACCACACCTTCGCGCGCAACGAAGGTCACGCCGTTCTCATCCACGCCACTCGCGTCTTCATCGACTTACAAGATCGTCAACAAGCCAATCGCGCCCACGTCGACGACAGCGACATCACTCCTCATGTCCGCGCGAAGATCGCGAAACTCCAGGGAAGGAGCCTCGGCGGCGACTGTGGTGTCCACCACGTCGCACCCATTTTCAGCTCCGAGCACGGCTTGGACGAAGGAAGCAGCAGTGGCAACACCCATCCCACTGCCCAGATCTACCCCGCGCAAGTCTTCATGATCGGCCAGAGGCCGCAGGGCAACGACGACGAACCCGCATACCCACTGGAGGTGGTCATGCCGGACCAGGTGACGCGACTCACCATCACCCGCGACATGGCAATCAAAGCCCTGAAGCACGTCGAGGACGGCACGTACCCCCCACCGGATGCACCCCGGGAGACCTTATGGCGGTCCAGTACCTGCTACGGAAGGAAGGCGAACGACTCCGCGCAGAGAAGGCCGAGCTCCTCCGACGCAAGGAGGAGGCTGACGCGTCGAGCGCCAGGAGGGCCGCTTACTCGTTCACTGCCTCAACAGAGGTCTCACAAGGAGCAAGGCGCCACAAAGCCCGCGTGCCCCTGATGACGGAGGCCGACCGCGCTAGAGTCACCCGCAACCTCGAGTCATCATACATAGAAGACGCAGACGGGATACCCATCCCCAAGACACCCGGAGCCGCACTCATGGCAGTCGAAACATACCTGCGGCTGACACAGCCGCCTGAGGGCGACTCGCGCGCTCTCCTCCACAAGCAGCAGATCATGTCTATCAAGGCACTCGAAGACGCACTGATAAACAAGGCGCCGACAGAAAAAGCGCGAGAAGATCGAGATCGCCGCGACCACGAGCCCGCAGCACTCGCAGCCGGCCCGGCAAGACAACTGCGACAACCGCAGCCAGGTGAAGACCTCCGCAACGTCATCACACAAAGGACGGTAGACCGCAGCCGCACCCAGCGGCCGGTCAGCACGTCCAACTCGACTACGACCGCAACGACGGCGACTACGAGCCGTGCGGCGCCGCATGCTTCAGCTTCAACATACGCGACACAAGAATGCCCAAGGGCTTCAAGCTCACGGCAGAAGCAGTCAAGTACGACGGGAAGCAGGACCCGAGACTCTGGCTAGAAGACTACCTCATAGCCTGCAGCTGCCAGGGCGGTACTTCGACTACGGCCATGCAGTACATCCAGCTGATGCTCACGGGCTCTGCACGCGGGTGGCTCAACACTCAACCCAAGAACGCCTTCAGGACGTGGGACGAGTTCGCGGAGGCCTTCGTTAAATCCTTCCTGGGGACGTACTCGAGACCGACGACGTTCGTCGAGCTACAAGCATGCAAGCAAGGACGAGACGAGCCGCTCCGGTCATACATCCAGCGTTGGACCTGCTCCGCAACACCATGGAGACCGCCTCGGAGGACCGAGTGATGGATGCCTTCATGCACGGCGTCTCCCGCCGCGACCTCCGCGAGGAGTTTGGTAGGCTCCGGCCGAAAAACATGATCGAGGTCATGAAGATAGCAAACCAGTGGGCAGACGGAGAGGACTCGGTCCGCAATAGTTCACTACTCCCCGAAGGACGAAGCCGGACCAAGCAACTGGCGAGAAGGACGCCACAAGAAGAAGCGCGTTACAACGGCAACGACTCAATCGAGCTAGTAGCGGCGGGATTCCAAACCCCCCGTGAGGATGAAGCGCGCGACAGCAGTCGCCAATACAGCCATGCACAGTACAGTCGAAGCGGCGGTGACCAGAGTCGCCAATACAGCCAGGGGCAGTACAACCGAAGCGGCGGCAGCAGCTACCGCAGCGACGGAGGCCATAAACGCGAGTGGCAGAAACGCACACTAAGCCCAGCGGAAGAGCTGGAACAACCCTGCAGGCACCACATGTTCAGGAACCCGGAAACGGGCAAGTGGGGATCCAACCACCTGTTGAAGGACTGTCGAAAGGCACGCAAAATATACGAAGCCATGCAGAAGATAGCCCAGCACCCGCAGCGCAGCCAGCCGCGCAGCTGGCCATCCAGGCAGCACCCGCACCCGCAGTCGCTAATCCAGCACAGGCGGCGGGAGCCTTTCTGCAGCAGCAGCACAGCCGCAGCAAGATGCCCCACCGGTGATCCAGGACGCATATCCAGGCACGCGGACAACTCAACATGATACAGAAGGGGCGCCCCTCAAACAGGACCCAGAAGATCATCACTCGCCAAGTTTTCCAGGCCATCACCTGTCCACCTGCAGTACCCGACTACCTGAGAGGGTCAGAGACACCAATCACTTTCTCCAGAGCAGATCACCCGCCTGCAGTACCACGACCCGGGCACGCCGCTCTGGTAGTCGAAGCTCTGATCGGAGATTACACCCTGAAAAAGGTGTTCATGGACGGAGGCAGCGGCATTAACATCATCTTTGCCGACACCCTCAGAAGGATAAACAGGCCAACGACGGACTTGGCGGCATCAGAGACCACCTTCCATGGCATAGTACCAGGGCAAGCAGTCACGCCCATGGGAACGATCACACTCGACGTCATCTTCGGCACACCCGAAAACTTCAAGAGGGAGTCGATCGACTTCGAGGTAGTCGACTGGAAGTCGCAGTACCACGCGATACTCGGGCGCCCAACCTTTGCCAGATTCATGGCGGTACCTCACTACGCCTACCTCATGCTCAAGATGCCTGGCCCAAGGGCGTCATCACGGTGCACGGCGACTTCGACCGCTCCAACAGCTGCGACCGCGAGTTCAGCAAGATCTCCGAGTTCTTCGGAATGGAAGAGCACTTCGAGGCGATGGCAGTCGACAACGACAAAACCATCTTCCCGCCACGCAAGAAGCAAGCCAAGGACCGCCTTCAACACGACTGACGACACGACAACTCATCAGGTCCACCCGACGGACGCAAACAAGACAGTCAAAGTGTCGTCGAGCTGCCTATCGCATAGGAAAGCGCGCTCGTCGAGTTTCTACGTGAGAACTGGGAGATCTTCGCCTGGCAACCTTCTGACATGCCAGGCATACCCAGGAACCTCGCCGAGCACTCTTTACGCGTCCACAAGGACGCCAAACCCGTCAAGCAGACCATGCGACGCTTCTCAGGACCCAAACGAGACGAAATAAGCAAGGAGATCGATCGACTGCTCCACCTAAATTCATCCGAGAGATCAAGGACTCGGACTGGGTAGCGAACCCAGTCCTGGTGGAGAAGAAGAAGACGAAGAAACTCCGCATGTGCGTCGACTTCACCGCCCTCAACAAATGCTGCCCCAAGACCATTTCCCGCTCCCGCGGATAGATCAGATCATCGACTCGACTGCAGGCTGCGCACGCCTATCCTTCCTGGACGCCTACTCAGGGTACCAGCAGATCAGGATGAACGTCGACGATGAAGAGAAGACTGCATTCATCACACCCATGGCGTCTTCTGCTACCAGACGATGCCCTTCGGGTTGAAGAACGCTGGAGCCACGTACCAGCGCACAATGCAAGCCTGCCTAAAGGGGCTAATCGGAGAGATCGTCCAAGTCTACGTCGACGACATAGTCGTCACCACTCGAACGGAGGACACTCTCATCGCCGACCTCCGCAAGGTCTTCGCCGCCCTCAACGAGTATCAGATCAAGCTGAACCCGGACAAGTGTGTCTTCGGCGTGCCAGCCGGAGAACTGCTCGGGTACCTCGTCTCTGCAAGAGGAATCGAAGCCAACCCTGAGAAGGTGCAAAACATACTCGCAATGCCAGCACCGACCAAGCTTCATGAGGTGCAACGCCTAGCCGGCCGAGTCGCAGCTCTCAGCCGGTTCATAAGTAAGTTGGGAGAAAAGGCCCTGCCTTTCTACCAACTGATGAAAAAGACAGACAAGTTCGAGTGGACAGAAGAAGCGCAAGTCGCGTTCGACCAACTCAAGAAAACACTCACGACTTCCCCAGTACTGGTGGCGCCACTGGAGAACGAGCCGCTATACCTCTACGTGTCAGCCAAACAGGGTGGTCAGCACGGTACTCGTAGTCGAACGAGAAGAAGAAGGACACAGTTACCCTGTTCAGCGACCCGTCTACTACCTCAGTGAGGTGCTAACCTTGTCCAAGCAGCGGTACCCGCACTACCAGAAGCTAGCATACGGAGTCTTCATGACATCAAGGAAGGTCGTCCACTACTTCTCCGAGCACTCCATCACGGTAGTAAGCTCCTCCGGGCTCTCCGACATCCTCACCAACCAAGCCGCGACAGGACGAGTCGCCAAGTGGGTTGTTGAGCTAGGGCCCTGGGGGCTGAAGTACGCGCACCCGAAGTCAATCAAGGCCCAGGTGCTTCCAGAGTTCACCACCGAGTGGATAGAGGCCCAGCTACCAGACGTACCCGACCTGTCCAACGCATGGACAATGTACTTCGACGGCTCCAAGAAGTTCAGATCAGCAGGGGCGGGAGTCGTCCTCATCTCACCAAAGGCGACAAGCTGAGGTACGTGCTGCAGATGAACTTCCCAACGCCCTCCAACAACGAGGCAGAGTACGAGGCCCTGATCCACGGCATGCGGATGGCCAAGAACTGCGGCGCCACTCACCTCATGATCTACGGAGACTCCTACCTCGTCGTGCAACAAACCATGAAGCAATGTGACGCCATCGCCGACAACATGATCGCCTACAGGGACCTGTACAACCAGCTGGAAGGTACCTTCGACGGCTGCGAGCTGCGGCACGTCGGCCGCGAGAGCAACGAGGAAGCCGACACCCTCGCCAACCTGGGCTCAAACAAAGCGCCGGTGCCACCCGGAGTCTTCCTCGAGTGCATCACGCAACGCTCCGTCAAGCTCCGGCCCGCGCCAGGATCCTCTACATCGACAACGAGCACCACCGACCCGCCCAGCACGGAGAAGGAGCCTATGGAGGTGATGCTGATCGAGCCCACATGGACGAGCCCATACCTGGCTTACATACTGCAGCAGAGGGTGCCAACAAACCCAGTCGAAGCCAAGCGCGTCATCCGCCGCTCCAAGGGCTTCACCGTCAAAGGGGAGCTCTACAAGCGAAGCATCTCGGGAGTCCTCCAAAGGTGCATCGACCCAGTCGACGGTCAAGCCATCTTACTCGAGATCCACGCTGGCATCTGCGGGCACCACGCCAGCAGTCGAGCCTTAGTGGCCAAAGCCTTACGAGCCGGGTTCTACTGGCCCACCGCAATGCAAGACGCAGAAGAACTCGTGAGGAAATGTCTCGGCTGCCAGGAGTTCGCCAACAAGCCGCACGCACCAGCATCAGCACTAAAGACCATCCACTCGCCTGGCCCTTCGCTCAATGGGGGCTCGACATGGTGGGTCCACTCAAGAAGTCCTCGCCGGGAGGACACACGCATCTCTTGGTGGCAGTCGACAAGTTCACGAAGTGGATCGAAGCGTGCCTATACAAGTTCGACTGCCTCCTCGGCAGTTAACTTCATCAGGTCGATCATCTTCAGGTTTGGAGTGCCGCACAGCATCATCACCGACAACGGCACGAACTTCACAGCCGAAGAGTTCAAGGACTTCTGCTGAGCAAGGCATCAAGCTCAACTACGCATCTGTCTCGCACCCGCAGTCCAACGGCAAGTCGAAAAGTCCAATGGCTTAGTCTGCAAGGGCATCAAGAAGCGCCTGCGAGTACCATTGAGCGCGCGCAGGCGCCTGGGTTGAGAGCTGCCATCTGTGCTGTGGAGCCTGCGCACTACGCCAAACAGATCCACTCAGTACACGCCATTCTTCATGGTCTACGGCGCAGAAGCAGTCATGCCATGCGACATCAAGTTCGATGCACCCCGAGTGGTGGCCTACGACGAGTCCGACGCAGAAGAAGCACTCGAGGACGACATGGATACCCTGGACGAAGCACGCGACATCGCCCTTACCCGCACAGCCGTGTATCAGCAAGACTTACGCAACTACCACGGGCGGCGACTGCGGCCCAGAGCGTTCGTCCCTGGCGACCTTGTCCTCCGCCTCAAACAGAAGAAGGTGCACAAACTCGCCTCCCCGTGGAGGGTCCATACATCGTGACAGAGGCAATCGGCGGCGGAGCTTACCGCCTGAAGGACTCGAAGACGGGGACAGTCTGCACAACCCGTGGAACGTTGCGCAACTGCGCCGCTTCTACGCCTAATCGACTCCCCCTTGTAACAAAGTGTACTATGTCAAGAGCGGCAGGTTCCAGACGCACTCTTTCCCTTACCAGGGTACCTGAGGGGACTGGAAGGGTTTTAATGAGGCGGCCTGCTCGCAAAAATCAATGAAGTGATTTGTGGAACAAGCTCTCCCCTTTACTTTTTTAGTCAAAAAGCAACATAAACCTAGGCCGTCACCCGACGCACTCGGGGGCTGCGCCATACAGGTCAAGTCGAAATCCTAGGCCGCCACCCGAAGCACTCGGGGGCTGCGCCGCAGGTCTAAGTCAAACCTAGGCCACCCGAAGCACTCGGGGGCTGCGCCATACAGGTCTAACTCGAAAATCCTGGCCGCCACCCGAAGCACTCGGGGGCTGCGCCGCACAGGTCTAAGTCAAACCTAGGCCGCACCCGACGCACTCGGGGGCTGCGCCATACAGGTCCAAAATCCTGGCCGCACCCGAGCACTCGGGGGCTGCGCGCACAGGTCTAAGTCAAACCTAGGCCGCACCCGACGCACTCGGGGGCTGCGCCATACAGGTCAACTCGAAAACCTAGGCCGCACCCGACGCACTCGGGGGCTGCGCCATACAGGTCAACTCGAAAACCTGGCCGCACCCGAAGCACTCGGGGGCTGCGCCACAGGTCTAAGTCAAACCTAGGCCGCACCCGACGCACTCGGGGGCTGCGCCGTACAGGTCAAAAACCTAGGCCCACCCGAAGCACTCGGGGGCTGCGCGCACAGGTCCAAGTCAAAACCTAGGCCGCACCCGACGCACGGGGGCTGCGCCGCACAGGTCTAACTCGACCACTCGGCCGCACTCGAAGCACTCGGGGCTGCGCCGCACATGTCTAATTCAAAATCCTAGGCCGCACTCGACCGCTCGGGGCTGCGCCATACAGGTTTACAGAAGTCTACAAGATACAATTTACTCACTCGGGGGCTACCCCCACCTCGGCATACATACACTCATATTTCCACTTGGAAATTTCTTTTACAAGCTAACGCTATACAACAGCAGTCTACTACTCTTATTCTACAGGCTCGCCCTTTGGCGCATCGAGTGGCCCTACAAGGTGCTCACTAAAGCTCTGGACCTGCTGAATCATCTGACGCGCAGCCGCAAGAGTATCGGCGTAGTCACCCTCTCCAGGCAAGCCGTCAAGCACCTTGTACAGTGGAAGATTAGGCCGGTGCATTCGAACGTACGCCAGCGCCACGTTTGCCCCGGCAACAAGTTGAGTGTGCACGACTTCCTTCAACGCACTGCCTTCACGGAACCTCTCCAGCAGCGCAGCCAGTCCATTAGGCTGCTCGTTGTGCGGAAAGTACACCCTGTTGATCTGCCAGAGGGTTTTTCTACAACCTTCCAAGAGCACAGCAGCCCGCCAGGTGCGATCCAACATTCGAGCCAGTGTGCCTCTGGATTTATTGACCAAAAATGACGCGCTTCGGGTGAGTCACCGGCGGCTTCTTTCTCCACCCGCTCGTCTACTCGACTTTGCTCGGCCTTCCAGTCAGAATTCACATCTGCATCAAGACCCAAGCTAAGAACAGTAAAAGGATAAAGAAGTCGAAGCACAGTGCTAGAAAACCAACCTTGCAGCTGCCGACTGATCAAGTCTATCTCGCCTAGCAGAAACTCCTCTCGCTGGGAGAACGGCGCAACGGGCCGCGACCTCAAGCGCTCCAACTCCAACTCCGCGCTCTTCAACTTCGACTCGAGCTCAACAACTTGTTCCTCATGAAGGTGATCACTCGTTGATCATTCACGCTTCGCGCAGGAGCTGGAGGAGCTCGACGACGACGAGTGGGTGCAGCCGAAGAGGTGTCCTCCTCGTCGCCGCACCAGTCGTTCCAGCGACCCAGGAGCTTCGCCCATCTCAGACTGCCAAGTTCGACAGCGTCAAGCAAGGAAAAGAACACATTCATTCAAGTTTAAGATATGAAAGAAGACTCGAAGGCACAAATTCACATTTCAACATCAGCATGTTCCGGCCAGAAGACCCGCAAACTATATAGTTCATTACAGACAAGAACCAAAAGCAGAAGAATCCTAAAAGAACAGTCTACATCACAGACTCCGACTGGGAACGGCTCTTCCTAGCAGCCAACTCTGCAGCCTTGGCAATCCTCTTCTCGAAGGTGGCGACCAACTTTGCAGCCAGCTGACTCGCCTGTGCCTTCACACCGCTAAGGGACGCGGTCCTGCCATCAGGCTTCCGAGGGAAGTCGCTGACAACCTTCTCAAAATCACCTACGACTTGGTGCCAAGAAGTAGCTGGAAAGTGAGCTCGGAGCCGCGTACCGTCTGCGCACGGTGTAGTCCGCCAAGGTGGTCGCATTGCCTTCGAACGGAGCCGCAAGCGCGTCAACAGCAACTGGCGGTGGCTTGCTGGGGAAGATGCTGGTGCACAGTCCAAGGCGCCTGTCGACTTCTGCAGCGCCGCCGAAGCATACGCGCAGACGCGGTCCATGAAGCCAACAGCCTTCGCCAAGTCGACATTCTCGCTGAGGACCCTTCTGGAGGAGCACCCCGCAAGTCTCTGATCAACAGAAATCCACGATAAGACATCGAAGTCGACATAAGCAAAGTAGGCACTGAGCTGAAATACTTACTTCCAACAACATCTGCGAGTGCGAGCAAGCGGTCGACCTGGGTCTTCTCCAGATCATCCCGAGCTTGCTCGCGCTCTTGGGCTTCACCCAGCAACTTCTCCAGCTCCGCGACACGCTTCTTCATGCTCTCCTTTCGTGCGGATCAACGGATCAAAGTTAGCAATAAAGGCAGTCGAAGCACCCTCGAAGCACAAGGGTTCACACTCACTATTCGCTTGCTCCAGAGCAGTGCGGAGCTGATCCTCTCTCCTGCTCCATGCGAACGAAGGCTGCGGCTCCCTCCATCTGCTGGCGATAAAATGGCTGCAGGAAACACAAGACATCAATCTGCCCGACTTCTAGTCACGCACATCTTCGGGGGCTACCCATCGGGAGCGCTGTTCGCGCACCCGATACAGATTTTGCAGAACGAGTCGAAGGACACTTACATGCTCAAGCAGCCCAGCGTCAACCGGAGTCGCATCAGCAGCTTTCTCTGGCACGGAGGAGGTCGAAGCCTTCAAGGCCAAAGCGTCACCCGCCTGAGCCTCTTCTCGGTCGTCTTCGCAGTTGCTCGATCATGGAAGAAGCAACAGCGCCAGTACGGTCGCTGTGACAAGATAACAATTCAAGGACTCGCAAGTGCAAAACACACTCGACACAAAGAGGCAATGGTTACGCGACTAACCTGGCGACATCTACATCATCTTCACTTCCCAGGGATCGGAGGCCATCCTCGCAAACTCAGTCGGCGGTGCAGAGCCGAGGGGAGGCACGACCAAAGGCTCAGCCAGGTCACTCGTGTGCCTAGCACCAAAGACGACTCGCTAGTCTCTTCCTCGTTCACCCGCTTCCTTCACGGGCGACGAAGCAGAACCAGAGTCGCCACTCTTTCGCCTCTGCGCTTGCGCAGCGGCTCCTCATCTTCATCATCCTCCTCAACTCTTTGTCGGAGAATGACTCCCACGAAACAGGGATAGTCAAGCTCACGAAGAGAGTTCGTGTAAGGGGCTGAACACGTTGGTCAAACAACCCTCAACCTGCACGCGACGGTGCTCGTCGAGCAAGTGGAGGGACATCACGACAGAGATGAACACCAGCCCGTACCCAGGTTCACGCCCTCGTGTGGAGGTAATACGCTACTCCTGCTTGCCTGTATTGCACTGCTTGTAGAGGTTACAGTACAATGAGCTTGCCGAGGACTCTTTTGGCAATGGTGTGTACAGGAAGGAAGCAGTGGTCTTCTTCTTCCATGCGCGTAAGTGGCTATGCTGGAATGAGAATGCGATCCCTTGCTACGGTGCTGCTCATCCCTTTTATAGGCGCCCCGTGCCCTCCCTGCGCTTGCACTATGGTAGGGCTGTCACGTGGCGGCAGAAGGTAGAGCGTGTGTGCACCGCAGCCGGTTGTCCATGGACGCGGTCCATGGGCGTAAAGCTGACGCCTGTAGCAGAGTAACCACCGTCCATGCAGGACGGCCAGCTGGGGCCGCAGAGGAACGTGGGGGTGCCCCACGATCACGTTGGCCGTGGAGTGTAGTGCCGGCCGGTCCCCTTATCACCAAAGAGGAAACCCTTGTAGTCCGGTGCGGGATGGCACAGCTTTGTTGACCCCTTTAATCACCAAAAGGCAACTGCGCGTCGTCGTCACCGCGCGCAGGGGCGCGCGTCACTCTGCGGCACTGCAGAGCCCATGTGCGCTCTGCAGAGGTGCTTTGCAGCGAAGCGATCTCCACGAGGGCTTGGGAGCCCTGTAGAGAATTCGGCGTTGCCTCTCTCCAGGGGAGATTTCTTGAAGAGGGGGCAGCATGGAGAGGGCCTCCGCAGGCCTCTGCTGCCCTAAAAGCCCTCGTGAGGCAATTCGCCTCGCGAGGCTCTCCAAGCCGTAGGCTTGGTCCTTAGCGAAAATTTGCCATCAAGTGTCGAGGGCCGTAGAGGACAGGCCCAGCACACCTGGATTTTACGGGACCGACAGTAGCCCCGGGCCCATGATGGGCACGATGTAGTCCAATGGACGCAGGCGAATCGTCATGGGCCCAAAGTGTCCGGCCGGCCTGAGACACGTGTAGGGCAGTTACGCCGCGACGACACGTTCTCCTTCGGAGATGACGGGCGTAGTGGGGGGACCCGCCACGTCTCGGTAACTGCTCTGAGGGGAATAAAGCCTGCAGCGCCGGTTCAGGCAGCAGTTACTGCATCATTTGCGCGCCCGTCTCCTCGCTCTTGACTTCTGCGCTCCGTGTCTTCGGCGCTCTTCCTCTTCGCAATCCGCGGTAATGGCGCCCAAGAAAACCTCCGTGGCCTCGAAAGGCAAGGCCGTGGGCAGGGCGGCGAACCTGCCGCGACGCAGCAGGTCGGAGACTTCGAGCCGGCTCTGACGGCTTCCGCTTCAAGAAGAAAGCGCAGCTGGAGAAGGTGCGTCACATGGCAGCTTCAGCGACCACGAGCACGGCGCTACGGTGCTTAAGACGGCGGACCACTCCTTCGGCGACTTCTACCCCATCTTCATGCACGCCCTTTTCGCCGGGCTCGTGCCTCCTTTCTCCGATTCTTCCTGGCGGTTCTGGAGCGTACCAGATCCAGGTTCTTCATCCCATCCTAACTCCATCCTCGTCCTCGCCATCTTCGCCTACCTCTGCGAGGCATACATCGGCATTCCACCCTCGGTGAACCTCTTCCGCAGCTTCTATGCGCTCGGTTCACGGCGAACAAGGAGCGGTCAGGGTGCGTGTCCTTCCGCATCACCGAGGGCATGAAGGGCACGTACATCCCCATCGCGCGGAACGGCGAGAACATTGTGACCAATGTGACGAAGAAGGTGGAGGACTTCCGCAAGCGCTGGTTCCTCATGAAGTTCGGAAGCCGGAGCGCCTTCTTCGACCTGCCCGAAGCGCCTCCGACGAAGAGGGCGAGCTAGTCTTCTAAGGCACTCAAGGGAGCCGCGCTCGGGCCCGTGTGAGGCGCTTGAAGGACCTCCGCGAGGCAGGCCTCACCGGGCACTGGTGGCCAAGGACTTCGTGAACGCCGCATTGCTCCGCTCCAGAGGCACGCGGACGCGATGTGGCTGTACTCCAACCAGAGGGACAAAATGCGCCTGAGCGCAACCCTCTTGACGCAGCAGGAGGTGCGCACCGTCATGGAGACACTGTTCACGGCTCCAGACATCCCCAAGCCCGGCGATAAGGCGGTCCCGCTCCACAGGATCGATCTCGGGCGTCGCGTCTCGCTCATGCAGACGATGCCGAAGTTCGACCGGTGGGGCCTGGTGCCCAAGGGGCATGTGGGGCCTCGTGAGGATCCTGAGTCTGCGGCGCAGGGGGCGCCCGCTGAGGGCGACGAGGAGACGACGGAAACGCCTGTGGAATCCGACGCAGGCGCAACCGGCGCCTCGGAGGCTCTGCCTCTTTCACGGAGAACTCGAGCACCTCGAAGAGCGCGGCGCCTGATGTGGGAGACCCACGAGGCCTCCTCAGGCAGCAGCAGAGAACTCGCGGGTCGCTCCTTCGCAGCGTGCTGAGGGGCAAGAGGAGAGCGCGACGACGGAGCTTCATCAGGCCACTGCGAGCCCCGCTCCAAGGCCATTCATGAGAGGCCACCGGGAGCCCAGCGGGCATTTCTCTCAAGAGGAAAGCCGATGGCTGCTCCGAGGGGTCCGGCGCCGGGGCCGCACCGAGGCCGTGGCGGTCGTCAAACACGGTGTGGGTCGATTCCGCGCCAAGGCATCTGGGTAAGAACCGACTCCTTTTCTGTTTGAGCTTATTCTTGAGTAGGCTCCTCGAGGAGTTTTTGAGCTTTTTCCTCTCCAGGCGCCCCGAGGTGCCAAAACGGCGGGGACTTCGAGGCTCAGAGAGATCCCCAGCGCTGCAGCGGCGTCTGCAGCGTGTACGGTCGACGGGGTGCCTCCTGAGGGCACTGCTTCTTCTCTTGAGCTGCGACACCGCCCCCTGAGGCAAGGAGCACTGCGAGGGGAAGGAGGAGGAGGCAGAGGTGACGACGCCTCCGCCTATGCGGCCTGACGTCTCCCCCATGCGGCCGGAGGGGGTGACGGAGGTGGATGCGGCGAGGTTCACGCCGCCGGCGAAGGAGAGTGCCGCGGAGACAGGGTGTCCGCGGGAGAGCGCGCTGACGTTGAAATGGAGGAGGCCGCCGCGTCATCGCCCCCACCGAGCACAAAACTTGCAGTGCCACAACGGGCTCTGAGGCCGCTGGGAGACGGCCTCAGCTGAGAAGGCCAACCCTGCCCTGGGAGGAGAGTGCTCCCCAGGGGCAGAAGAAGGTGGGGTTGATGGTGAGGGGTGCCACGAGCCCCAGAAGGCCTCCAACGCGGGAGGCGAGGGGGGTTCTCATCAGAGCCCCCAGAAGGCCCTTGCGTGGACAAAGAGGGAGGGGCTCGCTCCCGAGCCCCCAGGCGCGTCTGAGGCCACTCAGAGCCCAAGGCAGGACCCCGGAATGCTCGGCAGGCGCCGGCGTTTCCAGGCCTCTGGCGAGCCATGGCCTTAGTTCTGCGGGGGCGGCGCCCCGTTGCAGCTCGCCGCGGGGCTGTTCTCCGCTCGGCGAGGGAAATTCTCGACGGGCTTGAGGCCCAGCTTGCTGAGGAGAATCGCTCCAGGGCGGAGGAGGACGCCAAGCTTGCGCGGGGGCTGGGCTTGTCTTCATGAGACCGTGGAGAACTGCCGCGGAAGAACGAGCTGCCCAGGCGCAACGCGAGGCAGCGCTGCGCTCCGCTGAGGAGATCCGCATCAGCGTGGTCCACGCGGTCGAGGAGACCCTGCGGACCTGGGTGTGCTAGGCGCGAGGCTCTTGAGGCAGAGACCGAGGCCAAACACAGGAGGCGGCGCGCGAAGCGGCGGTCTCCGCCAAGCACAAAGAGCTTCTGATTAGCGAGGCAGGGATCGTACCGAGTCGGAGAATGTGCGACAGAGTTTGGAGAAATTCGTGAGAGCTTGAGCATCGCGAGACTTGATCGTGCAGCGTGAGTTGAGCTCGCCCGCGAGGACCGAGGCGCGCAAACGCGAGGAACAGGTTGAGCAGATCGAGGGATCAATCCGCGCAGCGGGAGCACCTGGAAGCCCGCGAGAACAAGGTCACTCAGACGAGGAGTTCTACCAGAAGCGCCTTGTGCAGACCAACGAGAACCTTCGCAAAAGGAGGAGAAGATGGCGGAGGAGTCTGCGACGAAGGAGAAGCTCTTTCGCGACAGCTGTAGAAAAGACTTCGCGGATAAGGCCAAGAAGCAAGAGGATCGCTTCAAGAGAGACGCAAGAGCTTGAGGCTCGCGTCCAGGACCTTGAGGCCCAGAAGAAGCGATTCGACTCTCGCCTCCAGGCTGCCGCGGAGGCTCGGGCGCGCGCGGAACAGAACTTTGCCTCTTTGATGGCGGACATGAAGGAGTTGACCGCTCAGGTGGGCCCTGTCGTGGAGCGCGCGAAGAGGCTGAGCATCGCGTGCAGGCGGCACAGGTCTTGACGCAGCACGGGAGCGCATGTTCCAATCCTTAGTGCCCGGGGGAACACTCTCGCGGGGCAGCTAGGAGTGGATGCCTGTTCCCGTCCATGGGAACGCTGACGCCGCCACATACCTCGCCTACTTCGATCAGCTCTTCCGCGCTCGAGGGCCCTGTGGCGGAACTTGGCGATGTTGTTGATGAGGAGTGCCGCAAGCTCTTGACCGTGGCGATCGATCGCGTCTTCGCCAACCTCCAGCGCCTTCACCCCGGCTTCGACTTCGAGTCAGTGACCGAGCCCATCGAGGGAGACCCTGGGAGCTCTCCAACTTGGTTCGAGAAGAAGTCAACGATTACGTCGACCGCTTCAAGAGGGTTGAGGCGGAGCAGGCCGCTGAGGAGGATGAAGGCGCCGAAGAAGAGAAGGCTGAAGAGGACGGCGATGGTGAACCCTCTGCCTAGGCCACTCCTGCAACAAGATGCGCTTGGCGCAATTATCTTTGTTTTAAGACTTGTTTTAAACCATTTGGCTTGTAAGATACTTTGATCGTATGCAAACATGTGTGTGTGCCCCTCGAAGGGTTTTATCCCTGTTCCATGTCTTTCTTCGCTCTACGTCGTCAGGACCCATCTCTTTGCGCTATGACACCGCCGCTACGGTATGCCGGAGCGTGACTCGGCAAGGCCGGGGGGTGTTTAAGGCTTGGAGAGGTAAGGGCTCTCGAGTCGCGGTGCTCGAGGGCCCCCTTTGACGCACAAGCAGTCCATGGAGTGTGAGAGAGAAAAAACCGCTCGAGGGCGACAGGTGCCCGTGAGAGGGAGAAAAACTTCTGAGGGCGCGAGCGCTAGACTTAGCTTGGCGAGACTTTGGCCTCGTAGAGGGCGTTGGCTTCCCTGATGGTGCGCTCCCTTCTAGGGGTCGGAGCGTGACTTCTCGACCTTGGGGAGGACTTCTTGTTCCCTGTATTGGTTAGAGAGGCAACCCAAAGCAGGCACATGGTAGTAGTAAACATCATGCGCGCTTATAGGCTTCCTCATGGGTATCTCGCGAGGAGAGTAAGTACCAAGGTCCTTTGGTGAGGTGGCGTGTTTTGGGAGCAAGCCCATGGGCCAGAGCTCTTTGGGAGGTAACAGGCGTGAGAGCGTGCTCACGTGCTAGAGCTCGGATCCTTTGGATTTTGCGGTGCTGTTGGGGTGCTCTTGAGGCACAGTCACCGTACTCAGCCCCGCTCGCGAGGTGCGCATGGGGAAGAATATGAGCGCGAAATGAACTAAGATGATGAAAAGTAAAACTCACCACCAAAATATTACATAGCGGCGCCTCAGCGCAATGTTTCATGAGAAACGAATTGGTTCATTACACTTGGTGTGACCAAGATAAAGTTTTCCATGTCGAGGCATGGGGACCACATTCAGTGGCTGAGACTCTTCACGGCCTGCGGCGGCACGTAATCAGGAGAGCTCAGAGGGGCTGGCCCTCGGGAGGAGAAGCTTTTGTGAAGCTTGGAGGTGAAGTTGTGTGCTTCCCTCTAGAGACAAAAAATGTCTGGCGTGACTATGATCACGGGTAGAACTTGCGTAGATGCGCGATGTTCCATGGATTCTTGACCGGAATGCCGTCCTCCGTTTCGAGGCGTACCGCGCCAGGCCTGGCGATGTGTGAGACCCTGTAGGGGCCTTCCCACATTGGCGAGAGCTTGTGGAGACCTTCCCTGGAGAGGATTCTCCTGAGGACGAGGTCGCCTGTCTCGAGAGTGCGCGGACGTATGTGGCGGCTGTGGTAGCGTCGCAGGTCTTGCTGGTACTTGGCTGCCCTGAGGGCGGCACGGCGGCGCAACCCGTCAAGGAGCAGCAGGTCGTCGCTGTGGAGGTCTGCTTGATCGTCCTCGTTGAAGGCAAGGACCCGTGCGGATCCATGCTTGATCTCTGTGGGGAGGACTGCTTCAGCTCCATACACGAGGCAAATGGCGTCTCACCAGTGGGCTTCGTGGGGTTCGTGCGGATGGACCAGAGCACGGACGGGAGTTCGTCTATCCAGCCCTTGCCGTAGCCCTTCAGGCGATTGAAGCTTCTTGTCTTGAGGCCCTTGAGGACCTCAGCATTTGCTCGCTCGGCTTGGCCGTTGCTCTGTGGGTGAGCCACCGAGGCGAAGCAGAGCTTGGTGCCGAGGCTCTCGCAGTAGGCCCTGAAGATGCCGCTGGTGAATTGTGAGCCATTGTCGGTGATGATGCGATTAGGCACACCAAACGGCAGACCAGGCCTCTGATGAATTTTACTGCGCCCTGGCCGGTATGCTGCGCACTGCTTCAACCTCTGCCCACTTGGTGAACTTGTCGACTGCCACGAAGAGGAAGCGGTAGCCCCCTTGTGATCTCGGGAAGGGTCCCAGAATGTCAAGGCCCCAGACCGCGAAAGGCCACGAGAGCGGGATGGTTTGGAGTCCCAGTGCAGGCTGATGAACTTGCTTGGCGTGGAACTGGCACGCATCGCAAGACTGGACGATGGTGGTGGCATCTTGAAGCACTTGGGGCCAGTAGAAACCGCTCCTGAAGACCTTGCCTGCCAGGGTGCGTGCAGAGGAATGGTGGCCACACTCTCCACTGTGAATGTCTCTGATCAGCATGCGGCCTTCCTCGGGGGGGACGCACTTGAGTGCAATTCCATTTGGGCGCTTGCGGTACAGGTCTCCCTCGAGGATGTAGTATGACTTGGCTTGTCGAGCCACTCGTTCTGCCTCCGCGTCTTCTTCAGGAAGGACTCCCTTAGCAGGTAGTCTTTGAGTTCGTCAACCCAGCCTGTCTCTTGTGCACCATAGCCAGCAGCAGACGCTCCCCTGAGGATGGACCGCAGTTGGGTGCCCCACCTATAGGAGGTGGTGGGAGTACTTCGTCTGTGCTTGTGGCTGCTGCTTCTTGTGGCTGCTTTATGGACGCCTTGGAGAGTCTCTCTTCAAAGCGCCGGCCGCTGGGCCTGCCTTCGTGATGCTCGCTTGGCGATGTCATCTGCCTTGGTTCTCCTTTCGCGGGATGTGCATGAGCTCCATGCCCCTGAAGTGCTTCTCGAGCTTGCGACCTCTTCAAGGTAGGCGGCCATGTGGTCGTCTTAGGCGTGTAGCTCTTGTTGGAGAAGTTAACCAGGAGCTGGGAATCACCCTTTATGAGTAAGTGCTTGACGCCAAGGGCGATTGCGGCTCTGAGCCCGGCGAGGAGGCCCTCGTACTCGGCGATGTTGTTGGAGATCTTGTCTATTGTGAAGCACAGCTGGATGGCGTAGTAGAGCTTGTCACCTTTTGGTGAGGTTAAGACAACGCCAGCCCCACCATTGCGGCAGGCGAAAGCTCCATCGAAGTGCATGGTCCAGTGGCTTGGCATTGTATCTCCGATGACGCGGTTTCTTCTTCGCGAGGCTCTTCAGGAGTTGGGTCTGTCCACTCGGCGACGAAATCCGCCAGCGCTCTCCCTTTTATGACTCTTGTGGTGTCGAAGCGCAAGTTGAATGGCTGCAGCTCAATGTTCCATCCTGCGACGCGGTCAGTAGCGTTGGGGTTGCGCAGGATCTGCTCCAGGGGGAAGGACGTGACCACCGTGATGGGGTGGCCCTGGAAGTAGTGGCGCAGCTTCCTGGAGGCGATGAGTAGCGCGAGGAGGAGCTTCTGCTGCACTGGGTACCGCTCGCGAGCATCTCGCAGTACAGTACTGACGAAGTAGACTGGATGCTCGACGAGGGTCGTTGATGGTGCGGCAGCGTCGGCTCCCTCGAGAGGCTCCTCAGGAGTTTTGGCGAGGTTTGCCTGTGGAGGAGCCTCGGCAGGGTGCTCGTAGTGGACTCGACTTGAGGCTGTGGGCCTGGCACTGGGTCTGGAGAGACTGTTCCTCGTCGGGAGGTTCTGGACTTGGTGTGGCAGTGCTTTTCTTGGGGAGAACTGGCTCTTCTCTTTCCACCACCAGGACGGCGCTAGCAGTTTGTGGAGTGGCTGCTAGGTACAGCTTCAGATGCTCGCCTGCCCTGGGGGCTACCATGACTGGTGAGCTAGCCAAGTATTTCTTCAAGTCCTTAAATGCTTGTCAGCCTCTGGAGTCCACTTGAAGGTGCCGGATTTCTTCATGATCTTGAAAAATGGCAAGGCTCTCTCGCCGAACTTGGAGATGAAGCGGCCTAAGCTGGCCATGCATCCTGCTAGGCGCTGCATGTCCTTGAGGCGGCGAGGTGGCTGCATGTCTTCTATAGCCTTGATCTTGTCAGGGTTTGCTTCTATGCCGCGGTGGGACACGAGGAACCCGAGGAGCTTGCCTGAAGGCACCCGAAGACGCACTTGGCGGGGTTTAACTTGATGTTCACCTTGCGCAGGCTGGCGAAGGTTTCCTCGAGATCCTTCAAGAGAGTGTCTCCCTCGCGAGACTTGACCACGATGTCGTCGACATAAGCTTCTGCATTTCTTCCCATCTGAGCCCCCAAGGCGATCCTCATGAGCCTCTGGAAGGTGGCGCCGGCATTTTTCAGGCCAAAGGGCATGCAAGTGTAGCAATACACACCACAAGGGGTGAGAAATGCTGTTTTCTCCTCGTCTTCCTTGGCCATTTTGATCTGGTGGTAGCCTGAGAAGGCATCCAGGAAACAGAGGAGATCACAGCCGGCGGTGGAGTCCCAATCTGGTCTATCCTTGGCATGGGGTATGGATCCTTGGGGCAGCCTTGTTCACGTCTGTGTAGTCGATGCAGAGCCGGCCTCCTCCATTGGGTTTTGGGACAACCACACCGTTGGAGAGCCAAGTGGGTGGGCAACTTCTCGAATGATGTCTGCTGCTTTCAGCTTCTCTACTTCTTTGATGATGAACGCTTGCTTCTCGGGGCTTGTTTCCGCGCTTTTTGCTTTACAGGGCGTGCGTCTGGACACACGGCTAAGTGGTGCTCGATCACCTCCCTTGGTACACCGGACATTTCTGACGGAGTCCATGCGAACATGTCAGAATTTGCCCGAAGGAAGGCGACGAGCGCGCTTTCCTATTTGGGAGGCAAGCCAGCGCCTATGGTGACGCTAGCCCCCGAGCCTCAGCCCCCGAGCCGCTGGTGCTCAGCGACACCTTCTTTGTAGATGCTTGCTCTTGAGTGAACAGTTGTTTCTTCTTCTTGGGCCTCTCGAGAGGCTCCATGTCCTCGTCAGCGGGGAATGCCATGGCAGCGGCCTTGTAGGCGATCTCGACAGCGCGCGTGGCGTCCTGTACGTGACCACGTATGGTGATGGTGCCACCGCTGCCAGGGATCTTGACCATGTTGTAGG